>ML058407.1:1566639-2166639 GCA_003013855.2 Liriodendron chinense | reverse complement strand
AAATTCAATGGGATGTTTAATTAAAACAGTACCTTAATGAAAAATCAGAGATATAATGTACTAAGGCTTTCAAGGATCCACTTGTAGCAATCCTATGTCAATTCAGTCAATCCAAGTAGAGAACACAACTAGATTTGAAGTCCTATCTCTCATCTAGTTGGAAAATAAAGCATTCACACACATTCATCCAATTCAAGTTGAACTTCCAAGTTCAAGTCCATTCAATCAATGTAGAATTCAAATTCATAGCCTGCGGAGTAACAGCCATGCCTATGGACTATGGCCTGCTCAAGGATTACTATAATTCGAATCTAAACAAGCAACCTGTGATAATCTCAGAGAATAATAAGGAATTCATGTCCGGAGCACATAAACTCAGATAAGACATCTCAAACTACCACCTATTGGACTGAAACATAAGGAAAATCAAACTTTGAATTGAAGAAAAATACTTGAATCAGACTGAAATTAACATAGAACTGGCTACAAGCTTCACCTCTCAGCCTTAGCTGAGAGGTTTTAGCCGAGCATAGTCATGCTACAACTAAAAACTCAAAAATAAAGCATAAAACTAGAAAAACCCAAAAATAGATGTTGCAGACACCCCACAGTCGCCTTCAGCCTCCAAACTCACGTTCCTTCTCTTCTCTGATACCTTAGGGAGAGCCCCTAGGTGGCCTTTTATAGCAACAATCCTCCCTTGCGTCGGATTCTGCGAAATCCTACGCCTTGCGCAGCAATTTTCGGAGTCCCGAATTAGAAAGGATTCTTCTTACGCAGGGCCGACCGGTCGTGACCGGTCGGCCTGGCTTTTCAAATACTCCAGAGAGCACAGCCGACCGGTCATGACCGGTCGGTGTGGACTGTCCATTGTTCCAGCGTGCATGCCCGACCGGTCATGACCGGTCGGGCTGTTTTATCCTTCATCCAGTGCCTATAGCCGACCGGTCATGACCGGTCGGGCTGTTTTATCCTTCATCCAGTGCCTATAGCCGACCGGTCATGACCGGTCGGCCTCCTTCCATTTACTTCATTTATGTGGCTGACCGGTCATGACCGGTCGGCCTCCTTCCATTTCTTGTTTTTCTTCCATTTTTTCCTTTTTTTCTTCATTCTCTTTTCTCCCTTTTTCTTCTTCTTTCTTTGGTCCATCCTAGGACTTCATGCAATGTCTTCAAATACATTCTTTTGGCTCCAATTTGATGAAATCCACTCTCATCCCTACAATCACAAAACACATGTTAGGTGGGCCTTTAAACCATGAAAATCATGCAAATTATGTAGTGTAATGGGCAATGCAATGTATAAATTGGAGGTTCAACAGGCATCTTCTGAAACATTAGCATATTGCAAAGTAGCTACTACTTCTTCAAATTCCTTTAAGTGTAAATATGGGCTCTTAGAGTCTAGCCCATGGAACTTTGGCAAAAGTTGAATAATACTTAACTTTATATCAATGTTTCCCTTGGTTAGTGGTAAGACCACACACAAGGGTGTAGTTGTATGGGCCGGTTGTAGGTAGTCCCGCAAAGATCTCATTGGAGGAACATTGTGTACCTCATTCTCTCCTACTCCCTCATGATTTGCATTTGTAGTTGAAGTAGGGGGGAGGATTCCTTAAAAGTGTTTGATCCATACTCCCCAAACTATCACAAAGCTCTTGGTATTTTCGGACTCGTCTATGGACTGATAATGGTCTAACTAGACCACATTCAGATTGCAGATAATTGGTGTGGTCACGTTCGCAACGGGATATAAACCACACAACTAAGAACTAAACTAATCTTAAGTCCTAAAATAGAATTTAACAAAAATCTAAAAAATCTGTAAAAAGTACTAAGTTAGAATGATATTACTCGATTTGCTTGAACTACGGAAAAATTCCCTACAACACAAAACAAATTGTTAGTCCTAGGAAATCAGAAAAAACCTATTGTTGGGGCTCAAATTCGCACCCATTGTAAAACAGTATTCAGCGATCCATCTACGACGATTTGGACTGATTTTGAGATCTAAAATACTCGAAAAATGCCAATGCAACCCTAACATGCGCGATCGTGACTGAAACCTACAAATGTTATTTCAGAGCAGAATCAGACATGCGGATTACCGCCAAATGATCTGAAACCTCCTAAAACCCTTAACGTGTAATTTTCAAAGTCGCGCAATGCATATCTTTACCTGCTCGCTTCCAAATGCGTTTTGCCCTGACTGTATCTGACTATAAGGGCCCGAAAGCCTACAGGTACCATTTCAGGCTGGAATTAGACATGCAGGATGGCCGCCAAATGATATGAAATGCCCGAAAAACCTTAAGTAGCAAGTTTGAAGTCCTTGCGATGTATATTTCTACGTGCGCGCTTCCCGGAATAATATTCTTGTGCAAATAGCCGATCAGAGGGTCCAAATTGGGAAGGAACTACCAAAATTCACAGCAGATGACCATCGTTACCCCACCCCATTCATTCAGGAGGTCGATCATGGCCTAAAAGCAGCTTGGCGTCAGTGACCTCAGTCTCCGAAAAGGTAGCCCCCCTTTGAAGGTCGCCCGTCGGAGCCCAAAACCTGAAATATTCTAAGTGATGGAACATGCATTCGCTCACTCTCTCTCCACATGCGGATGTCATAAGGAGACGTGCATTTGCCCTGTCACCACATGCGCATGAGAGCTCTCTCTCTCCCTTTTCAATATTCTAAATAAAATAAAAAATACAAAAAATCATGAAATATTCTAAGTGGGGCCACATGCGGCCAACACAAATGCTACATGCGCCCACTGCATGAGCACATGCGCCCACCTCCCTGATACATGCGCATGACCCCTCTTCACAATCACATGCGCTTGGTAAAATTCAATTTTTGGTGGACCCGGGACCCGATTAACATACTATAAATACCCCATTCACTTCTAAATCAAGGGGGGAGAGGCTTCATTTTCTGGAATGGATCGTCAGAGCAAGGTAAAATCCTTGCCAGGATCCTCCGTTGGCTATTCACATGCGCCCACACTTCGCCGGATGCCTTCGCCGGAAAGGGATTTCTCCCACCGGAAGGAGAAGATTCAAAATTTCTCCAAAGTCACATAGCATGCGCCCATTCTTGAGAGGGGGAATGCGCAAAAAATGCACTAAGTGGCATAGTGACATGCGCCCATACCCATAATATAGAGTGGAGAGGGACATGCGCCCATCTTTCTCCTCACTCCACCATGCAATATGTGCACAAGTGTGCCCAAGTGGAGAGGGACATGCTCCCATCTCCCTTCCGTTCACTCTCTCTCCTCACATGCATTTGTGGCAGGCCACATGCGCCTGGGGCGGATAACATGCATCCACCTAGGACATGCACCCATGCCTAATGCAACATGCACCAACCCAACCTCCCATGCGCCGGGACGCTGATGGGGAGGTAGGGCCTTCTGTGATGTGGCCCGCCTTCGATGTGGCCCGCCTTCCGATCGTGTTAGCACTCCTCGACACACATCGATGCCCTCTATCCATCCCTCGGACCGTATTCACCAACGGTCGATGTTAAGTGGGCCAAATCAGCAATTTGATAAAAAAGGCCAACACTTAGCCAATATTGCAAACCTCGGAAACCCTTCTGAAAGAGCCGGAAATGGCTGAAATCGAGAGGAATCGGGCAAAATTTGACCAAACCTGAGAGGGAGACTTCTCTCCACCATAACATGATATATCATAATGATGCACCAGAATGAGGTTATCCAAACCTAGGAGCCCCGAATACCTATTTAAGCGGTCAGCAGGTCGACTACTTAGTCATTTTTTAGCCCTGGGAAGTGCCCTGTCGGCTCGAAAATAGACCCATGCTAAACAAATCGAAATGCAATCGCACTGCGACCCTCGTGGACATAATTCACCCCTATCCAAAGACGATCATGATAGGTATTCACCAAATCCTCCGATCAGATCGTAAACAGGCCCTGGGAAGTGCCCTGATGGCCCGAAAATCTACTAATGCCAAATGAAATCAATCGCGATCTCAAAGACGCGAGGTCAAAATATCGATGACACAAAGATATATACGAAGCAAATTGATCAAATTAAATCCGTAATTTGTCCGATACACTAAACATCTAGCATAAATGCAATCTTCTCTTGAGCATGCATAAAGCAAAGTTACTTTGTATTGTACTCATTTGCATCCATTGCATGAATTTATTTAATCTCGAATCGAGTTACGAAAATAAATCGAAAGGGACTATGTTTATCATCGAAAACCATAATAAAAGAGTTCTAAACGTCTGAAATACTTCATCATTCAGACCAATTGATATGCGTCCTATCCAAGGCGGGATCCGTCAGTTGAGTGGCTAAGGTAATGAGTACCTTCCAACAAGTCACCCATCCCATCGGAGACGGTCACTGGCCCTGGTTGCAGTAAGTTGATACCGTGAAGTGTATCCCTGAAAGTCATATCGTCCATAGAGACGCGTCATGACACTAAGATATACGACTCGGTCAAAACCCTGTTTGCACAAAGACCCCATGGAGTGCCTTCCACCAAGTCACCCGTCCCATCGGAGACGGTCACTGGCCCTAGTTGCAGTAAGTGGACGCCGTGGAGTGTATCTCTGAAAGTCATATCGTCCATAGAGACACGTCATGACACTGAGATATATGACTCGGTCGAAACCCTGTTTGCACAAAGACCCCATGGAGTGCCTTCCAACAAGTCACCCGTCCCATCAGAGACGGTCACTGGCCCTGGTTGCAGTAAGTGGACACCGTGAAGTGTATCCCTGAAAGTCATATCATCCATAGAGACGCGTCATGACACTAACATATATGACTCGATTGAAACCCTGGTCGTACAAAGACCACATGGAGTGCCCTCCAGCAAGTCACCCGTCCCATCGGAGACGGTCACTGGCCCTGGTTGCAGTAAGTGGACGCCGTGGAGTGTATCTCTGAAAGTCATATTGTACATAGAGACGTGTCATGAAACTGAGATATATGACTTGGTTGAAACCCTAGTCGCACTAAGATCTCATGGAGTGCCTTCCAGCAAGTCACCCGTCCCATCGGAGACGGTCACTGGCCCTGGTTGCACTAAACGAAAATCGTGGAGCATATCCCTGAAAGTCATATCGTCCATAGAGACACATCATGACCCTGAGATACACGACTCGGTTAAAATCCTGGTTGCTACTCAACTAGGAACGCCTGAAGAGTATGGGACCGACATCTAACTGGTCTTAACAATGACTTAGTCCATAATAAATCCGTAGACTTGGTCTCGGCGACCATGAACTCGAGACTATAATCCCTAATGATTTAAACTACTTGCTCGATCTATCCGAGCTTCATCCCTTTAATATTCCATCTATTGTATAACTGCAATTCATAGTGGAATCTTGTCGCTTTGTGCCATGGTTTTCTCCCGTAAGGGTTTCCACGTAAAAATCTCTGTGTTGTCTATGCTGTGCTTTATTTATATTTACGCTCTTTTAACGCTTTATTTAATTCATTTATGATATATGCATGCATTTACATTTTCCTTTTAATCAAGGGTGATCATCCATTGATGTAATTGAAGGTTCGTGACCAGATCACAGCATGGAATGTAAAAGATCTCGAAATCTCTAGAATAAACTTCACCTTGCGGTGCTTTCTCGTGTATACTTTGTGATTGCTTATGATTGTCTATGAATGTCTCTATACTCAGAATTCCCCCAGAATAATGAAACACAGGAAAAAGACTGCCGACGAGCAGTTTGATTTTTCTAAGTTCTAACAAACTGGCGACTCTGTTGGGGATCGAACAATACCAGAATCTCTGGTTATCTCTGAGTAAAGAAACATCCTAAGATTCGCAAACACAGATGCATACATAAGAAAGTTCCGCTGGGAGAAATGTTCGGCGCCTTTACGGGCACCAAATTGGCGACTCTCAATGGGAACATTCTTCCCTTCATCTTTAAAGCAAAAGTTTTCTAAAAGAATTTCGAAATCTTGCATGGGATGCATATGATTCGTACTTATATACTTTTGTTAATCATTGAGCCATATTGCGATTGGTAAGGGCGCATCTTCTCTCCTTTCAAAGGTGTGGAGTGTTCTAATGTGCGTATGACTGTGCAGAAAGACAGAAAGGTAGAAAAGAATCAACCATCAAAGCTATACAAATGGCAGCCACTATGGTCTTCCTATTTTCTAGGGGATTTTACTTTAATAATCGTGAGCGCTTATAAATAGTTCTGACAGTTTATAAAGTAGATATGGATATACTTATATTCCCTCATGCATCTACTTCATTTGTATGCTGTGCTTCATACTTGTTTACATGTCCACTCACATCGTACTGTTGTGCATATGAATATAAAATGTTTGTAGAGCTCTTGTTAATGACAGGTACCATAGTCGGAGAATATCAAAGAATGGACTCCACGAATCATCAACCGACTTATTATATCCTCATTAGACCGGTCAAATCAGGAGAGAATATCTTATAGAAAGTGTACGCGAATCACAACATCCCCATATTATGGTATCTTCGTCATAGGTTCTCATATTAAGTATCCTGGTATTCTGGCATTCCTCCGCTTAATAGGAGAATACTTCAGAATTGATGGATTCTCATATATATGTATATGTGGTTCTATATGAAGACAGCCGGGATACTCTATTATTATCAATCTCTTAAACTTATGCACAAAGTTTTATATGAAGATGATTGAAACATCGCTATCTATATCCAGCTTTCATATTATGTCATGGATCCCCCATCGTTATCGCATTATTCTTCTACTGTATATGAAGATGAGTCAAGGCTGGGAATCTCCTGTATATATATTCATACGGCCTTATATGAAGATGATTAGGGCATTCTATTATGTATCACTTCACCTTGAAAATATCGACAACTTCCTCTTATGAAGAACTCTGCGATAAGAATATGCAATTAAAGATTATGATCAGACGGTTATTCAGCACGGATTCCTAAAGCACAAGATCTCTCTCGTTAGAACGAAGTGGTCTTATGTTAACGTTAGATTTTGTAACTGGATCCTCCGGACGGTCACCTTCTCTCCAACAGATACCTTCCTCCGTCGGACCTGAAAGAAGACAGAAAGCAACTAAGGGTGGCTGGCGTCCAGCCGTTAGCCCTCCGATGCTTAAGTCAGGCCGAAGCAAGAAGAATAACCAGGCAAAAACAGGCCAGAGATTGAATATTGTGTGTACCTTTCTCTTAATGGAGTCTCCTCTTTATATAGATCTGGAGCGATCCCATCTGTCACGTAAGATATCGAGATCCCACTGATTTCGTGTACGATACCGAGATGCCGCTGATTTCGTGGGATAAGATCCTTATCCTTGGAGACGAGATCTATCCCGATGACTTATTTTGGCAATCACGTTCCTTGATAGCAATCCCTTGAGATTCGGAACCACAAGAGAAGATAAGCCCAAACCCGACCTATACGGGCCGCTGGTAGGCGTAGTAATAGTGCTGATCGCTCATGTAGAGCTGGAAACCATAGTTGGAGTCATAGCCGGCGAAAAGGAAGGAGACGCCGACGGGACGGAAACCACCGAAATGGGTGTAGCCCTGCTTGGTATCGCAGAGGGATTGAACAAGCTACTCGACGGGAATCGGGTGCTGGTACTGAAGGCTAAAAGGTGTCACCACGGAAAAGCTGTTCGCATGTTGGAATATGGTCGCGAGTCCAAGTGCTCGCTCATTTAGACGTAACACCTTTCAACGAATTACGAGAAGGTCTACTCGCGGATTTATCAATTCTGCGACTCTCGCTCAGATGATCTCGAGAGTCGAATGGGCGTCCCGCACTTACCCAATCTGCGACTCATGATCAGATGATCTCGAGGGTCCAATGGATACTTCCGTATTTACCCGATCTGCGACTCTCGATCAGATGATCTCGAGAGTCGAATGGGCGTCCGTATTTACCCGATCTGCGACTCTCAATCAGATGATCTCGAGAGTCGAATGGGCGTCCGTGTACAATCTTAATAGCTGAGTTGATCTCCATTATTTTTCCTATAACAGATGCCCCCCAAGTCCTTGCCGCCAAGAATTTTTAAGGGAAGGACTTAGCTCACTACCACACGTAACCGCCCGCTGCCTTCATCGAGAACGGAACCTCACATGATGGGCTGGAATTAATAAGCTTCAGCTTTCCGCAGCCTTTCTGCAGACAGAAAATGAAGGGGCGCTCGCCACGTGTCTGAGGAGTTAATGGGCGTGCCTGCTCGAGTGCTGCGCCGAAGGAGGGACTGCTACGTGCCATCAAATGCGGCGGAATGATTGCCTATAAATATACGGAGTCCGCCATTTCTCTGGTTTTCTATAGAAGCTCTTCGAAAGGAATTTTTTTTTTTGCAGTCTTTTCTCAGTCTCCTTCCTCCGGCGCTCTTTCTCTTCCTTTCTTTCTTTTCTGGGTATAGGCCTTGGTCCTTTTCTTTTTCTTAATCTTCTTAAAAACCCCTTCATGGCTCGGAACTCTGACGAGACCACCGTTCCTCTAGGCGATGCCACCCCGAAATCCTCTGCTTCTAGCATTGCCAGGGTTCCGGCAGGGAGATATACAGCAGCCGGATATCCTTCTGTTCTATCGGAGGACCGGCTGGCTGAGTTACGGGAGAAATACCTGATCCCCAACTCAGTCGTTCTCCGATTGCCCGGAGACGGAGAGACACCAGACTCCCCCCCCCCAAGGATGTGTAGCTTTCTATGAGTACCAGCTCATCCTGGGGGTACGCCTCCCACTCCATCCTTTCATACGCTATGTTCTCCGGTGTTACAAGATTGCCCCCGGGCAACTCATCGTGAACGGATGGAGGGTAGTTCTGAGCTCCTTTGCCCTCTGGGCTCAGGCCGGCAACGGGGAGCTCACGGCGGAGGAGTTCCTCCGTATGTTCTGTCTGAAAAAAGCACCTTCTAGCGAAGGCTGGTATTACTTGTGTTACTGGCACCGGGATAACTTCGTGCTGGGGAAACCCTCCTTGAACTATCCCGGCTGGAGGAAACGGTGGTTCTATGCTTCAGGGAACTGGGAGTCTGCTTCCTCCAGAGGTCCAGGTGTTACCCGTTTTTTCTGCGAAGGTAGGCACAATTCACATTGTGCAGTTTTTTCCAGTTAGGATTTTAGGGTTTTACTTCATTCTTTGACCTCTGTTTGTGCTCGCAGGTATCCCGGCCTTGAGAAAACCAAATCTAAAGGGAGGAATCAACGAGAAGATTGTCAAGGTGTACAAGGTGCCTGTTGGTGATAGGCACATCGAGGCTTGCCTGTCTCCCTCACGACTTGCAGCAGCGGGCCTAATATCCAGAGGAGAAGCCGAGATGACGAAGGTCGGGGAGAAGAGGGGTCTGCTACCCCGACTGAAGGGCACGAACTCCAAAAGGCAGAGGAGAACTCCTGCCGAACCATCTCAACCACCCGTCCGTAAGGGTGGCGATCAACCTGCCGTTCCCACGAGCACGGCGGAGGCTCCGGCAGGGCCCAATATTCCCTCACTGGTGGTCGCACCTGGACCGCCAGTGATTAACATTGCTGACAATTCCCCGGATGGGGCGGGGTCCAACTGCCCCCCAGCTGAAGAGGCTCGAGAGCAAATAGAGCCTCGAGAGCCGGCTCCTGCTCGCGAACTGATCCCTGCTGCTGAGCAGGGACTTGCTCGCGAGTCGATGCCTCCACCTCACGACCCGGCTGGGTTGGTCGTTGCCCAACCGTCTGGGAGCGGGACATATTCTATCCCCCGCCACCTCCATCCAATATGTAAATTTCTATTCGAGAACGTCCCCCCCCAAACCTTCGGCTCTCTTCCCGAGCCAAGCCCTGAGAACCTTTTCCTCGAAGCGGGGGTGAGGATGGTTCAGGTAAGACTCTGCCAAGACCTGCTTTAATCTGTTGTTATGTTCTAGAATACTTTCTTACATTTTTCATTACTTTTACAGGGCTTAGATCTTATCCTGCGAACGAGGCGTGATATCGTTGCCGCCCGTCGCATGATAGATGAAGCTGAGGGGAAGAGGACTGCCTTGGAGAAGGCAGTTCAAGGGAGAGATCAGCTGCTCAAGGCCCGTGAGGCGGTGATCGCGAAGAGAGATGAGGAGAAGAAGATCCTCATTGAGAAAATCCAAGTCCTGACCGACAGGTATCAGGCCTTGGACTCAGACTTCGTGAAGCTCACGGGTTTGAAGGAGAAGGCTGAGAGAGAGAGAGAGAGAGATCTTTCGCCAAGACAAGATCTCGTTGGAGGAGCGGTTTGTGGAGGCCAGGTCGCAGCTCAAAGAAGCCAACGACAACTTGGAAAAGGAGCGCTCCGCTCTTGCACAGCTCAAGGATGACTCGATCCACTGGGACGAGGAGAAAGTCGCCCTTGTAAAGATGCTCTCGGAGGAAGGTCCTCGAGCAATTTCCGAGTTCCGGACTTCGCAGCTATATGACGACGAAAGATACGAGTCATATGATGCTGGTCGCGACTTTGCGCTGAGAGTAGTGCAACAAATGATCCCATCCTTTGATATGGGGGAATTTGGTCGAGTCGCAACCATCATAGCTGTAGAAGAGCAAGCTGCTGCTGAGAACGAGGTGACTGAAGCCACGCAAGCTGGAGGGGCTCCAGAAATGGGCCCTGAAGTCGAGAGCACAGCTCCTCCTCCAAGAGATTGATTTTCTTTTTGTTTTCCTCTCTTGTATCCGTGAGCAGATATTGTAAACATTTATCATCAGTGAAAAGATATTTTTGGAAGTGTTATCCTCGTTTACTCTCCCTTTCATGCAATGAATGCCTTCTCGTTCTTGTTTACTTTCTTTTCCTTTGTGCACTGAATGCTTTCCTGTTGCAATGAGTTATGCTCAACCCGGGGGGTCGTAGCGACCATGCCCTCGTGGAGATAGACTGATCTATCGATTGAGAGATGTAACGTGCTCAATCCGGGGGGTCATGACGACCGTACCCTCATGGAGATAGACTGATCTATCGATTGAGAAATGCATTGTGCTCAACCCGGGGGGTCGTGATGACCATACCCTCGTAGAGATAGACTGATCTATCGATTGAGACTCCAAGTTTATCGAGGGTAGGATGGTCACCCATAAAATGGAAATGTGACCATCCTAGGTGAATTAAACCCTACCAAAGGTAGGCAATTGGCCAAGGGATTGTATGCATCCTCTTCAGGGCTATTCATGTCCAAGTAAATGGAGTAGCGACCAAAAGATATCTTCCACTTTATTCATAAAATGTTGTTATGAACTACATTGAATCTAGGGATAGTATCGTAGCAAATGCTCCACGTGCCAAGGGCGACGTACGGGCTTTCCCTGCATGTCTTTAACGTAATAAGTACCGGGTCGCACAATCCTAATAACCCGATATGGGCCTTCCCAATTTGGATCCAGTGAACGAGCGGGAACTCCGAGATTTTGCCTTAGTATCAAATCTCCGGGTTGGAAGGATCTAGGCCGAACCCTAGCATTTCGATAACGAGAAATACGTTGTTGATGTGCTGCCATTCGTACTTGGGAAGCATTTCTTCGCTCTTCCAAGAGATCGAGATGAAGTCGGAGGTTTTCCTGATTACTCGCGGGGTCATACTGCTCGATCCGATATGAGGGCACTTGAATTTCCACTGGTACCACTGCGTCGACACCAAATGCTAAGGAGAAAGGGGTTTCACCTGTTGATGTACAAGCCGTGGTTCTATATGCCCATAATACTTCTGGCAGAAGTTCTGGCCACACCCCTTTACATTCACCTAGCTTGGTCTTTAAATGGTGCTTGATGATCTTATTCACTACCTCGACCTGCCCATTCGCCTGAGGATGATATGGAGAAGTGCGGAGATTACGTATCTTCCATTTTTCACAAAATCATCAAAGGCTGCGTTGTCGAACTGCGTTCCATTGTCGGTGATTATAGTATGGGGAAGTCCATAACGGCATATAATATTTCTCCATATAAACTTGGTAGTTTGTTTCTCAGTAATCTTGGCTAATGGTTCTGCCTCGGCCCATTTGGTGAAGTAATCAACCGCTACAATCGCGAACTTATTTTGTCCCTTTCCCATGGGTAAGAGCCCGATGATATCGACCCCCCACTGAGCGAAAGGCCAAGGGCTATCAACTGGAGTCATCCGCTCGGACGGTACATGAGGTATAGGTGAATATCGTTGGCACTTATCACATTTTTTAGAAAATTCAATTGCATCTGCTTTCATAGTGGGCCAATTATATCCTTGCCGCATCGCCTTATATGCTAGGGATCGCCCCCTGGGGTGATTACCACATGCCCCCTGGTGTACTTCGTCTAGAACACGAAGGGCTTCTTCTGGATGAAGACACCTTAAATAAGGCAAGGAAAAGCTCTTGCGCAACAATATTCCGTCTTGCAAGGTATACCTGGCAGCCCGAAGGCGAATTTGTCTTGCAGCTTTTTTGTCCTCTGGTAGGTATCCGTCTCTGAGATACAGGATGATGGGATCCATCCAGCATTGAGATGATTGTACCGATATTACTTGCTCGAGAGTTGCGTGGTTGATACTTAGGTTCTGACGATGCTCGATGGGGACTGAATGTGATAACTCAGATTCTGGTGCAGAGGCGAGCTTTGCCAGGGAATCGGCGAGTTGGTTCTTCTCGCGAGGAATATGAATTATTTCATAAGTCTTCAGTTTTGCGAGTAGGATGAGGACACGAGACTTGTATAAGGCCATCCTTTCTTCTTTAGCCTCGAATTCACCAAGGACTTGGTTAACAATGAGCTGGGAGTGGCTATGAATTGACAGATTCTGAATTGCAAGGACAATGGCCAATTCGAGGCCGACGATCAGGGCTTCATATTCTGCTTCATTATTTGAGATACGAGAATCGAAACGCAGAGCATATTGGAAATGCGACCCATCGGGAGCCACTAAAATTAGGCCCGCTCCACTGCCATTGGCCCGCGACGACCCGTTCATGAAGAGTGACCAAGGAGGCTGGTCGCTGGTCATGGTATTATCATCAGGAGAGTATGTGAATTCGGCGATGAAGTTAGCCACGGCCTGGTCCTTTACTGCGGTCCTAGGGCAGAATGAAATATCGTGCTCGCTGATCTCGACTGCCCATTTAGTTAAGCGTCCGGAAGCCTCAGGTTTTTGAAGAACTTGCCGCAGTGGATGATTCGTTGGTACTAGAATAGCGTGGGCTTGAAAGTACGGTCGCAGTTTTCGAGCTGCCGTGACTAAAGCTAGGGCCAGCTTCTCCATATCAGAATACCTAGTTTCTGCATCCACCATTGCTTGACTGATATAATAAACGGGCCTTTGCACCCCGGAATCTTCTCTTATTAAAGCGGCGCTAACGGCCGTAAAGGACACAGATAAATACAGAATGAGTTGCTCATGTGCTACAGGTTTAGATAAAATGGGGGGTGTGCTCATGTATAGCTTCAATTATTGAAAGGCTTCCTCACATTGTGGCGTCCAATTCCAATCAGACTTGGCCGTTGCACGAACGAGTTTGAAGAATGGTAAGCATTTGTCAGATGCTCGCGAGATGAACCTGTTCAATGATGCGATGCGACCAGCCAAACATTGGACGTCCTTAAGAGTGGTCGGAGATTTCATCTCCATCAATGCTTTTATCTTTTCAGGATTTTCCTTAATTCCACGCTGACCGACCATGAACCGGAGAAATTTTCCTGCAGATACTCCGAATGCACATTTTTCTGGGTTCAATTTCATTTGATACTTCCTCATTAGGTCGAAGGCTTCTCGAAGATCAAAGATATGATCATCTTCTACGATGCTTTTCATGAGCATATCATCAACATAAACTTCTATATTCCTACCGATTTGAGCAGCGAATATTTTATTAACGAGACGTTGATAAGTGGCCCCTACTTTTTTAAGACCGAACGGCATTACTTGGTAGCAATATAATCCTCGATCTGTGATGAAGGCGGTATGCTGGCTATCAGGTGGATGCATCATGATCTGGTTGTAACCAGAATAAGCATCCATAAAGCTAAGCATGGCGTGTCCAGTTGTTGAGTCGACCAACTGGTCGATCCGCAGTGTCGGGAAGCTATCTTTGGGACATGCTTTGTTCAAGTCTGAATAGTCGACGCACATTCTCCATTTACCATTAGCTTTCCGGACAAGAACTACGTTCGCGACCCACTCTGGGTAGTCAACTTCTTTTATGAAATTGACCGTGAGTAGCTTCTCGACTTCAGCCTTGATCGCCATTTGTCTTTCTGCAGTGAAGGCACGTCGACGTTGGTGTACGGGCTTATGTTTCGGGTCGATATTGAGACGATGTACAATGACATTGGGGTCGATGCCTGGCATATCTTTATGAGACCAAGCGAACACGTCCTGGTATTCGGTGAGGAAACGGACCAGACCTTCATGATGGACACTGGTTAAAGAGGATCCAATGTATACGACCCTGGATGGGTCACCTTTGGTTAAGTGAATCGCCACTGTTTCCTCCCCAGGAGTTCCTGATTTAAGAGCATTCTCTCTCGGATCCAACGAGGTGTTGGTGGGAAAGTTGGGTGAACCTTGTGCTATCTCCATAACGGGAATTGCTTGAGCCTTCTTCCGATCCTGTAGGGCTATCTGATAGCAAGACCGTGCCTCCTGCTGACTTCCTCGCACGACCCCGATACCATTTGGGGTAGGAAATTTGACACACAGATATGAAGGGTGCAAGGCTGCCCCGACCTTAGTAAGAGACGGCCGCCCCAAAATGGCGTTATATGCTGATTTTTGGTCCACCACGAGGAAGTTTATGAAGACGGTGGTCTTCGCCGGACTTTCTCCAAAAGTAACTGGGAGATCGATGCTTCCTTCAGGCATTACTACCTCACCTCCGAAGCCAACAATGGGGGTCGATACTGGCTTGAGAAGGCTTCTGGCAAGTGTCATTTTGTTGAAAGCCTCTAAGTATAGAATATCGGCTGACCTACCTGTATCCACCATAATTCGATGTGTCAGATAATTTGATACCTTCAATGTGACTACGATGGAGTCTTCGTGAGGGAAGTGAATTCCCTTTGCATCTTCGAGAGTGAAGGAAATTGGAGGATGGCTGGTTCTTAACGAGCTAGACGTCTGTTCCAGCCAGTAGATTTGCTGGGGGTTCTTTGGACGCCTTTCGAGCATATGCTTTTCTTGAAGCTTGAGAATCGCCCCCGCAAGCTAGTCCTCCGATGATGGTGCGGATTTCTCCCGTAGGCTTAGCGTCCTCTTGTTCAGTTTGATGATGAGATTGTTCCTTTTGGCGAGACGAGGTGTTCGCCCTTTCTGGTGATCAATTTTTACGAGCAACATAATCCTGGAGATGGCCTTTTCGAATAAGGGCTTCAATATGATCTCGTAGAGAGATGCAGTCTTGGGTTCTATGCCCGTGATCTTTGTGGAAGTAACAGAATTAGCTCTTGTCTCTCTTCTCGGGATTGGATTTGATCTTTGCAGGCCACTTCACATATGGCTTGTGTTTAATCTCCATTAAAACCTTTTCATGAGATCGATTGAGAGGAGTGTAGTTATGATATTTACCAGAATAAGGCTTCTTGGGAGAACGGTCGCACTGATCATGATGATTCTTTCTATCTACAGTAGAGGTTCCCTCTGGCTTGCGTTTCTTACCTTGTATTCCATGACGCGTCAATGCGACTTCTTCTGCATTGATATATTTCTGGGCTTTGGCTTGGAATTCTGCCATAGTTTTCGGCGGGCTTTTATCCAAGGCAAACCTGAATTTCTCACTCGTTATTCCTGATATGAGGGCTGCGAGCCCTTTTTCTTCAGTATAACCTTCAGTTTGAACGGCTTCAGCGGTGAATCGTACTGTGAACTCCTTTATTGTCTCCCCATGCTGCTGTTTTAAATTCATTAGATGGGAGGCTGGCTTCTTAATGCGAATGCTTCCCATGAATTGAGAAAGGAATATCTCCGATAACTGGGAAAAGGAGCTGATGGAACGAGGCTTTAATCCCCGGAACCACGTACGAGCTGCTTCTTTCAATGTTAGGGAAAAAGCCCTACACATGATTTCTGAGCCATGTCCCTCCAACTCCATAAGAGACCTGTATGTTTCTAGGTGTTCAAGAAGATCACCAATACCTGTATACGGATGATAACGGGCGTTCGATACTTTTTAGGTAACGGTGCCTCCATAACCTCGCTAGTAAAGGGAGACTCGGATTGATGCATCACCGCCATGATGGTAGATGGCCGATTTGCCTGGTATTGCTGTTCCATGACATCAAAACGATCATGGATTCTTTTGAGATCTCCTTCCCATGGTAGGGTATAGCTTGATGTTTCGGCAGTGGAGCCCTGAGGTTGAGGTTGTCGAGACGAACTAGAATGTATAGAATGTGGAGACGGCACAGGGAGATGGCTGCCAAGTGGTGGGACCTGTGGTTCGGAATGTCTGGATGCCACTGGTATGGGCTGCGGTGGTAACCTTTCGGAGGCTTGTCTCTGCGGTTCGGGGAAATGCTGATCAAGCCGATTCGACAGGGCCTGAACTCCGGCATTTAGAGTTAGGAGAGTGTTTCCGAGGAAACGCAGGACATCGTCTTGATTTCCAGAAGCTTCCAATAATGGGTTTGCTGATGGCATATTTGGGGCTCCTTGAGGGATGTTCGTCGAGGCAGGTGGAAGGGTAGGTACGGATTCCGTCTCATCGGGCGGAGGTGGTGCCTGCCTTGAAGTCGAAGGATGAACAACCTTTTTAGGAGGCATCGCCGAAGGATTTTTATCGGTGGTTAGAACGATTGATTTTGACAATCAAGTCGTTCCCACAGACGGCGCCAAACTGTTAACGTTAGATTTTGTAACTGGATCCTCCGGACGTTCACCTTCTCTCCAACAGATACCTTCCTCCGCCGGACCTGAAAGAAGACAGAAAGCAACTAAGGGTGGCTGGCGTCCAGCCGTTAGCCCTCCGATGCTTAAGTCAGGCCGAAGCAAGAAGAATAATCAGGCAAAAACAGGCCAGAGATTGAATATTGTGTGTACCTTTCTCTTAATGGAGTCACCTCTTTATATAGATCTGGAGCGATCCCATCTGTCACGTAAGATATCGAGATCCCGCTGATTTCGTGTACGATACCGAGATGCCGCTGATTTCGTGGGATAAGATCCTTATCCTTGGAGACGAGATCTATCCCGATGACTTATTTTGGCAATCACGTTCCTTGATAGCAATCCCTTGAGATTCGGAACCACAAGAGAAGATAAGCCCAAACCCGACCTATACGGGCCGCTGGTAGGCGTAGTAATAGCGCTGATCGCTCATGTAGAGCTGGAAACCGTAGTTGGAATCATAGCCGGCGAAAAGGAAGGAGACGCCGACGGGACGGAAACCATCGAACTGGGTGTAGCCCTGCTTGGTATCGCAGAGGGATTGAACAAGCTACTCGACGGGAATCGGGTGCTGGTACTGAAGGTTAAAAGGTGTCACCGCGGAAAAGCTGTTCGCATGTTGGAATATGGTCGCGAGTCCAAGTGCTCGCTCATTTAGACGTAACACCTTTCAACGACTTACGAGAAGGTCTACTCGCGGATTTATCAATTCTGCGACTCTCGCTCAGATGATCTCGAGAGTCGAATGGGCGTCTCGCACTTACCCAATCTGCGACTCATGATCAGATGATCTCGAGGGTCCAATGGATACTTCCGTATTTACCCGATCTGTGACTCTCGATCAGATGATCTCGAGAGTCGAATGGGCGTCCATGTACAATCTTAATAGCTGAGTTGATCTCCATTATTTTGCCTATAACATCTTACAAAGTGACGAGCCAGAATCACTAGGGGCAAGCCCCAATATATTATGAGAAACTCGAGTTTATAAGAAGAAGACGACTGGGGGCAAGCCCTAATATATTATCAAAATCTCAAGTCTACAGAAAGAAATGACTGGGGGCAAGCCAAGAAGGATGACAGATAAACCTGAAAACATGGAGCTAAAAGAAAGTTTTGGACTTATGACACGAACGTCTCTCGAAAGCGATGACCCAAGGGTACACAGGTTAAGTAAAAAGGGAAGTATTATTCCTATGGGTTCTTCCATTTTTTTATGCTTTGATATACTCAGTTTACATTAAACTCATACACAATACATCATTTTATGCATGCTAGTCTCAAACACATAACACCAAGTAGTGGTTTAACAAAAGAATCATTGTCATTATTTTAGATCATGAAGCATGCAGTTAACAAGTTCTGATGTCGATTACATCGAATACAAGTGACAATCAGGTATTCAGGACAGCTTTCTAATACTATTTTTGTCTGACAATGACCGTAAAAAGCAAAATAATAGAATTACAGCTTCTCCAGGCACCCTGTTATGAACTTCATCACATCTTTCCGCGTTGCCTCCATGGTGGCCTTTGCCTCCGTTAGCGTCAGCGCAGGATCCGGAATATCATGAAGTTCGATTTCTAAGTCCTGACATTTGCCTGCGCGCCGCTTCTCTTTCACTCTTGAGTTGTGCTACCTCAGCACGGTTCTGATTAACGACAAGATCAAGGCGGGCAACCTCAAGATTTATGGCCGTTTCTTCCACTTGCAGCCGCACGATCTCAGATTTGACATCAGCAAGATGATTAATACACCCGCGATGTTGAATCTCACTATCTTCTAAGGTTGTTCTAACATTAACCGTTGAATGTTCTCGCTGCTCTATGACAGGCCGCAAAGAAGACAACACTTGTCATTTCTCTTCAGCCGTAGGGTCAGGTTCAACCTGTTTAGTCATAATAACCTGCGTAATAGAATCCTCGAAAGAAGAAATGCGACAGACTATTTTGGATACATCAGGCCCAATTACTCCTGCACAAGCTTCCAATGCCTTCACCCCTGCTCCTAGTGTATGCCACTCGCTTGGCTCAGCCAACGCCTTTGAAATGTTAGATAGTAGACCCCTCAGTACGCTCTGCCCGAAACAGTCTAAATGATCGAAATAAGGAACGTCGAATGCTCCGTGGGCAGCTGCCTCAGAACTGGCAATATCTGCAATGAAAGGAACAAAGCAAGTATTCAATGAAATGGTAAGTACAGAAAAAAGAATACACCAAGGAGCTATGAAAGAACCGTACCAGTAGATGAGTCGACGACAGGTTTCGAGAAATCTACAGTATGTGTGGTCGCATCAGTGAACGGCTTGATGGTCTCGGTCAGTAGCATCGAGGTCGCATCCAGAAGTTCGGTGGTATCGCTATCAGTATCGATCATTTCAGTTACCACCGGCGACTCTGCCATACCCTAAACACTGGAAGCACCAGGGACCATAGATACCGTCGTGTCATTCCCTGGCGTAGTTGACCCTTGCAGATTTTCCTCTCCAATCGGCCCAGCCCTCTCTCTCACGCCAGCATGGTCTGATATTTCATTCGCCGGCCCAGTTGTCGTTGGGTCATCTTCACTAATTAATCGACCGGCACCCTTATCACCTTCAATCACCAGAAGACGTGTGAACCCGGCTTCTTGAGACCATTTCGTTAAAGGTATTCCGAAAGTATGCCAGCCATCCAACGCAGTATCCTCTTTACGATGGTCAATTGACACACTCAGGGAGATCGTATACTTAATGCTCGACGATAAATACACTTCAGCCTGCTCTCTATAATAACCCAATCCGTCAGCGAGGACCTCTGTCAACCCTGGAGGAGGAATGTAGAGTGGATCATCAATAGAGCTATTGTTCCAGACCAGAGCATATTGATGCACCCACCATCTCAGTCAACTATAAGGACCGCTAGTCTTTCGATAGAGTCCGGGAAGCATGAACCTCGTGCATGTTCGCGTCATCAAAAGTTGATGCCATATCCACTCCCAATGAACAGGACCTGTGCCGTACGCCCGCTCTACTTTAGTTACATCTGATAACGTCATCGGAACACCTGATCGTACCCGAATTGCCTGGCAAACCTACTAGGGTAATAAGGTTCTCGCCAGAACTCTATTCCTTTGTGCAGCGGAAGTGAGGCAGTACGAATAGACACCTAGAAATTCCCTATCAATGGTATCCACAGAATGTTCATCATCAACGACTTCTCGATCTTCCCCGGCATCAAAAACAGGAAAGTGGTAGAAACAAATCTCCGCCCAACTACCAATTTGGGAAGCTATCCAATCAGACGACTGCGTTATCATGTTAAGTTTTCTATAGAGATAAAGAGGTGCGTCATCGGCGTGGAGATACTGGAAGAGATCCACTCCATATGTCCACTGGAAATATATGCCCAACCATCCGCAGAAGAAATGCCATGGGCAATAAGCCGCGTTCATCCCTCGCCAGGGTTGGTCTTTGTTACTCGCAATATTGCTAAAAGTCCTATATAAGCTGATAACACTGGCGGTGCTAGAGAAAATTGGCGACCATTTGCAAGAGCTCCCGCCACGGCAAAGCAAGAAACCCTGATGCCATCAGCACTCTTGGAGCTAGGCAACATAACTGCCGACAACCAGTATGCTAAGAATCCTGCTAGTTCACAAGACAATGTAAGCTCATTCGGATTGCGAAACTTTTGTTCAAAACGTTCCTTCATTAAAGCCTGGTCTTCGGGTAAGATCTCATACTCTTCGTAATCAATGCTGCAAGGAGAAAGAAGTGCCCATGTCAGAAACAAAGAAATTAAAGTATGCAGAGCATGAAGTACAAAAGAAGGCATCGAAAGAAGTATTACTTCATCCTCTGGCCGAAGTAGATCAACCAGTCGTCCTAGTGAATCTTTGTAATATTGTCGAACTGCGACAACTCAGCAAACAACTCTAGACAAGCCTTTGAATGATAAGCATCTTGAGGACTTTTGAGCCGAAACGAAGACAGCTCTTCATCAGTTGGGACGTATTCCTGGTAATATTCTCCTATCACAGACAACCCAGCCATCATCCGGAGATCCCATAAGGTTATGCTCATCTCTCCATATGGAAAGTGGAATGAATTGGTAGTGGAAGACCAGTAGTTCAAGAAGCTTCGAAGAATTGTTGGATCTCGGGAGAAATGTTCAGAAGTCGCATCAATAGCCTGATACAGGCCGACTTGTTTTAGAATTCTCTCATGTCGGTGAAATTGCGGTTTTACCGCTTGAGGAGATACTCGAAGATATGCCTATGTCCTAGAGGGGGGTGAATAGGACTTTTTGAATTTCCAATTACAATTAAAACTGATCAAGTTAATCTTAGCAACCAAGATTATCACAATAACATTCAAGGCAATTATATGATGAATTTGTAAGCAAGGACTATCATAAGCATTTCATCAAACAGTTAGCATTCATGATTGACTAAGCCATTCAACACATAGCAATCATTCAAACTCACAATGCACAACGATTTATAATGGTTCGATTTCCCTACTCCACTCCCGGTTCACGATCTCAACCTATGAGACCACCGGATTTCACTATAGTCTTGGTTTTAAATCAGGTTAACCATTAACCTTGACATCCTTTGATTTAGGACCGCGTTTACCATCCGCCGATGGCCCAATCCAGGGACTTGACGAGTTTGGATCTCAAACTCTCACCAATCCTAATCCAAGGACGATCACGTACACTCCCGCTGGAGTTTCCCAATCCAGGGAATAGTGATTCAATAAATGGACTCTCAAATACTAGACATACCTAGACTGATTGAGCCCCGATTCGATGCCTTTGATGAGTAGCTTCAAGCTCCACGTGCTTCAGCTTCTCTTTGTGCTCCCAAGATCAGCTACCGATGTAAATGATGAGGTTATGTTGATGCCGGGTAGTTGGGAGAGAGTTGGTCAAGTTCCTCTTGCCTATTCAATGCAATGGTAATGAGGGAACTGCCAAACTTCAAGAATTCAATGGCTATAAACAACCTCATAAAGATATTCTGAAGGTAGGTCAGCCATGAATGAAGATCGTGAGTTCATACTTCAAACCGAGCTTTGAATACTCATTGATAAGCCATTAATGGCTAGGTTTGAATGATGAACTCAAGGGAGTTAAGAGCAAAGAGGGAAGCAGGATGTGAGTAAAAGCTCTCTCTCTTAGCTCTTGAAGGGTGTTGAATGCATCCCATGAAAGACCACAAGTCATGGCTATATAGAGCCCCAAATGATGGCCCCAACGGATCTAAAACGGTCACGTCCGACCTTTCATAGAGGGGTCTCAACCGGTCGGACGGACCTGGTCGTAATTCAAAATGAAGAGCCATATCTGGGTCTGCTCGACCGGTCAAGACCGGTCGGATCCCCTTGCTGGACTGAGTGGAAAATGCAGGCCGACCGGTCAAGACCGGTCGGCTATGCTTGCTGGACAACCTGATGAATGCAGGCCGACCGGTTATGCTTGCTGGACAACCTGATGAATGCAGGCCGACCGGTTAAGACCGGTCGGCTATGCTTGTTGTACAAACTTGATGAATGCAGGCCAACCGGTCAAGACCGGTCGGCTATGCTTGCTGTACAAACTTGAATTGTGAAGGCCGAACGGTCAAGACCGATCGGCTCCCTATCTGAAAAATGCAGCAAAGCTGCTAGACAGTTTGTATATTGCTGGCCGACCGGTCAAGACCGGTCGGCAGTCCAGCTGATCTTCATACAGCAAGTCTCTGATCAATTTTTTTAATTCCTGGCCGACGAGTCTTGACCTGTCTGCTACCCAGCTTCATTCATCACAGCAAGCTGTGTTGTGTGTTGAGGAGTCTGGCCGACCGGTCAAGGCCGGTTGGCAATCTAGACACTTCAATTAAAGCAAGGTTGCTGTCCATATCTTACAGTTCTGGCCGACCGGTCAAGACCGGTCAGCTGTCTAGATGGTCTTGTCACAGCAAGTTTACTGGACCAAGTCTTCAACACAGCAGCGGTTCACTTTCAAGTTATGAAGTGATTTGGTGCATGAAGTCTAGTGTTTGGACATATGTTCAATTACGTTTAGCACCAGCTATGGTCCACAAGTCTGATAAACTTGTGCAAGAGTCGAGAGGGAACGGGATAAGATATGTGAGTCATTACGCCATTCTTTGATGTTTTGGGTTTCCTATGGTCGATCTATATGCAACTTACCTGAGATCTTGTTTCAGCTTGAGCTTAAGCAATGGAAGAAGCATAATCTTCAAGTCTTGATTTTCAATTCTTCAATCGGGGCTCACACGACAAGACACAACCAACCAACACGCCAATTGACAACAAAAGGAGTACTAACAATCTCCCCCTTTGTCAATTACGTGACAAAACATCTAACCTAGACAAATAATGACTCCTTATCATGATTGACCCTTAAACAAAAAGAAAAATACACCCACTTACATGTCGATACAGATATACAAAATAATCTTTACAAAAGGACATGTACAGACTCGATTGTCTTCAAAATCTTCCCCTCAATGCTTGCACCTACAAAGTCCTGCAAAAAGATATAATTGGACCTTCTAGGTGGGATGATTCTCCCCCTTTTTGTTAGTAATTGACAAGGGTTAGCCAGCAAAAAGATATGCCTAAGAAAGCTGCAAGGCTACCGCCTAAAATATGTCAATCACATAAAATAGGGAAGAGATATAGAAATTTAAGCCCTGAGGAGATTTAAAGAACAAATCATGCAAGATATACAAGTAATCATGAAGGCATAGAGGGCTTATAGCCCAATCAACCAACCACCCCTCAAGATGTATATCTAGACAAACACAAAGCATGAGCTAAAAAGGGCAAATGTGCCCAAACCATCCAACCTCCCTAGAGATATTCAATAAAAGATCAAAAGCTCATATAAAAAGATATAACTATAGCATCCATATATATACCAAAATGGGCAAGCAACCCAATGTAAATATGTATCAATCCATGCAAAATATACAGACAACCCATAGACAGATAGTGCATGAAATCCAGACAATGTCGTTGGTCATATAAAAAGTAACTGTGATCAAGACATGAGACTAGTAATCTGTTCCATCTCCCAGATCAGGGGGTGGAACGTCCCCACGCGCCGCGCGCTCCCATATCTCTATCCGCCTCTCCAACTGTGCGAGGCGAGTGACAAGGGTCTCCTGCTGTACAAGTATGGTGGCCTGACCCTGCAAAATCTGGTCCCCAGTCTGCTCGAGCCTGTCTAGCCGCTGAAATAGACTCTCCTTAAGCTGGTGAAGCTCAGCAATGTATGAAGGTGGATCCACGAAAGGGAATCGTCGTCGAGAAAAGGCTCTAGGAGGCGTACTGAATCGACCCAGAGCTGCTCGAGGATCGAGGGATGGATCAGAGGAAGGAACTAAAGGTGAAGTGTGGGAAGGGCCAGTGGAGGCAGGTGGAGCCTCAGGCTGGGACGGCTCAGCCGGATCCTGCTGCTGCTCCTACAGAAGACAAATCTGGATGACTTCTTTGGTAAGCTCCATACGAGCAATGAGGGTACGGTTGATAATGACAGGCTTGTGAACTTTATCAGTACTGACAATGTCAATCTCATTAGCTAATTTGCATATGAGATGCCCAAAAGAAAGACTGGAGGAGTTTCCATCCTCTCGTAGGAAACCTGGTGAATAATGGTCATGATCCGGGTTGGGAGGCAAAGCGGATGCCCCTGACCTACACGATAGAGCAACCGAAACATGGATTCGGTGACATCCGCCTTGTTACTCATCCACGGGTATACATTGCGGAAGAAAAGGTTTTGCAGAATGCGGAAATCCCATGACATAGAGGACGCTTGAAGCGCACCTCCAACCCATTTGGGTGTCCCATCACCACATAGGAATTTGGCAATAACGAGGTTAGGTTTGGGACCCAGCGAGGCAAAATCGAAGGAAGACTCCTGGACAGTGGGAACTCCAACAAATTCCGAGATGGATTTCAAAGTAAACAGGCATAGTTGATCACCAACCTCGACGTTGAAAGAGGGGGGAGAGGCAGTGACATGGACACAAGAGGCATAAAATTTTCGAACCACGTCAAACTGGACCAGGCCCCCCATGTGGAGTACGGGGCCCCAATTTATGGTGTTCAATTATGGAAAGAACATTATAGTCGGCCAAGTCAACCAATTTGACAGATTTTCACAAACCACCTCCTTGTCCTTGAAATCATCCCAATGGGTGGAATGGGATGAAACATTTTTCCCCAAGGATGGAGATTAAACAGGGGGAACAGAAGATGAGGCAGCCCCTTTCCCTTTTGAAGCGGTTTTCTTGGTCTTTAAAGGGCGAGGCGGAGGCTTAGGTTTTGCCTTGGGTCGATCAGTCCACCTCAAGGGGAGCTCATCTTCACTCTCTTGGGAAGACATAGAAGAAGCAAGAAGATACTCTAAATCACTCCTAGATATGAAGGGAAGGGATGAAACAAAGAAGAGTGAGAGTGAATCCCTTACCAAAGAAATGAGAATGAAGAGAAGCAAAGTAGAGGAGGTTAGAACCTCTAATCTTGCAAAGAATCACCTTGGAATTACCTTGGAGAGCAAGAGGGGGAGCTGGAGCAGCAAGTGGAGGTGAGAAAATGTGAAATGGGTGACCTAAATGAGCTCCAACTGAATTTAAAGACCCCCCCTACGGACGGCTGACACACAGGCAGACCGGTCTGGTGCTGCACGACCAGTCTTGATCGGTCGTGGGAAGATAAATGGGAGTCCAGCATGTTAGTGCACTTTTCTGTGGCATACTAGTGCACCTTGTTTGTCAATCACTTAGGTCAGTGAGTCTATTGTCGGTTGAGCTTAATGAAGATGAAGACCGAAGACTCAAGTGGCCCTGCTGCATCAAGGAAGAAGAAACAAGTAAAAGTGATGCCTTGGTGTGCCTTAACCTTGACCAAAACCTAACCCTTAAACTCTTAGATGACTTGTACCAACTAGGTATAACTTTAGTCATCATCATTAGTCTTAGAACTCCATGAAAAACATGATAAGTTAGACTAATTAAAGAGGTGGAAGCTGCTGTAATCAAAACAGCTTAAACAGCAGTTTTCGATTGATCTCCGATCAATCAGGACATTGGCTCTGATAGGACTCCGATCAATCGGACAGAATCTCCGATCAATCGGAATTTGTTCCAGCAAAACTTGAAAATCCACTAGACAAATTTTCGATCAATCGGACATACTTCCGATCCATCAGAAGGGGTCAGTCCGATCAATCGGACCATGTTCCGATCAATCAGAATATCTTCCAGAGAATCCACTGGACTGATTTCCGATCAATCAGGACATGTCTCCGATCCATCGGACAGGTCTCCGATCAATCGGACCTTTTTTCGATCAATCGGAGATGAGCTAATCTGCCCGTTTTTTTACCGTTGGAGCTCGAACTTTATAAATATTGAGCTCGGTTCTTGGGCATTTAGAGAGGGTTTTGAGGGCCTATTTTTCATACCTTTTGTACATCATATGGGGCCTCAAACAGGAGGAGATTCAAGTTATATCCCTTGTGTTTAATTCACAAGCGAGGGCATTAAATGCAAACATAGAGATGACTTGATTCCTCTCTCAATTCTAGAGGTGAGACACTATACCACATAGTTATATCTCTTGTTCAATACCTCTAGAAGACCCTCTAGGTGAATCTCCTAGTTAGGACAAGCTACATACCCCATGTAGGAGATTCAACCATTCCCTAGCACCTTGGGCATCTCCAATGGAGCATCACATGCAAGGTAGCTGATCTTGGAGCTGAAGCCTTGGCAAAGCAGTGGCGTCAAAGATCGGGGGAGCACAAGGGGACCTGATTCAAGCACGGGAGAGCGAGAAGAAGCAACCCAAAGCGGCGCTATAAAGAGGCTCAATCTGACAAGTAAGGTTGTCTTGTTAGGAGTCCATCCACTCAATTCCCTGTGGGGGTTAAGTGTAGAGTTTGTTTGACAAACTCGATTTAGGGTCGTTAACCTGATCCTTGGCCTATTAGTTGGGCCTAAAATCTAGGGACGTTAGCCGTTCCTTGGCATGTTTGTAGGGCCTAAACTTGGTCTCCAAGGGGAGCCTCCAACACGGGTGCAAACGTGTAGGTTGGGAGGAACCTGTAAACTCCCCGGTTGGGTGGATCCGAATTAAAACACCTTGGTTGGGAGGAACCAGATTTAAACTCCCCAGTGAATGCCGATGTGCTCAAAGGGGTTGAGTACTTGAACCGGGAGTGGAGTAGACAAGTAGTCGAAGCACTATACATCCTTGTGTTTGTGATTGATCTTGAGCACATTTCTCTTTATGCATTGTGTTTAATTGTTAATTATATATGCTTAGTTAGGAATGTATGCTTAGCACTTGATAGGCACATCCACACTCATAAGATGTACTTTCACTACCTCAAGTAGACTTGAACTTATTGATCCATCCTCATTCAAGTCTATTTGAGTAGCATAGATTAGGTTCTTCTTTAGCTTAATCATTTATTAATTTGTGCTTGTTTAGACTAGGTTGTTTATAGCTTTTATCATATGCTAGTCTTTTGATTGGACCCACTTAAGCTTGGAAGCCGAAGTGTTAATCGCTTACATAGTTCAATTTGTTAAATTTGTTAAGTAGGCGAAAAGATTTTGAAAAGGTTCTAATCACCCCCTCCTATAGATTTAGCCATAATTCTAGTTGCTCTTTAAGCTTCTGCAAGTGTATGCATAGGGTGTCGTGTTAGACTACCCGATGCAATTTCACAGCAGCATTGTATGCACTGCCTGACCGGTCTTGACCGGTCGGATGGCGCAAATGACTTAAGTCCAGATAAGTCTTGGAGACGTCCGAACGGTCCTGACCAGTCAGCTGACCGGTCGGCAGGCAAATTTTCACAAGTTTGAAAGAGGAATCCTGCACTGGATTAGCTGGATAGAAAGTCTGTCCTTTGGACAGACCATTATCTTTTAAAAACCAAGTACCCTTACTAAGGATACAACATCCATGGTCATGGTGTACCAAGGTACAACCCAACACAAAATGAGGGACCCTTAAGGTCCAGATTTATCGATAGAGGACAAGAATTGGGACATGATCCCGGATTTTTGTAGAAAGCAATGAAAAGAGGCAAAGGTCCTCAGATATACCTATAAAGATCAGATAGAGAGGCTTAATCCTCAGATTTTTCCTGTAAAACATACACTTGTTAGATAAACTAGACACATCCAACACCAATGGACTTTTGGAGGTTCGCAAAGCGAACTGAGTCTAAGGGTTTCGTTAGAATGTCAGCTAGCTGATTCTCGGTAGGCACATGTTCGAGAGATATTATGTGATCTTCAACTAATTCTCGAATAAAATGGTGCCTAATATCTATGTGCTTAGTGCGCGAGTGCTGAACTGGATTTTTCGATATATTTATGGCACTAGTATTGTCACAAAATAGAGTCATTGTGCCTTGGTTAATCCCATAATCGATCATGGTTTGTTTCATCCATAATAATTGGGCATAAAAACTTCCAGTAGCAATGTACTCTGCTTCGGCTGTGGATAAAGAGATGGAGTTTTGTTTCTTACTATGCCACGCCACAAGGCAATTTCCAACATAAAAACACCCACCGCTGGTTGATTTACGATCATCCATGTTACCAGCCTAGTCGGCATCTGAATACCCTGCAATATCTGTAGATGAATCAAAAGGGTACCAAAGACCGTATTCGGTAGTGCATCCAACAAACCGGATGATCCGTTTAACAGCGGTAAGGTGAGATTCTTTGGGATCAGCCTGAAACCGAGCACAAGCACCTACACTAAAAGCAATATCTGGTCTACTAGCAGTGAGATAAAGAAGACTACCAATCATGTTTCTATAAAGATGTTGATCTACACTTTTCCCTACAAGGTCTTTTGATAGTTTAACAGTGGTGCTCATAGGTGTAGTGTAGGAACGACCAGAGTCTAAGCCAAATCTCTTAACAAGATCTTTAGCATATTTGGCTTGGGTAATGAATATACCTGATGCAAGTTGTTTTACTTGAAGCCCTAGAAACATGTTAAGTTCTCCTCCCATACTCATCTCAAATTCAGATGTCATTAATTTAGCAAAGGAGATGGACATTTTCTCACATGTGGATCCAAACACAATGTCATCCACATAAATCTAGGCAATCAACACAGAATTCTCGGCTTCTCTAATAAATAGAGCTTTTTCAACGCTCCCCCTAGAAAAATCATGGTCTACAAGAAAATGAGTTAAGCATTCATACCATGCACGGGGTGCTTGCTTGAGTCCGTAAAGCACCTTTTTCAACCGGTACACTTTGTGAGGATACTTAGGATCAATGAATCCTTTTAGTTGTTCAACATACACTTCCTCATCAAGAATACCATTCAAGAAGGCGCTCTTTACATCCATTTGAAATACTTTGAACTTTAACTGCACAAGCAACAGCCATAAGAATTCTAATAGACCCGAGTCTAGCTACAGGGGCAAATGTTTCATCAAAATCAATACCTTTAATTTGTGAGTATCCCTGAGCCACTAACCGAGCCTTATTTCGTATTACATTACCAGATTCATCGGATTTATTCTTGAAAATCCATTTGGTTCTAATAACATTTTTCCTTTCCGGCCTGTCGACCAGATACCACACCTCATTTCTAATAAATTGTTGAAGCTCTTCCTGCATTGCAAGGATCCAGAATTCATCGTTTAGAGCTTCATCAGCATTTTTTGGTTCTATTTTAGAAGTGAAACACAGGTGACTGTTGACTACCTCCAACTGTCTCCTGGTTTTGACACCAACGCTAGGATCCCCAATGATTTGATTGAGGGGGTGATCCTTGACAATTGTACATCACCAGGAGCAGTAGGGGTATTTGGAGATGAGGGTTGTTTATCAGATTTTCCTATCTCGCATATAACCTCATCTTCTTCTTCATCACCTGGAGACACAGATTTATCCAGGCTATCATCTACAGTCACATTAATTGACTCTTGAACTGATGAGGTACGAAGGTTGTAGACACGAAAGGCTCTACTATTTAATGAGTACCCTAAGAAGATACCCTCATCACTCTTAGAGTCAAACTTTCCCAAGTTTTCTCGGTCTCTTAGAATATAACATGTACTACCAAAGACCTTAAAGTATTTCACATTTGGTGTCTTTCCACACCACAGTTCATAAGCAGTTTTGTTTAGACCTGCCCTTAAATAAACTCGATTTATAATATAGCAGGCAGTGTTTACTGCTTCGGCCCATAGATTTTGCGCAAGATTCTTATTATTAAGCATAGCTGTGGCCATATCCAACAATACTCAATTTTTCCTTTCAGCAACCCCATTTTGTTGAGGTGTTTTGGGTGCTGAGAACTCATGGCGAATACCCAATTCATCGCATAATGCCTTCAAACGATGATCTTCAAATTCACCGCCGTGATCACTCCTGATTCTTGCTACCATGTATCCTTTCTCATTGTGAAGTCGCTTCACTAGTTTTTGGAATTCTCCAAAAGTGTCAGATTGTTCTCTTAGGAAGGCGACCCATGTGAATCTAGAGTAATCATCAACGACTACAAAGAAGTATCGTTTTCCACCTTGGCTAAGTACCCTGGTAGGACCAACTAGGTCCATGTGTAGCATTTCAAATGGTTTTGATGTGACCAGGATAGAGGTTCTCTTGTGTGCAACCTTGATTTGTTTACCTTCTTGGCATGCGATGCACACAGCATTTGGTCTTTTACCCATCTTTGGTAGACCTCTCACCAAATTTTTCTGACTCAGTTTAAACAGATTTCTATAATTTACATGACCGAGTCGATGGTGCCATAGTTTTGTTTCATCCTGAACGGCCACGTGACACATGGTGGAGGAGCTTGAATTGTTGTGATTTTCAATGACATAGCAGTTGTCTCCTGTGCGTAGACCTTTCATGACTAATTTTCCTGTGGAGTTCAGGATCTTACACATATCTTTGGAGAAGCTTACTGAGTGCTCTTCATCACAAATCTGTGAGATACTCAGTAAGTTGTGTTTAAGGCCATCAACATACAACACATTTTCAATTTCGGGACAAACTTGGCCCCGTGATGGTTCCTTTACCAATAATTTTAGCTATGCTTTCCATCACCAAATGTGACAGACCCACCATCAAATTCGTCATATGCGAAAATTGAGATCTATCACCTGTCATGTGTCTAGAGCAACCACTATCCAAGTACCATCTAGGGGTATTCCCAGCTTTTAAGGCAGTATGAATGACCAAACACTTGTTCTTTACAACCCATTTAGTTGATGTCCTTTTATGAGAGGTATTCTTATGGTGAGATTCTCTAGTTTTCTTGGGAGAATCAGATTTTTCTTTTTCACGCAAGAGAAGAGCAGTTTTCAAATTTAGCATTTTAACTTGCTCCAATAGTTCATCCATCCTCTTGTCCTTCCTAGGAAGAGCATGATAATTCTTTCAAATGTTTTCCCTTCTTGGTGAAGTATGCATGGGAGGATTCCAATTGGCTTGCACATTTTTCCTGATTGGTACAAATTTACCTTTCAAGTTTCGGACCGGATTTTTTAACACCATGCATTCAAACTTTAAGTGGCCAATGTCTTCACAAGCATGGCAGACAGGAGATACTCTAGTTTTACTCCCTGATGCACCATGATCTTTTCTTACAATCAGATGGACTGAGGTAGTTTTTGAAGTGTGACTGTCATAGCCCAAACCTCTTCTGTCCCTTGGTGATCTTACAATACCTAGGAGTTTTTCAAGGTTTTCTTCTCCTTGGACGAACTGTCTTCTAGAGTCAACGACTTGACACTTAAGACGATCAATTTCAGTGTTCGCCTCTTTGAGTTCTTTCTCAAGTCTAGCATGCTTGTCTAGAGATTCACTACTTATGAGCTTTTTCTTTTCTTGTTTAAGCTCATCATTCTTCCTTTTCAGCTCTTCTAGATCTTGACCCATCTTTTGATTCTCAATTTTTAATCCGTCAAGATTTTTTTATCAATTTGTCATTTTCAGCCTTCATTTGGCCCAACTTTTTAATGGTATTTATATTTTCAATGTATAGTTGGTTATATACCTCCTGAAGGCCTTCATCCTCATTCTCATCATCACTCAAGGAATCATTTTCAGTGTTAGAGGATTCATGATCATCAATGTCTCCGGTGATCTTTGCAATGGGCTCAATTTGAGGCACAATATCAGTAATGGAGGCCATTAAAATTCTGATTGAACCTTGCTCCTCCTCACTTTGGTATATGAATGATTTTGATTCAGATTCTTCAGTTTCATCCCATGTAGCTGCCATTGCCTTTTTCTTAGCTTTATTATTGGTGCACTCGGATGCAATGTGACTAAATCCTCTACACTTGTAGCATTGTGGATCTTTTGACTAAACAAATTTTCCTTTATTGTTCTTGGAGTCAAATGGTTTACCATTCTGGTAGGGTTTCATTCTAGAAGTATTTCCCCTAGTTTTGAAGAATTTTTAAAATTTCTTTGCCATAAGTGCCATTTCTTCTAAGTCTGGATCTTCCTCACTTCCGCATTCAGAATCTTGTTTCTTGTGAGAAGATTTCAGGGCTGTACTTTTGGATTTGGAGGGAGTTTTGAAACCTAGCTCATAGGTTTGAAGGGACCCTAGTAATTCTTCAACTTTCATGGTATTTAGGTCCCTACATTCTTCTATGGTAGTAACTTTGGAAGAGAACCGTTCTGGTAGGGATCTCAGAATTTTCCTACACAGTCTATTCTCCGGAATAGGATCCCCCAAGCTCCACATTTCATTTGTGATCTTGTTCAGTTTGGTATAGAAATCAGTAAATGTTTTGTGCTCCTCCATAGTAATGTTTTCAAATTGTGTAGAGAGACGCTGAAGTTTTGAGTTTTTAACAATGCTTGTTCCTTCATGAGTAACTTCAAGAATGTCCCATGCCTGCTTACTAGTTGTGCAATTTTGAATCCGGCCAAATTCATCTTTAGATACTGAACAAAAAATGGCATTCAGGCCTTTGGCATTATGAACACGTTAAGCTTTATCATAATCGGTCAACATCGCCTTATCTCTTGGCCTGAGGACATCCGGTTCACCTTCCTTACATATAGTGTCCATTAGGGGTTTCTATCCAATATCAATCATGTCCCTAACATCCGAATCAATAGATTCCAAAAAGATGCGCATTCGGGCTTTCTAATATGGATAGTTTGACCCATCAAAGAAGGGAGGCTTAGTAACGGATGAAGAGTCCTCTCTAGACATATTTTCAAGTTCTCTTAGGATCTCACTCCGGGTTTTTAAACCTGAGCGGAGGAACCCGCTCTGATACCAATTGAAATTACGGTTTTACCGCTTGAGGAACCCGCTCGAAGATATGCCTAATGTCCTAGAGGGGGGTGAATAGGACTTTTTGAATTTCCAATTACAATTAAAACTAATCAAGTTAATCTTAGTAATCAAGATTATCACAATAACATTCAAGGCAATTATATGATGAATTTGTAAGCATGGACTATCATAAGCATTTCATCAAACGGTTAGCATTCATGATTAACTAAGCCATTCAACACATAGCAATCATTCAAACTCACAATGCACAACGATTTATAGTGGTTCGGTTTCCCTACTCCACTCCCGGTTCACGATCTCAACCTATGAGACCACCAGATTTCACTATAGTCTTGGTTTTAAATCAGGTTAACCATCAACCTTGACATCCTTTGATCTAGGACCGCGTTTACCATCCGCTGATGGCCCAATCCAGGGACTTGGCGAGTTTGGATCTCAAACTCTCACCAATCCTAATCCAAGGACGGTCACGTACACTCCCGCTGGAGTTTTCCAATCCAGGGAATAGTGATTCAATAAATGGACTCTCAAATACTAGACATACCTAGACAATTGAGCCCTGATTCGATGCCTTTGATGAGTAGCTTCAGCTCCACATGCTTTAGCTTCTCTTTGTGCTCCCAAGATCAACTACCGATGCAAATGATGAGGTTATGTTGATGCCGGGTAGTTGGGAGAGAGTTGGTCAAGTTCCTCTTGCCTATTCAATGCAATGGTAATGAGGGAACTGCCAAACTTCAAGCATTCAATGGCTATAAACGACCTCATGAAGATATTCTAAAGGTAGGTTAGCCATGAATGAAGGTCTTGAGTTCATATTTCAAACCGAGCTTTGAATACTCATTGATAAGCCATTAATGGCTAGGTTTGAATAATGAACTCAAGGGAGTTAAGAGCAAAGAGGGTAGGGGGATGTGAGTAAAAGCTCTCTCTCATAACTCTTGAAGGGTGTTGAATGCATCCCATGAAAGACCACAAGTCATGGCTATATAGAGCCCCAAATGATGGCCCCAACGGATCTAAAACGGTCACGTCCAACCTTTCAGAGAGGGGTCTCAACCGGTCGGACGGACCGGTCGCAATTCAAAATGAAGAGCAATATCTGGGTCTGCCCGACCGGTCCAAACCGGTCAGATCCCCTTGCTAGACTGAATGGAAAATGCAGGCCGACTTGTCAAGACCGGTCGGCTATGCTTGCAGGACAACCTGATGAATGCAGGCCGACCAGTCAAGACCGGTCGGCTGCCTATCTGAAAAATGCAGCAAAGCTGCTGGATAGTTTGTATATTGCTGGCTGACCGGTCAAGACGGGTCCGCAGTCCAGCTGATCTTCATACAGCAAGTCTCTGATCAGTTTTTCTTATTCCTAGCCGACCAATCTTGACCTGTCGGCTGTCCAGCTTCATTCATCACAACAAGCTGTGTTGTGTGTTGAGGAGTCTGGCCGACCGGTCAAGGCCGATCGTCACTCTAGACACTTCCATTACAGCAAGGTTGCTGTCCATATCTTACAGTTTTGGCTGACCGGTCGAGACCGATCGGCTGTCTAGATGGTCTTGTCACAGCAAGTTTGTTGGACCAAGTCTTCAACACAGCAGCGGTTCACTTTTAAGTTATGAAGTGATTTGGTGCATGAAGTCCAGTGTTTGGACATATGTTCAATTACGTTTAGCACCAGCCATGGTCCACAAGTCTGATCAACTTGTGCAAGGGTCGAGAGGGAATGGGATAAGATATGTGAGTCATTACGCCATTCTTTGATGTTTTGGGTTTCCTATGGTCGATCTATATGCAACTTACTTGAGATCTTGTTTCAGCTTGAGCTTGAGCAATGGAAGAAGCATAATCTTCAAGTCTTGATTTTCAATTCTTCGACCGGGGCTCACACGACAAGACACGACCAACCAACACGCCAATTGACTACAAAAGGAGTACTAACAGTCGGACCAAAATCTCTTTTACCCATGGCTCATAACCAACTAGCTCGTTCAAATGACCCCGCGTACGAAAGCTCTTCGTCGTCCACATTGTCGCCTTGTCCATGTGTTGAAACCTTTGCTGCACTGTCTCAAAATAATGGACTAGAGAAGAAGTGTGAGGGTCACAAGTAGGCGCATGGAAAACCATTTCTCTTCGAGGAACCTACCCGCTGTTCTCTCCCATCGTCGACCAGTATGGTAGTTAACAACTGCTCGGGGGCTAGATGTCCACCTCTCGACTCCATAGAACTGAAAAGGGCCTAGAACGTTGGATGGTTCGATGCTCGGGAAGGGCTTGTGCCTTGTAAGAGATTTTTCATGCAAGATGACTCGGTCGGTATAAGGGTTGACAATGGAGAAACCGCATGTCATAATGACCTTGTTTCTATTCCAGCCGATCTTCGTCCGCTCATTCTTCGGATCAACGAGCTGTGGCGATCGCTCCGCCTGGTCAACTTCCTCAGCCGGCTTCTTACCTTGATTTCATCTCTTCTTCTTCCGATCTTCCTGATCATCCTCGGAATGTCGGCCATGCACGCTAGAAGGACCTGCCCCAACAACATTAGTAGCATCAGTGAACTGACAATACCAGGCAGACCATTCCTCTTCAGTCCCTTGCGTCGGAGGCTCAGATGTGGTTTTATCCACATAGATACGCGGTAATACTTTATGGGAGAGTTGCTTAATTTGATCAAAGAAATCCTTCACTTCGGATTCGATTGTCTCAAAGGATTGCTAACGACACTCTACCGAAGACGGGTTAACAATATCTCCAGTCACCCTCTTCTTCCCGCTTCGTACAGACGAAGAGCCAGAGACTTACGATTTGGAAGCTTCGCTGGAAGATCCTGCTGATGTCGCCATGATTCACTGCAACACGTAAACAAAAGTGCATCAAATAGAAGATCAACGCATGCAATAGGCAACCCAATAAGGTAAGCATCACATCATTCAATCACGGATTTCACACACAAAACACGTCAGTAAATACATGCATAAAATCATGACCCACAACAATATGAAAATAGTGGAATTCGAGCGCACATCCGACAAATAAGCGCGCACATATCATAGCACAGCAAATACAGTAGCAGCCTTACATGTACACCCGGAGTGCATGTGAATTCGCACTAACCCCAAATGATGCATGCACACCCACTCGGAAGTGCACATCATAGAACCCCTTAAGGGAACAGTTGCAAGACATCAAAGAGCAGCATAAGCAACATATTATGGGCACCAAGAACTAAGTCCAAATCATATTCGAGCGTTGAGTGAGATAGCCGCAAACAGCATCGAGTTTAGCTGAGAATAGAGCCAGATGTGCCACTTTTTCACCAAGGGCAGAAGTGGGGTCCAAATTCCAAAAAAATTCACAAGTAGTGGAACCCCATGCGCCCAAGGAGATGCCCTAGGCGCATGTGGCCTCTCACATGCACTTGATTGCTAAAATACTCCCACATGCGCCTAATGTATCAACAACATGCGCCTGACTATGAGCACATGCGCCCACTCCATAAAGATGCACTACAACATGTGCCTGAGTATGAGAACATGCACCCACTCCATAAAGATGCACTACTACATGCGCCTGGAGCCAAGGGCATGCGCCTGGAGCAGGATCCCATATGCTCATTATCAGTTGGAGGGGCACATGCGCCCGGGAAGGCCACATGCACCTACTCCCTCATGAGAAGTTCTCTCATCTCTTAAATTTTGGTTTTCTTGATTCGAAAATGACCAAATGACTCAGTGAGTCTGGTATTTATACTTGAGCCTAGGGACCGGTGCACCGCACTGGCCTGCAGTAAGCATCCATCTCAGCGCACCAAGGGGCACTTGTTGGGGCTCAAATTTGCACCCATTATAAAACAGTATTCAGTGATCCATCTACGATGATTTGGACTGATTTCGAGATCCAAAATACTCAAAAAATGCCAATGCAACCCTAACATGCGCGATAGTGACCGAAACCTACAAATGTTATTTCAGAGCAGAATCAGACATGCGGATTACCGCCAAATGATCCAAAATGCCCTAAAACCCTTAACATATAATTTTTAAAGTCGCGAGATGCATATCTTTACCGCGCGCTTCCAAATGCATTTTGCGCTGACCGTATCCGACTATAAGGGCCGAAAGCCTACAGGTACCATTTTGGGTTGGAATTAGACATGCGGATGGCCGCCAAATGATCCGGAATGCCCGAAAAACCTTAAGTAGCAAGTTTGAAGTCCTTGTGATGTATATTTCTACGTGCGCGCTTCTCGGAATAATATTCTTGTGTAAATAGCCGATCGGAGGGTCCAAATTGGGAAGGAACTACCAAAATTCACAGCAGATGACCATCGGTACCCCACCCCGTTCATTCAGGCGGTCGTTCATAGCCTAAAAGCGGCTTGGCATCAGTGACCTCAGTCTCCAAAAAGGTAGCCCCCCTTTGAAGGTCGCCCGTCGGAGCCCAAAACCTGAAATATTCTAAGTGATGGAACATGCATTCGCTCACTCTCTCTCCACATGCAGATGTCATGAGGAGACATCCATTTGCCCTGTCACCACATGCGCATGAGAGCTCTCTCTCTCCCTTTTTAATATTCTAAATAAAATAAAAAAATATAAAAAATCATGAAATATTCTAAGTGGGGCCACATGCGGCCAACACAAATGCTACATGCGCCCACCTCCCTGATACATGCGCATGACCCCTCTTAACAATCACATGCGCTTGGTGAAATTTGATTTTTGGCAGAGCTAAGACCCGATTAACATACTATAAATACCCCACTCACTTCTAAATCAAGGAGGGAGAGGCTTCATTTTCTGGAATGGATCGTCAGAGCAAGGTAAAATCCTTGCCGGGATCCTCCGTTGGCTATTCACATGCGCCCACACTTCACCAGATGCCTTCGCCGGAGAGGGATTTCTCCCACCGGAAGGAGAAGATTCAAAATTTCTCCAAAGTCACATAGCATGCGCCCATTCTTGAGAGGGGGAATGCGCAAAAAATGCACTAAGTGGCATAGTGACATGAGCCCATACCCATAATATAGAGTGGAGAGGGACATGCGCCCATCTTTCTCCTCACTCCCCCATGCAATATGCGCACAAGTGCGCCCAAGTGGAGAGGGACATGCTCCCATCTCCCTTCCGTTCACTCTCTCTCCTCACATGCATTTGTGGCAGGCCACATGCGCCTGGGGCGGATAACATGCATCCACCTAGGACATGCGCCCATGCTTAATGCAACATGCACCAACCCAACCTCCCATGCACCTGGACGCTGATGGGGAGGTGGGGCCTTCTGTGATGTGGCCCACCTTCGATGTGGCCCGCCTTCCGATCGTGTCAGCACTCCTAGACACACATCAATGCCCTCTATCCATCCCCCGGACCGGATACGCCAACGGTCGATGTTAAGTGGGCCAAATCAGCAATTTGATCAAAAAGGCCAACACTTATCCAATATTGCAAACCTCGAAAACCCTTCCGAAAGAGCCGAAAATGGCCGAAATCGAGAGGAATCGGGCAGAATTTGACCGAACCCGAGAGGAAGACTTCTCTCCGCCATAACATGATTGTTGGGGCTCAAATTTGCACCCATTGTAATACAACATCCCGTGGTCTATTGACAATGATTTGGATAAGTTTCGAGACCGGGAGAACCCCGAAAATGCCAGCACAACCCTGATCGCTTGATAGCGACCAAAATCTGTAAACACCATTTCGGAGCGGAACTGGACATGCGCTTCACCGCCAAATGATCCAAAATATCCTAAAACCCTTAACTTACAAGTTTCGAAGTCATCCGGTGCATATTTTTACCTGCGCACCTCGAAATGCGTTCCGTCCCTGCCCGGAATTGACCAAAAAGGGTCCGTAAGCCTACAGCTACCATTTCAGAGTAGAACTGGACATGAGCTTCATCGCCAAATGATCTGGAGCGTCCCAAAACCCTTAAATAGCAAGTTTGAAGTCATTACGATGCGTATTTCCATGCGCGCACTCCCCGGAACGACGTTCCTATACGACAAGCCGACCCGGAGGCTCCAAATTAGGAAGGAAGTACCAAAATTAGCAACATCTGGACTTCCACACCCCATCCCGTTCATTCAGGAGGTCAATCCTAGCCTATAAGTGGCTTGGCGAAAGTGAGTGCATGTCTAAAAAAGGTAGCTGTCCTTTGGAAGTCCATCGTCGGAGCTGAAATGCTGAATTTTTCTAAGTGCTAGAATCCTGAAAATCTGGCTAAGTAGTGGGAAAGCACCGGCAAAGGACATGCGCCTGGCCTCCAACCACATGCGCTTGCACCCTATTAGTGAAATGGAGTGAATGAAACACTTTTCTGAAAAGTGCCGGGAAATGCGCCGGTAAAGGACATGCGCCCAGATCCTCCACATGCACCTGGTGCATTTTTCTCACATGCGCTTGGCTTTGTTTCTGGTACATGCGCCGGGAAATACCCGCCGGACCGGACCCAAACCCGATTATCCCCTATAAATAGTGAAGTCACTTCATTTCATCGACACGAGATCATCCCCCGTCGACCTCAGAGTGATGTAAGCACCACATGCGCTTGCTTTCTCTCCCCTCGCCGGATGCCTTGGCCGGAGTGGATTCCCTCGCCGGAAACCCTCACCGGAAAGGGATTTCCTCGCCGGAATCCCAAGTTCAGGAAGAAAATCCTGAAATTTCTAAGTGCTGGGCATATGCGCCGGCTTATCCCTCACATGCGCAAGCTTTTTCCCCCACATGCGCTGACTTTTCAGGCTGGAAAATCCCGAATTTCTTTAAGTCTGGGAGGGACATGTGCCCACTCCTTAGGTCCAGGTGCATGTGCACCACCACATGCGCCGGGATTGCTTCCGGACTCCCCTTTTTTCATGAAAAATAGGGCCACATGCGCCCGGCTCCCTACCACATGTGCCTGAAAGCATGCACGACACCACATGCACCTGCGCTCTGGCCACATGCGCTTGTACACAACCCCCCATGCGCCTGGACGCTGATGGGAGGGGTGGACCTTCCGTTGTGCGGCCCGCCTTCGTCCGGGATCGAATTTTGATGAAACCGCCTCTCCTAGATGCGTCTCGATGAGATCTATCCATCCACTGGATCAGATTCTCCAACGGTCAATGATAAGTGGCCCAAATCAGTGTTTTGGTCCAAAATGACCAACACTTAGCCAATTTGGCAGCCCTGCAAATCCTTCCGAAAGAGCCGAAAACGACCGAAAACGAGAAGAATCGGGCGGAATTGGACCGAGCCTGAGAGGGAAAGTTTTCTTCTACATGACATGATACACCATAATCATGCACCGCGACAAGGTTATCCAATCTCAGGACCCTCGAATACCCTAATCGAGCGGTCGGCAGGCCCACTACTTAGTCATTTCCAGCCCTGGGAAGTGCCCTGTTAGCCCGGAAGTTGACTTTTGCTAAACAAATCGGAACGCGATCGCACCGTGATCTTCGTGGACATAATCCAACCCTATTCCTAGACGGTCATCAATAATATTCACCGAACATCCTGATTAGACTGCAAACAGGTCCACTAATTAGTCATTTCCAGCCCTGGGAAGTGCCCTGTTGGCCTGGAAATCAACTTCTGCTAAGCAAATCGAAACGCGATCGCACAGCGATCTTCGTGGACGTAATCCACCCCTGTTCAAAGATGGTTATCGATAATACTCACCAATTTCCCTAATCAGACCGTAAGCAAGTCCACTACTTAGTCATTTTCAGCCCTGGGAAGTGCCCTGTTGGCTTGAGAATTGACTAGTGCAAGTTGAAATCAACCGCGATCTCAAAGACGCCGAGGCAAAGCTGAAGTACTCAGGCTATCCAACAGCCGAGTCAAGCATTCGTGGGGCACCAATCCCCATTATTCATTAGAAATTGGCATATGTAGGTACCCATCGGACCCTATACTTAACCACTTACAGGCATCGAAGCAGCCGATCCAGCCTATTGAATTGATACCTCAAAAGATCTTGGCTTGATAAAGCCTACTTGATCCCAAACAGATCATTAAAAACACTCAGAAGAAAGAATGTTCTCGAAGACGAGTCGCCCGACTCCAGAAGAAATACATTTACTTTACTGTACAAAGCTCTATTCATCCCGAATAAAGGTCCAAGGTTAAACCTAAAGGGTTATGGTTACCACGAGAAACCACAAACAAAGAGTTCTAACTAAGCTTAAAACATCTTGCTATGGACTGCCACTATGAAAAAGACAGTTGATGCCCTACCCATCGACAACAGGTCCGTCGGTTGAGCTGATGAGGTAGTTGCGGATTGTTTTCCTAAGGTCAGTTGTTCACAGTAACAGGCGCGGGCTTTAGGTTATGCCGACCAACAATTCGATGTTCATGTATTCCAGCGGTCACCTGTGCGTAGTAACAGGCGCGGGCTTAAAGTGGCACCACTCGATTAAAAAACCTTGTTCGGGAACGTTGCGGAGTGCTTTCCTAAGGTCACCCGTCATAAAAATACGGGCGCGGGCCTTGGGTCATGCCGACCAACATTCGAGGATCGTGTATTCCAGCGGTCACCTGTGCGCAGTAACGGCCCAGGCCCCGAGTTGCACCACTCAAATCCTGACAGTCTCTCAACCCGAACAGTCCGAAAGAAAATGGGACATAGACATCCGGCGTGTCTAACAAATGTGGTTCAGTCCATAACAAGAAAACAAAGGTCTAAACGACCATGAGCTCAAGACCATAATCCCCGGCGGATTAGTCTTTTACCTTCCAATCAAGGGTGATCAACCGTTGATGTAATTAAAGGCTCGTGACCAGTATCACAGCCTAGAATGTAAAAGATCTCAGAATCTCTTGAATAAAATTCGCCTTGCGATATCTCTCTCTTGTGTACACTTTGTGATTGCTTATGATTGTCTATGAATGTCTCTATACTCAGAATTCCCCCAGAATAAAAGAAACACGAAAAAAAGAAAGGACTGCTGACGAGTAGTTCGGATCTCCCTCTCTTTTTTTAAGTTCTAACAAACTGGCGACTCTGCTGGGGATTATTCAATACCAGAATCTCTGGTTATTTCTGAGTAAATAGACATTCTGCGATAAATCATTTGCAGACACTAATGTGTACATGGGAAAGGTTACCGCAAGGAGAAATGTTCGGCGCCTTCACGGGCGCCAAACTGGCGACTCTCAACGGGAATGTTCTTCCCTTCATCTTTAAGGCAAAAGAATTTCGAAGCTTTGCATAGCATGCATGTAGTTTGTGCTTGTATGTTTCTGTCTATCCACTATCAAGCCGTATCGCGATTGGTAAGGTCTCATCCCCTCTCTTTTCCAAGCACGCGGAATGTTCTAATGCGTGTATGACTGTGTAGAGAGAGAGATATAGAGAGAGAGAAAGACAAAAAGAGAAAGACAGAGAAAGAACCAAACAAATGGCATCTACGATGATCTTCTTAGCATCCGGAGGATTTTACTTCCCCCATCTAGCAGCAACCTTTGAAGCCGGATGGCAGATTGTGCAGAAGCGGAAGACCGTTAAGAAGACTGAGAATAAGAAGGTTATTCTAGCTGAGACAGAGATGACAACAAGGGTACAGGGCAGAACAAAGAGACAGTGGAAGCTAGTCTACAGGGGCGACACCTGCGACTCCGACAGAACTACCGTGTCAGCCAGGCCAGAGTTCTCCTTCGCCGATATCGACTTCCCAGCGATACCGAAGATAACATCATCAGCGAAGATACCGAATAGATCCGCTGTTCGACAGTCAACTAAGACGACGATGAAGACAATCCCTATTGAAGCTGCCGTGATCAAGACGAGGCCGCAGCGAGCGCAAGTAATGATGGTGCAGGTCACCGAAGGAGAGACAAGTGAGCGATACCCAGAGTTGCCTCCAATCCAAGAACAGATAGATGAGATTATCCAGGTCCAAGAGGACACGACCAGAGAGATGAGAGAGATGAAAGAAGCCCGGCCGTACCTACTCGACAGTCTGTGGAGGAATACCAGGGGGCAGCAGGAGAACCAGCTACCGCCGAACCACAAGCTCGCCCGAGAAACGTTGTGTTCGGACGTGTACCGCTACTACCGTCTCAAGCCACGAGAGAAGAACTGTCCCAGACAGTTGCGGACCTGATGCGTCAGGAAAGAGAAAAGGAGAAGAGAGGAAAATATGTATACCGGGTGCCGTACTTACCCGAGGTCCACGATCTCCCATTTCCCAACAATTTCAAGCGTCCAGACTTCCCTAGATTCGATGGCAGAGGATCGCCAGAGGAACACATGGCTCAATTCATGACGATGATGGGCAACCTGTCGACAATTCCCCAGTATTGTATCAGATTGTTCGGCTCGACGCTCACGAGCAAGGCATTCCAGTGGTACATGTCACTACCCGCAGGGTCAGTCAAGTCCTGGGAGCAGATGCAGGACTTGTTCATCTCCAAATTCTTCTCTACCGAGCGAGAAGTCTCACTGACAGATTTAGCCTTGGTTCGTCAAAGGCAGGGAGAGTCAGTCGAGAAGTTCATCAACAGGTGGGGGACTATAGCAGCATAGTGCCGGGAACTGCCCAGCAAATCTGAGCAGGTCAAGATGTGCATGCAGGCCATGGATGCGATGATCTCATTTGCTTATCTGGACACAACTTCTCGACGTTTCGAGACCTCGCTACGAAAGCCCACCTGGTGGAAGGAGTCGCGTCCAGAGTGCAGTTCAAGGTAGAGAAGCCCAGGAGAGAAGCCGGAAGGATGATAACCTCTAACTATGTTGATAAAGGAAAGGGTTCAAATGACAGGAAACGCCCAAACGTCGAACGTAGAGTTGAGGCCAGGCCAGTAACCACGACTCAAGACAAAGGCAAGAGTTTTCAGAGGCCGCGACAGCTCACGATAGAAGAGTGTAATCGAGCAAACGGACCTTATACCTTTGACATGGAAGATCTGGTTCTGATCATGGAACAACTGGTCGAAGAGAGGTTAATAAGACTACCAGAATGCACACGCCCGGAGGAAGCGAAGATGGTCGATCATCCCAACTACTGCAGGTATCATCGTATGACCAGCCACAAGACTGAAGACTCCTTTGTCCTAAAAGGCAAGATTCAACAGATGATCAACGATGGCACCATCAATATGAAGGCGGAAGAGGCAAGCCGGAATACTGTGATAGTGGTGTCTGCCCTCCCTGTGCCGGTTCAAATTCCAACGACGAATTCGTTCCCAGAACCGGAAGAGCCATGGACACTTGTGAGCAGCAAGAAGAGGCTAGAGAACAAAAGAAGACTCGTGGAGAAAAAGAGGAAGATGAAGGACAGAATGAGAAGAAGAAATGTCAGGCAAGAACAGCCGCGTGCACAGCCCGTTCAGTGCACCATGGTCTCAGTGGTCGCTCAACCAGGGGCCAGTGACAAGGACCAAGTCCTACAGAAAGGAGAAGTCAATGTAGTGGCTCTGCGGTCAGGAAAGCATGTCGTATAGAGAGAATTTTTTAGGCGACCAGACCCTAGAAGGACGAATGCAGTCATAGGTGAGCCATCAGGGACACCTCGAGACAAAGAACCGGCAGAAGCAGTCAATGAGCCAGCAGTTGACCAACAAGATCACACTCGAGATAAGGCACCGGTGATTTATGATGTGGTGTCTCATCTGAAGAAGGTTCCGGCCGGACTCAGCATCTACGATGCCCTGTGCCTTTCGAAGAAATATCAGGAAATGTTGCTCAATGCATTACTCGATCAAGAAGCCCATGAGGTCATGATAGTAGAGATCGAGTCAGAAATGGAAGGAATGAAGATAACGGGAACTGGGGATCGACCCGCAGAACAGGTCATGCAGATCGATCGATCGTCCATGATCACATTCTCTGAAGAAGACAAAACGATCAGCTTGACAGACCACAACCGCCCGTTGATGGTGACAGGTCTCATCCGAGACATAGAGGTCCGAAGATGCATGCTGGACGATGGATCCGCTGTGAATATTATGTCTCTAAAGACATTGCAGCAGTTGGGTTTCAAATAGACAGCACTTCGCCCAAGCGCCATGGTTATCCAAGGGTTCAATCAGGACGGCCAGCGTGTCCTAGGGTCCATTACTGTCATGCTGGAAATAGAAGAATTGAGCACCAAAGTCACCTGTCAGGTGATCGATGCGATGACGACATACAATATCTTGTTGGGACGACCGTGGCTTCATCAATACGACATTATTCCCTCAACATACCATCAATGCTTCAAATACAATAGGGATGGCGTCCAGTATAGAGTGGCGGCAGACCTGAGGCCATACTCCGTCACTGAATCTTTCCTAGGAGATGCACAATACTATCAGGAGAGCGATGGAGCCGAGATTGCCAAAAAAGCCAACAAACCGACAGAGGTGGCACAGGGGGCAGAAACCCAAGGCGAGAATCCAAGACAAGCGAACGAAGCTCCGCGAGTGGTTGTTGAAGCGACAAGGGCTCACAGAGGAAATCCGTTGCAAAGGAAGAAGTTTTATTTGATACCGAATCACCTCTGGCAGTCAGTGTTGAAACAGATGACAAGCCAACAGATGAGCGTGTTGCAATCCAGCTTCAATATGCCGGTGCCAAAGGTTGAGAGGATTCGTCCCTTCCCTAAAGCTCCGAGCCAGTTCTGCGTGCCGCCGACAATGGGAGCCAGGCATGAGATAAGATTTCAGGCCGTACTCTGCAACCCATTGCAGATCGAAGAGAACGCGAAGAGAACACCGGTAGAGACACCGCCCATTGAAGAAGAAAGATATAGCAAGGCCAGTAGAAAAATTATGAGGAACATGGGGTTCATCTGTTCAGAACCGCCAGCTCAGAAAGGCATGCTAGCACCATTCGAAGTAAAGACGAAGGTATATAGAGGAAAAGAAGTCCTGGGGGCAGGATGTGAGATCAGGCATATTAACATGGTGACAATTAGTCCCGTGGAAGAGGTAAGGCCCGCTGGACTGAATGAAGTCATACAGCCGAGTGCCGCGCCAGAGCAGATCGAAGATGGGGGTTAGCCCACGATAGATGAGCTACAAGAAGTCAATCTAGGGACCACCGAAGAGCCGAGGAATACTTATATCAGTAAGAACATTCCAGAAGAAGAGAGGGAGAGTTACATTCAACTCCTGAAAGAGAACAGGGACGTGTTCGCATAGACCTATTCTGAAATGCCAGGACTGAACCCGGCAATCGCGATGCATAGGTTGAATATCGCGAAGGAGAAGAGGTCAGTCAAACAGCCACAGAGGCGCTTCCATCCCAACATCGTCCCGAAAATAGAAGAAGAGGTGAAGAAGCTGCTTCAGGCCGGGTTTATCAGGGAAGTTCAGTATCCCAAATGGATCTCGAACATAGTACCTATAAAGAAGAAGAGCGGCCAGATCCAGGTGTGCGTTGATTTCCTCAACCTGAATGAGGCTTGTTCCAAAGATGACTTTCCTCTACCCATCCCGGAGCTCCTGATCGATAGCACATCAGCATATACAACGATGTCCTTTATAGACGGCTACTCAGGGTATAATCAGATCTGGATGGCTCCAGAAGACGAAGAGTCCACTGCCTTCCGCACATCTGTCGGGATATTCTGTTATCGGGTGATGCTGTTTGGGCTTAAAAATGCGGGCGCCACGTATCAGAGAGCGATGCAGGTAATCTTCCAAGACATGATGCACAAGCATGTGGAATGCTATGTCGATGACCTGGTAGTGAGGTTCGACGGACATCAGCAGCATCGTGAACATTTGAAGTTAGTATTTCAAAGGTTGAGGAAGAAGAGCCTCCGCATGAACCCGTTGAAGTGCGCCTTTGGGGTGTCCTCTGAAAAATTCCTTGGCTTTGTGATCAGGCATCGGGGAATCGAGATTGACCCCGCGAAGATCAGGCGATCCAAGAAATGCCTCCTCCGAAGAATTTGAAAGAGTTGAAGAGCTTCCAAGGGAGAGTCGCTTACTTGCAGGTGGTTCATCTCGAACCTGTCAGGTCACTGCCAGCCTTTCTCTCGGCTGAACAAGAAAGACATCCGCTTTGAGTGGGACGAAGCGTGCCAGAAAGCCTTCGATTCCCTCAAAGAGTTACTCGGGAAAGCTCCAGTTCTCGCAGCGCCAATCGAGGGAAAGACTCTGATACTATATGTAGCAGTGGGAGAGAACTCACTGGGGGCACTGCTCGCCCAGAAGAATAAAGAAGGGAAAGAGAATGCCCTGTATTATTTGAGCCGCACGCTCGTCAGCGCTGAGTTTAATTACTCACCGATTGAGAAGATATGCCTGGCCTTGATATTCGCTGTGAAGAAGTTGAGGCATTACTGTCTGTCATACCAGATTACATTGATCTCCAGAGTAAATCCCATCAAGTTCCTGATGAACCGACCTATGTTGTCCGGGAGATTAGCCAAATGGGCCCTACTGCTATCCGAGTTCGACATCACGTATCTGCCGTCTCGAGCTATTAAAGGGCAGGCGATAGCCTAATTTTCTAGCAGCTCACCCAATACCGGATAACATGGAAATGGAATGTGATCTGCCTGACGACCAGGCCATGATGGTAAGGGTCGCGAAGCAGTGGCAGATGTATTTCGATGGAGCCTCCAGAACTGCAGGATCAGGGGCCGGTGTGATCTTCATCAGTCCTCAAGGCGACTTGTTGCCCTACTCATTCACAATAGTGCCGTCAGTGCATGAACAACGAGGCAGAGTATCAGGCCCTCATCATTGGGTTACAGTTGGCACGAGACATGCGAATCCGATTACTACAGGTATACAGTGATTCTCGGTTAATTGTGGGACAGCTTATGACGGAATATGAAGTCCGCAAGCCGGAGCTGTCATCTCTTTGTCATCAGGCCCGAGCCCTGTTCGATCATTTTCGGGACAGTACAGTGTCGCACGTCCCAAGAGCTGAAAATTCTCAAGCAGACGCATTGGCTAACCTGGCCGCGGCTCTCGCGCACCCAGGGGGCAGCCCACTTCAAGTCACCATAGAAGAAAGGAGAATATTACCATCCCTCACAGCGGCTGAGAATATCGTGAGTGCAAGCCCTGTACATTGCTTTGAGATCACAGAAGAGGAAGATTGGAGAAGACCATTCTCTGATTACTTGAAGTATGGGTTCTTACCCGAGGATCCGCAGATGCGCACTCAAGTCAGAAGGCGTGCCAGCTCATTGTCCTCTTAGAAGAAGTACTGTATCGACGCTCCAGCGATGGAACGCTGTCAAGATGCCTGGCCCGAGAAGAAATTCATGATATGCTGAGAGAGGCGCATGGAGGAGAATGTGGTGCCCATCAAGGCGGACTGGAACCTACATCATCGAGTGCGGCACATGGGCTATTATTGGCCCACCATGGTGAAAGATGCGATGGACTACGTCAGAAAATGCCATCAGTGCCAGATACATGCTGACATCAAACATATACCTCTAGAAGAACTGCATCAGTCAGTGATGTCTTGGCCTTTTGCGGCCTGGGGAATGGATGTGATAGGCCCCATTAGCCCCTCTTCCTCTCAAGGGCACCAGTACATACTGGCGGCAACAGATTATTTCTCTAAGTGGGCTGAGGCTGTGGCCCTAAAGAACGTGAAAGCTAAACAAGTGGAGGGTTTCATCCGGAACGCCATCATCTATAGACATGGTATTCCCGATCGGATCGTCATGGATAATGGCACGCCCTTCTGAAATGCTGTGATCGACAAGCTGTGTGCCAAGTTCAAGATCAAGCATTACTACTCAACACCCTATTATCCTCCTGCAAACGGGCTTGCTGAGGCATTCAACAAAACCATTGTGAAGATTCTGAAGAAAACGGTGGCAGAGAATAAGAAAGATTGGGACAAACGGTTGCACGAAGCGCTCTGGGCATATCGTATTATGCACCGCATAGCAACGCGGGCTACTCCCTATTCACTAGTATACGGCACGGAGGCCATCATCCCTATGGAAGTTCAGGTCAAGTCCCTGCGAGTAGCACTTCGGAACTCCTTGATAGATGACCGTAATGCTGAGCTCAGGATGGTCGAGCTCGATGCCTTGGATGAGAAGAGGCTCGCGGCACAACAACGGCTAGAGATGTACCAGAAGCATATCTCAACAGCGTATGACAAGCGAGTCAGGGGTAGATCCTTCAAGAAGGGTGACTTGGTACTCGTAATGAAGCGACCGACAGCTGCGCACACTACAAAGAGCAAGTTCGACCCTAAGTGGGACCCGATATGCATCATAGAAGAAGTTTACTTCAACGGAGCCAACCGTTTAGTGAATTTCGACGGTGGCGGAGCCGGTTTTGCAATTAATGGCCGGTTTTTGAAGAAATATTACCCCTAATAGTCCACCTGTTACTTTCCTTTACATAAATAAGAGAAATGTAAACTCCCCAAGAGAGGGAATGTAATAAGTAAGGATAGAAACGGAGAATGAAATGGAGTAGAATACAGTAGATAAGCCTGTAGTTACAAAAGCTAATCAGTTAATTCGTATTCTTGCAGATCTTCCTTGCCAAGAAGGGACCAAGAAGGACCATTCGTCTGCGACACGAGCATATCCCGAGTTCAGAAACCCTGGACACTCCCGAAATCGACGACAAAGGGAAGTATTATTCTTTTCATTTCATTCTACATTCATCACTTATTAGAATTGCGATTATTATTGCTATTATTGCAAACCATTCTAACACACATCACACAAACATAACACGATAGAAAAAAAAGAATAATTGCTATTGTCATTTCATTTAACAAAAGTTTGGTTGACATCTTTTTGACGCCATATACATGAATGGTCAGAAGGTAAGTATCTCTTACACCAACTACAAAATTTTCTAAAGGTAAGATCCTATGATCATTTCTATACATTTGAAGTCAAGAAGGAGAGCATCGGGAGCGAAAGATCAAAGCTTCTCCAAACATCTCGATATCAGCCTGATCACAGCCACCCTGGCAATTTCCATCGCTGACTTTGCTGCAAATAACACCTCCGCAGGATCAGGAACATGTTGAAGTTCAGCAGTCAAATCTTCCAACTGCTTGCTAGCTACTTCACCCTCACTCTCGAGCCACGTGACCGCTATCTGACCTGAGCAACTACTGACTCGAGACGGGCAGCTTCGAAGCTCACGGTGATCTTCTCCGCTTGCATACGCTCAATCTCAGCGTCGATTTCAGCTATACGGCCCAAGCACCCTTCATACTGTATCTTATTATTTTGTAGGGATTCTCGTGCGTTCACCATAGAATGTGCGTGATGTTCCACTGCAGGTCCCAAAGACTCTACAATTCTCCGCTTCTCCTCGGTAGCAGGATCGGGCTCGACGCGCTTAGCAGCCGCTACGTTTGTGAGGGAGCTTTCGAACGTAGAGATGTGATTGACAACCACGAGTGCATCAGACCCAACAACTCCGACACAAGCTTCCAGCGCTTTCATGCCAACACCTAGCATATGCCATTCTTGTGGATCGGCCAACGCCTTCGCAAGGCTAGACAGCAGGCCCTTCAGCACGCTCTGACCAAAACAATCTAAATGTTCAAATGCAGGAATGTCCAACATCATAGCTGTTAATGTCAGATTTTGTAACAGGATCCTCCGGACGTTCACCTTCTCTCCAACGGAGATTTCCTTCACCAATCCTGAAAGAAGACAGACAGCAACTAAGGGTGGCTGGGGTCCAGCCGTTAGCCCTCCGATGCTTAAGTCAGGCCAAAGCAAGAAGAAGAGTAGCCAGGCAAAACGGGACAGAGATCGAATATTGTGTGTACCTTTCTCTTAATGGAGTCATCCCTTTATATAGATCTGAAGCGGTTCAATCTGTTACGTAAGATATCGAGATCCCGCTGATCTTGTGTACGATACTGAGATCTTGCTGATTTCGTGGGATAAGATCCTCATCCTTAGAGACGAGATCCAACCCAATGACTTATTTCAGCAATCACGTTCCTTGATGGCAATCCCTTGAGATCCGGAACCACCAGAGAAGATAAGCCCAAAACCGACCTATACGGGCTGTCGGTAGGCGTAGTAATAGCGCTGATCGCTCATGTAGAGCTGAAAATCGTAGTTGGAGTCATAGCCAGCGAAAAGGAAGGAGACGCCGACAAGACGGAAACCACCGAACTGGGTAGTAGCCCTGCCTGGCATCGCAGAGGGATTGGACAAGCTGCTCGACGGGAATCGGGTGCTGGTACTGAAGGCTAAGAGATGTCGCCGCAAAAAAGCTGTTCGCATGTTGGAACATGGTCGCGAGTCCAAGTGCTCGCTCATTTTAACGTAAGCACCTTTCGACGACTTGTGAGAAGGTCTGCTCGCGGTTCAAGAAGGGAATCTTTTCTTTGCTTTATCTGACCATCGGCTATGGGAGCTCGACGCCTTGCGAGTAGGTGCTCCGTATTTATCCATCCTACGACTCTCGAGCATATGATCTCGAGAGTCAGATGGGCATCCTGCACTTACCCGATCTGTGGCTTGTGATCAGATGATCTCGAGAGTCGGATGGGCATCCTGCACTTACCCGATCTGCGGCTTGTGATCAGATGATCTCGACGGTCCAATGGGTACTTCCGTATTTACCCGATCTGCCACTCTCGCTCAGATGTTCTCGAGAGTCGAATGGACGTCCGTGTACAATCTTAACAGCTGAGTTGATCTCCCTTATTTTGCCTATAACAGATGCCCCCCAAGTCCTTGCCGCCAAGAATTTTGGAGGGAAGGACTTAGCTCACTACCACACGTAACCGCTGCTGCCTTCATCGAGAACGGAACCTCACATGATGGGCTAGAATTAATGAGCGCCAGCTTTCTGCAGACAGAAAATGAAGGGGCGCTCGCCACGTGTTTGAGGAGTTAATGGGCGTGCCTGCTCGAGTGCTGCGCCGAAGGAGGGACTGCCACGTATCACCAGATGCGGCGGAATGATTGCCTATAAATATACGGAGTCCGCCATTCCTCTATTTTTCTACAGAAGTTTTTTCGAAGAAAAAGAATTCTCGCGTCATCTCCATTTTCATCTTCTCCCTTCGGTGTTTCTTCCTCTTTCTTTCTGTTTACTTGGGTATATTTCCTTTTTCTTTTCTTTTTATTTTCTCATGGATGGGAACTCTGACGAGACCACCATCCCACTAGGTGATGCTACCCCGGAATCCTCTGCTTCTAGCAGTGCGAGGGTTCCGGCAGGGAGATACACAGCAGCCGGATATCCTTCTGTTTTATCAGAGGACCGGCTGGCTGAGTTACGGGAGAGATACCTGATCCCCGACTCAATCACTCTCCGATTGCCCGGAGATGGAGAGACACCAGACTCCTCTCCCCCAGGATGCGTAGCTTTTTATGAGTACCAGCTCATCCTGAGGGTACGCCTCCCCCTCCATCCCTTCATATGCGACGTACTCCGGTGTTACAAGATTGCCCCCAGGCAACTCATTGTGAACGGGTGGAGGGTAGTCCTGGGTTCCTTTGCCCTCTGGGCTCAGGCCGGCAACGGGGAGCTCACAGCGGAGGAATTCCTCCGCATGTTCCGTCTAAAGAAAGCACCATCCAGCGAAGGCTGGTATTACCTGTGCTACTGGCACTGGGATAACTTCGTGCTGGGGAAGCCCTCCTCGAATTATCCCAGCTGGAGGAAGCGGTGGTTCTATGCTTCCGGGAACTGGGAGTCTGCCTCCTCCAGGGGTCCAGGAGTGACCCGTTTTTTCTGTGAAGGTAGGCACAGTCTCACATTGTGCAATTTTCTCCAGTTATGGTTTCTAGGGTTTTATTCATTTTTTTACCCCTGTTTGTGCTCACAAGTATCCCGGCCTTGAGAAAACCAAATCTAAAGGGGGGAATCAACGAGAAAATAGTAAAGGTGTACAAGGTGCCTGTTGGTGATAGGCACATCGAGGCTTGCTTGTCTCCTTCACGACTTGCAGCAGCGGGCCTAATATCCAGAAGAGAGGTTGAGATGACGAAGGCTGGAGAGAAGAGGGGTCTGCTGCCCCGACTGAAGGGCACAAGCTCCAAGAGGCAGAAGAGAACACCTGTCGAACCATCTCAATCATCCATCCGCACGGGTAGCGATCAGCCTGCCCCTCCCGCGAGCATGGCGGGGGCCCCGGCTGGGCCCACTATTCCCTCACTGGTGGTCGCACCTGGACCGCCAGTGATTAACATTGCTGACAATTCCATGGATGGGGCGGGGTCCAGCTGCCCCCCAGCTGAAGAGGCTCGAGAGCAGATAGAGCCTCAAGAGCCGGCTCCTGCTCGCGAACTGATCCCTGCTGCCGAGCAGGGACCTGCTCGCGAGTCGATGCCTCCACCTCGCGAGCCGACCGGGTTGGTCGTTGCCCAACCGTCAGGGAGCGGGACATATTCTATTCCCTGCCACCTCCATCCAATATGTAAATTTTTATTCGAGAACGTCCCCCCCAGGCCTTCGGCTCTCTTCCCGAGCCAAGCCCTGAGAACCTTTTCCTCGAAGCGGGGGTGAGGATGGTTCAGGTGAGACTCTGCCAAGACCTGCTTTAATCTGTTATTACGTTCCTAGAATACTTTCTCACATTTTTCATTACTTTTGCAGGGCTTAGATCTTATCCTGCGAACGAGATGTGATATCGTTGCCGCCCGTCGCGTGATAGATGAAGCTGAGGGGAAGAGGACTGCCTTGGAGAAGGCAGTTCAAGGAAGAGATCAGCTGCTCAAGGCCCGTGAGGCGGTGATCGCGAAGAGAGATGAGGAGAAGAAGATCCTCATCGAGAAAATCCAAGTCCTGACCAACAGGTATCAGGCCTTGGACTCAGACTTCGTGAAGCTCACGGGTTTGAAGGAGAAGGCTGAGAGAGAGAGGGAGATCTTCCGCCAAGACAAGATCTCGTTGGAGGAGCAGTTTGCGGAGGCCAGGTCGCAGCTCAAGGAGGCCAACGACAACCTGGACAAGGAGCGCTCCACTCTTGCACAGCTTAAGGACGACTCGATCCACTGGGATGAGGAGAAAGTCGCCCTTGTAAAAATGCTCTCGGAGGAAGGTCCTCGGGCAATTTCTGAGTTCCGGACTTCGCAGCTTTATGACGACGAAAGATACGAGTCGTATGATGCTGGTCGCGACTTTGCGCTAAGAGTAGTGCAACGAATGATCCCATCCTTTGATATGGGGGAATTTGGTCGAGTCGCGACCATCATAGCTACAGAAGAGCAAGCTGCTGCTGAGAACGAGGTGACTGAAGCCACGCAAGCTGGAGGGGCTCCAGAAATGGGCCCTGAAGTCGAGAGCACAGCTCCTCCAAGAGATTGATCTTCTTTTTGTTTTCCTCTCTTGTACTTGCGAGCATATATTGTAAACATTTATCATCAATGAAAATATATTTTTTGGAAGTGTTGTTCTTGTTTACTTTCTTTTCGTGCACTAAATGCCCTCCTGTTGCAATGAGTTATGCTCAACCCGGGGGGTCGTAGCGACCATGCCCTCGTGGAGATAGACTTGATCTATCGATTGAGAGATAATGTGCTCAATCCGGGGGGTCGTAGCGACCAAACCCTTCGTGCACTAAATGTCCTCCTGTTGCAATGAGTTATGCTCAACCCGGGGGGTCGTAGCGACCACGCCCTCGTGGAGATAGACTGATCTATCGATTGAGAGATAATGTGCTCAATCCGGGGGGTCGTAGCGACCAAACCCTCAGTGGAGATAGACTGATCTATCGATTGAGAGATAATGTGCTCAATCCAGGGGGTCGTAGCAACCAAACCCTCGTGGAGATAGATTGATCTATCGATTGAGAGATAACATGCTCAATCCGGGGGGTCGTAGCGGCCAAACCCTCGTGGAGATAGACTGATCTATCGATTGAGACTCCAAATTTGCCTCCAAGTTTAACAAGGGTATGAAGGTCATCCATAAAATGGAAATGCGACCATCCTAGGTGAATTTTACCCTACCAAAGGTAGGCGATTGGCCAAGGGATTATATGCATCCTCTTCGAGGCTATTCAGGTCCAAGTTAATGGAGTAGCGACCAAAAGATATCTTTCACTTTATTCATAAAAAGTTGTATATGAACTACATCAAATCTAGGGGTAGTATCGTAGCAAATGCTCCACATGCCAAGGGTGATGTACGGGCTTCCCTTGCATGTCTTCAAGATAATAAGTACTGGGTCGCACAATCCTAATAACCCGATATGGGCCTTCCCAATTTGGATCCAACGAACGAGCGGGAACTCCAAGTTTTTGCCTCAGGACTAAATCTCCGGGCTGGAAGGATCTAGGCCGAACCCTAGCATTTCGATAACGAGCAATACGTTGTTGATATGCTGCCACTCGTACTTGGGAAGCATTTCTTCACTCTTCCAAGAGATCGAGATGAAGTCGGAGGTTTTCCTGATTACTCGCGGGGTCATACTACTCGATCCGATATGAGGGCACTTGAATTTCCACTGGTACCACTGCGTCGACACCAAAAGCTAAGGAGAAAGGGGTTTCTCCTGTTGATGTACAAGCCGTGGTTCTATATGCCCATAATACTTCTGGCAGAAGTTCTGGCCACACCCCTTTACATTCACCTAGCTTGGTCTTTAAATGGTGCTTGATGATCTTATTCACTGCCTCGACCTGCCCATTTTCCTGAGGATGATATGGAGAAGTGTGGAGATTACGTATCTTCCATTTTTCACAAAATTCATCAAAAGCGGCGTTGTCGAACTGCGTTCCGTTATCGGTAATTATAGTGTGAGGAAGTCCGAAACGGTATATAATATTTCTCCATACAAACTTAGTAGTTTGTTTCTCAGTAATCTTGGCTAATGGTTCTGCCTCGGCCCATTTGGTGAAATAATCAACTGCCACGATCGCGAACCTAGTTTGTCCCTTTCCCATGGGTAAGGGCCCGATGATATCGACCCCCCACTGAGCAGAAGGCCAAGGGCTATCAACTGGGGTCATCCGCTCAGATGGTACATGAGGTATAGGTAAATATCGTTGACACTTGTCACATTTTTTAGAAAATTCAATTGCATCTGCTTTCATAGTGGGCCAATAATATCCTTGCCTCATCGCTTTATATGCTAGGGATCGCCCCCTGGGATGGTTACCACATGCCCCCTGGTGTACTTCGTCTAGAACACGAAGTGCTTCTTCTGGATGAAGACACCTTAAATAAGGCAAGGAAAAGCTTTTGCGCAACAATATTCCGTCCTGTAAAGTATACCTGCTAGCCCGGAGACGAATTTGCCTTACAGCTTTCTTGTCCTCTGGTAGATGTCCGTCTCTGAGATAAAGGATGATAGGATCCATCCAGCATGGAGATGATTGTACCGATATTACATGTTCGAGAGTCGCTTGGTCGATACTCAGGTTCTGACGATGCTCGATGGGGATCGAATGTGATAACTCAGATTCTGGTGTAGAAGCAAGCTTTGCCAAGGAATCAGCAAGTTGGTTCTTCTTGCGAGGAATATGAATTATTTCATAAGTCTTCAGTTTTGTGAGTAGGATGAGGACACGAGACTTGTAGAAGGCCATCCTTTCTTCTTTGGTCTCGAATTCACCAAGGACTTGGTTGACAATGAGCTGAGAGTCGCTATGAATTGACAGATTCTGAATTGCAAGGACAATGGCCAATTCGAGGCCGACGATCAGGGCTTCATATTCAGCTTCATTATTCGAGATACGAGAATCGAAACGCAGAGCATATTGGAAATGCGACCCATCGGGAGCCACTAAAATCAGGCCCGCTCCACTGCCACTGGCCCGCGACGACCCGTCCATGAAGAGTGACCAAGGAGGCTGGTCGCTGGTCATGGTATTATCATCAGGAGAGTACGTGAATTCGGCGATGAAATCAGCCACCGCCTGGCCCTTTACCGCGGTTCTAGGGCAGAATAAGATATCGTGCTCACTGATCTCGACTGCCCATTTAGTTAACCGTCCAGAAGCCTCAGGTTTTTGAAGGACTTGTCGTAGCGGATGATTCGTCGGTACTAAAATAGCGTGGGCTTGAAAGTATGGTCGCAGTTTTCGAGCTGCCGTGACTAAGGCTAGGGCCAGTTTCTCCATATCAGAATACCTAGTTTCTGCATCAACCATTGCTTGACTGATATAATAAACGGGCCTCTACACCCCGGAATCTTCTCTTATTAAAGCGGCGCTAACGGCCGTAGTGGAGACAGAGAGATAAAGAATGAGTTGCTCATGTGCTACAGGTTTAGATAAAATGGGGGGTGTGCTCATGTATAGCTTCAATTGTTGAAAGGCTTCCTCACATTGTGGCGTCCATTTCCAATCAGATTTGGCCGTTGCACGAAGGAGTTTGAAGAATGGTAAACACTTGTCAGATGCTAGCGAGATGAACCTGTTTAACGATGCGATGCGACCAGCCAGACGCTGGACGTCCTTCAGAGTGATGGGGAATTTCATCTCTATCAATGCTTTTATCTTCTCAGGATTTGCCTCAATTCCACGTTGGCCAACCATGAACCCAAGAAATTTCCCTGCAGACACACTGAACGCACATTTTTCTGGGTTCAATTTCATTTGATACCTCCTCATTAGGTCGAAGGCTTCTCGAAGATCAGAAATATGATCATCTTCTATAGTGCTTTTCACGAGCATGTCATCAACATAGACTTCCATATTCCTACCAATTTGAGCAGCGAATATTTTGTTGACGAGACGTTGATAAGTGGCCCCTGCATTTTTAAGACCGAATGGCATTACCTGGTAACAATATAATCCCCGGTCTGTGATGAAAGCGGTATGCTGGCTATCAGGTGGGTGCATCATGATCTGATTGTAACCAGAATAAGCATCCATAAAACTAAGCAGAGCGTGTCTAGCTGTTGAGTCGACCAACTGGTCGATCCGCGGTGTCGGGAAGCTGTCTTTGGGACATGCTTTGTTCAAGTCTGAATAGTCGACGCACATTCTCCATTTGCCATTAGCTTTCCGGACGAGAACTACGTTCGTGACCCACTCTGGGTAGTCAACTTCTTTTTATGAAATTGACCGTGAGTAGCTTTTCAACTTCAGTTTTGATCGCCATTTGCCTTTCTACAGTGAAGGCACGTCGGCGCTGGTGTACGGGCTTATGTTTCGGGTCGATATTGAGGCGATGTACATTGATATTGGGGTCGATGCCTGGCATATCTTTATGAGACCAAGCAAACACGTCCTGATATTCAGTGAGGAAACGGATCAAATCTTCGCTGATGGACACTGGTTAAAGAGGATCCAATGTACACGATCCTTAGATGGGTCGTCTTTGGTAAGGTGAATCGCCACTGTTTCCTCCCCAGGAGTTCCTGATTGGAGAGCATTCTCTCTCGGATCCAACGAGGTGTTGGTGGAGAAGGTGGGTGAACCTTGTGTTATCTCCATAACGGGTATTGCTTGAGCCTTCTTCCGATCCTGTAGGGCTATCTGATAGCAAGACCGCGCCTCCTGTTGACTTCCTCGCACGACCCCGATACCATTTGGGGTAGGAAATTTGACACACAGATATGAAGGATGCAAAGCTGCCCCGACCTTAGTAAGAGACAGCCGCCCCAAAATGGCGTTATACGATGATTTTCGATCTACCACGAGGAAGTTTATGAAGACGGTGGTCTTCGCTGGACTTTCTCCAAAAGTAACTGGGAGATCGATGCTTCCTTCAGGTGTTACTACCTCACCTCCGAAGCCGACGAGGGGGGTTGATACTGGCTTGAGAAGGCTTCTGGCAAGTGCCATTTTGTTGAAAGCCTCCAAGTATAGAATATCGGCTGAGCTACCTGTATCCACCATAATTCGATGTGTCAGATAATTTGATACCTTCATTGTGACTACGATGGAGTCTTCGTGAGGGAAGTGAATTCCCATTGCATCTTCGAGAGTGAAGGAAATTGGAGGATGGTTGGTTTTTGACGAGCTAGACGACTGTTCCAGCCAATAGATTTGCTGGGGTTCCTTGGATGCCTTTCGAGCGTATGCTTTTCTTGAAGCTTGAGAGTCACCCCCGCAAGCTGGTCCTCCGACGATGGTGCGGATTTCTCCCGTGGGCTCAGCGTCCTCTTGGTCGGTTTGATGATGAGGCGGTTCCTTTTGGCGAGATGAGGTCTTCGCCCTTTCTGGTGATCGATCTTTACGAGCAACATAATCCTGGAGATGGCCTTTTCGAATAAGGGCTTCTATATGGTCTCGTAGAGAGATGCAGTCCTGGGTCCTATGCCCGTGATCTTTGTGGAAGTAACAGAACTTACTCTTGTCTCTCTTCTCGGGATCAGATTTGATCTTTACAGGCCACTTCACATATGGCTTGTGTTTAATCTCCATTAGAACCTTTTCATGAGACCGATTAAGAGGAGTGTAGTTATGATATTTACCAGAGTAAGGTTTCTTGGGAGAACGATCGCGTTGATTACGACGATATTTTTTATCTGTAGAAGAGGTTCCTTCTGGTTTGCGTTTCTTACTCTGTACTCCCTGGCGTGTCAATGCGACTTCTTCTGCATTGATGTACTTCTGAGCTTTGGCTTGGAATTCTGCCATAGTTTTCAGAGGGCTTTTATCTAAGGCAAACCTGAATTTCTCGCTCGTTATTCCAGCAATGAGGGCTGTAAGACCCTTTTCTTCAGTGTAACCCTCAGTTTGGACGGCTTCAGCAGTGAACCGTATGGTGAACTCCTTTATTGTCTCCCCATGCTGCTGTTTCAGATTCATCAGATGGGAGGCTGGCTTCTTAATGCGAATGCTTCCCATGAATTGAGAAAGGAATATCTCCGATAACTGGAAAAAGGAACTGATGGAACGAGGCTTTAACCCCCGGAACCACGTACGAGCTGCTTCCTTCAATGTTAAGGGAAAAGCCCAATACATGATTTCTGAACCATGTCCCTCTAACTCCATGAGGGACCTGTATGTTTCCAGATGTTCAAGAGGATCGCCAATACCTGTGTATGGGGTGATAACAGGCGTTCGATACTTTCTGGGTAACGGGGCTTCCATAACCTCACTGGTGAAGGGGGACTCGGATTGATGTATCGCCGCCATGACGGCAGACGACCGATTTGCCTAGTACCGCTGTTCCATGACGTCAAAACGATCATGGATTCTTTTGAGATCTCCGTCCCACGGCAGGGTATAGCCTGATGTTTCAGCAGTGGAGCCCTGAGGTTGAGGTTGTCGAGACGAACTAGAATGTGGAGACGGTACAGGGAGATGGTTGCCAAGCGGTGCCTGGTTTGATGGTGGATGGTGTGGTGGGACTTGTGGTTCGTCCATAGAATGTCTGGAAGCCACTGGTATGGGTTGCGTGGTAACCTTTCAGAGGGTTGTCTTTGCGGTTCAGGGAAATGCTGATCAAGCCGATTCGACAGGGCCTGAACTCCGGCATTTAGAGTCAGAAGAGTATTTCCGAGGAACCGCAAGACATCGTCTTGATTTCCAGAAGCCTCCAATAATGGATTTGTTGATGGCATATTCGAGGCTCCTTGAGGGATATTCATCGACGTGGGTGGAAGAGTAGGTACGGATTCCGTCTCATTGGGCGGAGGTGGTGCCTGCCTTGAAGTCGAAGGATGAACAACCTTTTTAGGAGGCAACGCGGAAGGATTTTGATCGGTAGAACGATTGATTTGATGATCAAGTCATTCCCACAGACGGCGCCAAACTGTTAATGTCAGATTTTGTAACAGGATCCTCCGGACGTTCACCTTCTCTACAACGGAGATTTCCTTCACCAATCCTGAAAGAAGACAGACAGCAACTAAGGGTGGCTGGGGTCCAGCCGTTAGCCCTCCGATGCTTAAGTCAGGCCAAAGCAAGAAGAAGAGTAGCCAGGCAAAACGGGACAGAGATCGAATATTGTGTGTACCTTTCTCTTAATGGAGTCATCCCTTTATATAGATCTGAAGCGGTTCAATCTGTTACGTAAGATATCGAGATCCCGCTGATCTCGTGTACGATACTGAGATCTTGCTGATTTCGTGGGATAAGATCCTCATCCTTAGAGACGAGATCCAACCCAATGACTTATTTCGGCAATCACGTTCCTTGATGGCAATCCCTTGAGATCCGGAACCACCAGAGAAGATAAGCCCAAAACAGACCTATACGGGCTGCCGGTAGGCGTAGTAATAGCGTTGATCGCTCATGTAGAGCTGGAAACCGTAGTTGGAGTCATAGCCAGTGAAAAGGAAGGAGACGCCGACAAGACGGAAACCACCGAACTAGGTGTAGCCCTGCCTGGCATCGCAGAGGGATTGGACAAGCTGCTCGACGGGAATCGGGTGCTGGTACTGAAGGCTAAGAGATGTCGCCGCAGAAAAGCTGTTCGCATGTTGGAACATGGTCGCGAGTCCAAGTGCTCGCTCATTTTGACGTAACACCTTTCGACGACTTGTGAGAAGGTCTGCTCGCGTTTCAAGAAGGGAATCTTTGCTTTGCTTTATCTGACCATCGGCTATGGGAGCTCGACGCCTTGCGAGTAGGTGCTCCGTATTTATCCATCCTACGACTCTCGAGCATATGATCTCGAGAGTCAGATGGGCATCCTGCACTTACCCGATCTGCGGCTTGTGATCAGATGATCTCGAGAGTCGGATGGGCATCCTGCACTTACCCGATCTGTGGCTTGTGATCAGAGGATCTCGAGGGTCCAATGGGTACTTCCGTATTTACCCGATCTGTGACTCTCGCTCAGATGTTCTCGAGAGTCGAATGGACGTCCGTGTACAATCTTAACAGCTGAGTTGATCTCCCTTATTTTGCCTATAACAATAGCATTGGCGACGCCAGAATCGACGGCAGCTGCAAGAAAGAATGCAAGACGAACAAATAGTGCATTAGTAAAAATAAAAGCAGAAACTACAAGTCATAATCTAATGTAAAGTGCGAAGGAGTCATACCAGGAATGGCAGGAAGATCAATAGCAGGCTCCGAAGGTCGCGCAATGCACGTCCCGAAATCAACAACTGTTTCCAAAGATTCACCTGGCAGTTCAATAGTCACAACCGGAGACGATGCGACAGAACTGGCAGAGGCAGGTATTGACTCAATAAGATCTATAGAAATAAGATAATGATAACAAAATATGGTTAGTATGATTATGCAGGAATCAATCGCATTTCTTACCTTGTGCTCGCATAATGTCGGGTTTGACTTCGACCGTAGCGGAGCGTGACGTATCCACGACCTCCAACTCAACAGGACAGTGTACTCGCGATGAACAGCCTGATGGAAGGACCGAAGAAAGATCGACATTCCCTTCACGCATCTCAAGCCCAGGAACGGATTCCTCAGCGTTATCAGCACGAACGGGCAAACAAGGATGAACATCCGTTGACAACCCCGTAGTCGGTGCTGCAACAGCCTGAGAAACGATGACTAAAGGCTCGGAAGAAGGTTGGACCTTGACGTTGTCGTAGAGTTGTGCTTCAATCGCTGCCATGGCAACATCGTCAAGATCACCTACACCCCCGACTCCGGCATCGTTATCATAATAATTCGCGAGGGAATCATCGTTGCTATGATCATTGGCGCGATCCACTCCCCAGTCATCACCAGAATAATCTACAAGTTCATCTTCAAGCTATGACCCGGAACCATCGAGGCACGCCACTCCCTGACCATCACCGTCTTCAGAACCGCCTTCGGTATTATCCCCCTCGACATCTACAGGCTCGGACTCACCTCCGTCACGATTATCGATAATTATATCTTCTTCGTCTGCAATCTCCTCTGTGGCACCAGACCGAAGCTCACCTTCTTCGCGGATATCGGCAACAGTCGCACCTACCACTATCTCTGGAGTTGTGATTTGCAACGATGGATCCAAACTCCCCACTTCTTGATATGTAACATTTCTGCCTTTCTTAAGTTTTTCTCAGGTGCTGATGGGCGAACTCTTGGTGTGAGTCTTATCTTGACTCTCAACTGATCTCTCGCGCGGCCCGGTAGAAGATCGTCAACGAAATCATCAGAAGGTCTAACTCCTGCCATGCCTTCCGTAGGCTCATCCTCTTCGACAGACGAAGGAGCAGTCTTTGCCGGAGGACGCGAAGATCCGACCTCTCGCTAACGTCTCTGTATAGGGACCCCAAAGCAATACCATCCGTCTAACGCTCCATCTTCTTTCCTACGAGTGATCGGCACGTTCAAGGAAGTCAGATGGCTAGTACCAGGAACTCCGACAGCCTCACGCTGCTCACAAAGATAACCAAGACCGTCCTCAGGAACGTCATTCAATCTTGGAGGAGAGAGATAGAGAGGGAAATCGACAGGTTTGGCATCCCGGATGCGCGCATACTGATGCCCCCACCATCTCATCCAACCATAAGAAGTCAAGGGACGTCGACTACCGCCAAGCAACACGAACCTCGCACCAGTTCGCGTCAGCAAAAGTTGGTCCCACATCCACTCCCAATGAACAGGACCCGTGCCATATGCTCGTTCTATCCTCGTCACACTCGGAAGAGTTGACGGAACACCCTGATCAGTAGCCAAACTATCTGGCGAACCTGCTCGGGTAGTAAGGCTCGCGCCAGAACTCCATGCCTTCGCGGAACGGGAGAGAGGCGGTCCGGATCGATATCAGGAATTTTCTGTCAGAAGAGTCAACCGAATCCTCATCATCGACGACTTCGATATCTTCATCAGCAATGGAAGCAGGAAAATGGTAGACGTTAACTTCATTCTCACTGCAGATCCTTGAAGACACCCATTCTCGCGTCTTAAGCACCATCTTGGCCTTCATGAACCTGATAAGAGGCGCTCGGTCCGGAAAGAAATAGGCATGAGGCTTCATGCCATATACCCACGGGAAATAAACGCCTAACCAGCCGCAGAAATAATGCCACGGGCAATGGGCAGCATCCATTCCATCAGCAGGTTTGTCCGAATTACTGGCAACATAACCAAACGCTCTATATATGCTGCAGAGTACAGGTGGCGTTATAGCAAGACGTTGACCACTGGCAAGGGCACCTGCCATAACGAAGCAAGAAACCCTGACGCCATCAGCACTCTTCGAGCTGGGAAGAGCGATTGCGGACAACCAGTAAGCGAGGAAGCCTGCTAGCTCGCAAGTGGGAGACAATACGTTCGGGCAAGGAAACTTATATTCGAACCTTTGTTGTAAAGACCTTATTCTTTTAACATCAACTTTATATTTTCTGTAGTCGATCCTGAAAGAGAGAAAGGATAGAGAATTTCACATAAGAAGCTATGCAGGAGAAAAGAGCATACGTCATGAAAAGAAAGAAAGGGATGTCCCGTGAAGACTTACTTCAAGCCGTGGCTGAAGTAGACTGACCAATCTTCATAGTATATCTTTGTAATGCAGTCAAATTATTACAATTCATTGAACAACTCCAAACACGCCTTGCAATGATAGGCCTTCCGATCGCCTTCGTGCCTGAAGCTAGACAATTCTTCATCAGAGGGGATATATTCGTGATAATACCCGCCGTGTATGGGCAGGCCCGCCATCATCTTAAGATCCCAGAGGGTTATGCTCATCTCTCCTTGAGGAAGATGGAAAGAGTTGGTAACGGAACTTCAGTAATTTAAGAAGCCCCTGAGAATCGTCGGATCTCGCGGAAAGAAGCCGGCAGTCGCCTCGATGGCATAGTAGAGCCCGACCTCCCTCAGCACAGCCTCATGCCAGATCAGAATCTCCTTCACCCAGGGGATGTAGCTGTCACGACGATTCAGATGCCCTCGAGTACGGAAGCTCGAAGTTTCCCACATTGTGGACGTGCTCATGGGAAGGAACCTTTGACGCACCGTCTCAAAGAAATGAGTCAAATAAGGTGCATGCGGATCACATGTAGGCATGAGGAAAGTCATCTCCTTAATCTCACCAACCTTCTGTTGCTTCCCGTTGCTTCCCAGGGTGGCGATGAGTAATCTCTCAGGAACTGAAGACCATCTCTCCACTCCATAGAATTGGCTAGGTCTACGAACATCAGATGGCTCAATGCTCGGAAAAGGTTTACACCTCATAAGAGACTTCTAGTGCAAAATGACTTCACCATCGTAGGGATTCGTGATGCAGATGCCACGCTCAGTAGTGATCTTGTTGCTCTCCCATCCAATCTTCATCCGTTCATATTTCAAATCGAGGAGCTGTGTCAATCGCTCCGCTTGACTGAGCGCCTTGATCGGTTGTTTTCCTTGTCCTCCTTTCTTCTTACCTTTCTGACCTGTCAGATTTTCTTCTACATTTTGAACAGGTGTATCTTGAGGACCTACCTCGATGGCACTTGCCACATCAGCAAGTTGGGCATACCAATAGACCCACTCTTATTCCGTTCCCCGCTTTGGAGGTTCAGGAGCTGTCTTGTTGATGAAGATGCGCACCAGCACTTCATGAGGAAGCTGCCCAATACGCTCCGAGAAATCCTTTATCTCGGGTTCGACCGTAGGAGAAGCGAGAGTTACGTCTTGAAGGAGGAGGGTTAGAAGGACCTTCAGCTGTTCTTTTCCGACCGTGCTTCATCGGCGTCGGACCAGAAGCATGCAACCCAGAAGTTTCACCAGAAGATCCCATTGTCGCTACTGCAACTCACTGCAACGCGTAAACAAAACAACATTAGAAAACAACTTGATACACACGGGCAAATAGCCTAACGAAATCGTATCGCGAACACAAGCACAGCATGTAGAGCACAAGCAACAAAGCATGAAAGCAACCAAAATCAAGAGCATAGCATATCAATCATCATACGCATTTCATAACAAAGCAACTGCCATAATACATGCACGCATACATGTGATTGATGCACACACAAAATCACAGATTGAACCCACAATACATCCATGCATTTAGTCTAAAAGCAGCCTTGACAAGTCCAGGTGCTTATAAGTAGGTACTGGACAGAGTCAGGAAACAGTTTCAGCATCATACATACGCAACTGTTCGCACACAGCAACTTTACAAGCAATCGGGACGCTATAGGCGCACTCTGGCAGACATACTCTGAACCTGCCTAAAATAGACAGTTACAAGCTGTGACAGGCCAAAGTAGGCAGCCAACTGCAGGCCCAAGGCACTAAGCTCCAATCGTGCTTGAATTTTAAAGTGATCTAGCCTCAAACAGCACTGAATTTGACTAAGAAACGGAGCCGAAAATGCCATTTCTTCACCAAGTGCAAAGCAGGGGCTAAAAATGAAATTTTTGGCTAAGTGTTGGGCTCACATTCACCCAAGGTGGAGCCCCAGGCGCATGTGGCCCCTCACATGCGCCCAGTCCACAAAATTGGAAAGTGAAACTTCGCCACTTAAAGTCTCAGGCGCATGTCCAATCTGACATGCGCCTGGCTTAGAAGAAGGGAATGAATGAGGTTGAAATTCAATGTCCCAAGTGCATGTGGCAGCATCACATGCGCTCATCTCTGATTTCTAGGAAAGAGTTAAGTTCCGGGCAGTGCCCTGGGCGCATGCCCAGAACCACATGCGCCCATTCCCATATGGCATCTCACATGCGCCTGAAAGGAAATTCCTCCGTCAAAAAATGGATGGCAGGCCACATGCACCCACAAGGGGACCACAAGCTCTCTCACCTTGGGAAAATTAGATTTTTTTACTCGAGGAAATCTTGGAATGACTCAGTGAGTCAACAATTTATACTTGAGCCTAGGGGATCGGTGCACTGCACTAGCAGTGACGTAAGCATCCAGCGCAGCACACCGGGGGGGCACTTGTTGGGGTTCAAATTTGCACCCATTGTAAAACAACATCCCGTGGTCTATTGACAATGATTTGGATAAGTTTCGAGGCCGGGAGAGCCCCGAAAATGCCAGCACAACCCTGATCGCTTGGTAGCGACCAAAATCCGTAAACACCATTTCGGAGCGGAACTGGACATGCACTTCACTGCCAAATGATCTGAAATGTCCTAAAACCCTTAACCTGTAAGTTTCAAAGTCATCCGGTGCATATTTTTACGTGCGCACCTCGAAATGCGTTCCTTCCCTGCCCAAAACTTACCAAAAAGGGTCCATAAGCCTACAGCTACCATTTCAGAGTGGAACTGGACATGCGCTTCATCGCCAAATGATCCAGAGCGCCCCAAAACCCTTAAATATCAAGTTTGAAGTCATTACAATGCGTATTTCCATGCGCGCGCTCCCCGGAACGACGTTCCTATACGACAAGCCGACCCGGAGGCTCCAAATTAGGAAGGAAGTACCAAAATTAGCACCATCTGGACTTCCACACCCCATCCCGTTCATTCAGGAGGTCAATCCTAGCCTAGAAGTGGCTTGGTGACAGTGAGTGCATGTCTAGAAAAGGTAGTTGTCCTTTGGAAGTCCCTCGTTGGAGCTGAAATGCTGAATTTTTCTAAGTGCTGGAATCCTGAAAATCTGGCTAAGTAGTAGGAAAGCGCCAGCAAAGGACATGCGCCTGGCCTCCAACCGCATGCGCTTGCACCCTATTAGTGAAATGGAATGACTGAAACACTTTTCCGAAAAGCGTCGGGAAATGCGCCAGTAAAGGACATGCGCCCGGATCCTCCACATGCGCCTGGTGCATTTTTCTCACATGCGCTTGGCTTTGTTTCTAGCACATGCACCGGGAAATACCCGCCGGACCGGACCCAAACCCGATTATCCCCTATAAATAGTGAAGTCGCTTCATTTCATCAACACGAGATCATCCCCCGCCGACCTCAGAGTGATGTAAGCACCACATGCGCTTGCTTTCTCTCCCATCGCCGGATGCCTTGGCTGGAGTGGATTCCCTCGCCGGAAACCCTCGCCGGAAATAGATTTCCTCACCGGAATCCCAAGTTCATGAAGAAAATCCTGAAATTTCTAAGTGCTGGGCACATGCGCCGGCTTATCCCCCACATGCGCCGGCTTTTCTGGCAGGAAAATCCTGAATTTCTTTAAGTCTGGGAGGGACATGCGCCCACTCCTTAGGTCCAGGCGCATGTGCACCACTACATGAGCCGGGATTGCTTCCGAACTCCCGTTTTTTCATGAAAAATAGGGCCACATGCGCCCGGGAGATGGGACATGCGCCCGGCTCCCTACCACATGCGCCTAGAAGCATGTACGACACCACATGTGCCTGCACTCTGGCCACATGCGCCTGTACACAACCCCCCATGCGCCTGGACGCTGATGGGAGGGGTGGAGCTTCCGTTGTGCGGCCCACCTTCGTCCGGGATCGGATTTTGATGAAACCGCCTCTCCTAGATGCGTCTCGATGAGATCTATCCATCCACCGGATCGGATTCTCCAACGGTCAATGATAAGTGGCCCAAATCAGTGCTTTGGTCCAAAATGACCAACACTTAGCCAATTTGGCAGCCCCGAAAATCCTTCCGAAAGAGCAAAAAATGGTCGAAAATGAGAAGAATCGGGCGGAATTGGACCGAGCCCGAGAGGGAAACTTTTCTTCTACATGACATGATACACCATAATCATGCATCGCGACGAGGTTATCCGATCTCAGGACCCTCGAATACCCTAATCGAGCGGTCGGCAGGCCCGCTACTTAGTCATTTCCAGCCCTAGGAAGTGCCCTATTGGCACGGAAGTTGACTTTTGCTAAACAAATCGGAATGGGATCGCACCGCGATCTTCGTGGACATAATCCATCCCTATTCCAAGACGGTCATCGATAATATTCACCGAATATCTTGATTAGACCGCAAACAGGTCCACTACTTAGTCATTTCTAGCCCTAGGAAGTGACCTGTTGGCCTGGAAATCGACTTCTGCTAAGCAAATCGAAACGCGATCGCACAGCGATCTTCGTGGAAGTAATCCACCCCTGTTCAAAGATGGTCATCGATAATACTCACCGACTTCCCTAATCAGACCGTAAGCAGGTCCACTACTTAGTCATTTTCAGCCCTGGGAAGTGCCCTGTTGGCTTGAGAATTGACTAGTGCCAGTTGAAATCAACCGCGATCTCAAAGCGCCGAGGCAATGCTGAAGTACTCAAGCTATCCAACAGCCGAGTCAAGCATTCGCGGGGCACCGATCCCCATTATTCATAAGAAATTGGCATATGTGGGTACCCATCGGACCATATACTTAGCCACTTACAGGCATCGAAGCAGCCGATCCAGCCTATTGAATTGATACCCTCAAAAGATCTTGGCTCAATAAAGCCTACTTGATCCTAAACAGATCATTGAAAATACTCAGAAGATATAATGTTCTCGAAGACGAGTCGCCTGACTCCAGAAGAAATACATTTACTTTACTGTACAAAGCTATATTCATCCCGGATAAAGGTCCAAGGTTAAACCTAAAGGGTTATGGTTACCACGAGAAACCACAAACAAAGAGTTCTAACTAAGCTTGAAACATCTTGCTATGGAGTGCCACTATGAAAAAGACAGTCGATGCCCTACCCATCGACAACGGGTCCGTCGGTTGAGCTGATGAGGTAGTTGCGGATTGCTTTCCTAAGGTCAGCTGTTCACAGTAACAGGCGCGTGCTTTAGGTTATGCCGACCAACAATTCGATGTTCATGTATTCCAGCGGTCACCTGTGCGCAGTAACAGGCGCGGGCCCAGAGTTGCACCACTCGATTAAAAAACCTCGTTCGGGAACGTTGCGGAGTGCTTTCCTAAGGTCACCCATCATAAAAATACGGGCGCGGGCCTTGGGTCATGCCGACCAACATTTGAGGATCGTGTATTCCAGCGGTCACCTGTGCGCAGTAACAGGCGCGGGCCCCGAGTTGCACCACTCGAATCCTGACAGTCTCTCAACCTGGACAATTCGAAAGAAAATGGGACATAGACATCCGGCGTGTCTAACAAATGGTGTTTAGTCCACAACAAGAAAACAAAGGTCTAAACGACTATGAGCTCAAGACCATAATCCCCGGCGGATTAGTCTTTTGTCTTCCAATCAAGGGTGATCAACCGTTGATGTAATTAAAGGCTCGTGACCAGTATCACAGCCTGGAATGTAAAAGATCTCAGAATCTCTGGAATAAAATTCGCCTTGCAATATCTCTCTCTTGTGTACACTTTGTGATTGCTTATGATTGTCTATGAATGTCTCTATACTCAGAATTCCCCAGAATAAAAGAAACACGAAAAAAAGAAAGAAGGACTGCTGACGAGTAGTTCGGATCTCCCTCTCTTTTTCTAAGTTCTAACAATGATATATCATAATCATGCACCGAAATGAGGTTATCCAAACCCAGGAGCCCCGAATACCCTAGTTAAGCGGTCAGCAAGTCGACTACTTAGTCATTTTTTAGCCCTGGGAAGTGCCCTGTAGTCTCGAAAATAGACCCATGCTAAACAAATCGAAATGCGATCGCACTGCGACCCTCATGGACATAATCCGATACACTGAACATCTAGCATAAATGCAATCTTCTCTTAAGCATGCATAAAGCATAATTACTTTGTATTGTACTCATTTGCATCCATTGCATGAATTTATTTCATCTCGGATCGAGTTACGAAATTAAATCGAAGGGGACTATGGTTATCATCGAAAACCATAATGAAAGAGTTCTAAACGTCTGAAATACTTCATCGCTAAGACCAGTTGATGTGCGTCCTATCCAAGGCGGGATCCGTCAGTTGAGTGGCTAAGGTAATGAGTGCCTTCCAGCAAGTGACCCGTCCCATCGGAGACGGTCATTGGCCCTGGTTGCAGTAAGTGGACAACGTGAAGTGTATCCCTGAAAGTCATATCGTCCATAGAGACGCGTCATGACACTGAGATATATGACTCGGTCGAAACCCTGTTTGCACAAAGACCCCATGGAGTGCCTTCTAGCAAGTCACCCGTCCCATCGAAGACGGTCATTGGCCCTGGTTGCAGTAAGTGGACGTCATGGAGTGTATCTCTGAAAGTCATATCGTCCATAGAGACGCGTCATGACACTGAGATATACGACTCGGTCGAAACCCTGTTTGCACAAAGACCCCATGGAGTGCCTTCCAGCAAGTCACCCGTCCCATCAGAGACGGTTACTGGCCCTGGTTGCAGTAAGTGGACGCCGTGGAGTGTATCTCTGAAAGTCATATCGTCCATAGAGACGTGTCATAACACTGAGATATACGACTCGGTCGAAACCCTGTTTGCACAAAGACCCCATGGAGTGCCTTCTAACAAGTCACCCGTCCCATCGGAGACGGTCACTGGCCCTGGTTGCAGTAAGTGGACACCGTGAAGTGTATCCCTGAAAGTCATATCGTCCATAGAGACCCGTCATAACATTGAGATATACGACTCGGTTGAAACCCTGGTCGCACAAAGACCCCATGGAGTGCCCTCCAGCAAGTCACCCATCCCATCGGAGACAGTCACTGGCCCTATTTGCAGTAAGTGGACACCGTGAAGTGTATCTCTGAAAGTCATATCGTCCATAGAGACGCGTCATGACACTGAGATATACGACTCGGTTGAAACCCTGGTCGCACTAAGATCCCATGGGGTGCCTTCCAGCAAGTCACCCGTCTCATCGGAGACGGTCACTGGCCCTGGTTGCACTAAACGAAAACCGTGGAGCGTATCCCTGAAAGTCATATCGTCCATAGAGATGCGTCATGACACTGAGATACATGACTCGGTTAAAATCCTGGTTGCTACTCCACTAGAAACACCCGAAGAGTATAGGACCGACATCTAACTGGTCTTAACAATGGCTTAGTCCATAATAAATCCTAGACTTGGTCTCGGCGACCATGAGCTCGAGACTATAATCCCTGACGATTTAAATTACTTGCTCGATCTATCCGAGCTTCATCCCTTTAATATTCCATCTATTATATAACTGCAATTCATAGTGGAATCTTGTTGCTTTGTGCCGTGGTTTTCTCCCGTAAGGGTTTCCACGTAAAAATCTCTGTGTTGTGTTGTTTATGCTGTGCTTTATTTATATTTACGCTCTTTTAAGGCTTTATTCAATTCATTTATGATATATGCATGCATTTACTTTTGCCTTTTAATCAAGGGTGATCATCCATTGATGTAATTGAAGGTTCGTGACCATTTCGCAGCCCGGAATGTAAAAGATCTCAAAATCTCTGGAATAAAGTTCACCTCACGGTGCTTTCTCGTGTATAATTTGTGATTGCTTATGATTGTCTATGAATGTCTCTATACTCTGTATTCCCCCAGAATAATGAAACACAGGAAAAAGACTGCCGACGAGCGGTTCGATTTTTCTAAGTTCTAACACCTATCTACTTCTACTTCTACAGCCACCAAAACAATCTAGAACCGTTTATCTAAAATCCTCGGCAGCGGCGCCAAAAACTTGTTCATTCACCTCAAGTGTAAGGCTGCGATGTAGTAATAATCTCGGTAAGACTGAGGTCGATCCACAGGGAATTAGAAAATCAATTCTAAACTATTCCAGCAACTTGAATTAGATCAATTTAGAGTTTTCAAAAAAGAGAACTAACTTAAAATAGTAACTTAGAAAAATCAGTAATTTAAAGGAACTAAGGCTTCCAAGGATTCACTTGTAGCAATCTCATGGAAATTCAATCAATCCAAGCATAAAACACAACTAGATTCAAAGTTCTATCTCTCATCTAGTTGGAAGATAAAGCATTGAAACACATTCAATCCCACTTAAGTTGAACTTCCAAGTTCTAGTCCTATTCAATCACATAGCATTCAAAATCATAGCCTTTGGAGTAACTGCCATGCCTATGGACTATGGCATGCTCAAGGGTTACCATAATTTGAATCTAATCAAGCCAAATATGATAATCTCAGAGAATTGCAACGAATCTATGTCCGGAGCACATGAACTCTCATAAAACTTCTAAAAATATCAACTTTATTCAAACTAGAATATTCAAAATCCAAACTTAAAGTGAAATTACTTAAATTAAACTGAATTAAACATGAAATTGGCTACAAGCTTCACCTCTCAGCCCTAGCTGAAAGGTTCTAGCCAAGCATTGTCATACTACAACTAGAATCGAAAAGAAAAACTAAATAAAAGCATGAAAAATTAGAAAAATCAGAATCGACGGAGTTGTGGATGCTCCATGGTGCTCTCCTTCACTTCCCACAACCTCTAATCTCTTCTAGGATACCTTTAGATGAGGCCCTAGGTGCCCTTTTATAGAATAGTGCGAAAGATTCCAGATTGCGCAAGGAATCACGAAGCTGCGCAGAGAAAATCGGAGCTTGTAGGACAAGCTCTATTACGCAGCCGACCAGTCGGACGACCGGTCTGAGCTCATGAACGACCGGTCGTCAGACCGGTCGTAAAACATGAAAATCAATTCAGTAAGTTTTTTTTTGGAATTTCCTCCCCCTCTATTGAGTGCTCGACCGGTCTGACAACCGATCTGCGTGATGGTCGCCCGGTCTAATATGTACAGCAATGGGGGCTTACTGTTGAAGTGCAGACCGGTCGGACAACCAGTCTTGTGCCTTGGCAAACCGGTCAGACGACCGGTCTTTAGTGCATAGTGTTGCACTTCTCCCTTCTTTCTTCCATATCTTTCTTGCTTCTTTCTTTCATTCTTTGGCACTTAGTTCTTTGATCTTCAATGTACATATAATGATCTTTTTAGCCTTAAATCAGTGAAATCTCTACCTCTCTCCTACAATCACAAATAACGCATTAGATGGCTTTTTTAAGCTTTCAAACCATACATATAATGTGATGTAATGGGTTAGTAAATGTATAAATTAGAGGTTCAACATCGGCGGGGACATGTTGAGAAAGGAAAATGGTCCCATCGACGGGGACATGCTAGAATCTACTGGGGTCATTACTTGCAAGATTGATTGGAAGTCTCTACGACGGGAATGCTCTGAGATGGTCTTGCCACCGCAGGAAGGTATTAAGAAGGATGCCTCATAACAGAGGGCTAAGATGGCTATTGTCGGTAGTCTTAGGCAAACTTCGACGGTTGTGCTTGATTTCAACTGGAGGCCGAAAAGGCCTGGCATGGCTGTTGAAATTGCTGAACTGGGCAAACTTGATTGCTAGCTGCTAGGGTAGCTTATGCTTGCATGAATTGTAAGAACATTTCTCTCATTGCTCTCATTCCTTGTGTTAATTTTTAGATGATTGGTGTGTTCTCAATCGGTTGTTACGTTGGAGGTTGTGCTTTGGCCATGTCGAGGGCATGGAAGAGGTAACCTTCCTCTTCATGGTCTGACATGGCTTGTTGAGCTCGGGTGCGGATTATGCTGCAGTAAGGAAGCTGTTTTCTAGGACGTTGAGCCCGAGGAGGCGCAATGGTGAGAAATATGCTCTACTCTTTTTTGGGTTTTGGGATTTTCTATTTTTTTATGGATGAAATGTTATGCAGGTGAGATTGTATGAGGACTATTAACTTTCAAGTACAAGAGGGATTCTATTTTTTAAGTTGGATCACGACTAGTGGGACTAGCATATCCCCAGTGGAGTCGCCATTATGTGGACGCTCGCCTTTTCGTACTCCTGATCCTCCCTTTCGAAAAGGGGTTACGTGAATCACCATTTACCACTGGCTCGCCTCTTTCTTGAGGGCTTTTTCAGTTGTTGTGTTATCGTTGGGTTAAACTAGATATGTTTAGATGAGTTTGTATAAGACCAGAGTCGCCACTAGCCAGTTACTTCGAATCTGTAGTAGGTTAGACCCCGTAGAAGCATTAGAAAAGGGGATCTAAAGATTCCTTCCTCTAAAATGACTCTTTTTTATCTGCGGTCAGAGATTCAAGGTAAGGGATCACAGTTACAGGGTAGGAAGGTGTTAGGCACCCACTCTGCCCGTACTGAAGTACAGTCTTTACTTCACAAAATCAAACTAATACTTAAAAGTTTGAATTATTCCTCGTACATTCTCATGAATGATATGATGCATGAATATAGGTATGAACAGTAAGAGTTTCTGATGGGCAGGTTCCGATCAAGTAGGCAAGCCCAAAACATACGCTCGAACTGACAGGTGCTTTATGTGAGATGCATGATGTGTGTTTGACCGGTCAAAGTTTCTGATGAGTAAATTTTGGGCTGACCAGCAAACCTCAGAGCAGACACTAAGACTTGATCAAGTGCTTGTGGTGGAATGATAAGCAGGGGGGTTAGAAGAATAATAAATGTTGCACTTATGCTAGATGCAAATGAGATGATGCTGATATAAGAGTAGCTGGATGGACGGAGGTGTCACAAGGATTTGCTTCGAGCGGCTAAAATTAAGACTTAGGTAGCTAGAGAGGCTTAAACCAGGGTTAGGCTGGGTTGGACCAGGGCTAGACTCTTCTCACTTGGGCTAATGGGCTAAAAGGAATGGAGATGGACTCAGATTTTCTAGGATGTTGAGAGGTTTTCTGGATGCTAAGAATGTGAAGAGGCAGGGGTATTTATAGCTGTGAGAAGTGGCGGTTTTTGTAAATAGGGATGGGCGGCCATCTGACGGCCGCTCGTATGGCTACCTTGCTCCAGCTTCGGAGTGTAAGGCCTCCAAACCTGAAGCAAGAAAGCCTCAGGTTCAAGGTTTGGAGCTGCTCCGAAGCTGCAATTCAGAACTGGGTGAGTCAACTGGGTTTGAAAGATGGGTTTGACAAGGTGAGTCGACTGAGTGTAAGGGCTGGACTGACCTAATGAGTTGACTCGTCGATTTGACAGTCGCCCAACTGAGTGGTTCAACGGAAAGATCCTTTAAAACATGACTAAAAAAGATACCTCTTAAAAAACCCGACTACAAATCGCCATTCAACTGACCCAAATCCGAACTCAACTCGATACCTATGACAATTACAGTTTAAAACATTACTCTAGGAGGCCGAAAAGAGGAGGCGAGGTTGTCCCTAAAGGTGGTGGTCTGGACTTCGTTCTGTCGTTTATTCCCACCGACCCCTGGTCGGCAATCGGGAGGCTGCGAATTCAATCCGGTGTCTTCTCTTCGGTTCGTTTTGCCCTAGTTCTAACTTACTACTCATGCATGGAGGAGAAGTTACCTCGGTAGGGGAATATATCTAGACTTTGTTAGGTTAGACAATGCACTCTACAGCTTTAGGGCAACTACAGCGTGTGCTATGACTCTTAGGCGACTAAAGCACCCTATTCTAGGATAGAAAAATCAGTCTAGGTTGGGTTACTAAATAAGGTTGTTAGTGCGGGGATGATGGTAATCCCTTGAAATCCGGCTGGTTCCGGCCGGAAGCCATAGTTGGAGTCATGGCCTCCGAAAAGGAAGGAGACGCCCGTAGCTGGGAGTCACGGCCTCCGAAAAGGAAGGAGACGCCCGTAGTAAAGCTGCTCGCAGGTTAAAATGTGGTCGCGAGTCCAAGTACATATTTTGGGTGTAATATCTTTCAACGACTTGTGAGAATGTCTGCTCGCGAATCTAGTTTTCCGTATTTGACCATCCATGACTCAAGACCAGATGATCTCGAGAGTCGAATGGGCGTTCCGTACTTGTCCAATATTCGACTCTCGATCAGATGATCTCGAGAGTCGAATGGGCGTCCCGCACTTGTCCAATATTCGACTCTCGATCAGATGATCTCGAGAGTCGAATGGGCGTCCCGCACTTGTCCAATATTCGACTCTCGATCAGATGATCTCGAGAGTCGAATGGACATTTCCACGTGAAATCTTATCTCCACCATTTTGCCTATAACTCTACGGGGGCTTCAGGAACGGCGGTTCTTAGGAATTCCTTTCCTGAATGAACTACAGTACGGCGCGACGGAGAACGAAAGTGGCTCTGTGGCATGTACTAATCCGACCTTAATTACTCGCGGTCGGAAAGGCGTCAGTCCTTTACTTCTCCGCGAGCGGTGCACAGGCTCATAAATTACCCGCACGGACGAACTCACAACACGTCTTGCTTTCTAGCGGTGCACGATGGTATATGCCGCCTTACTAACGGATATTTATATGCCTCAGGTGGTATAGAAGTTTAAACTGTAATTGTCTATGTTCCCACTCAAACCGACCAAAACCTACATCCCAAACTCCTACACCTGGAAGTAAGTAAGTCGATAGAGTTGATCGAAACATCGGCTTCCACCCTATAGATATCGATTATTTTCACCACTTTCAAAGACATTTGTCTGACTGAATCTATCCTTTAAAACTCACCTGAAGCTACAGTAACATTTTGTCAAACTACCTAGAAGTTAACCATCGAAGACCAATTCAATTCCATCGAACATATGTTCATGTTGGGGCTCAAATTTGTACCCATTATAAAATAGTATTCAGCAGTCCATCTACGACGATTCGAACCAATTTCGAGATCTGAAATACTCGTAAAATGACAGTGCAACCCTAACATGCGCGATCGTGACCAAAACCTACAAATGTCATTTCGAAGCAAAATCAGACATGCGGATGGCCGCCAAATGATCCAGAACGCCCTAAAACCCTTGACCTGCAAGTTTTAAAATCGCGCGGTGCTCATCTTTACCTATGCACACCAAAACGTGTTTTACCCCTATCCGGAGCTGACCAAAAGGGCCCTAAAGCTTACAAGTACCATTTTGAAGTGAAATTGGACATCCATAATGCCGTCAAATGATTTAGAATGCCTGAAAAACCTTAACTAGCAAGTTTGAGTCCTTGCGGTGCATGTTTCTATGTGCGCGCTTCCCAAAGCAACATTCCTATACAAAGAGCCGATCGGAACTCCAAATTGGGAAGGAACTACCAAAATTCATAGCAGATGACCATCGGTACCCCACCCCATTCATTCAGGAGGTCGATCCTAACTCTAAAGTGTATTGGCGTCAGTGACTTTGGTTCCCAAAAGAGTAGCTGTCCTCTGGAGGTCGCCCGTCGGAGCCTAAACTTGAAATATTCTGTGTTGGGGATACATGCACACACCACATAGGGAGCATGTGCATGCTATGAGGAGACATGCGCTTACACCCCTTTCACATGTGCATGCAAGTCCTTCTCCCCCTTTTTTCAAATTTCAGAATTTCAAAAAATGCTAAGTGTGAGCACATGCGCCCACACCAAGTACATGCGCCTGGTGCATAACACACTATGGCATGCGCATACCACAAGCCACATGCGCCTACACACTCCTCTACATGCGCATGCCCTCCCTTTTTGCAAAGCACATGCACCTAGTACCCGATACCCGATAAACCTTCTATAAATACCCCTCCACTCGCTGAGACAGGGGGCATCCTCACCACCAGAGCACTCTACAGAGGTAAAATTCCTCACCGGAATCCTTATCGAAAACCCTCACCAAAAAGGATTTTCTTCACCGGATGCCTTCGCTAGGCCTTCGTCGGAAAGGAATTTCTCCCACCGGAGTAAAATGCAAGGAGAGAGGAGAGAAAATTCCAAATTTTCTAAGTCCATATAGGACATGCGCCCATGAGGAGGAGGCAGCCGCATGTGCTTTGCAACATGCGCCCATATCACTCTCCCTTCCTCTCTCTTTCTTACTTTGCATGTACATGCACCCAAGGCCACTTTTGGCTTGAAGCAAACTTGAAAATGTACCAAGTCCTTAGAGGACATGCACCCATGGGGGAGGGTAGGCGCATGTGGTACCTCACATGCGCCCATAGGTCCATATCTCTCTCTCCTCCTTGAAATCATTCACATGCACCCGAGGGGGGGGGGGGGGGGGGGGGGGGGGCACAAGCTCCCACCTCCAGTGCACATGCACCTAGACGCTGCTAAGAGGGTGGGACCTTCCATGGTGTGGCCCTCCTTCGATCTGATTCGCCTTCCGATCAAACCGGTTCTCTTAGATGCACACCGATGAAATCTATTCATCCCCCGGATCGGATTTGCCAACGGTCAGTGTTAAGTGGGCCGAATCACATATTTAATCAAAATAACCAACACTTAGTCAAAATAGTAAACCTCGAAAATCCTTCCGAAAGAGCCAGAAACAGCCAAAATCGAGGAGAATCAAGCGAAATTCGACCAATCCCGAGAGGGAGACTTCTCTCCGCCATAACATGATATATTATAAGGATGAATCACAATGAGATTACTTGATCTCAGGACCTTCGACAACCCTGATTAAATGGTCAACAGGTCCACTACTTAGTCATTTTCAGCCTTGGGAAGTGCCCTATTGGCTCAGAAATCAACTTACACTAAGCGAAACGAAATGCGATCGCACTGACGCTAAGGTGGATTCGACATCATTGCAATCCTTATGGACATGATCCATTACTATCCAAGGACGATCATGACCGGTGTTCACCGAATCCTCCGGTCAGATCGTAAACACGCCCCAGGAAGTGCCCAATTGGCCCGAAAATCAACTAATGCCAAGTAAAATTAGCCACGATCTCAAAGACGCCGAAACAAAGCTAACGTCTTCATGCTACAAAATAGCTTAATCAAACACTTGCAAGGCACTGATCCCTATCGTTTATCAGAAATCAGCACAAACAAATGTTTATTAGACCCGATACTTAGCCATTCACATGCATCAGAAATAGCTGATCCAATCTATCGAATTTGAACTTCTCGAAGAAATATAACTCAACACAGCTTCTCCTAACGACCCGATCATTTGAAATATCGATTATTGTTGAGCTCTTAATTGTGCATATTCAAACCCCAATTCATCACTCATTATGCATGGTTTTCATGATTTAAAGAATAATTTAATGCATGTATTTGTGATTGTAGGAATGAGAGGGAGACTTCACTAATTCATAGTTAAAAGAGTTACTTTATATGCATTGAAGATCAATATAACAAGTGAAAAAAGGTGGATGAAAGAAGAAGAAAGAAAGAGAGGAAAATATGGAAAAGCTGTCCCAAGACCTGTCCTAAGATCGGTCGCCAGACAAGTTTACATAGCTAGACCGGTCGCTAGACAGGTTGAGATGAGTCCAGAAACACAAAACGCACTGGACTGTTTTTGAGGTTTTAAGACCGGTAGTACGACCGGTCGTTCATGAGCTTAGACCGATCGTGCGATCGGTCGTCAGCGTAACAGAGCTTGTCCGTGAAGGTCCGATTTTCTCTGCACAATTGCGTGATTTCTTACGCAATCTGGAATCCTCTGCTCCAACTTATAAAAGGCCACCTCCACTCTCTTCCCAGGGCATCTAGCAACGTGGGGAGCAAAGGATTCAAGACCTAGGAGGCTTCCTAGCCTCCTACAACTAGTTTTATTCATCTTTTAATTCTAGTTCTAGTTTTGCTTTTAATATGCTTTTCATTAGCTAATCTCTTAGCTAGAGCTAAGAGGTGAACCTTATAGTTTTCTTAGATTGTTTAATTCGTTTTATTGGTTTCAAGTTGGATTTCTATTGAAGAATAATGGTTTGAAGTTTAATTCAAGTACTAAGTAGTTTTTCTTAATCTTATGATGACTAATGGATGTTTAGAAGAATTGCTTGAGTTCTTAATTGTTTTGAGCTAGTCTAGACCTGTATGATCCGAGGAATTGGAATACGCTCTAGATCTATGATCTTCATGTGGGAGTTTCATACTAAAAGTCTACTTTCTGGAAATTCTGAAGTATGTGAGACTGTGTATGTGATTTGGATCAAGTTCAAATCATGATCTAGTTTTATCTTGTGACAGGATTTAATGATGATTATGGTTGTGATCTTAACCTATTGGAATTGGGACTGACCTATGCAATTGAGTGTGCTCAAGTCCTAGCTTGCATTGAGAGAATCATGTACATGAATCATACATGTGACAGATTGATTGTTTTAACTGCTCTATTATCCGACTAGATAGAACTTAATTTCGATTCTAGTTGAGAAAGTAAGAAACCATAGCGAATTATGCATCTAAGTAGAGCTATAAGTGGATCCTTGATGCTCTAGTTGTTAGTGCACTTTTTCGTGGCATACTAGTGCACCTTGTTTGTCAATCACTTACAGCTGTGAGTCTTGTGTCGGTTGAGCCCAATGAAGACGAAGACCGAAGACTCAAGACGTCCAGCCACATCAAGGAAGAAGATTCAGGTATATGAGATGCCTTGGTGCCTTAACCTCGACCAAAACCTATCCCCTTTGTATCCTTGATGACCTTGACCATATTTAGAACCCTTTAGGCATCATAGATAGGCCCTAGGTGTCCCATTTGATCAACTCTACCTAGGTCTATATGAACCAGCTGAAGAAAGTAGAGAGTCAGCACATTGTAGGGGGACCCAGGCTGGTCCGACCGGTCAAGACCGGTCGGCCAGCAGCCCTGCTGGATTTACAAAGACCAGCCGACCGGTCATGACCGGTCGGCCTTCACAATAGAAGGGAAACAGCAAGGTGGGCCGACTGGTCATGACCGGTCGGCCAGTTTTGGCTTCCTACATTGATAAGCCAGCCAGCAAGGGGGGCCGACCGGTCATGACACGTCGGCCTGATGTTTTAGGCTGTCCAGTGAGGGGGTCCGACCGATCATGACCGGTCGGCCCATATATGTGGCCTATACACTTGAGGTTCTTCAGCAGGGGAGTCCGACCGGTCATGACCGGTCGGGGCAGGCCGTTTTATGGCCGTTTTATGACCGTTGGAGCCTCTTTTCTATAAATATGGAGCTCCATTCTTGGGTCATTTAGAGAAGTTTTTGAGAGCCCATTCCACACTTATCTTGTACATCATAAGGGGCCTCAAAGAGGAGGTTCTCAAGTCATATCCCTTGTGTTTCAAACACAAGTATGGGCATTCAAATGCTATCAAGAGATGACTTGATTCCTCTCTCAAATCTAGAGGTGTGACACTATTCCACATAGGTATATCCTTTGTCCAAGACCTCTAGAAGACTCTCTAGGTGAATCTCCTAGTTGGAACAACCTACACATCCCATGTATGAGATTCACCCATCCTCCTAGCACCTTGGGCATTTCAAGGCATCGCATGCAAGGTGTTTGATCGAATGTGGCTGAGGCATTGGCAACGCAACGGCGGCATGATCGAGGGAGCAAAGGGAAGCTGATTGAAGCACGGGAGAGCAAAGATCAAGCAACCCAATACGGCGCTAAACAAGGGGCTCATCCGACAAGTAAGTTGTCTCATTTTAGAGTCCATTTTAGAGTTTGTTTGTCAACTCGCCTTAGGGACGTTAGCCGTTCCTTGGTCCGTCAGCCGGGCCTAAACTAAGTCTCCAAGGGGGAGCTTCCGACACGGGAGTAAACGTGCGATAAGGTTGAGAGTTAGCCTATGTCTAAAACTCCGGATACGGTTGAGAGGTGAACCGATAAAACCTCCGTGTAAAGGTTGAGAGGTGAACCTCATTTAAAACCTCCGATAGTGAATGCCGGTGTGCTCAAAGGGGTTGAGTACTTGAACCGGGAGTGGAGTAGACACGTACTCAAACCACTATACATCCTTGTGTTTATGATTGTTATTGAGCACATTGATATCTTTGCATTGTTAGTTTAATTGCTTAATTATGAATGATTGATATGAATGCATGATAGGCACTTTTTAGGCATCCTTGCACAAGATGTACCTTCACTACTTGTGTAGACTTGAGCTCATTGATCCAATCTCATAAGTCTACACAAGGTGCATAGGTTAGTAGCTTAATTAGTTGAATCATTTTCTTACCTATGCATGCTTAGACTAGGGTTGGTTATTGCTTAACTCTTGCTAGTCTTGTGATTGGACCCACCAAGGCTTGGAAGCCAAGGTGTTCTTGCTTACCTAGCTTAAACTTGTTGAATTGCATAAGTAGGCGAAAAGAATTTTAAAAAGGTCCTATTCACCCCCCCTCTAGGTCCATAGACATATCTCCGAGTATCTCTACAAGCGGTAAAACCGCAATTTCAATTGGTATCAGAGCGGGTTCCTCTTTAAGGGCTTAATTGCCTAGAGGTAGATCCTAAAGAGAAACTTGAAAATATGTCTAGAGAGGACTCTTCATCCGTCACTAAGCCTCCTTTCTTTGATGGGTCAAATTATCCATATTGGAAAGCCCGAATGCGCATCTTCTTGGAATCCATTGATTCGGATGTGAGGGACATGGTTGATTTTGGATATGAACCCCCAATGGTCACTATTTCTAAGGAGGGTGAGCCGGATGTTCTCAGGCCAAAAGACAAGGCATTGTGGACTGCTCATGAAAAAACTCAACGTATTAATAATGCCAAAGGCCTGAATGCCATATTTTGTTCAGTATCTAGAGAAGAATTTGGTCGGATCCAAAATTGCACTACCAGTAAACAAGCATGGGATATTTTGGAAGTTACCCATGAAGGAACAAATGTTGTTAAAAATTCTAAACTCCAGCGCCTCTCCACTCTCTTTGAAAATATTACTATGGAGGAGGATGAAACGTTTACTGAATTTTATACCAAACTGAACAAAATCACAAATGATATGTGGGGCTTAGGGGATCCGGTTCCGGAACATAGGCTTTGTAGGAAAATCCTGAGATCTCTTCCGGATCGGTTCTCTTCTAAAGTCACCACCATTGAAGAGTGTAGGGATCTTAATACCATGAAAGTTGAAGAACTCATAGGTTCCCTACAAACCTTTGAGCTAGGCTTTAAAGCCCCCTCTAGAAGGAAAAACATCGCCTTCAAGTCCTCTCACAGACACAAGAAAATCAAAAGTGAGACGGAAGAAGATAGCGATGATGAGGATGATGAGGAAGAACAATTGAACAAAAAATTCAAGAGATTCCTCAAGTTTGATAGAGGGAATAGCCGTGACAAGAAGGACAAGAAGGGTGATAAACGTTCAGGAAAATCATCTATACCTTCATCTGTCCGTTGTTACGGTTGCGGTCGTCGTGGCCATATTGCCCCGGAATGTCCGGAAGGGTCTAAACCGAAAGGTAAAAAGGCAATGGCTGCCACTTGGGATGATACGGAGGAGTCCGAATCTGATGATGAGAGCCAACATAAAGATCTTGCTCTCTCGGCCTCCATCACGACCCCTCTACCAGATTATCTAAGAGGGGATCCCAACCGCTATCCTTTCTAGGAGGAGAAGGAGTTTCCAACCCCTCACCTCATGCTATATTCTATGAGGGTGTTGAGGAATTTTGCTACCCTTTGGCTTTTCAATCTTATCATGGTTAGTGAGGGTAGCTAATTATGCTTTTATTGGAAAATCTGAGGATTTCAGCCTCATTCCTGTATGTATGGGTAAATCAGAGGATTCCAGCCTCATTCGCCCAGTTTGTGATGATTTAGCCTGGTTTCTATTTAATTCATTTACTTGCTAGATTGTCTTCCTGCTTAGATTAGCTAATCATCTTGAGTTTTATGCTTCATGTATACTAATCTTTGCTTAGTTTTGGTCTTGATATACCATTAGGGGAGGTTGGTTGATTGGGCTATAAGCCCTTTGTGCTTCATTGCAAATGTATGTCCTTGACCAATATTGCATGATTACCTACGCTTAGATAGTTATATCTTCCTGTTAATCATGTTTTTCTTAGCATGCTCCATGTACTTATGATTCATGCACCCTACACTCTCCGTTTTAGCATGTGCTTATAGTTATAACTGCGACACACTATCTTCTCTTACCCTCACCTTATTGGCATATCATTAAGGGGGAGAGAATAGTTTGTCAATTGCTAACAAAAAGGGGGAGAAAGATCAAATCCCACCAAAACTAGTTTGCTATCTTTTGTGATGCAGGGATTGACAGGTTGTGGGGGAGCAAACTGAAGCGGAGCAGCTTAGTTTAGGCATGTCAAGAGTCCTGTAATTTATGCTTTATCATTGTAATATCTTGAACATGTAATTTGTTTTGGTAGGTTAAGTTTTTGTAAGTAATTGACAAAGGGGGAGATTGTTAGTGCACTTTTTCGTGGCATACTAGTGCACCTTGTTTGTCAATCACTTACAGCTGTGAGTCTTGTGTCGGTTGAGCCCAATGAAGACGAAGACCGAAGACTCAAGACGTCCAGCCACATCAAGGAAGAAGATTCAGGTATATGAGATGCCTTGGTGCCTTAACCTCGACCAAAACCTATCCCCTTTGTATCCTTGATGACCTTGACCATATTTAGAACCCTTTAGTCATCATAGATAGGCCCTAGGTGTCCCATTTGATCAACTCTACCTAGGTCTATATGAACCAGCTGAAGAAAGTAGAGAGTCAGCACATTGTAGGGGGACCCAGGCTGGTCCGACCGGTCAAGACCGGTCGGCCAGCAGCCCTGCTGGATTTACAAAGACCAGCCGACCGGTCATGACCGGTCGGCCTTCACAATAGAAGGGAAACAGCAAGGTGGGCCGACCGGTCATGACCGATCGGCCAGTTTTGGCTTCCTACATTGATAAGCCAGCCAGCAAGGGGGGCCGACCGGTCATGACCGGTCGGCCTGATGTTTTAGGCTGTCCAGTGAGGGGGTCCGACCGGTCATGACCGGTCGGCCCATATATGTGGCCTATACACTTGAGGTTCTTCAGCAGGGGAGTCCGACCGGTCATGACCGGTCGGGGCAGGCCGTTTTATGGCCGTTTTATGACCGTTGGAGCCTCTTTTCTATAAATATGGAGCTCCATTCTTGGGTCATTTAGAGAAGTTTTTGAGAGCCCATTCCACACTTATCTTGTACATCATAAGGGGCCTCAAAGAGGAGGTTCTCAAGTCATATCCCTTGTGTTTCAAACACAAGTATGGGCATTCAAATGCTATCAAGAGATGACTTGATTCCTCTCTCAAATCTAGAGGTGTGACACTATTCCACATAGGTATATCCTTTGTCCAAGACCTCTAGAAGACTCTCTAGGTGAATCTCCTAGTTGGAACAACCTACACATCCCATGTATGAGATTCACCCATCCTCCTAGCACCTTGGGCATTTCAAGGCATCGCATGCAAGGTGTTTGATCGAATGTGGCTGAGGCATTGGCAACGCAACGGCGGCATGATCGAGGGAGCAAAGGGAAGCTGATTGAAGCACGGGAGAGCAAAGATCAAGCAACCCAATACGGCGCTAAACAAGGGGCTCATCCGACAAGTAAGTTGTCTCATTTGAGAGTCCATTTTAGAGTTTGTTTGTCAACTCGCCTTAGGGACGTTAGCCGTTCCTTGGTCCGTCAGCCGGGCCTAAACTAAGTCTCCAAGGGGGAGCCTCCGACACAGGAGTAAACGTGCGATAAGGTTGAGAGTTAGCCTATGTCTAAAACTCCGGATACGGTTGAGAGGTGAACCGATAAAACCTCCGTGTAAAGGTTGAGAGGTGAACCTCATTTAAAACCTCCGATAGTGAATGCCGGTGTGCTCAAAGGGGTTGAGTACTTGAACCGGGAGTGGAGTAGACACGTAGTCGAACCACTATACATCCTTGTGTTTGTGATTGTTATTGAGCACATTGATATCTTTGCATTGTTAGTTTAATTGCTTAATTATGAATGATTGATATGAATGCATGCTAGGCACTTTTTAGGCATCCTTGCACAAGATGTACCTTCACTACTTGTGTAGACTTGAGCTCATTGATCCAATCTCATAAGTCTACACAAGGTGCATAGGTTAGTAGCTTAATTAGTTGACTCATTTTCTTACCTATGCATGCTTAGACTAGGGTTGGTTATTGCTTAACTCTTGCTAGTCTTGTGATTGGACCCACCAAGGCTTGGAAGCCAAGGTGTTCTTGCTTACCTAGCTTAAACTTGTTGAATTGCATAAGTAGGCGAAAAGAATTTTAAAAAGGTCCTATTCACCCCCCCTCTAGGTCCATAGACATATCTCCGAGTATCTCTACAAGCGGTAAAACCGCAATTTCACTAGTTATCTTTTCATTATCAGATTTTCTATTTTATGTTCAAAACCAATTTCACAAACCTCTTTAGATTCTAGTTATTAGGATAGTTAGAATTGTTTACTTCCTTCCCTGTGGATCGACCTCGGTCTTACCGAAATTATTACTACATTGCAACCCTACACTTGGGGAAGCGAACAAGTTTTTGGCGCCGTTGCCGGGGAAAGAAGTTCAACGGTTCTAATTGTTCTAGTAGCTATAGAGTACTCTTAGTTAGGTAGGATTTTTAGTTTTTCTAGAAGTAGTTTTCTGATTTTTTTTATATTACTAACAATTTTCTGTTTTTGTGTTTTGTAGGAACTTAGTTGTTGACATAGTTCTCACCTTCACGGGTAACATCTTCCTTTCTTCTTTTTGTTTTTCTTCCTAGATTAGGGTAGTTTCAACTTCTTATAATTTCATTATGGATGATTGGACGGGTAGATTGTCTAAATACCTTTTGGAAGAAGAGAGGTTGAACCAAATAAAAAATCATTATGATTGGAACCATTACAAACATGAATATTTTTCTAAGACTCAATCTACTTCTAATACTCCCCCACATAAGATAATGGGAGAGTATCGGAAAGAGATGAATAATGTTCGACTGGTTAGGACAATGTATGATCACTTGTATGGCTACGCATATCAACAACCATCTAAAAGCCCAACATATGACATGCATAATCCAAATTGGTGGGAGCATCAAAATTTCAACTTGGAAGATGAGCCAACCATGGATGCCAACAATTATCCTCTAGAGTTTCTTTCTCATGAGACGCAACCGACACGAGCTCTTGAGGATACGTGTTCGCTTTCCCAAGTGTAGGGTTGCAATGTAGTAATAATCTCGGTAAGACCGAGGTCGATCCACAGGGACTTATGTAGGAATCCACAAAACACTTCCAATAGTTCTACTGAAAAGCTAACAAATAGATTTGTAGAAGATTGTAATGTTGAATTAAACTGAAGGTAATCAATTAATAAGAAGGCACTAGGGGTTTAAGGATCCACTTGTAGCAATCCTTGATGCTCAATTCGCTATGGTTTCTCACTTTCTCAACTAGAATCGAAATTAAGATCTATCTAGTCGAATGATAGAACAGTTAAACCAAATAATCTGCTATATGTAAGATCAATGTATATGATTCACTCAATGCAAGCTAGGACTAGCATACTCAATTGCATAGGTCAGTCTCAATTCCAATACGCTAAGACCACAATCATAACCATCATTAAATCCTATCACAAGAAAAAACTAGATCATGATTTGAACTTGATTCAAATCACATGCACAGTCTCACATACTTAAGAATTTCCAGAAAAATAGAACTTTTGTAAGAAGCTCCCACATGAAGATCATAAATCTAGAGCGTATTCCAATTCCTCGAATCATACAGGTCTAGACTATTTCACAACAATTAAGAACTCAAGTAATTCTTCCAAACATCCATGAGTCATCATGAGACTAAGAAAAACTACTTAGTACTTGAATTAAACTTCAAACCATTGTTCTTAAACATGAAATCCAACTTAAAACCAAATCAAACGAATTGAAACATCTTAGATTCACTACAAGCTTCACCTCTTAGCCCTAGCTAAGAGGTTTAGCCGTTCATGATCCAAGGAAACATGAAAACAACTAAATAAAACATAAAACTAGAAAGCAAACTATGAGGAGTTGTAGAACTCCAAATCCGACTTCCGCCGTCTCCCACCGTGCTCAATCCCTTCTAAGATATGCTAAGAACAATCCCTAGGTGTCCTTTTATAGTGGGGAAGCTCCGCAGCGTCGGAATCATCCAGAAGATGCGTAAGAATACGCAGTGTGCAGAGAAATTCGGAGCTTGTAGAACACGCATCATTACGCAGACGACCGGTCTGAACTCCTGGATGACCGGTCGCATGACCGGTCGTAAAAGTGTGAAAAACGTCCAGAGAGTTTTAGGAAATTTCGAGCCCGCAATTTTAATTCAAGGACCGGTCGCATGACCGGTCTGAGCAGTGGACGACCGGTCGTACGACCGGTCTTAGACAGACCAGTGAATTGTGGCCGCAGGGCCCCTCAGTTGAGTAATCGGACCGTCGGACGACCGGTCTTGGGCTATAGATGACCGGTCGGACGACCAGTCTTAGGCACATTCTTCTGCTTTCTTTCTTCTTTTCTCTGACTTCTTTCTTTCATCATTTGACGCTTAGTCCTTTGATCTACTTTACTTGTAAATGGCGTCTTTAAGTCTCCAATTTATGAATCCTTTCTCTCATCCCTACAATCACCAATCCATGCATTAGATTAGTCTATAACTCATGAAAACCTTGCATAATGAGTGATGAATTGTGGTTAGAATATGCACAATTAAGAGCTCAACACACCCTCCAACCAGCATTTTGCTAATCCCGAGCAAAACATACGTGAAACAAGGTTCATTCTCCAAACCCAAATCTCCTTTAGAAACCATTCTTCTATACATTCCAAGACACACAAGTGTAAGGTTCAGAAAAATTAGGTGGCAGAGGTTGAAACCGTAAACTCTCAAAACATAATAAGTGTTCATATGAAATTCCCGCTGATTGTTTGATAAATAGAAGAACTCGAAAAAATTCAACCTAGTGTACATAGTGAAAATTCATCTCATGAGTTTCTAGGATTATCTTCTTCATAAATCAACTAAACTATAGATCTCAAGGTGTATAGAGCAACAACAAGCCAATGACAGGAATTTGCCTTACTGTCCTTCTGACGACTTTCACACTACGTCCCATTTCCGGCTTTAGTTATGGGTAGACCATCCCCCGGTTGGTAATAGGTAGCCCTAATCGGAATTTTCCACCATTTTTCCATCATTCCCAATTTCATCCTTCCTTTTCCTTTTTCTTTTTAAATTAGATAGGATTTTTAGAAATCCATATCTTTCATTATTTTCCAATGGACAAGGATGGACAAAGTAGCCTGGCTTGGTTTCTCAACACCTTAAATCAAAGTCTAGCTAATTCACATATCACATAATCCTTTCAACCCAAGAAAATCGTGTAATGTGAACTAGGTGTAAAGGTGTTCAAATTTTCTATCAATTACATAAATAGGGGAATTCACATATAAAACCATTATGCTAAGAGAAGTTCAAGACGTACAGCTTCGTACACTTCGTATCTCCTCTTCTTATACTCATATCATCTTGAATGCATAGAAACAAAGTTTTTCAAAAGAGTTTTGAATTTTAGAGAAATCGAAAATTTTCTACGTAATTGCTCGAAATGTTACAAAACACTGGATTCATCCAAGTGATCCTACACCCCCAACCAAATCTTGCATTGTTCTCAATGTAAAAGATGTTCAATGAGCAAAACATGAGAGTAATTCTAAAATAAAAGGGAGTGAGGAATGATAGTACCTGAAAGAACAAAAAGTGGAATTCTTCCTCCTTCTAACAACCGTATGAAAAAGTAAACAAAAGCAACAAAATCCTAATCCTAACTACTCTATACCTCCATCAGACTAGGAGATCAATCATCTTGATACACAGGATCAGTCAGAGGTTTGGACATACCTTCTGAAGGAAACTTCTCAAAGAACGGCTTTAATCGCTAACCATTCACCTTAAAGATGTTGCCGTTCCTTGAATTTAACAACTCGACGGTCTCATATGGGTAGACAGTTTGCACAATGTAGGGACCGGTCCATCGAGATCTCAATTTCCCCGGAAATAAATGTAGGCGAGAATTATACAGGAGGACTTTTTTATTAATCGTGAATGTCTTACGAAGAATGTTCTTATCATGGAACACCTTCATCTTGTCCTTGTAAATTCTCGCATTTTCATAAGCTTCGTTCTGGAGTTTCGCAAGTTCATTCAATTGTAGTTTGCACAATGAGCTCGCTTTGTCAGAATCAAAATTCATATTCTTTATTGCCCAATATGCCCTATGTTCCAACTCCACAGGCAAGTGACAAGCCTTCCCATAGACAAGTCTATAGGGAGACATTCCAATAGGGGTTTTTAAAGTGGTACGGTAAGCCCAAAGCACATCGGTAAGTCGAAGCAACCAATCCTTGTGATCGGGGTTCACCGTTTTCTCCAAAATATGTTTAATCTCCCTATTGGATATCTCAGCTTGTCCACTAGTTTGTGGGTGATAGGGAGTGCTCACTTTGTGTGTTACGCCATATTTCTTCATTAAGGTTTTGTTGGGGTCCCAAAAGTCAGTACCCTCTAAAACAAATCAATTAGGCATGTGCTTCGAGAAAATCCCACAAAATAGTACCCGATGCACCAAAATACACAGATTTGCAAAGGATCCAGTACTTAGCCATTTTCTCCGATGGGCCCCACGGATCACCGTGATCAAAACCGCCCAGAATCAAGCAGACACATTCGTCATGAATTATGATAAGCAGTGCATGTGGATTCGCCAAGAAACGGGCCCCACAAGCCCTCCGTTTTGTAAAACTGAATTTTGCAAGACACGGGTACGTCAAGCGCACCCATTTATTCAGTCCAACGCACCCTTAAATTCATGAAAATTTAAGAAGTGTTTCAGGATGTTTTTTACCTCTGACGCATCTAAAAAATGGCTTGACGCACCCTAAAAATACCTTCGACGCGTCCATAAATTCAGAAAATACGGAACTACAATTTCAGGATGCATTGGATTGCAACGCACCCTAAAATTGCCCAACGCGTCCAAAAATAGCCCAACGCACCCATAAAATCGCCAAGAACCAGCGTTGCATTTTTGGATGCATTGTACCTCAACGCACCCAAAAATAGCTCGACGCACCCATAAAATCAGCACATCTCAGAATCTCATTTCGGGGTGCGTCAGAGCTCCCACGCGTCCATTTAAGGGTGCGTCGAGGGATATTTGGGGTGCGTCATACGTGGCAGCTCCTCATTGGTCGCTGTCCGGTATTCTCGGGTATAAATACCCCCTCCCACTATTCATTTGTACAGATTAAGAGAGAGAGAGAGAGAGCTATTATCCCCTGAGTATCTGGGATTTGTCGCCGGAAACCCTCGCCGGAATCCCTTTCCGACAGCCGAAAAACTTTTCCGGTGACCGAAATTCTTTTCCGATCGCCGGCATCTTCCACCGGAAGGTCACTCTGATCAACACCACCGCAGGTTCGGATTATAAAAGTTCATAAGTGTGAGAACGCACCCGAAAATTCAACATAATTCAGAGATGTATTTTGAGGGTGCATTGGACTCCCACGCACCCGAAAATAGCTTGACACACCCGAAAATAGCTTGACGCACCCGAAAATTCAACATAATTTAGATATGTATTTTTAGGGTGCATTGGACTCCCACGCACCCGAAAATAGCTTGACGAACCCGAAAATATCTTGACGCACCCAAAAATTCAACATGATTCAGATATGTATTTTCAGGGTGCATTGGACTCCCACGCACCTGAAAATAGCTCGACGCATCCGAAAATTCAACAAAAAGCAGACTAGTATTTTCAGGGTGCATTAGACTCCCACGCACCCGAAAATAGCTTGACGCACCCGAAAATTCAACAAAAAGCGGATTTGTATTTTCAGGGTGCATTGGACCCCAACGCACCCAAAAATTACCCCACGCATCCGTAAAATCAACATAATTCAGACATGTATTTTCAAGGTGCGTTGGACTCCTACGCACCCATAAATTATGTCCCACGCACCCAAAAAATCAGCCAATTCCAGAACATGTTCATGGGTGCACTGGACTCAATTTTAAGTGTTTTCAAGTGCCACTTGAGCCTATTTTGGGTATTTCGAGCGTTCCGGACGCAATGGAATGGTCAAATGGACGTTTCAGGATCTCTAAATGAGCATAATTGTGCATCTTCAAAGTTTAATCTGATTCGACACGATGAACGAAACGACTTCTCGAAAGAGACGCCGCCAGCATCCAGAACTATGCAAACATGTCATCATTTATATTTACTGTAAAGATGTGATCCGATTTAAGTCGAAAGCTAGACAAACGGGACTATGGTTATCACGATAAACCATACCAACGAGTTTCAATTCACTACAAAATAATTGTTATGAACTGCCACAACACAACAGTCGATGCCCTACCCATTAAAAACGGCATCCGTCGGTTGGGCTACGTAAGTATACACAACTGCAGAGTGGACTTCCCGAGGTCACCTGTCCATACATTGACAGGCGCAGGCCCAGAGTCGTCCTTCTCAGTCATAAACCCTGATAGTCTCAGCCCGGATCTCCGGCCAAAACATGGGACATAGACATCTGACTAATACAAAGATGGTTCAGTCCATAACAAAAAAATACAGCTCTCTATGACCACAAACTCTCAGACCATAGTCCTTGCTGACTAGTCTTTTGCCTTTTAATCAAGGGTCATCGATCATTCGATGTAATTAAGGGCTCGTGCCAGATCACGACCTGGAATGTACAAGATCTCAGGATCTCTGGAATAAAATTCACCTTGCGATATCTCTCCTTGTGTACTTTTATGAATGCTTGTGATTGTCTATGAATGTGTCCATTATTCAGAACCCCAGAGCAACAAAACACCACATTTCAAGGAAAATGCCCCTTTTGGAGTTCATTTTTTTCTAGTTCTAACAAACTGGCGACTCTGCTGGGGATCGAACCCTACCAGAATCTCTGGTTATATCTGAATATGGAAACGCTCTAAGATCAATTACTCACAAACATGAATTTATACATAGTTAAGTTACCGCGAGGCATAATGTTTCGGTGCCCCTCGGGCGCCAAACTGGCGACTCTCAATGGGAACGTTCTTCCCTTCATCTTTAAGGCAATAGACGGTAAATCAAGGGTTTTCAAAATCACAAACTTCCACAACTACACGTATTTGTCTCCTTCTTGCTTATTTTTGTCGGTTTATGCACTGTGATCGATGGGCTCATACTCCCGACCGCACTTGTGAACTGTTCTAAAGATTTTTATGACACCGCAGAATTAGCAAGATAGTAACGCAGACAGAAGAGATGGCATGCTCGATGACAAGTTCGTGCACCTTCCTTGCCAACGGAGGTTTAAACTTCCCTCGTTTCACCGCAACCGCAACTGCTAGCCCAGGCTCAGAATGGCAGTTGGTTGAGACCCGGAGACAGAAGAAAGAACAGAGAAAGTTGCCATCCTAGCTGCATATAGAAAGGCGAACGTTGCGAGATCTTGCCCCGTGGTCAAGAAACAGTGGCAGCCGAAGCAGGGGCAGAAGATCCCTATCGATGGCCAGGTCATATCGACCAAACCCGCAGTACCCAAAATGATAGCCGAGTAGTTTCCGCCGTTATCCAAGGTCGCCTACACCTCTGGGAAACCTATCGGGTCCGCACATGTGAAGAAAGCCGACGACCCTTGAATCGAAGTAGAGGTCACCTCAGGAAATCCTATTAGCGCAAGTGGTGATGTTCCAAATAGCTGAAGGAGAAGAAGAAGGACCATATGAAGCAGAAGAATTGCCTCCACTCCAAGATCAGATCGATAGATTGGTAGAGGCTAATCGCGAGACAAATGATCGGATGAGGGCTATTCAGGAAGCCTTGGCCACCCTAATATCACAGAATGCCACCAGAAGTATCGCGCCACCCACCCGTCAGTCGGCAGAGGAATCCCAAGGGGCAGCAGAAGGTCCAACTGAGCATGAACCGCCTGCCCAACTTCAGGTCACGCCAATAGAGCGCGCACCACTTTCCACATCTCACGTATCACGAGAAGAGTTATCCCAGACGATAGCTCACAGGATGTAGCAAGAAAAAGAGAAAGAAAAGAGGGGCAGCTATAAATATCGGGTCCCGTACCCGCCAGATAGAGGAATGGTGAACCAGTCGAGAAATTCCCAGCCAATTTCAGATGCCCAGACTTCGAAAAGTTTGACGGAAGAGGATCGCCAGAAGAGCACATCACCCACTTCTTGACTACGTTAGGAAATTGGTCCACGGTCCCGCAGTATTGCATGCGGTTATTCGGATCTACCCTGACAGGGAAGGCCTTTCAATGGTACATGTCGCTACCGGCCGGCTCTATAAGGACATGGGAGCAAATGCAGGACGCTTTCATCTCCAAATTCTTTGCAACCGAGAGGGAGATCTTGTTGATGGACCTACCATTGGTCAGACAGAGGAATGGTGAACCAGTCGAGAAATTCATTGACCGATGGGGAACTACGGCGGCTCAATGTCGTGAACTACCCAGTGAAGGCGAGCAGATGAAGATGTGCCTAAGGGCTCTAGACCCCATGATCTCGTACGGACTGTTAGGTAACACCTTCAACTCCTTTCGCGAACTAGCAACGAAAGCCCATTTGGTGGAAGAAGCGGCTTCCCTGGTAAACTTCAGACCCGAGAGACAGAAGAGAGAGACAAGAAGAGTGGTAGAAACCCACCAGGTCGACAAGGTCAAGGAACAGAAAGATCGAAAACGTCCCGCTGCCGATCATAGGACGGAAATGAAGACAGCAGTCACGCAAGACAAGGGTAAAAGACCCTATGTACCTAAACGCATATTGATAGCCGAAAGAGAAAGGGCTAATGGCCCATATACATTCGATATGGCTGATCTAGTCCCGATCATGGAACAATTGGTCGAGGAAGGCTTAATGCGTTTACCGGAGCCCGTCCGTCCCCATGAAGTTGGACGGGTAAACGATCCCAAATATTGTAAATATCACCAATGTGTTAGCCACAAGACAGAAGATTGCTTCTCCTTGAAAGGAAGGATACAAGGGTTGATCAATCAAGGGGTTATCAGCATGAAGGTACCCGAGACAGCAAGGGAGATAGCCGGGACAATTTCAGCAATCCCAATAGAAGGTAGCATTCACCTAACAACTTCATTCCCTGAGCCAAAGGAACCATGGACTCTAGTCAGTAGCAAGAAAAGACTCGAGAACAGACGGAGGCTCGTTAACCAAAGAGGGAACAGGGGGAGAGGAAGGAGAGAAATATTACAGAAGCGACCCGTGATGAGCATGGCATATTGCGAAATGGTGTCGTTCACCGAACAAGTACCGACCGAAGAAACCCCACAAGCAGTCGAGGGAGAAGTTAACGCGGTCATCTTACGATCAGGAAGGCAAATGCCTGACCGTACCCCTCCGAGACCAGACGACCCAATGCAAGAAGATGGTGTCCACGACAGGCCGCAAGGGAGACCTCACGTGCAAAAGTTGAAAGAGAAAGTTGGTGAAGCCACGACTAGTCAGCCAAGCCTGAGACCAGTAGTATATGATGTTGTGTCGCACTTACGAAAGGTTCCCGCCCAGCTAAGTATATACGATGCTTTATGTCTCTCGAAAGTGTACAGAGAAATGTTAATCAATGCCTTACTTGACAGTGAGGTCAAGGAGGTCATGATGATAGAAATAGAAGAAGAAATGAATAATGCAGACAAATTCTGGGAGGGGTACGTGCCAGTGTCACAAGTCATGCATGTCAACCATCCTGCGACAATTACTTTCTCAGAAGAAGACTGCACGACCGAATTAATAAACCACAATCGACCGTTGATGGTCACTGGAACAATCAGGGACACCGAGATCAAGAGGTGCATGTTGGAGGACGGGTCTGCCGTGAATATTATGCCATTGAAGACATTACAGAAGCTGGGTTATAGGCAATCGGCACTACGCCCGAGTCTCATGATGATTCAAGGGTTCAATCAAGACAGTCAACGCACACTGGGATCAATCACGGTGATGTTAGAGATCGAAGAATTGACGACAAAAGTAACGTGTCAGGTGATCGACGCGGTGACAACATACAACCTCCTTTTAGGAAGGCCCTAGCTCCATCAGAATCGGATAATCCCTTCGACATATCACCAGTGTTTCAAATATAACAGAGATGGTGTCCAATACAGGATAGCAGCAGATCCGAAGCCATACACGATAGCTGAGTCATTTTTGTCTGATGCGAAATATTATGACCCGTCCTAAAGCGATAAAACCAGCAAAAAGTCCAACATAAGGAAGAAAGGACAAGGGGCAGAACCTCGAGTTGAGAAGTGCGTACAGGAAGGTAAACCCCAGCTCATCACCCAGGGAAGATCCCAATGTCAGCAGAAAAACCAACCTTAGTCGATTACGAAGAAATTCTATGTGGTACCGCAGCATCTGCGTCAGCCAGGGCAGTCTGTGTTAAAACTGATTTCAGATCAACACATGAGTGTACTCAAATCCAGCTTCAATATGCCTATACCCAAGATAGGAAGAACCAAGCCATTTCCAAAAGCTCCAAGCCAATTCATCGTGCCGTCAAGAGATGCCACCCAGAAAGATATCAAGTTCCACTCAGGGCCAAGCCAGCCAGTACCATCAGAAGGGAAAGAAGAGGGAAGAGGGTCTGCCCAATCTCGACCAATAGAAGAGAAGAGATATAGCAAAGCCAGCCGGAAGATTATAAGGAATATGGGATTCTTCAGTTAAGGCTCAGACACAAAGAAAAGACTGCTAGCTCCATTTGAAGAATATAAGCAAGTATACAGAAATGGAGAAGGTCTAGGAGCCAAGGCAAGCGTAAACATGGTAACCATTGGCCCGACAGAAGAAGTCCGAGCGCAGGATTCCATCGACATAATCCAGCCAAGTGTCGCACCCGTGCAATTAGAAGACGGTGGACAACCGACGATTGATGAACTTGAAGAGGTGAACTTGGGTACCCTCGAAGAACCCAGGAATACATATTTAAGCAGAAACGTCCCGAAAAATGAAAGAGAGAGATACATGCAGCTATTGAAGGAGAACAAGGACATCTTTGCCTGGACATATTCAGAAATGCCCGGGCTCAGTCAGACAATCGCCATGCACAAGCTAAGTATCATGAAAGAAAAGAAGCCAGTAAAGCAACCACAACGACGGTTTCATCCTGATGTTGTACCTAAGATTGAAGAAGAAATCAAGAAACTAATTCAGGCCGGATTCGTTCGAGAGGTGAAGTACCCCCGATGGATTTCAAACATTGTGCCAGTCAAGAAGAAGAGCGGGCAGATCCGAGTTTGCGTTGACTTTCGGAATCTTAATGAAGCCTGCCCGAAAGATGATTTTCCTTTGCCAATTCCAGAATTATTGATTGATAGCACAATGGGATATGCAGTAATGTCCTTCATGGACGGGTATTCGGGATATAATCAGATTCGCATGGCCCCGGAAGATGAAGAAGCTACGGCCTTCCGTACAACCCTCGGCATCTACTGTTATCGCGTAATGCCTTTCGGATTAACGAATGCAGGGGCAACATACCAGCACGCAATGCACGTTATATTTCAGGATATGATGCATAAACATGTCGAATGCTATGTAGATGATCTAGTCGTAAGGTCGGCCAATCACGAGCAGCACAGAGAGCACCTAAGGCAAGTGTTCCAAAGGTTGCGCAAGAAAAGTCTCCGTATGAATCCACTAAAATGCGCGTTCGGAGTTGCATCTGGTAAATTTCTAGGCTTCGTGGTCAGACACAGGGGCATAGAAATCTATCCCACAAAGATCAAGGCCATCATAGAAATGCCGCCTCCGAAGAACCTGAAGCAGTTGAAGAGTTTTCAAGGCTGCGTAGCATATTTGAGGAGATTCATCTCGAACTTGGCTGGTCGTTGTCAACCGTTCTTCCGCCTTAACAAGAAAGATGTTAAGTTTGAATGGGACGACGCTTGTCAGAAAGCCTTCGACTCTCTAAAAGAGATGCTCGGGAATTCGCCAGTCCTTGCCTCCCCAATTAAGGGAAAGCCACTGATTCTGTACATCGCAGTAGGTGATAACTCACTGGGGGCACTCCTGGCACAAAAGAACAAAGAAGAGAAGGAGAATGCACTATATTACTTAAGCCGCACGCTGGTAGGGGCCGAATTCAACTATTCAGCAATTGAAAAGATATGTCTCACTCTCATTTTTGCTGTAAAGAAACTGAGGCATTACTGCCTCTCGCACCAAATAACGTTGATATCTAAGGCGGATCCGATCAAGTTCCTTATGAACCGGCCTATGCTGTTTGGGCGTTTAGCTAAATGGGCCCTTCTCCTCTCCAAATTCGACATCACATACGTCCCAGCCCGGGCTATTAAAGGACAAGCGATCGCGGATTTTCTCGCTGTGCATCCAGTCCCGAGCAGCGAAGAAATGGAATGTGACCTCCCGGATGACCAGGTTATGAAGATCGAAAGACCACGGCTATGGCAAATGTACTTTGACGGAGCCTCCAGGTTGACAGGGGCAGGAGCGGGGGTTATATTTATCAGCCCACAGGGAGATTTGCTGCCCTACTCACTTACAATCGTGTCAGCCTGCACCAACAACGAAGCAGAGTATCAAGCTCTCATCATTGGGCTACAGCTCGCATTAGAGATGCGAATCAAGGCAATACAGATCTATGGCGACTCCAGACTAGTCATCGGATAGTTGACGACAGAATATGAGGTCCGCAAACCTGAGTTGTCGCCTTTCTGCCGCCAAGCGCAATCACTGTTCGACCAGTTTCGTGACAGCAGCATTTCACATATATCGAGACAGGAAAATGTACAGGCCGATGCATTGGCTAGCCTGGCCGCTGCTATGGCTAACCCCGGAGGCAGCCCACTTCAGGTAACGATCGAAGAAAGGAGGATCCTACCGACAGCCGTACTGCGTGGTGGCGAAGCAAGCGTAAACCCCATCTGTTGCTTCGAAATCATAGAAGATAATGACTGGAAAAGACCATTCATCGATTACTCGAAGTATGGGTTCTTACCAGAAGAGCTCAAGATGCGCACACAGGTTAGGAGACGCGCTGGGTCGTTTATACTACAGAATGACGTCCTTTACAAGCGCTCGTATGAGGGAGTGTTGCTACGCTGCTTGGACCAGAAGGAAGCATACGCCACATTGAAGGAAGCCCACGGAGGAGAATGCGGTGCCCACCAAGGAGGCAGGAACCTACATCACCGTGTCCGACACATGGGATATTATTGGCCCACAATGGCGAAAGATGCAATAGAATTTGTCAAGAAATGTCATCAGTGCCAAATCCATGCAGATATCATACACTCGCCACCAGAAGAATTGCATCAGTCAGTGATGTCCTGGCCTTTCGCAGCCTGGGACATGGACGTGATCGGGCCGATCAGCCCGCCCTCTTCCCAGGGACACCAATACATCTTAGCCGCGACGGATTACTTTTCCAAGTGGGCCGAGGCAGTCGCGCTTAGGAGCGTGAAGGCAAAACATGTTGAAAGTTTCATCCGCCACGCCATATTATACCGACATGGTATTCCAGAGAAAATCATCACAGACAACGGAACACCCTTCAAGAACACTACTATTGATAAGCTATGCGCAAAGTTTAAGATCAAGCATTGTTATTCATCACCTTATTACCCCCCTGCGAATGGGTTGGCTGAGGCATTCAATAAGACTATCGTGAAGATTCTGAAAAAGGCAGTGGCAGAAAATAAGAAGGACTGGGACAGACAGCTGCCCGAAGCATTGTGGGCATATCGAACCACACACCGCACAGCCACGCGAGCTACACCCTACTCGTTGGTGTACGGTATGGAGGTGGTGGTCCCGATGGAGATACAGGTTGAGTCGTTACGGGTCACACTTCGTTATTCCCTGACAACCGAACGCAATGCCGAGATCAGAATGATCGAGCTAGATGATCTGGATGAAAAGAGACTGGTCGCCCAACAATGGCTCGAAATGTATCAGAAACAGATCTCAGCCTCATACGACAAACAAGTCCGCGGTATGTCATTAAAAAGAGGTGACCTGATACTAATGATGAAACGCCCGGTGCTAGCTCGAGGCCCGAAAAGTAAATTCGACCCGAAGTGGATCCAGTGTGCATCGTCGATGAAGTATACTCCAATGGAGCATATCGAGTGATCGATTGCAAGGGGCAAGGCATCAGCTCGTTGGTGAATGGCCGATTCTTGAAAAGATATTATACTTGATATAGAATACTGTTATGATTTCCTGTTAGAGGGAAAGTGTAATAGACAAACATCAAGAGAAATGACACCATACGATGATCAATGCTTACAATTACAGATACTAATCCTTTATTCCGTGTGTTTACACAGGCATCAGGAAAGTTATTGAAACCTGAGACGTATCAGGCATCGTTACCCCGCCCCATCCAAAGTTATCAAGAATCGGAATGAAAAGACGGACCTTAAAGTCAAGGCTCGGGCACACCCATTCCGCATCAATATAGGTTTGAGTCCTGACAGGGGGACATTCCTTCCAAAATAATCTATCTTATATTCGAATCCAAAAGCAAATGAAATAAATATCAAGTAGATAAAACACATAGCACGATCGCGTGAATAGTATACATATCATTACAACATTACTGTCACAACGTATCTCCGCTAAAATTACAGAATAAAACAATTACAGAGCCTAACTGTTCAAATTTCTTAAACATTGTTCTAGCAAATGAATTGCAGACTCCTGGGTTGCCCTCTGTGTTGCCTCCGCCGTGGCTAAGACCTGTGCAGGATCGGGGACGCTTTGAAGGAACTCTCTCAGTTCTTCAACCTGATTTCGTATAGCGTTACGTTCGGCCTCACGCTTTTCGATAGATAATTGCAGATGAGCCTTTTGATTACCAAATTTTGAGAGATTGAGATAAACAACGGAGCGTTCAGCTTGCAGCCGTGCTATCTCATCATCTATCTCTGCCAGCCGATCTGTGGCTCCCTGATGCCCAACGGCGGCATCTTGCCAATCGCGCCTCATCGTGGTTACATCTGCCTCGCACAGCTCAAGTTTTGGCAGGAGGGATTGCAAATGACAGCGCCTCTCCTCAACAGAAGGATCGACTCTAAAGTGTCTCGCCTCGCTGAGTTGTGCCATGCCTTCCCTGAACAAGACTACATGGTTGATCATCAAAGAGACGTCAATCCCAAGCCATGCAGCATTGCATTCAAGCGCCTGCAGCCCTTCATCCAAAATGGACCATTCATCCATATTCTTCAAAGAGGCGGCGATGTTCGTTAGAAGACTCTTCAAAAGGTCCGCCTTCAACTTTGACAATCCTCGGAGAGAAGATATGAATGCCTCGGGCAAGGCGACAGGGGCTAAAGCATGAACAGGGACGGCCGCTGGTAAAAGAAATGGTAAAGTCAGTTCAAAGAGGCATCGGTAAGGAAGAAGATAATTGAAACATTAAAGACAAGTAATATACCGGTGGCTTTAGGAATGTCAACAGCAGGCACGTTAGTTGAGGCAGTAGGCGTAGGCAATACTGGGGCAGGTTCAGCAGTCCCTTTGGTCGACGGCTCAGGTAATTCCGGAGAAGATAGCACTACGACCTCAGGAATGTTGGTGTCAGATGTTGGCATGGTAACAGGAAGGGATTCCGCAATAGGTTCGACCGACGACGGTACGACAGTAGGAGGAGTCCTCAGCAGCACGTGCCGATGCACTTGTTCCTATACCAAAAACTTCAACCCCACGGGGAGCCTCCCCGATAGGCTCAGCTAATGACGGTCCAGCGATGGGAACAGCTTCCACAATAAGCTCAGCTGACGAAGGTTCGACGATCGGAGCTGCCTCCGAGGTAAGTTCAGGTACACTCGATGCAACGACAGAAACTGAAATGCCCTGAGAAGCTAAATCAACATCCCCGACCCCAATATCTTCAACACGGAAAAGGGTCAGGGGAGGTGTAACCTCCACAGCGGCAGTGGCCGTCGTTTCATGAACAAGACCCTGGTCCTCTGTAAGTTCAACCATGGGGATATCAGAGATAAGAATAGTGTCATCGGGCGCCTCGTCATCCAAGTCCATGAAAATCGCTCCAACATCTGCCTTAGGGACAAGCTTGTCATATATCGGTTCATCGTCATCGCCTCCTCCAGTATGACGATCGCCGCTTAAATTCTCCTGAAGGCTCAGCTCACCCTCTTCCCTGACTGTACCCGCGTCACCAATCGAAGCACCACCAATAGCCTCAGAGTGTTGTTTCTGTAATCTCTCTTCATCATACCTCTTACGCATCTCGGCAATGTTCTTCCCTCCATCAACTACCGAAGTGCGATGAGCAGTCTTCACCCGAGGACCCGTTCGCTCAAGTGGCATCTCATCATCACCACCATCATCGCCATCATCGTCACCCTCGTCGTCACCACCATCATCGCCGCCGTCTCCACCACCAGCACCACCATCATCACCGCCCCCACTGCCATTATTATTATCACCGTCCCCATCATTTTGGTCATCATTACCCCTGGGAATATCACCTCCTTGATGCACCTCATCGATAGGCCCGAGAGACGGGAACTCGGGGGCCGCCTGCACAATACTCCTTTCCCCATAAGCAACCCAACCTTCCAGGGTGTGCTCGGGCTTCTCGTGATCAATCACCACATTCATCGAAGTCATTAGTCTTAGAGTACCCGGTACAGCAGGCTGATGAAGATGCTCCGCCACGTACCTCAGTCCGTCGGCAGGAGCTGGGCTAACAATCGGAGGCGTAACAAAGACGGGATCAGTAACATGATGACCATTCCGGATCAATGTATACTGATGAGCCCACCATCTCATCCACCCGAAAGATGCGCCAGTGACACTCCCTGTCCCAGGGATAGCAAAAGAGCAACCAGTCCCAGTCAGTAGAAGCTGCCGCCACATCCATTTCCAATGGATAGGCCCGATGCCATAGGCTTCGCTTCTCACGAGTCACCGGTTCCAATGTGGCAGGTACTCCTTGATCATATCCAAATTGACGAGCAAAACGGTTGGGGTAGTACGGCTCTCTCCAGAACTCCAGTCCCTCACGAAGAGGATGCGAGGACGGGCGGATGGCTATCAGCAATGAGCGTTCGTTATGGTCTATGCTCTCATCATCCATGCACAATATGGAATCTTTGCTCCGGGTGCCCGAGAAGTGAAAAAAGTGGACATCGTCGTATCTAGCAATCCTCTCCCTGACGGTGTTCAAATTTTGCCCTACCATCTTCCGTTTTTGAAAAAAGTACAACGGGACCACCCCTCACTGAATATAATCTCCAGACTCGATACCATACACCCAAGGGAAATACACTCCGAGCCATCTGGATAAGAAATGCCATCCATAGTAAGCCGAGTTCATGCCGAAGGCAGCCCGGTCCTTATTGTTGATAACATAACCGAAAGCCCGATAAAGAGAGCATAATACGGCAGGAGCTATTGCATAATGGTGGCCATTCGCCAAGGCCCCTGCGACAGCGAAACAGGACACCCTCACACTGTCGGCCTGCTTCGAGCTCGGCAAGACCACACAACTCAGCCAGTACGCCAAGAAGCCGGCCAGCTCGCAGGTCGGGGTTAACTTGTTTGGGCGGGGGAAGTTTTCCTTCATTCGATCCTCTAAAAAGGCCTTGTCCTCGCGGTCTTCGTCATAAGCCGCATAGTCCAGACTGAAATGAAGAAGATAAAGTATTAATGGAAGAGAGAAAGACGAAACAAAATAAATAACGTACAGCTTGCAGTTATGTGCTTACTCTAAGCCATGGCTGAAATAAACTAGCCAGTCCTCGAAGGGAAGTTTATCCTTGAAAGCCCAGAATTGCGGAAGCTCCGCAAATAACTCATAACAAGCCAGGAGAAGAAACCTTCGCTCACCCCCTTTTTCTTCCGAGACAGCTCCTCATCACTCGGAACCCACTCATCATATATCCTCCCGCGGATCGGGAGACCAGCGATGCGGTTCAAGTCCCATAGCGAGATGCTCATTTCTCCATATGGCAAATGGAATGTGTTGGTGATAGAGCACCAGTGGTTCAAGAACCCCTTGTAAACCCACGGTTCGCGACAGAAGTAACTCGAGGTGGCCGCAATAGCCTTAAAGAGGCCCACCGCTTTCAAGGTCTCCTTATGGCGTTCCAAAATCCGGTTCGCCCATGCCTCATACTCGGGATGAGTAATCAAGTGACCGCGAGTCCGGAAGGCACCCGATAACCAGATCTCTGTATCGCCCAGGTGATGAAATCTTTGCCGGAGAGTTTCAAAGTAATCTGTTGGGAAAGGACTGTGGGGGTCCTTGTTTGGCTCCAGGAATATCATAAGCTTTGGGTCCAAGACAGCTTGACGCCTGCCATTCTCAGACAGAGAACAGTTGAGAAAAGGCCTAGGAATAGATGTCCACGTCTCCACGCTAAAAAATGAGTTTGCGCGGCACACATCTGCAGGCTCGATACTGGGAAGAGAGCGATGCCGCTGGAAACTTCTAGTGGATCTAATATACCCTCGTGTATAAGGGTTCCGGATGGTAAGAGGAGAAGTGACTAACTTTACGGTTGATCAAACGATCTTCATTTTGTCAGACTTGGACCTGGTCTACTTCTCCAGGTATACTTGTTTCGCACCCTTGCCAGCCCTCTTCGGGCAACCACGACTAACAGATTGGGCGGGGGCCAACGGACTCGGCTCGCCCTCTTCGGAACTTGTTGTCCCGTCACTTCGGAAGCCCCGCAAAGGAGCAAACCAGGAGTCCCATTGTTCCTGTGTACCCCTATCTGGGGGAGGTGGTACAACCCGGTCACAGAGAATCTTCTTTTGCATGTCCTTGGGCAACGTTAGTATACGTTCATAGAAATTGAAAGTTGCTGGGGGCAGAAACCATTGGGGATTCTGATCGGACGGGCGAACAACGTTCCTCGAAGCCGCCCGCTTACGCTTCGAAGGAGTCAATGGAGGACCCGAAGGACCAGCCTCAGAGGGGTCGCTAGCCATCACAATCTGCGACAGCATACGGAAAGCTTAGATATAGCTCAAAGCAAGAGGAAATGCACAAAAGAAATCAACACTCTCAAAGTTCAAGAGGATGCAAAGTAGTATGCAAAGGAGGCATGAGCACCTATGAGCGAATCAAGGTCATAGTAAAATACATTCGAACTGGCAAAGAAGGAAATAGTACGACAGCATTCACAACCACGACATCATCATCACATACAAACAAGGACGGATAAAAGAAAGAGAAAACAACATAATCATCATCCATTAACTGAGACAGGCCCCAAAATGTTCAGACTATCATATCAATTGTTTAAATGTTAAAGTTAGAGTTTGTCATAAGACAACAAAAAAATTGCGAGATCCCCTTCTCGCGGACAGAAAATGATCTCAATCTTGTAGCAGAGGAAGAAGCCGAGCCTTCAATTCGTCCACCTTCGCTTGGACTCGCGCTTCCTTAGAAGTCAAGTCCATTAGATGGGAGATGCACTGCTGCACGAGGTCGAAGTGCACGTGTTCGGCATTGGCCCAGTTCCTCACTACGGAGACATCGATCGCCAGATCGTCATATTCCCTCAAGGCCTCTCTGATCCTTCTCCAGATGCTGGCACGATGATCCGGAAACTCGGCCTCCACCAGTGGGACAGCCCAAGCCAGGAATCATCTTTTCGCCCTTTTCTCCCTCTTTAGAGAGTTAAGCTGGCTCAATAAGGCCAAGAAAGAATCAGCCAAGGGAGGCTCCGCCGCCTCAAGAAGCGCCAGCTCTTCTGGAAACGAGGAGTCACTAATAAAACCAAGAATGGCTTCCCTATGCTCATCAAAAGTGGAGGCCATAAGTGAAACATTCCGGATAGCCTGTAGTATGGGACGAGAATCTGCACCGAGTCTGGATAAAACCTCAGACACCTCATCATATTGAAAATGGAGGGATGACCAAGCTTCCAGACGATTAAGGGAGTCAAAGAGCCGTTGCAAGCAGTCACGAGCTGCGCGTAAGGAGGCACGAGTCGCAACCATTGTCTACTGAAAAAAAAACAAGACTAACAACCCGATTTGAGAACCGCGGCAAATTCGACAAAAGTAGTAAAGAGAGGAAGCATATGAAGATTATTTACATCAGATCCAAAGTCAATGGAGGCATGCGCAGGTACGTCTAAACTCTACCTAAATTAATCATGATAATTCCCAGAAAATGTCATTTTTTTGTCAGGCATAGCCCAAGATTTAAAGTATATGAGACCCGACACAGCTTCCGGATAACAATGAATGCACATGAAAATTTATGACGGAAGTGCGGGGCCCCATATCCTTTAAAGTAACGATCCCTGTCACCACGGGAATAGCTTTGACCACCCAAAATGTGGATATAACGGGCAGTGTTGGGCCAAATTTACACACGAAAGAGCCCTCAGAAGCAAAAAATGTCCAAATCTGGGAAACTGGGTGCGTCGGACCCAACACACCCCTAAAATAATCAAAATTTGCAAAAAGATGCAAAGTTGAATATCTGGGTGCGTCGACCTCCAACGCACCCCAAAATACCAAAATTGGCTAAGTCCAGTATATGGGTGCGTCACGCCCAACGCACCTCGAAATTCGCTAATTTTTCCAAGTACGATATTTGGGTGCGTTGGACCCAACGCACCCTTAAAAATCTAAGGGTTTCCCAACTTGTGACGAGGGGTGCGTTGAGCGCAACGCACCCTGAAAATTCTAAAATTTAACCAAGTTTAAATACTTGGGTGCGTTGAGCGCAACGCACCCTTAAAATCAAGAATTCCACCAAGTCATTATTTGGGTGCGTCACGCTTGACGCACCCAAAAAATCCAAGTATTTGAAATAAAAGGGTGCGCTGGACCTTTTTTGGGTGCGCTGGCGATATTAAATGGGTGCGTTGGAGAATATTTGGGTGCGTCGAAGGCAGAGCAAATGCACAGTGAAAAATGAAGAATGAAATGAAATCACGCTATCTTATCTATTTATAGTGTGGACCCGAGAATCCAACGCGTTGCGATGAACGGTTGTAGGTCCATCGCAACGCACCGGAGGGGCATTTGTTGGGGTCCCAAAAGTCAGTACCCTCTAAAACAAATCAATTGGGCACGTGCTTCGAGAAAATCCCACAAAATATTACCCGACGCACCCAAATACCCAGATTTGCAAAGGATCCAGTACTTAGCCATTTTCTCCGGTGGGCCCCTACGGATCACCGTGATCAAAACCGCCCAGAATCAAGCAGACAAATTCTTCATGAATTATGATAAGCAGTGCATGGCGATTCACCAAGAAACGGGCCCCACAAGCCCTCCATTTCGTAAAACCCAATTTTGCAAGACATGGGTACGTCAAGCGCACCCATTTATTCAGTCCAATGCACCCTTAAATTCATGAAAATTCAAGAAGTGTTTCAGGATGTTTTTTACCTCTGACGCATCCAAAAAATGGCTTGACGCACCCTAAAAATAACTTCGACGCGTCCATAAATTCAGAAAATAAAGAACTGCAATTTCAGGGTGCATTGGATTGCAATGCACCCTAAAATTGCCCAACGCGTCCAAAAATAGCCCAACGCACCCATAAAATCACCAAGAACCAGCGTTGCATTTTTGGATGCATTGTACCTCAACGCACCCAAAAATAGCTCGATGCACCCATAAAATCAGCACATCTCAGAATCTCATTTCGGGGTGCGTCAGAGCTCCCATGCGTCCATTTAAGGGTGCGTCGAGGGATATTTAGGGTGCGTCATACGTGGCAGCTCCTCATTGGTCGCTGTCCGATATTCTTGGGTATAAATACCCCCTCCCACTATTCATTTGTACAGATCAAGAGAGAGAGAGAGAGCTATTATCCCCTGAGTATCTGGGATTTGTCGCCGGAAACCCTCGCCGAAATCCCTTTTCGACAGCAGGAAAACTTTCCCGGTGACCGGAATTCTTTTCCGATCGCCGACATCTTCCACCGGAAGGTCACTCTGACCAACACCACCGCAGGTCCGGATTATAAAAAATCATAAGTGTGAGCACGCACCCGAAAACTTCAACATAATTCAGAGATGTATTTTCAGGGTGCATTGGACTCTCACGCACCCGCAAATAGCTTGACGCACCTAAAAATTCAACATAATTCAGATATGTATTTTCAGGGTGCATTGGACTCCCATGCACCCGAAAATAGCTTGACGCACCCGAAAATAGCTTGACGCACCCTGAAAATTCAACATAATTCAGCTATATATTTTCAGGGTGCATTGGACTCCCACGCACCTGAAAATAGCTCGACGCATCCGAAAATTCAACAAAAAGCAGACTTGTATTTTCAAGGTGCATTGGACTCCCACGCACCCGAAAATAGCTTGACGCACCCGAAAATTCAACAAAAAATGGATTGGGTGCATTGGACCCCAACGCACCCGAAAATTACCCCACGCATCCGTAAAATCAACATAATTCAGACATGTATTTTCAAGGTGCGTTGGACTCCCACTCACCCATAAATTATGTCCCGCGCACCCCAAAAATCAGCCAATTCCAGAACATGTTCATGGGTGCACTGGACTCAATTTTAAGTGTTTTCAAGTGCCACTTGAGCCTATTTTGGGTATTTCGAGCGTTCCGGACGCAATGGAATGGTCAAATAGACATTTCAGGATCTCTAAATGAGCAAAATTGTGCATCTTCAAAGTTTAATCTGATTCGACACGATGAACGAAACGACTTCTCGAAAGAGACGCCACCAGCATCCAGAACTATGCAAACATGTCATCATTTATATTTACTGTAAAGATGTGATCCGATTTGAGTCAAAAGCTAGACAAACGGGACTATGGTTATCACGATAAACCATATCAAAGAGTTTCAATTCACTACAAAACAATTGTTATGAACTGCCACAACACAACAGTCGATGCCCTACCCATTAAAAACGGCATCCGTCGGTTGGGCTACGCTGGTATACACAACTGCAGAGTGGACTTCCCGAGGTCACCTGTCCATACATTGACAGGCGCAGGCCCAGAGTCGTCCTTCTCAGTCATAAACCCTAATAGTCTCAGCCCGGATCTCCTGGCCAAAACATGGGACATAGACATCTGACTAATACAAAGATGGTTCGGTCCATAACAAAACAAATACAGGTCTCTATGACCACAAACTCTCAGACCATAGTCCTTACTGACTAGTCTTTTGCCTTTTAATCAAGGGTCATCGATCATTCGATGTAATTAAGGGCTCGTGCCAGATCACGACCTGGAATGTACAAGATCTCAGGATCTCTAGAATAAAATTCGCCTTGCGATATCTCTCCTTAGTGTACTTTTATGAATGCTTGTGATTGTCTATGAATGTGTCCATTATTCAGAACCCCAAAGCAACAAAACACCACATTTCAAGGAAAATGCCCCTTTTGGAGTTCATTTTTTTCTAGTTCTAACAGGTTTTAAATGGGCGATTACAAAAGTGAGACCCTCCATCACTTATGATGACTCGAGGTGTTCCAAATCGGGAAAGAATATTCTCTTTTAAGAAATGAATGACTGTTTTATGGTCATTATTCTGACATGGGATCGCCTCGACCCATTTGGACACATAGTTAACGGCAAGCAAGATATATACGTTTCCAAAAGAAGATGGGAATGGACCCATGAAATCGATGCCCCAACAATAAAAAATTTTGATTATTAAGATGGGATTGAGTGGCATCATATTTCTACGGGAGATTCCTCCCAATTTCTGACAAGGCTCACATGTTTTGCAAAACTCATGTATGTCCTTGAACATAGTGGGCCAATAAAACCCACATTACAGAATTTTGGTTGTGGTCTTCTTAGCCGAAAAGTGGCCACCACATGCCTGAGAATGACAGAAGGAGATGATACTTTATTGTTCATCATCTGGCACACATCTCCTTATGATTTGATCGAGACAATACTTGAATAAGTATGGGTCATCTCATAGGAATTTTCGCACCTTAGTGAAGAATTTATCCTTATCTTGCTTTTTCCAATGTGTAGGGATTGTACCTGTAGCAAGATAGTTAGCAATGTCCGCATACCATGGCAATTGGGAGACTTTAAAAAGTTGTTCATCAGGGAACATGTCATTGATCACGGTCGTTTCAGGGGAATCAGTGAGAACAAGTCGAGAGAGAATGGTCAGCCACTACATTTTCTACTCCTTTCTTATCACGTATCTCTATGTCAAATTCCTGGAGTAAAAGGATCCATCTTAACAACCGTGGTTAGCATCCTTCTTAGAGAGAAGGTACTTAAGCGCGACATGGTCAGTGAATATGATGATCTTGGATCCAATCAAGTAGGACCTAAACTTGTCCAAGGCAAAAACTACGGCTAAAAGTTCTTTTTCTGTAGTGGTGTAGTTTTCTTGGGCTGAGTTTAAGGTTCTACTTGCATAGTAGATAACACATGGCTTCCTCTCGTTTCTTTGGCCTAGCACGGCCCCAATAGCATAGTTGCTTGCATCGCACATAATTTCAAAAGGAAGGCTCCAATTAGGTGGTTGCATTATGGGAGCACATGTCAACATACCTTTAAGTGTGGTAAAGGCATTTTGACAATCTTCATTCCACTCGAATGAATTCTCCTTTTTAAGTAGGTTACAAAAAGGACGAGAGAGTGAACTGAAGTCCTTTATGAACCTTCTATAAAATCCTGCGTGTCTCAAAAAGGACCGCACATCTCGTATGCTCTTGGGTGGTGGAAGGTTAGAGATAAGATCGATTTTCGCATTGTCCACCTCGATTCTGTTTTGTTAAACGATGTGACCAAGTACAATTCCCTTTTGAACCATAAAGTGACATTTCTCCCAATTCAACACAAGGTTCTTCTCTTCACATCTTTTCAACACAGATTTTAAGTGCACAAGGCACTCATTAAAGCTACAACCAAATACTGAGAAATCATCCATGAAGACTTCGAGAATTGTCCCCACCATATCAGAAAAGATATTCATCATACATCGCTGAAAAGTGGTGGGGGCATTGCATAGTCCAAACGGCATCCGTCGATAGGCGAAAGTGCCGAATGGACATGTGAATGTAGTCTTTTCTTGGTCTTCAAGGGCGATTCTATTTGGTTATACCCTGAATATCCATCAAGGAAGCAAAAATGGGAATGACCCGCCAACCTTTCTAAAATTTGATCAACAAATGGTAGGGGGAAGTGGTCTTTCCTCGTGACAGTGTTTAGCTTCCTGTAGTCTATGCGCACTCTCCAACCGGTAGTGACTCTGGTTGGTACGAGTTCATTGTTGGCATTGGCTACGATGGTTATTTCGAATTTCTTAGGCACCATTTGAGTTGGGCTCACCCATTGACTATCGGATATTGGGTAAATAATACCCACATCCAATGTTTCACCACTTCGGCCTTAACCACCCTTCATGTTTGGATTGAATCATCTTTGTGGTTGCCTAGATGTTTTCGTATTCTCCTCAAGGTGTATGCGATGAGTACAAATCAGTGGGTCTATGCCTTTGAGATCCGCAATCGACCACCCAATGACACTCTTGTGCTCTATTAGAGTGGTAATTAGCCTACTCTCTTGTTCCTCATCAAAGTGGGAAGAAATCACCACCGGATATGTCTCATCTCGACCTAAATAAACATATTTCAACTCACTTGGTAATGGTTTTAGGTCAAGTGTTGGTGCCTTGATATTGGATGGGAGGGGCTTGTTCTCATTTACGGGTAAAGGTTCAAATAGGGCCCTCCATCTTTTGTTATCAAGCACCGGCATCACATCTAAAATGGCATCCATCTCTCGTATTATGTCATCATTTATCTCATGAGAGTGGGCCACACATGCCTCCAAAGGGTCGGAATATAATGTTGAGGGAAAAGTCTCCTCTACGAATGATTCAATCAAGTTTATCTTGTGGATCTCCTCATCGATGTCCCGTGGTTGTTTGCATAAATCAAATATATTCAGGTCAAGTGTCATATTTTCAAATGACATTTTTACAAGCCCGTTTCTACAATTGATAATCGCATTGAAAGTAGCTAGAAAAGGGCGGCCAAGTATGACGGGAATTTGAGCACCGGTACCTATCACGGGATGTGTATCCAAGATAATAAAGTCTACTGGGTAGTAGAATTTATCAACTTGGACTAAAACATCCTCAATCACTCCTCTCGGTATACGAATAGATCTATCAGCAAGTTGGAGTGTGGTTTTGGTGGGTTTCAATTCACCTAACCCAAGTTGTTCATAAACCGAGTATGGAATGAGGTTTACACTTGCCCCTAAATCGAGTAAGGCTTGTTTAATCCGGTAATCTCCTATGATGCATGAGATGGTTGGACTACCTGGATCCTTATATTTTTTGGGCACCTCTTGCTTGATAATAGCACTCAAATTCTCAGTCAAAAGTACTTTGTTATGAATATTGTGTTTCCTTTTGACCGTGCACAATTTCTTTAGAAATTTGGCATAGGATGGTATTTGCTTTATGGCATCCAACAACGGAATGTTGATCTTCACCTGCTTGAAAACCTCTAAAATTTCCATGTTTTTGTCTAAAGGTTTGGGTGAAATCAACCTTCGAGGAAACGGGGCAACCGTCTTGTATTGCCTTTCCGGTTCTTTCTCTTGTGGAGTGTTGTTTGAGCTATCATCCTCTTTGGAATTTTTCGGATCCTTAGGCTTTAGGGCCTTCACCGGATTAGATTTATCAACTATTTTCCCACTTCTCAAAGTGGTGATAGCTTGAACATGCTCCGTATGTTGGGAGGATGAGCTTGCCTCTTGTATCTCAAATTGGGTTCTTGGGTTAGGAAGAGGTTGGGCAGGAAGTGTGCCTTTCTCCCTAACACTGAGGTGAGATTCAACTCTAGCCATTGAAGTTTTCAAGTCATTGATGGCTTGAGTTGAACTTTGATTAAATTTCAATTGCTCTTGCATGAACCCATCTATTTTCAGAGAATTAGTCTTGTTATATTCATCTTGAACTGATAGGAATGCACCCAACATCTCCTCTAACGTAGCTTTTGGTGTAATGGCTAAGGATGGACCTAGTAAAGGTTGAGCTTGAGGGATATTGTTTGCATTCGCAGTGGATCCATTCCTCCAACTGAAGTTGGGATGGTTATTCCAACTAGAATTAAACATGTTTGAGTTTGGAGCACCAAATTGCCTTTGATAACTGTTTATGGCATTTGTTTATTCTTGTAAGATGTCTTGAACCGCTTGAAATTGTGGGACAATCTTGTGTTATATGTTGATTTCCGGTAAAAATTCCACGAACAGTTTCAATGTCATTAGAGTTGATCGTCTCCATGGCCTCGACTTTTCTTATGAGGCTAGCCACATGTGTACTTATGCTATCCTCTTCTGATAGGACATAAATTCCTCCTTTTTCCTTTTGTTGGCTAGTATTGGAATTTGTTGGTTTAGATGTATCCCAAGACTGTGCATTCTCAGCCAATTCCTCCAAATAGTCCCATGCTTCCTCGGCTTCCTTATTCATGAACTCCCCATTACACATCATCTCTATGAATTGGCGTATGGGTGAAGTCAGTCCTTCATAGAAAAAGCTTATAACCCGCCAAATTTCATAGCTATGATGTGGGCATGCATTTAATAAGTCTTTAAACCTCTCCCAACATTGGAAGAAGGTCTCATCTTCCTTTTGGGCAGAGTTCATGATAAGGCACCTCAACATGTTCGTTTTGTGAGTAGGGAACAATTTGTTAATGAACTCCCTATGCATATCAGTCCATGCACCAATTGATCATGGCCTTAATGCATGAAGCTAACCTTTAGCTTTATCTTTAAGAGTAAAAGGAAATAATTTAAGCCTCACCACATCATCAGTTACGTTTGCAAAGTGCATGGTGGTTATTACCTCATCAAATTCCTTAAGGTGTTGATAGGTAATTTCACTGTCTAATCCATGGAATCTCGGAAGGAGTTGGATTACTCCCAGTTTCAAATCTACATTGCCTGCATTTTGTGAAAAAACTATGCATGAGGGAGTGCTCGCTCTTGCTGGGTGCAAGTAATCACGTAATGTTTTTGGTCGGGGAACATTCTCAACCACATTCTCTCCCGTTTCGGTTTGGTTTTAGCCCAGATTTTGATTCGCCATAGGATTGGGTTGATTTACAACCATATTTTCAGACAAAATTGGAGAATTTAGATGTCTCCTATCACAGTGGTTCTCTGTCAATTCCTTCAACTATTCCCCATTCACTAATGAGTCGGTTATTGGAATCTCGAGCCCAATGTGGAATGCAAATCCTAAAAGTATGAAGTAAGTAAGAAAGAAGAATTCTTCCTTCCTTTCTTTACTCTTCTCTAAGACTGAAGCACAAGGTGTCTTGCAATGGCTGAGCCAGAAGCAAGGATAGAGACCAATTTCTCGTGGTCAATAGGGGTTCAGAGAACTCCCCACCCACTCTTTGAATCTTTTGAGAAAAGTGCAGAAAAAGAAGAAAGAGGAGTAGAGGTGAGAAGAGAAATCTCTGAGCACAAGGTGATCCAAGATGGCAGTGCCGACTAATAGGAATCCAGGCGGCACAAGGCCTACCTATCAGAGATCCAAAAAGGAGTCTCCACCCACTCTACAAGAGATGAATATGATAGGAAAGATTAGGGGAGGAAGAAGAGTAAGGTTTAGAAAGATAGAACCTGATTTGAGCACTTGAAATCCTTATGTCTTCTTCAACTTCCTAAAATCCCTGCAAAAGAAAAAAATCAAAATAAAACAAACTAAGTTAATACTAGAATTCTAAAAATCCTAAATAGATACCATTTTTAGAAATTTTGTGAAAAACCGTCAAAGTCCCCTGCAGCAGCGCCAAAAACTTGTTCACTTCCCCAAGTGTAGGGTTGCGATGTAGTAATAATCTCGGTAAGACCGAGGTTGATCCACAGGGACTTATGTAGGAATCCACAAAACACTTCCAATAGTTCTACTGAAAAGCTAACAAATGGATTTGTAGAAGATTGTAATGTTGAATTAAACTGAAGGTAATCAATTAATAAGAAGGCACTAGGGGTTCAAGGATCCACTTGTAGCAATCCTTGATGCTCAATTCACTATGGTTTCTCACTTTCTCAACTAGAATCAAAATTAAGATCTATCTAGTCAGATGATAGAACAGTTAAACCAAACAATCTGCCATATGTAAGATCAATGTATATGATTCACTCAATGTAAGCTAGGACGAGCATACTCAATTGCATAGGTCAGTCCCAATTCCAATAGGCTAAGATCATAATCATAACCATCGTTAAATCTGTCACAAGACAAAACTAGATCATGATTTGAACTTGATTCAAATCACATGCACAGTCTCACATACTTAAGAATTTCCAGAAAAATAGAACTTTGGTAAGAAGTTCCCACATGAAGATCATAAATCTAGAGCGGATTCCAATTCCTCGGATCATACAGGTCTAGACTATTCACAACAATTAAGAACTCAAGTAATTCTTCCAAACATCCATGAGTCATCATAAGACTAAGAAAAACTACTTAGTACTTGAATTAAACTTCAAACCATTGTTCTTAAACATGAAATCCAACTTAAAACCAAATCAAACGAATTGAAACATCTTAGATTCACTACAAGCTTCACCTTTTAGACCTAGCTAAGAGGTTTAGCCGTTCATGATCCAAGGAAACATGAAAATAACTAAATAAAACATAAAACTAGAAAGCAAACTAGGAGAAGTTGTAGAACTCCAAATCTGACTTCCGTCGTCTCCCACCGTGCTCAATCCCTTCTAAGATACCCTAAGAACAATCCCTAGGTGTCCTTTTATTGTGGGGAAGCTCCACAGCGTCGGAATCATCCAGAAGATGCGTAAGAATACGCAGTGCGTACAGAAATTCGGAGCTTGTAGAACACGCATCATTACGCAGACGACCGGTTGCACGATCGGTCTAGCTCCTGGACGACCGGTCGCACGACCGGTCGCAAAAGTGCGAAAACGTCCAGAGAGTTTTGGGAAATTCCGAGCCTGCAATTTTAATTCAAGGACCGGTCGCACGACCGGTCTGAGCGGTGGACGATCGGTCGTAGGACCGGTCTTGGACAGTCCAGTGAGTTGTGGCCGTAGGGCCCCTCTGTTGAGTAATCGGACCGGTCGGACGACCGGTCCTGGGCTATGGACGACCGGTCTTGGGCACATTCTTCTGCTTTCTTTCTTCTTTTCTTTGACTTCTTTCTTTCATCCTTTGACGCTTAGTCCTTTGATCTTCTTTACTTGTAAATGGCATATTTAAGTCTCCAATTGATGAATCCTTTCTCTCATCCCTACAATCACAAATCCATGCATTAGATTAGTCTATAAATCATGAAAACCTTGCATAATGAGTGATGAATTGGGGTTAGCATATGCACAATTAAGAGCTCAACAATACGCTGCGAGAGTTTATGGAAATAACTGAGCAATGCATACAAAACCTCTCGCCATCTCAAAATCCTGAACCCGATATTGAGAACACCGAATCAATCCCCAGCATAGAGGAGGATGTGGCTATCCAAGCCCTACCTTCCCCGGATTTAATGACTAAACTTTTAGGGAATGTAGATCTCAATGATCCTAACATTACCATCGATTATGGTGAATCAACTATCTCTTTTAACTATTCTGATTTGAATGATGAAGAGATTTCAAGGACGATTGACGAACCCGAGGAATCTACAAAATCTGAAAGTAATAGTTTGATTGCCTATAACGAGGGTTCCGAGGATGATTGTGAGTCCATGATTTCTTCTTCCAAAGGGCCGAATGTTTATGAGTCGCCGGAAGATATTCTTGCTAGAGAGATGGCTGAAGTCTATATTTTTGAGTCCTTCCACCAACAACACATGCCAAATTCTATTGTGGAATAGCTTCCTTGGGTTGAAAATTTTGTTTCTTTGGATGATGTAGTAGCACAATCTGAAATTTTAGATCAACCAATGTTAGATGATGTGCTTACCACTAAATCTAAAAAAATTTCTTTGGAAGACCTCCCCTCTATAAAGGAGGAATTCCTTACCCTTGAAACAGAATTTCCTCAATCACTTAGGGAGAATGAGGACCCTTCATTCGACTCTCTCAATTTCCTAGAGGAATGCATGACCCACCCCTATGATCTGGATGATGAGATGATTAAGGAGTTGGATAGTTTGTTAGACATGGTGTCGGTGCATGAAGAAAACCATTCCACTGATTTACACTCTTTACCATTGTTTGTGGAAGCACCATGCAATTCTGAAATTGTGGAGGAGACAACCCAAACTGAAGAATACTTGATGAATGTCTCTACACCATCATGGGTTCTTCAACCCATTGAAAATTTTGATTGGGAGGACCTGTTTTTAATCAATTACAACCCAATTCAGAACTTGAAGAGATTTCTTTTTGCTGCTCTTATCTCCTCCTTACATGCGTGTGGTGCACACTATGATTGGACCTTAATGAAGAAACGCACCCATGTGTACATTAGAGCAGGACTTTGGATGGTCCTCATGAGAAACCTATTGAAATTCATGAAGATCCTGCTCCAATTTGATCATGTAGTCGATCGGACTAATCAAAGGTAGGTAGGTAGGTTAGGATTTCTTTCTGCATTTAGGATTGAATAAGTCTCATCGAGACAATGGAAGATGCTAGAATTGATTAACTTGCTACCTCAGGTACTCTCCTTCTCACTCCCCTTTGTTTTATGTTATTGCTCTCATGTCATGCATATTGCATATCTTATTACATTGAGGACAATGTAAGATCTTGGTTGGGGGTGAGAGATTCCTTAGATGAATCTACTAGCTTTTGTGACATTTCAAGCAATTATGTAGAGATTTTTCTATTTTTCTGAAAATTCAGAACTCCTTTAGAAAACCGCGTTTATATGCACTTCGGATGTCGTAAGTATGAAAGGAAGAAAGATGTAGTGAGATGATTTTGAAACTCTTAAAGGACTTGTAACATGATGGTTTTCTAATTGGATTCCCCTATTGATTTGATTGGTAGAAATATTGAAACACTTTTACTCCTAGTTCACGTTACACGATTCTCATGTTTTGAAAGGATTATGTGGAATTGTGGATTGGTTAAGTTTGGATTTGAGGTGTTGAGAAACCAAGCCGGGGTACTTTGTCCATCCTTGTCCATGGGAAAATAACGAAAGATATGGATTTCTAAAAATCCTATCTAACGAAAAAGAAAACGGAAAGGAAGGATGAAAATATGGGAATGATGGAGAATATGGTGGAAAATTCCGAAAAGGGCTACCTATTACCAACCGAGGGATGGTCTACCTGTAACCAAAGCCAGAAATGGGACGTGGTGTGAAAGTCGTCGGAAGGACAATAAGGTAAATTCCTATCATAGGCTTGTTGTTGATCTATACACCGTTGAATCCATACCTTAGCTAATTCATGAAGAAGGTAACCCTGGAAATCCATGAGATGAGCATTCACTGAGCACACTAGGTTAATTTGTTTGGATCCTTCTATTTATTAATCAATCAGCGAGAATTCCATATGAACACTTGTTATGTTTTTGGAAGTTTAAGGTCTCAACTTCTATCACTCAGTTTTGTTGATTTTTGTACTTGCATGTCTTGGAATGTATAGAAACATAGTTTTCGAAGAAGAGTTGGGTTTTAGAGAATGAAACTTGTTTCACGCATGTTTTGCTCGGGACTAGCAAAATGCTGGTTGGGGGTGTTTTGAGCTCTTAATTGTGCATATTCTAACCCCAATTCATCACTCATTGTGCATGGTTTTCATGATTTAAAGACTAATCTAATGCATGTATTTGTGATTGTAGGATTGAGAGGAAGACTTCACTAATGCATAGTTACAAGAGTCACTTTATATGCATTGAAGATCAATATAACAAGTGACAAAAGGTGGAGGAAAGAAGAAGAAAGAAAGAGAAGAAATATCGAAAAGCTATCCCAAGACCTGTCTCAAAACCTGTCTCAAGACCGGTCGCCAGACAGGTCTACACAGCTAGACCGGTCGCCCGACCGGTCGCCAGAAAGGTCGAGATGAGTCCAGAAGCACAAAACTCATTGGATTGTTTTTGAGGTTTTGAGACTGGTCGTGCGACCGTTCGTTCATGAGCTTAGACCGGTCGTGTGACCGGTCGTTAGCATAACAGAGCTTGTCCGTTAAGCTCCGATTTTCTCTGCGCCATTGCGTGATTTCTTGCGCAATCTGGAATCTTCCGCTCCAACTTATAAAAGGCCACCTCCACTCTCTTCCTAGGGCATCTAGCAATGTGGGGAGAAAAGAATTCAAGACGTAGGAGGCTTCCTAGCCTCCTACAACTAGTTTTCTTCTTCTTTTAGTTCTAGTTCTAGTTTTGTTTTTAATATGCTTTTCATTAGCTAATCTCTTAGCTAGAGCTAAGAGGTGAACCTTATAGTTTTTTTAGATTGTTTAATTCATTTTATTGGTTTCAAGTTGGATTTCTATTGAAGAATAATGGTTTGAAGTTTAATTCAAGTACTAAGTAGTTTTTCGTAATCTTATGATGACTCATGGATGTTTGGAAGAATTGCTTGAGTTCTTAATTGTTTTGAGCTAGTCTAGACCTGTATGATCCGAGGAATTGGAATACGCTCTAGATCTATGATCTTCATGTGGGAGTTTCATACTAAAAGTCTACTTTCTGGAAATTCTGAAGTATGTGAGACTGTGTATGTGATTTGGATCAAGTTCAAATCATGATCTAGTTTTATCTTGTGACAGGATTTAATGATGATTATGGTTGTGATCTTAACCATATTGGAATTGGGACTGACCTATGCAATTGAGTGTGCTCAAGTCCTAGCTTGCATTGAGAGAATCATGTACATGAATCATACATGTGACAGATTGATTGTTTTAACTGCTCTATTATCCGACTAGATAGAACTTAATTTCAATTCTAGTTGAGAAAGTGAGAAACCATAGCAAATTATGCATCTAAGGAGAGTTATAAGTGGATCCTTGATGCTCTAGTTATCTTTTCATTATCAGATTTTCTATTTTATGTTCAAAACCAATTTCACAAACCTCTTTAGATTCTAGTTATTAGGATAGTTAGAATTGTTTACTTCCTTCCCTGTGAATCGACCTCGGTCTTACCGAGATTATTACTACATTGCAACCCTACACTTGGGGAAGCGAACAATTATTAACAATAATACGATCGAATTAGAGATATGCATAGCATAGATTAACCGAATCAAATGCATAATTTGTCTGATACACTGAACATCTAGCATAAATGCGATCCTCTCTCAAGCATGCATAAAGCATATTTACTTTGTACTGTACTCATTTCTATCCATTACATGAATCTTGTTCATCCCGGATTGAGATACGAAACTAAATCAAAGGGACTACGGTTATCATCAAAACCGTAATCAAATAGTTCTAAAACGCCTGAAATACTTCGTCATTAAGACCAGTTGATGTACGTCCTGTCCAAAGCAGGATCCATCAGTTGAGTGGCTAAGGTAATGAGTACCTTCCAATAAGTCACCCGTTCGAACCCGAGACTGTCACTGGCACTGGTTGCACTAAGAAATCATGAGGTGTCTTCTAGCAAGTCACCCATCCGAACCCGAGACGGTCACTGGCACTGGTTGCTCTAAGAAACCATGAGGTGTCTTACAGCAAGTCACCCATCCGAACCCGAGACGGTCACTGGCACTGGTTGCACTAAGAAACATGGGGTGTCCTCCAGTAAGTCACCCGTCCGAACCCAAGACGGTCACTAGCATTGGTTGCACTAAGAAACATGGGGTGTCCTCTAGTAAGTCACCCTTCCGAACTCGAGAAGTTCATTGGCACTGGTTGCACTAAGAAACCATGAGGTGTCCTCCAGCAAGTCACCCGTCCGAACTTGAGACGATCACTGGCACTGGTTGCACTAAGAAACCATTAGGTGTCCTCCAGCGAGTCACCCGTCCGAAACCGAGACGATCACTGGGACTGGTTACACTAAGAAACCATGAGGTGTCTTCCAGCAAGTCACCAGTCCGAACCCGAGACGGTCACTGGCACTGGTTACACTAAATGGAAACTATGGAGTGTATTGCTGAAAGTCATTTCATCCACAAAGACACCCGATGACACTAAGATAAATGACTCAGTTAAAATTCTGGTTGCTACTCAACTAGGAATGCCCGAAAGAGCATGGGACTAACATCTAACTGGTCATAGCAATGGCTTGGTCCATAAGAAATCCTAAACTTGGTCTCTGCGACCATGAACTGAAGACTATAATCCCTGACGATTTAAACTACTTGCTAGATCTATCCGGGCTTCATCCCTTTAATATTCCATCTATTGTATAACTGCAATTCATAGTGGAATCTTGTTGCTTTGTGCCGTGGTTTTCTCCCGTAAGGGTTTCCACGTAAAATATCCATGTGTTGTCTTTGTTGTGCTTTATTTATATTTACGCTCTTTTAACGCTTTATTTAATTCATTTGTGACACATGCATGCATTTACTTTTGCCTTTTAATCAAGGGTGATCATCCATTGATGTAATTAAGGGTTGGTGACCAGTTCACACCCTGGAATGTAAAAGATCTCCGAATCTTTGGAATAAAATTCACCTCGCGGTGCTTTCTCATGTATACTTTGTGATTGCTTGTGATTGTCTATGAATGTCCCCATACTCAGAACCCCAGAATAATGAAACACGGGAAAAACTCCTTTTGTGAGCATTTTTGTAGTTTTAACAGTTCAACAACATATGTACACTCTCTGGACAGTTCTTCGATGCCATCGAACAACGCTTCGATCTCATCAAAGGTACTTGTTCAATGCTATCGAAGAGTGTTCGATACCATCAAAATGGATATCCAGCAAATGAAGAAACTCTCTGGACAGTTCTTCGACCCCATCGAATTTAGGTCTCAACCCCATCAAAGAAACTTTAATGCCATCGAAGTGGCCATTTTTCGTAACGACCCGAGATTTCCGACTCTCGTGTATAATATGAAGGCCAAATTCCTAAGTGGTTTATAGAGTAACCAATCCATCAAATGATGAATTATGACATTCAAGCACAATGGCAGAAGCAATCGTCATCTTATTCCATCAAACTTACTACGTCATCATCAAGTTTAAATAAGGAAACCAACCAATATCCATACTAATTAATCAAAATACCAAACCATGTCTTGTCTGGAAGACTTATTACAATTTTCTTAAATGTATCAATTACTCAAAACAAATATTTAATAAATGAAAACATCAACTAAGTTTCTCCAACATTGTCATCCACCACGTGATCGTACAAACTATTGAACTCTTCTCCTTAAAAATCGGGTTCAATACTTGGATTTTCACCTGCATCATCTAAATCATGTTTGGGATAGCGTTTAAACACTATCATAGTGGGGAGTATTCCCTCTAGGACAATTAAGAACAATTATGACCAAAACTTAGAGTAACGAAACACGATGATATATTTACCCAAAATAAAATAACCAAATAAAAATCTTGTTAATGGAATGCATGCTCTGGCAAAGGCACCTTGACTAAATGAATGCGGAAAGTGCAAGTTGAGACACCCCATACACACCCGTTAACCGAATGTGGGAAGCCTAAGGTTGAGACACCCCATACACATCCATCAACCACTAGTTACCAGAGTGAAATTAACCCAACTATTAGAAGCGGGAAACCCCCAATACAAGTGCTTCCACCAGGTAGTGCATGGCAAGAAGCGGGAAACCCCCAATATACTTCATCCTTGACACCTAGAGAGGTTGGCTCACCAAGTCGAGCCCCAGTGCAATGCATGAATTTGTTTCACCTTTATTTACACATACAACCGTTTTAAATAAAACTCAATGGTCACTATGGGGAGTCGCAAGAAATCCAACATAGGCCGATAGCTTAGGCTTAGTGTCCGTGGTACCAACCCCAGCTCATGAGGATCCACATGTTATCAAGGTTCACTCATCTCATTCTACCATACAATCATGTTTCCAACAATCAATAATGTGAAATTGCAGTTTTACCGCCTATAGAGATACTTGGAGATATGCCTAATGTTTTAGAGGGGGGGTGAATAGGACTTTTTAAATACCAATTACAATTAAAAACTAACCAAGTCAATCTTATCAAATAAGATAATCACAATAGCATTCAAGGCATTTATATGAGCAGTTTGTAAGCAAGGACTATCATAGGCATTTCATCAAACAGCTAGCATTCATGATTGACTAAACCATTCAACACATAGCAATCATTCAATCTCACAATGCACAGCGATTTATAGTGGTTCGGTTTCCCTACTCCATTCCCGGTTCACGATCTCAACCTATGAGACCACCGGATTTCTCTATAGTCTTGGTTTTAAATTAGGTTAACCATCAACCTTGACATCCTTTGATCTAGGACCGCGTTTACCATCCGCTGATGGCCCAATCCAGGGACTTGACGAGTTTGGATCTCAAACTCTCACCAATCCTAATCCAAGGATGGTCACGTACCCTCCCGCCGGAGTTTCCCAATCCAGGGAATAGAGAATGAATAAATGGACTCTCAAAAACTAGACATACCTAGACGATTGAGCCCCGATTCGATGCCTTTGATGAGTAGCTTCAGTTCCATGTGCTTCAGCTTCTCTTTGTGCTCCCAAGATTAGCTACCGATGCAAATGATGAGTATATGTTGATGCCGGGTAGTTGGGAGAGAGTTGGTCTAGTTCCTCTTGCCTATTCAATGCAGTGGTAATGAGGGAACTACCAAACTCCAAGCATTCAATGGCTATAAATGACCTCTTAAATATATTCTGAAGGTAGGTCGGCCATGAATGAAGGTCTTGAGTTCATACTTCAAACCGAGCTTTGAATACTCAGTGAAAAGCCATTAATGGCTAGGTTTGAATGATGAACTCAAGGGGAACAAGAGCAAAGAGGGTAGGAGGATGTGAGTAAAGGCTCTCTCTCTTAGCTCTTGAAGGGTGTAGAATGCATACCTTGAAAGAGCACAAGACATGGCTATATAGAGCCCCGAATGATAGCCCCAACGGATCAAAAACGGTCACAGCCAACCTGTCAGAGAAATGTCTGAACCGGTCGAACAGACCGGTCGTCGTTTGAAAAACAAGGCCTCATTTGGGACTGGCCGACCGGTCAAGACCGGTCGGACCCCCTTGCTGTAGAAAAAACATAGTGAAGGCCGACCGGTCAAGACCGGTCGGCAATGCTTGCTGAAACCTCTTGAGAAATCTGGCCGACCGGTCAAGACCGGTCGGCTGTGCTTGCTGGAACTATAGAAGTTGTGAAGGTCGACCGGTCTTGACCGGTCGGCTACCTAATTGAAGCATGCAGCAAAGCTGCTGGAGAGAAAGATATGCTGGCCGACCGGTCAAGACCGGTCGGCAGTCCATTTGAAGGCCTTCCAGCAAAGATTCTTGATATTTGAAGTACCTGGCCGACCGGTCAAGACCGGTCGGCTGTCCCAGCAACAAATCCACAGCAAGGCTCTCAGCAAGGTTGCTGAAGTGTTAGAGAAGCCTGGCCACTGTCTAGATGGTTTTGTCATAGCGATCTTGCAGGACCAAGATTCTCAACACAGCAACGGATCACTTCAAGTGATGAGGTGCATAGGGTCCAATGTATGGACATATCTCCAATATGCTTCGCACCAGCCATGATTCACAAGTCTGATCAACTTGGCAAGGGTCAAGAGGGTAAAGTGTGTGAGTCTTTACGCCATTCTTTGATGTTTTGGGGTTTCCTATGGTCGATCTATATGCAACTTACCTGGGATCTTGTTTCAGCATGAGCTTGAGCAATGGACGAAGCGTAATCTTCAGGTCTTGATTCTTCAATACTTCGACCGGGGATCACACAACAAGACGCGACCAAACAACACGCCAATTGACAACAAAAGATGTACTAACAATCTCCCCCTTTGTCAATTGTGTGACAAAACATCTAACCTAGACAAATCATGACTCCTTATCATGATTGAGCCTTAAACAGAAAGAAATATACACCCATTTACATGTCAATATAGATATACAACATAATCTTTACAAAAGGACATATACAGACTCGATTTTCTTCAAAATCTCCCCCTCAACGCTTGCACCTACAAAGTCCTGCGAAAAGATATAATCAGACCTTCTAGGTGGGATGATTCTCCCCCTTTTTGTTAGTAATTGACAAGGGTTAGCCAGCAAAAAGATATGCCTAACAAAGCTGCAAGGCTAGCGCCGAAAATATGTCAATCACATATCACAGGAAAGAGATATGGAAATATAAGCCCTGAGGAGATTTAAAGAACAACACATGCCAGATATACAAGTAAACATGAAAGCACAGAGGGCTCATAGCCCAATCAACCAACCACCCCTCCAGATGTATATCTAGACTCAAAAGAAAACACAAAGCATGAGCTAATATGGGCAAATACGCCCAAACCATCCAACCTCCCAAGGATATTCAATAAAAGAACAGAAAGCTCATATATAAAACATAACTGAAGCATCCACATATATACCAAAATGGGCAAGCAGCCCAATGTAAAGATGTATCAATCCAAAATATACAGACAACCATAGAATGATATAGCATGAAATCCAGACAATGTCATTGGTCATTCAAAAAGTGACTGTGACTAAGACATAAGACTAATAATCCGTGCCATCGCCCAGATCAGGGGGTGGAACGTCCCCACGAGCCGCACGCTCCCATCGCTCTATCCACCTCTCTATCTGCGCCTGACGAGTGACGAGGGCCTCTTGCTGTACCAATATAGTGGCCTGACCCTGCAAGATCTGGTCGCCGGTCTGCTCAAGCCTATCAAGCCGCTGAAATATATCCGCTCGAAGCTGGTGAAGCTCCGCAATGTAGGAATGGGGATCCACGGAAGGAGAGTGCCGACGAGAAAAAGCGCGAGGCGGCGTGCTGAATCGTCCTAGAGCGTCGCGAGGATCGAGGAATGGATCTGATGACGGAGCTGAAGTGTGTGAAGGGCCCGAAGAGATAAGTGGTGCCTCAAGCTGGGACGGCTCTGCCTGCTCCTGCTGCTGCTCCTGCAGACGACGCTGGATAACGTCTCTGGTAAGCTCCATACGAGTAATGATGGTACGGTTGATAATGACCGGTTTGTGAAATTTATCGGTACCAACAATGCCAATATGCTCAGCCATTTTGCATATGAGATGCCCAAATGGCAGACTAGTGGAGTTTCCATCGTCGCGCAGTATGACCTGGTGGATGATATTCATGATCCGAGAGGGAAGGTAGAGCGGATGACCTTTACCAACCCGATACAACAACCGAAACATAGATTCGGTGATATCCGCTTTGTTACTCATCCGTGGGTAGACATTGCGGACGAAGAGATTATGCAAAAGGCGAAAATCCCAGGTCATTGAGGATGCTCGAAGTGCACCTCCCACCCATTTGGGTGTCCCCTCACCACAGAGGAATTGAGCGATAACTAGGTTGGGTTTGGGACCCAAGGATGAAAAATCGAAAGAAGGCTCCTCAACCCTTGGAACGCCAACAAATTCTGATATGGACTTCAAAGAAAACAGGCAATCCCGATCACCAACCTCGACATTGAAGGAGGGGGGTGAAGACGTGACATGAACACAGGATGCATAGAATTTCCTAACAACATCTAATTGGACCGGGCCCCCCATGTGGAGGACGGGGCCCCAATTGATGGCATCCAACATAGAAGCACGTTGTAGTCAGACAAGTCACCCAAATGGACTGATTTTTCACAGACGACCTCCTTATCATTGAAATCATCCCAATGAGTGGAATGGGATGAGATATTTTTCCCCAAAGATTTAGATTTAACAGGGGGAACCGAAGAGGAGGCAGCCCCTTTCCCTTTGGAAGCTGCTTTCTTGGACTTTAAAGGGTGAGGAGGAGGAGGCTTAGATTTTGCCTTGGGACGATCGCTCCTCCTCAAAGGGAGCTCATCCTCGCTCTCTTGGGATGACATGGAAGTACCAAGAGGATCTCTAGAACACTCCAAGAGATGAAGGAAAGGGATAAACCAAAGAAGATAGAGAGTGAAGAGAAGAAATCCCTTACCAAAAGAGTGAAAGAGAAGTGGAGTGAAGAAGAGGAAGTTAGAACCTCGAATCTTGCAACGAATCAGCAAGAGATCAGCTTGGAGAGCAAGAGGGGGAGCTGGAGCAGCAAGAGGAGGTGAAAAGAATGGAAGGAACTGACCTAAAATGAGCTCCAACTCGTTTAAATACCCCCCCCCCATCCGATCGGCTCACGCGCGGGCAGCTGATTTTGGAGATGCACGACCGGTCGTGACCGGTCGTGGGACGCAAACTGGACGACAAGCAACGAATTCTTCACAGGCCGACCGGTCTTGACCGGTCGGCTGGCATTACTGAGTGAGCCCAGGCAGATTTAACTGAAGGCCGACCAGTCCTGACCGGTCAGCTGGCAAGCTTTGAGCAGAAGTGATTAGTCCAGAAGGATTTTACTGAGGGCCGACCGGTCCTGACCGGTCGGCTTGCAAGATTTTCCTACTGCGGGGGATTTCTGCACTTTGGCTGGAGAAGAAAGTTCTATCCTTTAGACAGACCATTCCTTTTTTAAGCACAGGTACCCTTACCAAGGATACAACACCCATGGTCATGGTGTACCACGGTACACCGTAACACAAAATGAGGGACCCTTAAGGTCCAGATTTATCAATAAAGGGCAAGAATATGGGACTATGATCCCGGATATACGTAGAAGGCAATGAAAAGAGGCAAAGATCCTCAGATATACCTATAAAGATCAGAAAGAGAGGCTAAATCCTCAGATTTTTCCTGCAAAACAAACACTTGTTAGATAGACTAGATACATCCAACACCGATGGACTTCTGGAGGCTCGCAAAGCGAACCGAGTCCAAAGGTTTTGTTAGGATGTCAGCTAGCTGATTCTCGGTAGGCACATGCTCGAGAGATATTATTTGATCTTCAACCAATTCTCGAATAAAATGGTGCCTAATGTCTATGTGCTTAGTGTGAGAGTGCTGAACCGGATTCTTCGATATATTTATGGCACTCGTATTGTCGCAAAATAAAGTCATTGTGCCATGTTTGATCCCATAATCGGTCAAGGTTTGTTTCATCCATAATAACTGGGCACAACAGCTACCAGCAGCAATGTATTCTGCTTCGGCTGTGGATAAAGAGATAGAGTTTTGTTTCTTACTGTGCCATGCCACAAGGCAATTTCTAACATAAAAACACCCACCGCTGGTTGATTTACGATCATCCATGTTACCAGCCCAGTCGGCATCTGAATACCCTGCAATATCTGTAGAGGAATCAAAGGGGTACCAAAGACCGTATTCGGTGGTGCTTCCAACAAACCGGATAATCCGCTTAACAGCGGTAAGGTGAGATTCTTTGGGATCAGCCTGAAATCGAGCACAAGCACCTACACTAAAAGAAATATATGGTCTACTAGCGGTGAGATAAAGGAGACTACCAATCATGCTTCTATAAAGATGTTGATCTACACTTTTCCCTGCAAGGTCTTTTGATAATTTAACAGTGGTGCTCATAGGTGTAGTGTAGGAACGACCAGAATCTAAGCCAAATCTCTTAACAAGGTCTTTAGCATATTTGGCTTGAGTAATGAATATACCTGAAGTGAGTTGTTTTACTTGAAGCCCTAGAAACATGTTCAGTTCTCCTACCATACTCATCTCAAATTCAGATGTCATTAATTCAGCAAAGGAGATGGACATTTTCTCACAAGTGGATCCAAAAACAATGTCATCCACATAAATCTGGGCAACCAACACAGAATTCTCGGCTTCTCTAATAAATAGAGTCTTGTCAACGCTCCCCCTAACAAAATCATGGTCTACAAGAAAGTGAGTTAAGCGTTCATACCATGCACGGGGTGCTTGCTTGAGTCCGTAAAGCACCTTTTTCAACCGGTACACTTTGTGAGGATACTTAGGATCAATGAATCCTTTTGGTTGTTCAACATACACTTCCTCATCAAGAATACCATTCAAGAAGGCGCTTTTTACACCCATTTGAAATAGTTTGAATTTTAACGCACAAGCAACAGCCATAAGAATTCTAATAGACGCGAGTCTGGCAACAAGAGCAAATGTTTCATCAAAATCAATGCCTTCAATTTGTGAATAACCCTGAGCCACTAACCGAGCCTTATTTCGTATTACATTCCCAGATTCATCGGATTTATTCTTGAAAATCCATTTGGTTCCAATAACATTTTTCTTTTCCGGCCTGTCGACCAGATACCACACTTCATTTCTAATGAATTGTTGAAGCTCTTCCTGCATTGCAAGAATCCATAATTCATCATTTAGAGCTTCATCAGCATTTTTTTGTTCTATTTTGGATGTGAAACACAGGTGACTGTTGACTGCCTCCAACTGTCTCCTGGTTTTGACACCAATGCTAGGATCCCCAATGATTTGATTGAGGGGGTGATCCTTGACGATTTGTACATCACCAGGAGCAGTAGGGGCATTTGGAGATGAGGGTGGTTTATCAGATTTACCTATCTCGCATATGCCCTCATCTTCTTCTTCATCACCTGGAGACACAGGTTTATCCAAGCTATCATCCACAAACACATTGATTGACTCTTGGACTGATGAGGTTCGAAGGTTGTAAACACGAAAAGCTCTACTATTTAATGAGTATCCCAAGAAGATACCCTCATCACTTTTGGATTCAAACTTTCCCAAATTTTCTTGGTCTCTCAGAATATAGCATGTACTACCAAAGACCTTAAAGTATTTAACATTCGGTGTTTTTCCACACCACAATTCATAAGCTGTTTTGTTTAGACCTGCCCTTAAATAAACTCGATTAATAATATAGCAGGCAGTGTTAACAGCTTCGGCCCACAGATTTTGAGCAAGTTTTTTATTATTAAGCATAGTTGTAGCCATATCCAACAACACTCTGTTTTTCCTTTCAGCAACCCCATTTTGTTGAGGTGTTTTGGGTGCTGAGAACTCATGACGAATGCCCAATTCATCGCATAATGCCTTGAAGTGATGATCTTCAAATTCACCGCCGTGATCACTCTTGATTCTTGCTACCATGTATCCTTTCTCATTTTGAAGTCGCTTCACTAGTTTTTTGAATTCCTCAAAAGTGTCAGATTTTTCTCTTAGGAAGGCGACCCATGTGAATCTGGAGTAATCATCAACGACTACAAAGAAGTATCATTTTCCACCTTGGCTAAGTACCCTGGTAGGACTAACTAGGTCCATGTGTAGCATTTCAAATGGTTTTGATGTAACCAGGATAGAGGTTCTCTTGTGTGCAACCTTGATTTGTTTACCTTTTTGGCATGCGGCGCACACAGTATTTGGTCTTTTACCCATCTTGGGTAGACCTCTCACCAAATTTTTCTGACTCAGTTTAAACAGATTTCTATAATGTACATGACCGAGTCGATGGTGCCGTAACTCTGTTTCATCCTGAACGGCCACATGACACATGGTGGAGGAGCTTGAATTGTTGTGATTTTCAATGACATAGCAGTTGTCTCCTGTGCGTAGTCCTTTCATGACTAATTTTCCTGTGGAGTTCAAGATCTTGCACATATATTTGGAGAAGCTTACTGAGTGCTCTTCATCACAAATCTGTGAGATACTCTATAAGTTGTGTTTGAGGCCATTAACATACAGTACATTTTCAATTTCGGGCGAACCTGGCCCTGTGATGGTTCCTTTACCAATGATTTTAGCTATGCTCCCATCACCAAATGTGACAGACCCACCATCAAATTCGTCATATGCACAAAATTGAGATCTATCACCTGTCATGTGTCTAGAGCAACCACTATCCAAGTACCATCTAGGGGTATTCCCAACTTTTAAGGCAGTATGAATGACCAAGCACTTGTTCTTGACAACCCATTTAGTTGTTGTCCTTTTATGAGAGGTGTTCTTCTGGTGGGATTCTCTGGTTTTCTTGGGAGAATCAGATTTTTCTTTTTCACGCAAAAGTAGAGGAGTTTTCAAATTCAGCATTTTAACTTGCTCCAATAGTTCATCCATCCTCTTGTCCTCCCTAGGAAGAGCAGGATAATTCTTTAGAATGTTTCCCCTCTTAGGTGAAGAGTGCATGGGAGGATTCCAATTAGCTTGGATATTTTTTCCGGTCGGTACAAATTTACCTTTCAAGTTTCTGACCGGATTTTTAAATACCAAGCACTCAAATTTTAAGTGGCCAATGTCTCCACAAGCATGGCAGACAGGAGATGCTCTAGTTTTACTCCCTGATGCACCATGATTTTTTCTTACAATTGGATGGACTGAGGTTTTTTTTGAAGTGTGACTATCATAGCCCAAACCTCTTTTGTCCCTTGGTGATCTTACAACACCTAGGAGCTTTTCAAGATTTTCTTCTTCTTGGGCGAACCGTCTTCTAGAGTCAACGACTTGACACTTAAGACGATCAATTTCAGTGTTCGCCACTTTGAGTTCTTTCTCAAGTCTAGCATGCTTGTCTAGAGATTCACCACTTATGAGCTCTTTCTTTTCTTGTTCAAGCTCATCATTCTTCTTTTTCAGCTCTTCTAAATCTTGACTCATCTTTTGATTCTCTATTTTCAATCTGTCAAGATTTTTCATCAGTTTGTCATTTTCATCCTTCATTTGGCCCAACTTGTTGATGGTATTTATATTTTCAATGTATAGTTGGTTGTAAACCTCCTGAAGGTCTTCCTCCTCATTCTCATCATCACTCAAGGAATCATTTTCTGTGTTGGAGGATTCATGATCATCAATGTCTCCGGTGATCTTTGCAATGGGCTCAATTTGACGCACAATGTCAGTAATGGAGGCCATTAAAATTTTGATTGAACCTTGCTCCTCCTCACTTTGGTATAGGACTGATTCTGATTCAGATTCTTCAGTCTCATCCCATGTAGCCGCCATTTCCTTTTTCTTGGCTTTGTTATTGGTGCACTCGGATGCAATGTGACAAAATCCTCTACACTTGTAGCATTGAGGGTCTTTTGACTTAACAAATTTTCCTTTGTTGTTCTTAGAATAAAAAGGTTTACCCTTCTGGTAGGGTTTCCTTCTAGAAGTATTTCCCTTAGTTTTGAAAAAAATTTAAAATTTCTTGGCCATTAGTGTCATTTCTTCTAAGTCTGGATCTTCCTCACTTCCACATTCAGATTCTTATTTTTTGTGAGAAGATTTCAGGGCTGTACTTTTAGATTTGGAGGGAGTTTTGAAACCTAGCTCATAGGTTTGAAGGGACCCGAGAAGTTCTTCAACTTTCATGGTATTTAGGTCCCTACATTCTTCGATGGTAGTAACTTTGGAAGAGAACCGTTCCGGTAGGGATCTCAGAATTTTCCTACATAGTCTATGCTCCGGAACGGGATCCCCCAAGCCCCACATTTCATTTGTAATCTTGTTCAGCTTGGTATAGAAATCAGTAAATGTTTCGTGCTCCTCTATAGTGATGTTTTCAAATTGTGTGGAGAGACGCTGAAGTTTTGAATTTTTAACAATGCTCGTTCCTTCATGAGTAACTTCAAGAATGTCCCATGCCTGCTTACTGGTTGTGCAATTTTGAATCCGGCCAAATTCATCTTTAGACACTGAACAAAAGATGGCATTCAGCCCTTTGGCATTACAGACCCGTTGAGCTTTATCATAATCGGTCCACATCGCCTTTTCTTTTGGCTTGAGGACATCCGGTTCACCTTCCTTACATATAGTGACCATTGGGGGTTTATATCCAATATCAATCATATCCCTAACGTCCGAATCAATAGATTCCAAAAAGATGCGCATTCGGGCTTTCCAATATGGATAGTTAGACCCATCAAAGAAGGGAGGTTTAGTGACGGATGAAGAGTCCTCTCTAGACCTATTTTCAAGCTCCCTTAGGATCTCACTCCGGGTTTTTAAACCTGAACGGAGGAACCCGCTCTGATACCAATTGAAATTGCGGTTTTACCGCCTATAGAGATACTTGGAGATATGCCTAATGTCCTAGAGGGGGGGTGAATAGGACTTTTTAAATACCAATTACAATTAAAAACTAACCAAGTCAATCTTATCAAATAAGATAATCACAATAGCATTCAAGGCATTTATATGAGCAGTTTGTAAGCAAGGACTATCATAGGCATTTCATCAAACAGCTAGCATTCATGATTGACTAAACCATTCAACACATAGCAATCATTCAATCTCACAATGCACAGCGATTTATAGTGGTTTGGTTTCCCTACTCCACTCCTAGTTCACGATCTCAACCTATGAGACCACCGGATTTCACTATAGTCTTGGTTTTAAATCAGGTTAACCATCAACCTTGACATCCTTTGATCTATGACCGCGTTTACCATCCGCCGATGGCCCAATCCAGGGACTTGACGAGTTTGGATCTCAAACTCTCACCAATCCTAATTCAAGGATGGTCACGTACCCTCCCGCCGGAGTTTTCCAATCCAGGGAATAGAGAATGAATAAATGGACTCTAAAAAACTAGACATACCTAGACGATTGAGCCCCGATTCGATGCCTTTGATGAGTAGTTTCAGCTCCACGTGCTTCAGCTTCTCTTTGTGCTTCCAAGATCAGCTACCGATGCAAATGATGAGTATATGTTGATGCCGGGTAGTTGGGAGAGAGTTGGTCTAGTTCCTCTTGCCTATTCAATGCAATGGTAATGAGGGAACTACCAAACTCCAAGCATTCAATGGCTCTAAATGACCTCTTAAATATATTCTGAAGGTATGTCGGCCATGAATGAAGGTCTTGAGTTCATACTTCAAACCGAGCTTTGAATACTCAGTGAAAAGCCATTAATGGCTAGGTTTGAATGATGAACTCAAGGGGAACAAGAGCAAAGAGAGTAGGAGGATGTGAGTAAAGGCTCTCTCTCTTAGCTCTTAAAGGGTGTAGAATGCATACCTTGAAAGAGCACAAGACATGGCTATATAGAGCCCCAAATGATAGCCCCAACGGATCAAAAACGGTCACAGCCGACCTGTCAGAGAAAGGTCTGAACCGGTCGGACAGACCAGTCGTCGTTTGAAAAACAAGGCGTCATTTGGGACTGGCCGACCGGTCAAGACCGGTCGGACCCCCTTGCTGTAGAAAAAACATAGTGAAGGCCGACCGGTCAAGACCGGTCGGCAATGCTTGCTGAAACCTCTTGAGAAATCTGGCTGACCGGTCAAGACCGGTCGGCTGTGCTTGCTGGAACTATAGAAGTTGTGAAGGTCAACCGGTCTTGACCGGTCGGCTACCTAATTGAAGCATGCAGCAAAGCTGCTGGAGAGAAAGATATGCTGGCCGACCGGTCAAGACCGGTCGGCAGTCCATTTGAAGGCCTTCCAGTAAAGATTCTTGATATTTGAAGTGCCTCGCCGACCGGTCAAGACCGGTCGGCTGTCCCAGCAACAAATCCACAGCAAGGCTCTCAGCAAGGTTGCTGAAGTGTTAGAGAAGCCTGACCACTGTCTAGATGGTTTTGTCATAGCGATCTTGCAGGACCAAGATTCTCAACACAGCAACGGATCACTTCAAGTGATGAGGTGCATAGGGTCCAATGTATGGACATATCTCCAATATGCTTCGCACTAGCCATGATTCACAAGTCTGATCAACTTGGCAAGGGTCAAGAGGGTAAATTGTGTGAGTCTTTACCCCATTCTTTGATGTTTTGGGGTTTCCTATGGTCGATCTATATGCAACTTACCTTGGATCTTGTTTCAGCATGAGCTTGAGCAATGGACGAAGCGTAATCTTCAGGTCTTGATTCTTCAATACTTCGACCGGGGCTCACACAACAAGACGCGACCAAACAACACGCCAATTGACAACAAAAGATGTACTAACAATCTCCCCCTTTGTCAATTGCGTGACAAAACATCTAACCTAGACAAATCATGACTCCTTATCATGATTGAGCCATAAACAGAAAGAAATATACACCCATTTACATGTCAATACAGATATACAACATAATCTTTACAAAAGGACATGTATAGACTCGATTTTCTTCAAAATCTCTCCCTCAACGCTTGCACCTACAAAGTCCTGCAAAAAGATATAATCGGACCTTCTAGGTGGGATGATTCCCCCCCTTTTTGTTAGTAATTGATAAGGGTTGGCCAGCAAAAAGATATGCCTAATAAAGCTGCAAGGCTAGCGCCGAAAATATGTCAATCACATATCACAGGAAAGAGATATGGAAATATAAGCCCTGAGGAGATTTAAAGAACAACACATGCCAGATATACAAGTAAACTTGAAAGCACAGAGGGCTCATAGCCCAATCAACCAACCACCCCTCCAGATGTATATCTAGACTCAAAAGAAAACACAAAGCATGAGCTAATATGGGCAAATACGCCCAAACCATCCAACCTCCCACAGATATTCAATAAAAGAACAGAAAGCTCATATATAAAACATAACTGAAGCATCCACATATATACCAAAATGGGCAAGCAGCCCAATGTAAAGATGTATCAATCCAAAATATACAGACAACCATAGAATGATATAGCATGAAATCCAGACAATGTCATTGGTCATTCAAAAAGTGACTGTGACCAAGACATAAGACTAATAATCCGTGCCATCGCCCAGATCAGGGGGTGGAACGTCCCCACGAGCCGCAAGCTCCCATCGCTCTATCCACCTCTCTATCTGCGCCTGACGAGTGACGAGGGCCTCCTGCTGTACCAATATAGTGGCCTGACCCTGCAAGATCTGGTCGCCGGTCTGCTCAAGCCTATCAAGCCGCTGAAATATATCCGCTCGAAGCTGGTGAAGCTCCGCAATGTAGGAATGGGGATCCACGGAAGGAGAGTGCCGACGAGAAAAAGCGCGAGGCGGCGTGCTGAATCGTCCTAGAGCGTCGCGAGGATCGAGGAATGGATCTGATGACGGAGTTGAAGTGTGTGAAGGGCCCGAAGAGATAAGTGGTGCCTCAAGCTGGGACGGCTCTGCCTGGTCCTGCTGCTACTCCTGCAGACGACGCCGGATAACGTCTCTGGTAAGCTCCATACGAGCAATGATGGTACGGTTGATAATGACCGGTTTGTGAAATTTATCGGTACCAACAATGCCAATATGCTCAACCATTTTGCATATGAGATGCCCAAATGGCAGACTAGTGGAGTTCCCATCATCGCGCAGTATGACCTGGTGGATGATATTCATGATCCGAGAGAGAAGGCAGAGCGGATGACCTTTACCAACCCTATACAGCAACTGAAACATAGATTCGGTGACATCCGCTTTGTTACTCATCCGCGGGTAGACATTGCGGAAGAAGAGATTATGCAAAAGGCGAAAATCCCAGGTCATTGAGGATGCTCGAAGTGCACCTCCCACCCATTTGGGTGTCCCCTCACCACAGAGGAATTGAGCGATAACTAGGTTAGGTTTGGGACCCAAGGATGAAAAATCGAAAGAAGGCTCATCAACCCTTGGAACGCCAACAAATTCTGATATGGACTTCAAAGAAAACAGGCAATCCCGATCACCAACCTCGACATTGAAGGAGGGGGGTGAAGACGTGACATGAACACAGGATGCATAGAATTTCCTAACAACATCAAATTGGACCGGGCCCCCCATGTGGAGGACGGGGCCCCAATTGATGGCATCCAACATAGAACGCACGTTGTAGTCAGACAAGTAACCCAAATGGACTGATTTTTCACAGACGACCTCCTTATCTTTGAAATCATCCCAATGAGTGGAATGGGATGAGACATTTTTCTCCAAAGATTTAGATTTAACTGGGGGAACCGAAGAGGAGGCAGCCCCTTTCCCTTTGGAAGCTGCTTTCTTGGACTTTAAAGGGCGAGGAGGAGGACGCTTAGATTTTGCCTTGGGACGATCTCTCCTCCTCAAAGGGAGCTCATCCTCGCTCTCTTGGGATGACATAGAAGTACTAAGAGGATCTCTAGAACACTCCAAGAGATGAAGGAAAGGGATAAACCAAAGAAGATAGAGAGTGAAGAGAAGAAATCCCTTACCAAAAGAGTGAAAGAGAAGTGGAGTGAAGAAGAGGAAGTTAGAACCTCGAATCTTGCAACGAATCAGCGAGAGATCAGCTTGAAGAGCAAGAGGGGGAGCTGGAGCAGCAAGAGGAGGTGAAAAGAATGGAAGGAACTCACCTAAAATGAGCTCCAACTCGTTTAAATACCCCCCCCCCCCCCCCATCCGGTCGGCTCACGCGCGGGCAGCTGATTTTGGAGATGCACGACCGGTCGTGACCGGTCGTGGGACGCAAACTGGACGACAAGCAACGGATTCTTCACAGGCCGACCGGTCTTGACCGGTCGGCTGGCATTACTGAGTGAGCCCAGGTAGATTTGACTGAAGGCCGACCGGTCCTGACCGGTCGGCTGGCAAGCTTTGAGCAGAAGTGATTAGTCCAGAAGGATTTTACTGAGGGCCGACCGGTCTTGACCGGTCGGCTTGCAAGATTTTCCTGCTGCGGGGGATTTCTGCACTTTGGCTGGAGAAGAAAGTTCTGTCCTTTGGACAGACCATTCCTTTTTTAAGCACAGGTACCCTTACCAAGGATACAACACCCATGGTCATGGTGTACCACGGTACACCGTAACACAAAATGAGGGACCCTTAAGGTCCAGATTTATCAATAAAGGGCAAGAATATGGGACTATGATCCCGGATATACGTGGAAAGCAATGAAAAGAGGCAAAGATCCTCAGATATACCTATAAAGATCAGAAAGAGAGGCTAAATCCTCAGATTTTTCCTGCAAAACAAACACTTGTTAGATAGACTAGATACATCCAACACCAATGGACTTCTGGAGGTTCGCAAAGCGAACCGAGTCCAAAGGTTTTGTTAGGATGTCAGCTAGCTGATTCTCGGTAGGCACATGCTCGAGAGATATTATTTGATCTTCAACCAATTCTCGAATAAAATGGTGCCTAATGTCTATGTGCTTAGTGCGAGAGTGCTGAACCGGATTCTTCGATATATTTATGGCACTCGTATTGTCCCAAAATAAAGTCATTGTGCCGTGTTTGATCCCATAATCGGTCAAGGTTTGTTTCATCCATAATAACTGGGCACAACAGCTACCAGCAGCAATGTATTCTGCTTCGGCTGTGGATAAAGAGATAGAGTTTTGTTTCTTACTGTGCCATGCCACAAGGCAATTTCTAACATAAAAACACCCACCGCTGGTTGATTTACGATCATCCATGTTACCAGCCCAGTCGGCATCTGAATACCCTGCAATATCTGTAGAGGAATCAAAGGGGTACCAAAGATCGTATTCGGTGGTGCTTCCAACAAACCGGATAATCCGCTTAACAGCGGTAAGGTGAGATTCTTTGGGATCAGCCTGAAATCGAGCACAAGCACCTACACTAAAAGAAATATCTGGTCTACTAGCGGTGAGATAAAGGAGACTACCAATCATGCTTCTATAAAGATGTTGATCTACACTTTTCCCTGCAAGGTCTTTTGATAATTTAACAGTGGTGCTCATAGGTGTAGTGTAGGAACGACCAGAATCTAAGCCAAATCTCTTAACAAGGTCTTTAGCATATTTGGCTTGAGTAATGAATATACCTGAAGTGAGTTGTTTTACTTGAAGCCCTAGAAACATGTTCAGTTCTCCTACCATACTCATCTCAAATTCAGATGTCATTAATTCAGCAAAGGAGATGGACATTTTCTCACAAGTGGATCCAAAAACAATGTCATCCACATAAATCTGGGCAACCAACACAGAATTCTCGGCTTCTCTAATAAATAGAGTCTTGTCAACGCTCCCCCTAACAAAATCATGGTCTACAAGAAAGTGAGTTAAGCGTTCATAGCATGCACGGGGTGCTTGCTTGAGTCCGTAAAGCGCCTTTTTCAACCGGTACACTTTGTGAGGATACTTAGGATCAATGAATCATTTTGGTTGTTCAACATACACTTCCTCATCAAGAATACCATTCAAGAAGGCGCTTTTTACATCAATTTGAAATAGTTTGAATTTTAACGCACAAGCAACCGCCATAAGAATTCTAATAGACTCGAGTCTGGCTACAGGAGCAAATGTTTCATCAAAATCAATGCCTTCAATTTGTGAATAACCCTAAGCCACTAACCGAACCTTATTTCGTATTACATTCCCAGATTCATCGGATTTATTCTTGAAAATCCATTTGGTTCCAATAACATTTTTCTTTTCCGGCTTGTCGACCAGATACCACACTTCATTTCTAATGAATTGTTGAAGCTCTTCCTGCATTGCAAGAATCCAGAATTCATCATTTAGAGCTTCATCAGCATTTTTTTGTTCTATTTTGGTTGTGAAACACAGGTGACTGTTGACTGCCTCCAACTGTCTCCTGGTTTTGACACCAATGCTAAGATCCCCAATGATTTGATTGAAGGGGTGATCCTTGACGATTTGTACATCACCAGGAGCAGTAGGGGCATTTGGAGATGAGGGTGGTTTATCAGATTTACCTATCTCGCATATGCCCTCATCTTCTTCTTCATCACCTGGAGACACAGGTTTATCCAAGCTATCATCCACAAACACATTGATTGACTCTTGGACTGATGAGGTTTGAAGGTTGTAAACACGAAAAGCTCTACTATTTAATGAGTATCCCAAGAAGATACCCTCATCACTTTTGGATTCAAACTTTCTCAAATTTTCTCGGTCTCTCAGAATATAGCATGTACTACCGAAGACCTTAAAGTATTTAACATTCGGTGTTTTTCCACACCACAATTCATAAGCTGTTTTGTTTAGACCTGCCCTTAAATAAACTCGATTAATAATATAGCAGGCAGTGTTAACAGCTTCGGCCCACAGATTTTGAGCAAGTTTTTTTATTATTAAGCATAGCTGTTGCCATATCCAACAACACTCTATTTTTCCTTTCAGCAACCCCATTTTGTTGAGGTGTTTTGGGTGCTGAGAACTCATGACGAATGCCCAATTCATCGCATAATGCCTTGAAGCGATGATCTTCAAATTCACCGCCGTGATCACTCCTGATTCTTGCTACCATGTATCCTTTCTCATTTTGAAGTCGCTTCACTAGTTTTTTGAATTCCTCAAAAGTGTCAGATTTTTCTCTTAGGAAGGCGACCCATGTGAATCTGGAGTAATCATCAACGACTACAAAGAAGTATCGTTTTCCACCTTGGCTAAGTACCCTGGTAGGACCAACTAGGTCCATGTGTAGCATTTCAAATGGTTTTGATGTGACCAGGATAGATGTTCTCTTGTGTGCAACCTTAATTTGTTTACCTTTTTGGCATGCAGCGCACACAGTATTTGGTCTTTTACCCATCTTGGGTAGACCTCTCACCAAATTTTTCTGACTCAGTTTAAACAGATTTCTATAATGTACATGACCGAGTCGATGGTGCCATAACTCTGTTTCATCCTGAACGGCCACATGACACATGGTGGAGGAGCTTGAATTGTTGTGATTTTCAATGACAAAGCAGTTGTCTCCTGTGCGTAGTCCTTTCATGACTAATTTTCCTGTGGAGTTCAAGATCTTGCACATATCTTTGGAGAAGCTTAATGAGTGCTCTTCATCACAAATCTGTGAGATACTCTATAAGTTGTGTTTGAGGCCATTAACATACAGTACATTTTCAATTTCGGGCGAACCTGGCCCTGTGATGGTTCCTTTACCAATGATTTTAGCTATGCTCCCATCACCAAATGTGACAGACCCACCATCAAATTCGTCATATGCACAAAATTGAGATCTATCACCTGTCATGTGTCTAGAGCAACCGCTATCCAAGTACCATCTAGGGGTATTCCCAACTTTTAAGGCAGTATGAATGACCAAGCACTTGTTCTTGACAACCCATTTAGTTGTTGTCCTTTTATGAGAGGTGTTCTTCTGATGGGATTCTCTGGTTTTCTTGGGAGAATCAGATTTTCTTTTTCACGCAAAAGTAGAGCAGTTTTCAAATTCAGCATTTTAACTTGCTCCAATAGTTCATCCATCCGCTTGTCCTCCCTAGGAAGAGCAGGGTAATTCTTTCGAATGTTTCCCCTCTTAGGTGAAGAGTGCATGGGAGGATTCCAATTAGCTTGGATATTTTTCCCGGTCGGTACAAATTTACCTTTCAAGTTTCTGACCGAATTTTTGAATACCAAGCACTCAAATTTTAAGTGGCCAATGTCTCCACAAGCATGGCAGACAGGAGATGCTCTAGTTTTACTCCCTGATGCACCATGATCTTTTCTTACTATTGGATAGACTGAGGTTTTTTTTGAAGTATGACTATCATAGCCCAAACCTCTTTTGTCCCTTGGTGATCTTACAACACCTAGGAGTTTTTCAAGATTTTCTTCTCCTTGGGCGAACCGTCTTCTAGAGTCAACCACTTGACACTTAAGACAATCAATTTCAGTGTTCGCCTCTTTGAGTTCTTTCTCAAGTCTAGCATGCTTGTCTAGAGTTTCACCACTTATGAGCTTTTTCTTTTCTTGTTCAAGCTCATCATTCTTCTTTTTCAGCTCTTCTAAATCTTGACTCATCTTTTGATTTTCTATTTTCAATCCGTCAAGATTTTTCATCAGTTTGTCATTTTCAGCCTTCATTTGGCCCAACTTGTTGATGGTATTTAGATTTTCAATGTATAGTTGGTTGTAAACCTCCTGAAGGTCTTCCTCCTCATTCTCATCATCACTCAAGGAATCATTTTCTGTGTTGGAGGATTCATGATCATCAATGTCTCCGGTGATCTTTGCAATGGGCTCAATTTGACGCACAATGTCAGTAATGGAGGCCATTAAAATTTTGATTGAACCTTGCTCCTCCTCACTTTGGTATAGGACTGATTCTGATTCAGATTCTTCAGTCTCATCCCATGTAGCCGCCATTTCCTTTTTCTTGGCTTTGTTATTGGTGCACTCGGATGCAATGTGACAAAATCCTCTACACTTGTAGCATTGAGGGTCTTTTGACTTAACAAATTTTCCTTTGTTGTTCTTAGAATCAAAAGGTTTACCCTTCTGGTAGGGTTTCCTTCTAGAAGTATTTCCCTTAGTTTTGAAAAAAATTTGAAATTTCTTGGCCATTAGTGTCATTTCTTCTAAGTCTGGATCTTCCTCACTTCCACATTCAGATTCTTGTTTTTTGTGAGAAGATTTCAGGGCTGTACTTTTGGATTTTGAGGGAGTTTTGAAACCTAGCTCATAGGTTTGAAGGGACCCGAGAAGTTCTTCAACTTTCATGGTATTTAGGTCCCTACATTCTTCGATGGTAGTAACTTTGGAAGAGAACCGTTCTGGTAGGGATCTCAGAATTTTCCTACATAGTCTATGCTCTGGAACGGGATCCCCCAAGCCCCACATTTCATTTGTAATCTTGTTTAGCTTGGTATAGAAATCAGTAAATGTTTCGTGCTCCTCCATAGTGATGTTTTCAAATTGTGTGGAGAGACGCTGAAGTTTTGAATTTTTAACAATGCTCGTTCCTTCATGAGTAACTTCAAGAATGTCCCATGCCTGCTTACTAGTTGTGCAATTTTAAATCCGGCCAAATTCATCTTTAGACACTGAACAAAAGATGGGATTCAGCCCTTTGGCACTACAGACCCGTTGAGCTTTATCATAATCAGTCCACATCGCCTTTTCTTTTGGCTTGAGGACATTTGGTTGTTCCTTACATATAGTGACCATTGGGGGTTTATATCCAATATCAATCATATCCCTAACGTCCGAATCAATAGATTCCAAAAAGATGCGCATTCGGGCTTTCCAATATGGATAGTTAGACCCATCAAAGAAGGGAGGTTTAGTGACGGATGAAGAGTCCTCCCTAGACATATTTTCAAGCTCTCTTAGGATCTCACTCCGGGTTTTTAAACCTGAACGGAGGAACCCACTCTGATACCAATTGAAATTGCGGTTTTACCGCCTATAGAGATACTTGGAGATATGCCTAATGTCCTAGGGGGGGAGTGAATAGGACTTTTTAAATACCAATTACAATTAAAAACTAACCAAGTCAATCTTATCAAATAAGATAATCACAATAGCATTCAAGGCATTTATATGAGCAGTTTGTAAGCAAGGACTATCATAGGCATTTCATCAAACAGCTAGCATTCATGATTGACTAAACCATTCAACACATAGCAATCATTCAATCTCACAATGCACAGCGATTTATAGTGGTTCGGTTTCCCTACTCCATTCCCGGTTCACGATCTCAACCTATGAGACCACCGGATTTCTCTATAGTCTTGGTTTTAAATTAGGTTAACCATCAACCTTGACATCCTTTGATCTAGGACCGCGTTTACCATCCGCTGATGGCCCAATCCAGGGACTTCACGAGTTTGGATCTCAAACTCTCACCAATCCTAATCCAAGGATGGTCACGTACCCTCCCGCCGGAGTTTCCCAATCCAGGGAATAGAGAATGAATAAATGGACTCTCAAAAACTAGATATACCTAGACGATTGAGCCCCGATTCGATGCCTTTGATGAGTAGCTTCAGCTCCACGTGCTTCAGCTTCTCTTTGTGCTCCCAAGATCAGCTACCGATGCAAATGATGAGTATATGTTGATGCCGGGTAGTTGGGAGAGAGTTGGTCTAGTTCCTCTTGCCTATTCAATGCAATGGTAATGAGGGAACTACCAAACTCCAAGCATTCAATTGCTATAAATGACCTCTTAAATATATTCTGAAGGTAGGTCAGCCATGAATGAAGGTCTTGAGTTCATACTTCAAACCGAGCTTTGAATACTCAGTGAAAAGCCATTAATGGCTAGGTTTGAATGATGAACTCAAGGGGAACAAGAGCAAAGAGGGTAGGAGGATGTGAGTAAAGGCTCTCTCTCTTAGCTCTTGAAGGGTGTAGAATGCATACCTTGAAAGAGCACAAGACATGGCTATATAGAACCCCAAATGATAGCCCCAACGGATCAAAAACGGTCACAGCCGACCTGTCAGAGAAAGGTCTGAACCGGTCGGACAGACCGGTCGTCGTTTGAAAAACAAGGCCTCATTTGGGACTGGCCGATCGGTCAAGACCGATCGGACCCCCTTGCTGTAGAAAAAACATAGTGAAGGCCGACCGGTCAAGACCGGTCGGCAATGCTTGCTGGAACCTCTTGAGAAATCTGGCCGACTGGTCAAGACCGGTCGGCTGTGCTTGCTGGAACTATAGAAGTTGTGAAGGCCGACCGGTCTTGACCGGCCGGCTACCTAATTGAAGCATGCAGCAAAGCTGCTGGAGAGAAAGATATGCTGGCCGACCGGTCAAGACCGGTCGGCGGTCCATTTGAAGGCCTTCCAGCAAAGACTCTTGATATTTGAAGTGCCTGGCCGACCGGTCAAGACCGGTCGGCTGTCCCAGCAACAAATCCACAGCAAGGCTCTCAGCAAGGTTGCTGAAGTGTTAGAGAAGCCTGGCCACTGTCTAGATGGTTTTGTCATAGCGATCTTGCAGGACCAAGATTCTCAACACAGCAACGGATCACTTCAAGTGATGAGGTGCATAGGGTCCAATGTATGGACATATCTCCAATATGCTTCGCACCAGCCATGATTCACAAGTTTGATCAACTTGGCAAGGGTCAAGAGGGTAAAGTGTGTGAGTCTTTACGCCATTCTTTGATGTTTTGGGGTTTCCTATGGTCGATCTATATGCAACTTACCTGGGATCTTGTTTCAGCATGAGCTTGAGCAATGGACGAAGCGTAATCTTTAGGTCTTGATTCTTCAATACTTCGACCGGGGCTCACACAACAAGATGCGACCAAACAACAAGCCAATTGACAATAAAAGATGTACTAACATAATGTTTATCACGGCTAAAATCATCAATCATACCAGTACGGCCCATGAATCCATTCAATCATAATGCGATCACATGGATCTCTTGGTAACCAGCCAATATACAATCATGATCATATAAAGATCATCTTTCCAATCATGGACGCCTCCCATGGCTCCATCCTTCACATCATGTAATCTTATCAATAAGGGACAAGGGATGCACATTAATGATTATACATATCAATGATCTTGTGCATACAATACATGAAATAATCATCATCATAATCAAATATAATTCAAGACAAATCACCACATGGTTCTCCCATAAAGAAATTATAAAATCTCATCCAATCATTCATAAACATAAAACACAATATAATACGTTATATCTACAATGCAAATCTTATGATCATAATCGTATTACATGAGCCAATAACACCATCCAAAATCAACATAAGCTATGTTAAATTATTCTTAAAAGTATCTACACAACTATATGATATGGATGAATGACTTGAATGGATTAATCATCACCTTAGAATGGACTTAGAAGAGGGTTGTAGAGAATCCTAGCCGCTGAAAAATATAAGAAAATCTTCCCTCTCTTTCTCTCTCCTCTCTCTCTCTAAATTCATGGGTAGTGCTCCATATGGCCAAGAGAGGTTTAGAGAAGCTATGAAAGCAATAGATTGACGATTATTGTTTCAAGATGAGATTTGAGATGTTATAGGCCACTTTGAAAAGTATACACTTAATAGTTTAAAAGGAGGTTCTGTATGTGGATTATGATGAGTATGGGCCACAAAATGGTTGTGGTAGAATTTGGAATGGGGCCCACATGCGATCGAACGGTCGGTGTGAAGTTTAAGGAAAGAGAGGTGATGGAAATAGAAAGTTACAAATGGACGGTTTATCTAACGATCGGACAATTAGGATGGGTTTAGATGAGTCCATTTAGGTAGCTGGGGTCCACGAATCAAAGCTCCATAGCCATGTGATAGGCTTCTAGCACAAGAGAAGGTTCTAGAGAAAAATCCTTTAAGAAAGAAGAAATTTCTATTTTCAATGAGAAATATCACGTTGGTTAGCTAGGAGGGATCCTTAGGATCCTTTATAAGCTTCCCTAGCTTCTCATGCAAGAAAAATCTCCGGATTGGAAGATCTAAGATTCTAACGATTGGAAGGGAAGAGGAGATCGAGTTGGAATGGGGTGGAATGAAGAGATTTTTTGTAGGAGGGACTTTTGATGGGCTACAAAGAGGATGGATGGTTTAGATCTTAGAAAAGGGGCCCCAAAATTAACGGTTTGGATGGATAGCGGAGGTAGCGGATGCACATCGTGCGCACTGTATAAAACGCCCGCTGGGCTTGATGCGGTCCGGTAATGGGCCGGTCGACCCGGCCAGCGGGTTTGGCCATGATGGGTCCCACTGTGATGTATATATGAAATCCACTCCATCTACCAGGTGAGCCTTGTAATTTTAGACGTTGACACAAAAAATGGGACATATCTTAGATTAGGTGGCCCACTTATAATCTAATTTCTGATTAGGGCATTTGTAGGACGATCGGAGGAGTGAAATTCGACATGTACGGCTAAAAATGTTCAAAAGCGTAAGTCTAGGGTTTTGCATCTTATGATCACGAAAACTAGTATACTTAAAAATGATAATTTAAGTTAAGTTAACTAATGGCATTTTCGTAATTATCTAGAAAGTGCGAGTTATGTGAAATCTAATCTTTCTATGCTGTTTGTAAGGTCATTCTAAGCAACTTTTGTAAAGGAGTCCCTATTGGATTTCCTACTATTGGTCCATTATTCGCAAATCAATATCTACGGTCCATAATATATTGAAAATAAATTTTAAAAAAATTCATATAAATTCTAAAAAATTTCGGGGCGTTACATTTTCTATATGTTTTGTAACTGTTAGAGCTTTATCTATAAAAGTAGAAGGACCAATTTTTGGGCTTGAGAGATAGATTTTAGAGATTTAGAAGCCACCACTATTGCAAATATTCTTAGGTTCTAATCCTAACCCATGTCAAGTAATCTTCCTTGTGATTTATCAGAAGATTGAGTATTCAAAGCTCTAGATGAAGATGTACTTATTCCCTCTTAATCTTTGGGAGTTTAGGGACCTTGACCATAAGTAGAATCCTTGTCTAAACACATCCTAAAGATCCTTTAGGTGATTCTTCAACTTGTAACTTAATCCTATCCTTAGGTTGTAGAGAATCCACCACCTCCCATCACCTTGGTCATCTTAATTGAGCATCACATGCAAGGTGTTTGATCGTGGAGCTGTTGAGACATGAATTGTGCATATCTAAACCCTAATTTATAACATAATTATATAGTTTAGGTTGATAAAGTTAAGGACTTATGCTTGCTTTTGTGTTTGTAGGTAAAAGAGATAGATATCATGAATTTAATGCTAATTTGGAGGATTTGGAGTGATTAAAAGACCAAGCTTTGATGAGTTAAAAAAGTGGAGAAAAAGTCTTGAAGGAATCAAGTTAAAGTCTTGAATTGTCCAAAAAAAAAAAATGCAGAGCTGTAGGGCCATAAAAGTAAAATGCAGAAAATAGCCCTAGGTTGCTGTTGGACAGAATTCCTGATTAATCGAAGTCCTATTGGAATTACCTCCGATCAATTGGAGTCATATCGGAGACCCATCGAAATTACAGATTTTCCAATAAGTCTTTGGACATATTTCCGATCAATCGGAGAAGTTCCAATCCATCGGAAGGGGGTGCTCTGATCCATTGGAGATAAGTCCGATCAATCAGAACTATCTGCTCAAGTGAGAAATACTTATGTGGATTCTCGAAGTTTTCAAGTCGGTGCATGATTTCTCTTATAAAAGGCCACCTCCACTCCCTTCCTAAGGCATCATAGAAGGCTAAAAAGTTTGTGGGAGGTGGAGAGGAGTATCGTTGAGCGTTCGCAACTCCTCAAACTAGGGTTTTTATCTTTTTTCTAAGTTTTTAAAGTAATTTCTTTTGAGTTTTAATTCAATCTGTTAATGGTTGGCTAAACCTCTTAGCTAGGGCTAAGAGGTGAAGCTTTTAGTTGTTTGCAATGTCTAATTCAAATTAGTTCAAGTACTTTTAGATTTTATGAAGAACACTTCTAGTTCAAGTTTGAAATAAAGTTGGTACTTGTTCGCTCGCCTCAAGTGCAATGCTGCGATGTAGTAATAATTCTCGGTAAGACTGAGGTCGATCTACAGGGAAAGAGGTAAACAATTCCAACTACTCTAATAACTAGAATCTAAGAAGTTTAGGAAAATATTTTTTCACATAAAGTAGGAAATTTGAAAATAAGAAGAATTAGAGCATCAAGGATCCACTTGTAGTAGTCCAATGCCAATCCATTCATCCAAGCACAACACAATTAGAATCAAAGTCCTATCTCTCATCTAATTGGAGGATATAACATTTAAGGACAAACAGTCCCACTTAAATCTGTAAATCAGATTTTTAGTTATAATGAAGCACATAGCATTCAAATTTGTAGCCTTCGGAGTAACAACCATGCCTAGAGACTATGGCATGCTCAAGGGTTACCACAATTTGAATATAATCAAGCAAATATGGTAATCTCAGAGAATTACAAGGAATCCATGTCCGGAGTACATAAACTCTTATAAAACTTCTAAAAATACCAACTTTATTCAAACTAGAACTTGAAAATCCATAATTAAATAAAAGGTACTTGAAGAAACGAATTAAAGCATTGAAACAAATTACAAACTTCACCTCTTAGCTCTAGTTAAGAGGTTAGATAAAAGGAAGCATCAAAAACTAGAAACTAGAACTAGAACAAGAAGAAAACTAGTTGTAGGAGGCTAGGAAGCCTACTAGGTCTTGATCTCTTTGCTTCCCACATTGCTAGATACCTTAAGAAGGGAATGGAGGTGGTTTTTATAAGAGAAATCCCACACCAACTTAGAAACTTCAAGAATCCGCAAAGTCCTTCCGCAATTTGGAAACTTGGAATTGAAAATCGGAGTTTCTGGAGCACCTTAGACCTGTATGGCGACCGGTCTAAGAAGCAAAAAAAAAAAATAGTCCAGAAATAACTGTAGACCTGTTTGGAGACCTGTCTGGCGACTGGTCTAGCGACCGATCTACAGACAGGTCTAACGACAGGTCTAAGACATTTTTTTTCAGATTTTCTTGTTTTTCTCTTTACTTTCTTTCTTGCTTCTTTCATCCACCTTTTGGCACTTGTTCTATTGATCTTCAATGCATACAAAGTGACTCTTTTAACCATGAATTGGTGAAGTCTCCCTCTCATTCCTACAATCACAAAAACATATATTAGATTAGTCTTTAAACATGAAAATCATGGATAATGTGATGATGAAAAGGGGTTAAAATATGTAATATTCATGGCTCAACAATATTTTTAGTTTAATCTCCTATGTCTTGTGATTTTACTTACATGGAATGTTTTCATTTACTGAGATTGATCAATGGGGTGTTGTTGATAGGATTTTGGGTTGTAGAAATCTTAGATCCATCATGATATGTTGGATGCTACGGGATCTTATAAACTAAGTTTCCTAAGTGCTTATCTAGAACTAAACTAGAAGAAGTTCTTATCTTTGATATTAATTTGAGATAGGTGTTTATGTATTGATTTTGGTTTAATAGAAGTTCAATTCATGCTTCTAAATCAGGTCTAGTGACAAGCCTTGAGAAAGAATCATGAATGTAATCTTAATTGTTTTGTGAAGGATTGGGTTGTGTGATTGAATACACCAAATGCCTTAGTTGTTTATAAGAGAACCATATCAGTGGATGATCCATCTATGTTAGATGCATTATGATGATTTGATTGCTTTATATTCCGGTTGGATAGGGTTAGAACTCCGATTCTAATTGAGTTATCGGTTTGAATGATTTGAATTGGCATTGTGAATGATTATAAGTGGATCCTTGGATATCTAGTGTTTATTTTCCTGATTTAAGTCTAAAGTAGATAGTTTTATGTTATTAATTTCTATCCATCATTACAAATTCGAATTTAGTTCATTCTAATTATAAAGTTTAGAATTGTTACGACAATCCCTAAGGATCGACCTCGGTCTTACCGAGAATTATTACTACATCGCAGCCTTGCACTTGAGGCGAGCGAACAGGAGCTGAACCAACCGGGGTCACTGATCAGGGGAGCATTTACGGAGCTGATTTAAGCACGAGAAGCTGAAAGAAGTGACCTAAGCACGACACATCAATGAGGCTCAAAGTCGACAAGTAAGGTTGTAACTTGTGTTGAGTCTAACCACTCTCTTCCCATAGGGAATTGAGTGTAGAGTTTGAATTTCCAAAATCAATAGGTTCGGTTGTAAAACGTTAGGCTTGTTTGTAGGGCCGAATCAAGTCTGCAATGGGGAGCCTCCAGCGGGAGTATACACTAAGTTCAGTTGTAGGACCTTGAATCGATTGTAGAGCCTAAATTGTTAAGTCTCTAAGGGGAGTCACCGACATGAGTGTGTACGTAGTCCACCAACACAGGTGTGTACGTGAGGTCATTGAGTAGGATTGTAAGGTTGAGATAAACCTATTTAAAACTCCTAGGTTGTGAGGTGAACCTGATTTAAAACCCTTTAGTAAAATATGGTGTACTCAAGGGGTGAGTACGACAACCAGGAGTGGAGTAAACAAGTAATTGAACCACTATACATGCTTGTGTTTGTGATGTATTTGAGCACATTGTTATTTTAACATTATATGTTTAATTGGTTAATTATGAATTCTTGATAGGAATTTATACTAGGCACTAGATAGACACATTCACACACAAGATGTATTTTCACTAATTGTGTAGGCACATTCACACACAAGATGTATTTCACTACTTGTGTCTCGTCCGCTAGCCCAACTGGAAGATGCCTAGGCGTTTTAACAGCAAGTCTCAGGTTCGAGTGCTAAGGAGACACACCAACCCCACTAGTGGGTGGGTGCATCATGTGACTAACGACGTGGGTGTGTTGCCCAACTAATAGGGTGGGTGCGTTGTATGACTAACCAAAAAAGCCTATATGATTGCATCTCATATCATCTACATTAGTTGGATAGACTAAGTTCTTTATTAATTAAATCATTTGTTAATCTATGTGCTTAGACTAAGTTGCTTAATTGTTTATTCATTTGCTAGTTTATATGATTGGACCTACTAAGGCTTGGAAGTCGAAGTGTTCTTACTTACGTAGTTTAAACGATTAAATTAATTAAGTAGGCGAAAAAAGTCAAAAGGTCTTAATCACCCCCACTCTAGGACTTAGCCATCATTCCAATAGGGTGTCATATTAGACGATCCAACGTAATTTCACTTTCTTGACAATGAGTGCCCCTTTTGAAACTCATAGGACATAATCAAACCCGATGAACTTGAATCCCAATGCCACGAGAGCTTTCAAAGATATCAGATGCTTCTTCAGTCTAGGGACATGCCTCACATCTGTCAGGATGTGTTTGATTCCATTGAACATCCTAATGCGCATTGAACCAACACCAATCATCTTGAAGGCGTAGTCATCTCCTAATAATAAGTACTCACCATCATACTCAATGTATGTGGTGAAAGCACACCGATCAGGACACATGTGAGACAATGCTCCTGAATCCAATAGTCATTCATTAATAAAATATCAGGATCTTGATATAGTCAAAACATCACAACCATCAACATTCTCGTCCTCTATGGATTCCACAATATTGGCCTCACTTGGAGATGTATATGATTTTTCCCTCTCTTGTGATTTATAGTCCTCCTTCATGTATCCGGTCTTTTCACACTTCTAACACTCCGTATTGCCTTTACCCTTGGATTTGGACCTGATTCTAGAAATCCCCCTCTCTCGTTCAGAATTCTTCCCCCTTGAAACCAACACTTCCGTAGAGGTACCCTCGCCGCCATTTTTCTTTCTCCACTGCCTGAGCTAAAGAGATGAGATAACGATGTCGACTTTAATGATGTCTCTATAGTGGCAAAAAGTCTCTACTAGATTCTCATAGAAATCTGGTAGGGAACTCAAAAGAATAAGGACCTAGTTTTCATCTTTGACCACTTCTTCATATCTATCAACTGACACAGAAGTTTTTTTAAGTGACTAATGTCATTATTAACATTAGTCCTCTTTGATATTCTTAGATTATAGAATTGATGCTTCACTTATAGACGACTTGAGAGAGACTTTGTCTTATAAAGAATCTCCAATTTCGCCCTTGTTCCAGTGACACTCCTCTCTAAGAACATTATAGAGAACATCATTCGATAGACATAACTGGATCGAGATAGTAGCCTTCTGATCCATCTTATTCATAGTATCTGGTCACTTATCTTTCCCAATGAGTGCATCATCCAATCTTTGCTAAACTAAGGGGCCCTTCATCTTCACCTTTCATAGTTCGAAGTTGTTTTTCCCATTGAACTTCCCGATGTCGAACTTCATGCTTGAGGCCATAGATACCTTGTCTCAAATTCAATCTGATTCCCAACGTTAGTTCTGATACCACTTGTTGGGACCGCGGAAGCAACTCAGAGAAGAATCAATCATATAAATGCAATCGCACTAATCAAATCCAACCACAGAAGACTAAATGAATTTTTATAGAAAACCTCTTGTGGGATAAAACCACAGTACAAAGCGAAACAATATGAACAACAAAGTACAAGAAATGGAGAACACTTACAAATCAACTCCAGAGAGAAAACCCTACTTTAGAAACAAGTTGTCACCCCTAATCTTGCATTACACCCCTTTATATAACATTAAACCAAAAATAGAAACAAAAAGCAAAAAACTACACTGAACAATGTCCAGCAAGCAACTACGACCGGAACCCCCTGTTCCAGATTGAAGCGTCTCCAAGCCGAACGTGAGACTAAGTCTTGGATTCCCCTATATATATATATATATATATATATATATATATATATATATAGGGTTTCCATTTTCACGTATTGGATTTTGAAGTAAACAGGTCCAGTCTCTAGACGCCAATGTGGGTTCATCACCAATGGCACACCAATCCAAATACGTACGTTAAAAACATTGGCCTGATTTTCGATGAATTATAAACCAAAAAATCAAGTAGATGGGACGATGATGTCTAATTTGCCACCATCCAAAGCATGTTGAAATGGATACGATCAGCAGTGCAGATTCAATGGACTCAAAATGGCAATGGCATGATCTTAAGCGCTGAGCACATGATGTATGTGAGGCCAACATTAATATATACCACGTGTCATGTGGATGAGTAGCCACGGAAAAACACTTTGCGGCGAAGGAACATTGGAGAATAGCCCCTTTCATGAAAGTAAGATTCCAAAGGCCGATCTTGAAGATCCTCCATTTTATGTTTTTGACAAATAATGGACGTGTACAAGCGCGTGTATCCGAAATGCATCTGTGGACAAGTGGCCAGTCATAGTTATGTGTCCTTTTGAGGTCAGTCCTTTTGGCCCTTTGAGGCCATAAGAGACAGAAAAGCATTTGTACCATTCAAAGCTCAACTGCGTCATGTCAGACGGAGGGCACTCACTACCACTTACACCTTACTTTTATTTATCTTTATTTATTTATGTACCAGGACACCCAAACAGTGCCTCTCAAACTTGAAGAATAGCAGCTTAGGCATTATATCCTAGGACGCACGGGTTCCGTGATCCATAATCAAGCCCGTTAATCTTGTAGAAACCATCAAATTGATGAGATGTTTTGGAGCTAAGATCTGAATATGGTCAATGGTTCACATTCTACAAACAAAAGAGAAAGTAATCGAACCATGTTAATGGGATAACGCAATGGATACCAAGCATGCGACTTGGGCCATCCAGATCAAGACTGCCTGATGAGCATGGTCCTATGTAAATCACAAAGAGTAGAAAGTTTGGATTGATATGTGAGTGCATGAACATGAAGCACGGGATATTACAGCTGAACATGGTATTAAAAAAAAGAAAAAAAAGAAAAGAAAAGAAAGGTGCAGAGAAACGCGTTTGGAAGGGACAACGATTGGGAGGGTATAAAGAAGAGACAAAGAAGACAAGACTTTTTATACAAAGAAAAAGAAATCTGAAAATAGAAATGGGGACAGAAGGGGACAGGGTATGGAAATCTAAAGCTTTATTATTTTGAATTATATATTCGAAAACAAAGAGATGAAGGATAAGTGTGTGGTGGAGAGTGGCGTTATTCTCCCTCCCTTATCACATGCCCTCTTTTGGGAGGGTACAATCATGCCCAAAAGTAGATTGTGACTGGAGTTTTCATTGCATGGGCCCCACCTCAAATAAGTGGACACGGCATCACCCACTCTCACTAGTAGGAGCCCGCCACGCGTTCCACAGTGACACACGTTCCTGAATTCCGGAGGTCCTGATTGAGTGGGCCCTCCATGGATGTGCTCCCCTCCGAAAATGGACTGGTGCACTTGTTACCTGAAAATGGACTGCTTAAAAAATGACAACCGCCTTCGTCCCTCATTTTTCTTTTCAGTTTTTGTTTTTCCCTTTTTGTTTTGTTTTGTTTTGTTTTTTTTCTTTTTTTTTCTTTTTAAGGACTAACCGTGTGGACCTAGTGTTCGTTTGGTTGCGACTTGCGTGTATTTTGAATGCTTTAGATTCCATATACCAAATACAGTATTTGGAATTCAATTTATTCGGAATCCTATAACTGTGTTTGGTATCTGTAATTGTAATGCACGGGAATCCAAAGCTTTTGTTTGGTAACCTACATTATGAAAGCATTAGAGTCCTCAGACACACAAAAAAAAAAAAAAAAAAAAAAAGAGGTAGTTTTGGATTTGGAATACACTCAAATACCTTCAAACCTAGGCTGCGAAATGGTTCATGAGTGATTGGCGTAGACCTCACATATTCTTCTTTCATTCACGTACCAAGAACTTACAGATTTTGAACAAAGGATTAATTTAGTAGTCTATTGACTAACCAAAATAGTAACCGCAAGACCACTACGTGAAGGCAAAAAAAAAAAAAAAAAAACGGCCAAAAAATTTGGCAGAATTTGCTACCAAATGGGATTTTATAATTCAAAATTTGGCAGAACGGTAAATGCCATCTGCTATAGTAAAAAATAGTGGAGATCATCTGCCGGAGGCTTCTTATTATATTCTAATGATATTCCGACCCCGCGAGCACATTTATCCGACTATCGAGAACGTCTGTTCGCGTCTCGTATATTCTGATGATGCTCCGATCCCGCGAGCACATTTATCCGACTATCGAGAACGTCTGTTCGCGTCTCGTATATTCTGATGATGCTCCGATCCCGCGAGCACATTTATCCGACTATCGAGAACGTCTGTTCGCGACTCGCATATTAGGAAAAACGATGCTCGATTACCAAAGCTTCGAGAAGTTGTGATCGATAGTCAAATACTGGAAGGCGAGAGGAGTTGTATTTTTCCTGCGAGCATACCTTCTCACAAGTCGTTGAAAGGTGTCGTATCTGAATGAGCGAGCACTTGGACTCGCGACCATCTTCCAACATGCGAACAGCTTTTTCTGTGGTGACATCTCTTAGCCCTCAGTACCAGCAGCCCGTATAGGCCGAGATTGGGCTTATCTTCTTCAGTGGTTCCGAGTCTCAAGGGATCGTTATCAAGGAACGAAACTATCGGACGAGTCATTGGATTAGATTTCCCTTCTATCTGAGGATAAGAATCTTATCTCACGAAATCAGTGGGATCTCGATATTTTACGTAACAGATTGGATCATTTCAGATCTATATAAGGAGAAGACTCCATTAAGATACAGGTACACAAATTCAATCTCTAGCCTCGTTTTGCCTGGTTAATTCTTCTTCTTGCTTTGCCTGACTTAAGCATCGGAGGGCCAACGGCTAGACGCCAGCCACCCTTAGTTGCTTTCTGTCTTCTTTCAGGTCCGGCGGAGGAAGTCTCTGTTGGAGAGAAGGTGATCGACCGGAGGATCCTATTACAAAATCTGACGTTAACAGTTTGGCGCCGTCTATGGGAACGACTTGATCGTCAAAGTCAATCGTCCTAACCACTGATCAAAATCCTTCTGACATGCCCCCTAAAAAGGCTGTTCATCCTTCGACTTCAAGGCAGGCACCACCTCCGCCAGATGAGACGGAATCCGTACCTGTCCCTCTCCCCACTTCGACGAATATCCCTCAAGGACCCCCAAATATGCCGTCAGCAAATCCATTATTGGAGGCCTCTGGAAATCAAGACGACGTTCTACGTTTCCTCGGAACTACTCTTCTAACTCTAAATGCTAGAGTTCAGGCCCTGTCAAATCGGCTTGATCAGCATTTCCCCGAACCACAGAGACAACCCTCCGAGGGGTTACCACCGCAACCCATTCGGGTGGCTTCCAGACATTCTGTGGACGAACCACGGGTTCAACCAAATCATCCTCCGTCAAATCGAACACCAATCGGCGACCACCCCCTGTGCTGTCTCCACATTCCGTACATTCTAGTGCGTCTCGCCAACCTCAACCTCAGGACTCCACCATCGAAACATCAAGCTATACCTTACCATGAGAAGGAGATCTCAAAAGAATCCATGATCGTTTTGACGTTATAGAGCAGCGATACCAGGCAAATCGACCATCTGCCGTCATGGCGGCGATACATCAATTCGAGTCCCCCTTTACCAGCGAGGTTATGGAGGCACCGTTACCTAGAAAATATCGAACGCCTGTCATCACCCCGTACACAGGTATTGGCGACCCCCTTGAACACCTGGAAACATATAGGTCTCTTATGGAGTTGGAGGGACGTGGCTCAGAAATCATGTGTAGGGCTTTTTCCCTAACATTGAAGGAAGCAGCTCGTACGTGGTTCCGGGGACTAAAACCTCGTTCCATCAGCTCCTTTTCATAGTTATCGGAGTTATTCCTTTCTCAATTCATGGGAAGCATTCGCATTAAGAAGCCAGCCTCCCATCTAATGGATCTGAAACAGCAGCATGGGGAGACAATAAAGGAGTTCACAGTAAGGTTCACTGCCGAAGCCGTTCAAACTGAGGGTTATACTGAAGAAAAAGGTCTTACAACCCTCATAGCCGGAATAACGAGCGAGAAATTCAGGTTTGCCTTAGATAAGAGCCTTTGAAAACTATGGCAGAATTCCAAACCAAAGCTCAGAAATATATCAATGCAGAAGAAGTCGCATTGACACGCCATGGAGTACAGGGTAAGAAACGCAAGCCAGAAGGAACCTCTTCTACAGATAAAAAATATCGTCGTGATCAACGCGACCGTTCTCCCAAGAAGCCTTATTCTGGTAAATATCATAACTACACTCCTCTCAATCGGTCTCATGAAAAAGGTTCTAATGGAAATTAAACACAAGCCATATGTAAAGTGGCCTGGAAAGATCAAATCCAATCCCGAGAAGAGAGACAAGAGTAAGTTCTGTTACTTCCACAAAGATCATGGGCATAGAACCCAGGACTGCATCTCTCTACGAGATCATATTGAAGCCCTTATTCGAAAGGGCCATCTCCAGGATTATGTCGCTTGTAAAAATCGATCACCAGAAAGGGTGAAAGCCTCACCACGCCAAAAGGAACCATCTCATCATCATACTGCCCAAGAGGACGCTGAGCCAACTGGAGAAATCCGTACCATCGTCGGAGGACCAGCTTGCGGGGGCGACTCTCAAGCTTCAAGGAAAGCGTACACTCGGAAGGCGTCTAAAGAACCCCAGCATATTTATTGGTTGGAATAGGCATCCAGCGCATCAAAAGCCAGCCATCTTCCAATTTCCTTTTCCCTCGAAGATGCAGCAGGAATTCACTTCCCTCACGAAGACTCCATCGTAGTCGCATTGAAGGTATCGAATTATCTGACTCATCGAATTATGGTGGATATAGGTAGTTCAGCGGATATTCTGTATCTAGAAGCTTTCAACAAAATGGCACTTGCCAGAAGCCTACTCAAACCAATTTCGACTCCTCTCGTCGGCTTCGGAGGTGAGGTGGTAACACATGAAGGAAGCATTGATCTCCCAGTTACTTTTGGAGAAAGTCCAGCGAAGACTACCGTCTTCGTAAACTTCCTCGTGGTGGATTGTAAATCAGCATATAACGCCATTTTGGGGCGGCCATCGCTTAATATGGTTGGGGCAGCCTTACACCCATCCTATTAATGCGTCAAGTTCCCTACCCCAAATGGTGTTGGGGTTGTGCGAGGAAATCAAAAGGAGGCTCGGTCTTGCTACGAGATAGCCCTACAAGATCGAAAGAAAGCTCAAGCGACACCCGTTATGGTGATAGCACAAGATTCACCCAACTCTTCAACAAACGCCTCGTTAGATCCGAGAGAAAATGCCCTTCAATCAGGAACTCCTGGGGAAGAGACAGTAGCGATTCACTTAACCAAAGACGACCCGTCCAAGGTCGTATACATTGGATCCTCTTTAACTGGTGTCTATCATGAAGATCTGGTCCGTTTTCTCACCGAATACCAAGACGTGTTTACTTGGTCTCATAAAGATATGCCAGGCATCGACCCCAATGTCATCGCACATCGTCTGAATATCGACCCGAAGCATAAACCCGTACACCAGCGTCGACGTGCCTTCACTGCAGAAAGGCAAATGGCGATCAAAGCAGAAGTCGAGAAGTTGCTTACGGTCAACTTCATAAAAGAAGTTGACTATCCAGAATGGATCGCGAACGTAGTTCTCTTCCGCAAAGCTAATGGCAAATGGAGAATGTGCATCGACTATTCAAATTTGAACAAAGCCTGTCCCAAAGATAGCTTTCCGACGTCGTGGATCGACCAGCTGGTCGATTCAACAGCAGGACATGCTCTGCTTAGCTTCATGGATGCTTATTCTGGTTACAACCAGATCATGATGCATCCACCTGATAGCCAGCATACCGCCTTCATCACAGATCGGGGATTATATTGCTACCAGGTAATGCCGTTTGGTCTTAAAAATGTAGGGGCCACCTATCAACGCCTCGTCAACAAAATATTCGCTGCCCAAATTGACAAAAATATGGAAGTTTACGTCGATGACATGCTCGTGAAGAGCATCATAGAAGATGACCATCTTTCTGACCTTCAAGAAGTCTTCGATCTGATGAGGAAATATCAGATGAAGTTGAATCCAGAAAAGTGTGCATTCGGGGTATCTGCTGGAAAATTCCTCGGATTTATGGTCGGTCAGCGAGGAATTGAGGCAAATCCCGAAAAAATAAAAGCATTGATGGAGATGAAATCCCCGACCACTCTTAAAGACGTCCAGTGCTTGGCTGGTCGCATCGCATCGTTGAACAGGTTCATCTCGCGAGCGTCTGACAAATGCTTACCATTCTTCAAACTCCTTCGTGCAACGGCCAAGTCTGATTGGAAATGGACACCATAGTGTGAAGAAACCTTTCAACAACTGAAGCAATACCTGAGCACACCCCCCATTTTATCTAAACCTGTAGCACATGAGCAACTCATTCTTTATTTATTTGTGTCCTCTACGGCCGTTAGTGCCGCTTTAATAAGAGAAGATTCCGAGGTGCAAAGGCCCGTTTATTATATCAGTCGAGCAATGGTTGATGCAGAAACTCGGTATTCTGATATGGAAAAGCTGGCCCTAGCCTTAGTCACGGCAGCTCGAAAACTGCTACCATACTTTCAAGCCCACGCTATTCTAGTACCAACAAATCATCCGCTACGACAAGTCCTTTAAAAACCTGAGGCTTCCGGTCGCTTAACTAAATGGGCGGTCGAGATCAGCGAGCACGATATCTCATTCTGCCCCAGGACTGCAGTCAAGGGCCAGGCCATGGCTGACTTTATCGCCGAATTCAGATACTCTTCCGATGATAATGTCGCGATCAACGACCAGCCTTCTTAGTCACTCTTCGTGGATGGGTCGTCGAGGGCCACTAGTAGCGGAGCGGGCCTAATTTTAGTGGCTCCAGACGGGTCGCATTTCCAATATGCTCTACGTTTCGATTCTCGCATCTCAAATAATGAAGCAGAATATGAGGCCCTGATCGTTGGCCTCGAACTAGCAATTGTCCTTTCAATTCAGAATCTGCTAATTCATAGCGACTCCCAGCTTATTGTCAACCAAGTACTCGGTGAATTCGATGCCAAAGAAGAAAGGATGGCCTTATACAAGTCTCGTGTCCTCATCCTGCTCACGAAACTATAGACTTATGAAATAATTCATATTCCTTGTGAGAAGAATCAACTCGCAGATTCCCTGGCGAAGCTCGCCTCTGCACCAGAATCTGAGTTGTCACGTTCAATCCCCATCGAGCATCTTCAGAACCCGAGTATTGATCAAGCAACTCTCGAGCAGGTAATATCAGTACAATCATCTCCATGTTGGATGGACCCCATTATCTTGTATCTCAGAGATGGATACCTTCCAGACGACAAGAAAGTTGCAAGACAAATTCGTCATCGAGCCGCCAGGTATACCTTACAAGACGAAATATTGTTACGCAAAAGTTTTTCCTTGCCTTATTTAAGGTGTCTCCATCCAGAAGAAGCACTTCGTGTTCTCGATGAAATACACCAGGGGGCATGTGGTAACCACCCCAGGGGGCGATCCCTAGCATATAAGGCGATGAGGCAAGGATATTATTGGCCCACTATGAAAGCAGATGCAATTGCATTTTCCAAAAAATGTGACAAGTGCCAGCGATATTCTCCTATACCTCATGTACCATCCGAGCGAATGACTCCAGTAAATAGTCCTTGGCTTTTCGCGCAATGGGGGGTTGATATTATCGGTCCCTTGCCTACTGGAAAAGGACAAAATAGATTCGCGATAGTGGGGGTCGATTACTTCACCAAATGGGCCGAAGCAGAACCATTAGCCAAGATTACTGAGAAACAAACTACTAAGTTCATATGGAGAAATATCATATGCTGTTTCGGACTCCCTCACACTATAATTACTGACAACGGAACGCAGATCGACAACGCAGCCTTTGATGAATTTTGTGAAAAATGGAAGATACGTAACCTCCGCACCTCTCCATATCATCCTCAGGCAAATGGGCAAGTTGAGGCAGTGAATAAGATCATCAAGCATCACTTAAAGACCAAGCTAGGTGAATGTAAAGGTATATGGCCGAAACTTCTGCCAGAAGTACTATGGGCATATAGAACCACGACTTGTACATCAACAGGTGAAACCCCTTTCTCCTTAGCATTTGGTGTCGACGCAGTAGTACCAGTGGAAATTCAAGTACCCTCGTATCGGATCGAGCAGTATGACCCCGTGGGTAATCAGGAAGATCTTCGACTTCATCTCGATCTCTTAGAAGAACGGAGAAATACCTCCCAAGTACGAGCGGCCGCATATCAACAACGTATTGCTCGCTATCGGAATGCTAAGGTTCGGCCTAGATCCCTCAAGCTCGGAGATTTGGTCCTGAAGCAAAAACTCGGAGTTCCCGCTCGTTCGCTGGATCCAAATTGGGAAGGCCCGTATCGGGTTATCAAGATTATGCAACCCGGAACTTATTACTTCGAAGACATGCAGGGAAAACCCGTACGTCGCCCTTGGCACGTGGAGCATTTGCTGCAATACTTCCCCTAGATTCATGTACTTCACAACGACATTTTATGAATAAAAAGTTAAAGATATCTTTTGGTCGCTACTCCATTTATTTGGACCTGAATAGCCCTGAAGAGAATACATACAATCTCTTGGCCAATTGCCTACCTTTGCTAGGGATAAATTCACCTTGGGTGGTCGCATTTCCATTTTATGGATCAAAAATAACATTGAAGGAGAGCACGTTTGTACTCCCGATCATTGGTAAACTCGAAGGCTCAATCGATAGATCAGTCTATCTCCACGAGGGTATGGTCACTACGACCCCCCGGATTGAGCACGATACATTTCTCAATTGATAGATCAGTCTATCTCCACGAGGGTATGGTCACCACGACCCCTCGGATTGAGCACAATTCACTTCTCAATCGATAGATCAGTCTATCTCCACGAGGGTATGGTCACCACGACCCCCCGGATTGAGCACAATTCACTTCTCAATCGATAGATCAGTCTATCTCCATGAGGGTATGGTCACCACGACCCCCCGGATTGAACACAATACATTTCTCAATCGATGGATCAGTCTATCTCCACAAAGGTATGGTCACTACGACCCCCCGGGTTGAGCATAAACTCATTGAAACGAGAAGGCATTCATTGCATGAAGGAGAAAGAGAAAGTAAACAAGAAGAACAAGAACACTTCCAAAAATATTTTTTCATTAATGTCAAATGTTTACAAATATCTGCTCGCAAGTACAGGAGAAAGGAAAACAAAAAGGAAAATCAATCTCGAGGAGGAGGAGCCGTGCTCTCGACTTCAGGGCCCATTTCTGGAGCCCCTCCAGCCTGTGTGGCTTCAGTCACCTTGTTCTCAGCAGCAGCTTGCTCCTCTACAGCTATGATGGTTGCGACTCATCCAAATTCCCCCATATCAAAGGATGGAGACATTCGTTGCACTACTCTTAGCGCAAAGTCGCGACCAGCATCATATGACTCATATCTTTCATCGTCATATAGCTACGAGTTCCGGAACTCAGAAATTGCCCGAGGCCCTTCCTCCGAGAGCATTTTTACCAAGGCGACTTTCTCCCCGTCCCAGTGGATCGAGTCGTCCTTGAGCTGTGCGAGATCGGAACGCTCTTTCTCCAAGTTCTCACTGACTTCTTTAAGCTGCGACTTGGCCTCCGCAAGCCACTCCTCCAGCGAGATCTTGTCTTGACGAAAGATCTCCCTCTCTCTCTCCGCTTTCTCCTTCAAACCCGCGAGCTTCGCGAAGTTAGAGTCAAAAGCTTGATACCTATCGGTCAGGACTTGGACTTTCTCGATGAGGATCTTCTTCTCCTCATCTCTCTTCGAGATCACTACCTCGCGGGCCTTGAGGAGTTGATCCCGTCCTTGAACCGCCTTCTCCAAGGCGATCCTCTTTCCTTCTGCCTCATCGATCACGCGACGAGCGGCGACGATATCACGCCTCGTCTGCAAGATGAGATCTAAGCCCTGCAAAATGGAAAGAAAACGTGAGAAAAATACCTGAGAGCCCAAAAATAAGGAAGTTAAACAAAATCTCCGAGGTCTTACCTGAACCATCCTTACCCCCGCCTCAAGGAAGAGGTTCTCAGGGCTTGGCTCGGGAAGAGAGCCAAAAGTTTGGGCGGAAATGTTGTCGAACAAAAATTTACAGATTGGATGGAGGTGGCGAGGAATAGAGAATGTTCCACCTCCAGATGGCTGGGCGACGACCAACCCAGTCTTGCTCACGACAGGTGGGGCCACCGACTCGCGAGCAGGTCCCGGCTCGCCAGCAGGGGTCAGCTCGCGAGCAGGCACCGACTCGCGAGGTTCTGTTTGCTCGCGAGCCTCGTCAGCTGGGGGGCAGCTGGATCCTGCCCCATCAGGGGAATTATTAGTAATGTTAATCACTGGCGGTCCAGGTGCGACCACCAGTGAGGGGATGTTGGGCACTGCTGGTGCCCCCACCATGCTCGCGAGAGGAGCAGGTTGGTCGCCACCCTTGCGGACGGGTGGTTGAGAAGGTCCGGCAGACTTCTTCTGCCTTTTCGAGTTTGTGCCCTTTAGTCGAGGCAACAAACCCCTCTTTTCTCCAGCTTTTGTCATCGTGACTTCTTCGCTGGATATTAATCCCGCTGCTGCAAGTCGCGAGGAGGACAAGCAGGCCTCGATGTGCCTATCCCCAACAGGCATCTTGTATACTCTTACTATCTTCTCGTGAATCCCTCCCTTCAAGTTTGGTTTGTTCAAGGCCGAGATACCTGCGAGCACAAACAGAGGTCAAAAAATGAAGTTAAACCCTAAAATCTTAACTGGAGAAACAGCACAAGGTGGGACTGTGCCTACCTTCACAGAAAAGACGGGTCACCCCTGGACCCCTGGAGGAAGCAGACTCCCAGTTACCGGAAGCATAGAACCACCGTTTCCTCCAGCAGGGATAGTTCGAGGAGGGTTTCCCCAGCACGAAGTTATCCCGGTGCCAGTAGCACAGGTAGTACCAGCCTTCGCTGGAGGGCGCCTTCTTCAGACGGAACATACAGAGGAACTCTTCCGCCGTGAGCTCCCCATTGCCGACCTGAGCCCAGAGGGCAAAGGAACCCAGAACTACCCTCCATCCGTTCACAATAAGTTGCCCGGGGGCAATCTTATAGCTTCGCAGTACATCCCGAACGAAAGGATGGAGAGGAAGGCGTACCCCCAGGATGAGCTGGTACTCATAGAAGGCCACACACCCTGGGGGAGGAGAGTCCGGTGTTTCTCCATCTCTGGGCAACCGGAGAGTGACGGAGTCAGGGATCCGATATCTCTCCCGTAATTCAACCAACCGGTCCTCCGATAAAATGGAGGGGTATCCGGCCACTGTATATCTGCCTGCCGAAACCCTCGCATTACTAGAAGCAAAGGATTCCGGTGTAGCATCTCCCAGTGGGACGGTGGTCTCGTCAGAGCTCCCAGCCATGAGAAGATTAAAAGAAGAAAAAGAGGAAAAAGTAAATGTACCCAAGTACGAAAGAAAGGAAGAAGAAGAAACACCGAAAGAGGAGGAAGGAACACCGGAGAAAGGAGTATGAGGGGAAGATTACGGGAGAATTCTTTCGTTCGAAAAAACTTCGATAGAAAACCAGAGAAATGGCGGACTCCGTATATTTATAGGCAATCATTCCGCCGCATCTGGTGAAATGTGGCAGCCCCCCTTCGGCGCGGCAGTCGAGCAGGCACGCCCATTAACTCTCCGGACACGTGGCGAGCGTCTCTTCACTTCCTGGCTGCGGAAAGGCTGCGAAAAGCTAGCGCTCATTAATTCTAGCCTAATCATGTACGATTTCATTCTTGATAAAGGCAGCAGGCGGTTACGTGTGATAGTGAATTAAGTCCTTCCCTTAGAATTCTTGGCTGAAAGGACTTGGGGGGCATCTGTTATAGTAAAAAATAGCGGAGATCATCTGCCGGAGGCTTCTTATTATATTCTAATGATACTCCGACCCCGCGAGCACATTTATCTGACTATCGAGAACGTCTGTTCGCGTCTCGTATATTCTGATGATGCTCCGATCCCGCGAGCACATTTATCCGACTATCGAGAACGTCTGTTCGCGTCTCGTATATTCTGATGATGCTCCGATCCCGCGAGCACATTTATCTGTAACGACCTGAGATTTTCGACTCTCGTGTATAACACGACGGCCGAATTCCCAAGTAATTTATGAAATAACTAATTTGTCAAATAATAAAATATATCATTCAAGCACAATGGCAGAAACAATTATCATCTTATTCAATCAAACTTACTACGTCATTATCAATGTTTAAATAAATGAACCAACCAATATCCATACTGATTAATTAAAATACAAAACCATGTCTTCTCTTGAAGACTTATTACAATTCCATAAATGTATCAACTACTCAAAAGAAATATTTAATAAATGAAAACATCAACTAAGTTTCTCTAACATCGTCATCCGCCATGTGATTGTACGAACATCGAACTCTTTTCCTTGAAAATCGGGTTCATTACCTGGATCTTCACCTGCATCATCTAAATTGTGTTTGGGATAGCGTTAAACGCTATCATAGTGGGGAATATTCCTTCCAAGACAATCAAGAATAATAATAACGGTACAGAGTAAACGTAAGCAGTATATTATCATTTAATCAGATCAAAACAACCAATTAAAAATCTTTGTTAATGCGATGCATGGAATGCATGCTCTGGCTAAGGCACCCTGGCTAGAATCACAATCCATGAAGTGGGAGACTCCCTGTTACGACTTCATGCTAGCCACTAGTCACCAGAGGTTCCTAGGACGCACAAGCCCATAGTTTTGCCCGACCACGTGAGAAACGGGACGCTCATAGCCCAGATCTACACGTGACAGTGTACGGGAGAAGTAGGACGCTCTAGCCTATTCTCAATTCCGTACACCCACATGGAGCCAAGTGAATGCATGACTTTAGTTTCACCTTTATTTAAGTGTTTTCGCATACAACAGATTTAAATAAAACTCAACGGTCACTATGGGGAGTCGCAAGCAACCCAGCATAGGCCGACAGCACGAGATTAGTGTCCATAGCACCAACCCCGGCTCATGAGAATTTGTATACCATTAGTGTTCACTCATTGTCCCATTTTATGATTTCATCATGTCCCAAAAAGCCAATGTTGTACATCATGACCAAATTCATTAAAATACTCGTGTAATATAAATGGATCCAATCAAGCATCATGTACATGTAATGATCCATTAACAAACAATCACTTCATTCTCTCAATTAAGTCAAGATATATTCTTCCATCATGGACACCTCTCACGGGTTCCATCTCTCTACATCAAATAATTTTACCAACTTAGGGACAAAGAGTATACAATAATGGGATATCCATATAATGATCTTATACACATATTTCATATCACAATATGAAAACCAATGTTACTTGTAAAACACGTATTAAGGAAATAAGGGCATAGATTTTACAAAGATAAATAACACAAATACACATGCTTCTTAGTCAAAAATCTAAACAAGGAATCACATCATCATATAATGATATTCATTACAAATCCCACATTAAACTTCATGTTATATGGATAAGCAATTCAAAACGAAATAACTTCATATGCCACGAAAGAAACTTATGATAATCGTAATATTATTAATGAAAAGCTTGAAGGAAAATCCTCACCTTATGATGAACTTAGAAGAAGAGGGTTGTAGAAGATCCTAGCCGCTGGAAAAATATGAGAAAGAACTCTCTTCTCTCTCTCTCTCTCTCTCTTCTCTCTTTCTCTAAGGCATGGAGGCTAGGGTTAGGAGAAGGACTTGGAAGTGCGTTGTAGAAATATGGAGAGGGATGTGCACGCGAGGTCTTGTGTAACAACCTCTTGAGGTGGGTTTCTCAAATCTCAATATTCAGATGATCTATGATCAATTCCAATCCGTTCATCTTATCAAGCTCGAAGAGTAGAGTCAGAATACGTAAATTTCTTGATGATCCACATTCTAGATTAGCCGATCCTTGAAAATGGCCTAACGGGTGCTAAAATGGGCTAGATCTCAATTAACGGTCTGCGCTTGATGATCAGGGCCTAAATTTTGAGAAAATATGTAGTCATGATAGGCAAACAATTGTACAAAGTTTAGTAGTTGATTGATGGTGAGAAATGCCTAGATCTGAAATTTCAATTTTTGGCGGAAAAGGAAGGTACTGGCTTTGTGGTTCAATGGTGTAGGATTATAGATCGGGGTCCAAACTTTGTGTAAACTCGTAGTCATATGAGTATAATAAGTGGTCCAAATTTGAGAAGCGATTGATGGTGAGAAGTGGGTAAATTGAAAGGTTCAAATTTGAGAAGAGTTGGTAACTCGTTAATTTCTAGAACGGGATAACTTCACGCATAAGAAAGAGGCTTATCAAGGTGGGGCACTCAAATCACACTATTGGTCCATGATAAAGACGATCCAAGTCATTTATATGAAGAGAAATATTCGACTACGACTAATCATCTACTTTTCTCACTCGATGGACATGAAAATCAAGGGTTAAGGGGCTGATTTGACAATCGGACCACTTCTACTATGATTTAAAGGCTGAAATTTGATGTGTATGGTTAATATGTACCCAAAAGCTTAAATCCAGGGTTTTGCGTGAAAGTGATCGTCAGAAACTATAATACTTAAAAATGGCATCTTAACTTAAGCTTAACTAATGGCATTTTCGTAATTATCTAAAAAGTGCGTGATTTTTGAAATCTGATCTTTCTACGATGTTTATGGGATCATTCTAAGCAACTTTTGTAAAGGGTACCCTATCGGATCTCCTACGGATGTCCCGCTATTCGCAAATCAACGGTAAATGCACGATAATTAATAAAAAAATAAATTAAAATGAATTTTCAAAAAGTTTCAAATAAATCTCGAAAATCTGGGGCGTTACAAACCACCCCCCTTAAAAACAAACTTCGTCCCCGAAGTTTCCTAAGCATCGTCGATAAAAGATTGAGGGCAATCTCAGTTTATGACTTCTCGTCTAACTTTCTGAACTATTTCTGGTCAGACATGATCACAATCCACCCCCCTTAAAAATAAATCCGTACTCAACATCGATTTTTACAAGCTCCCCCAAATTTCTTTCCTATCATGCTTCCACTGTGCACTCTGATTCCTAGATGGTTCTGAATATATTAATTGGTCTCTCAAATCATTCAATCATCTAGCGCCCTAATATTTCTCAAGTTTGGGTGGGTGCTCTTATAGTCAAGGATCTAAGACGATTAGGGTTAGATAATTATAAAGGATGTCTGATCGCTAACGAAATGACTGATCAAGAGTTTAAAAGATAGATCTGGGTTTGATTAGGTTGGCATGATCGGATGGTCACTTGAATGAGTTGATAAACAAGCGGATAACAAAGTGAATGAGATATCATCGACAGTTCTTTAATAGCTAAAAGTGCGACAGAAAGGTGAGGTTAGGGATACTGTATTCTATCTCTTTATAGGGTCTAAGTGGCTAAGCTTCTACGTCCTAGGGTCGTCTATACATCTATCTTATTTTAGTCATCCAAAGAAAACAATTACACACATTCCAAGAGAATGCATAAAAGTCGTCCAGTTAGAACAAGGATGCGATTTGTATTGTGTCGACATCACGGGTGAACAGTTCAAGTAGATTCAGATCCGATACTTAGATCTTCTACTCGCATCTGAGCATTGAGTTCATTAGTACCCATTCGAAATTCCGAGTGTCGACCCTCGGGATTTGAACGAAGATCCAATCACTTACACAATATATTAGGTATGGTTCTGCCCTCCCGTGCGGCCGATTTAGTCTAACATTGTGGGGACCTTCATGTATTCTCTAACAAAGAAAACATCAACAAAGATCACTAAATTGAAATCCAACAATATAAAACATTAAAACCTTACGAGATCCTATTTACTTTCATTGTTAGACATGGTCGAAGATTTATGTGAGGGATTGGTAAATGGCATTTTATTGTTACGATAATCTACTTTAAGTAAGAGGGTTGGGCCTAAAATTCATAGGGATGTATGAGCATACACTAGGGAATACTTCTAAGGGTGCCATCTTACGATAACTAAGGCTAAACAAGGGGTTCAGAGGTTTTCAAAGCTAAGGAACTAGGATAGTGTCAAATCTGGTACACAGAACTTATAAGCGCTCTTAGAATTTATCTCTCAAACCGAACGTGATTTTTGCCTGAAATTTGGAGGGTAATCTAAAAGTTAGGTGAAGAATCATCCAAAATTTTCTCAGAATGAAATTCCTATGAAAAGATTTGATTCTGACCTCTAAAAGTCTGAAAAACGTAACAGTCCAGCAGTTTCCAGCGCAAGATTTTCTCTACTAACAGAATTTTCACGATTTATATAAATGTAGGATTGATCTGAAATTTTATGAGAGTGTTGGGTGATGAGTTAGAAATATGTATAAAAAATTTTAAAAATTTATCAATTCCGAAAATATAATTCTTAGTGGTAACATTGCCTAAGGGTCAGGAAATTTGTCCTAACAAAAATAATTCAAAATAAAATAGTTATCCTTAAAATTTGAGGAAGATAAATCCCATGACTCAGCGTAACGCTGATCTAAATATGAGAAAATGATGAGAGCTCCAAAAATTCTAGAAAAAGTGAGAATCCACTTCCCAAAAATCTTAAAATTTCATATTTTTACGTTCATCGGCTATCCTAATGATTTTAAGGGGCCTATGTTTGAGTCTCTAGATTCATAACATCTCATGCATCCAATGGGGGATGAACCTAAGTGTTTTTGTTTCTATTTCGTGGGAATCTAATCCCTAAGGGATATTTATTATGAAAATGGTTGGGCTTCTCACCCAGAGGTCCCGATTGTGCTCTGATACCAACTGTAACGACCTGAGATTTTCGACTCTCGTGTATAACACGACGGCCGAATTCCCAAGTAATTTATGAAATAACTAATTTGTCAAATAATAAAATATATCATTCAAGCACAATGGCAGAAACAATTATCATCTTATTCAATCAAACTTACTACGTCATTATCAATGTTTAAATAAATGAACCAACCAATATCCATACTGATTAATTAAAATACAAAACCATGTCTTCTCTTGAAGACTTATTACAATTCCATAAATGTATCAACTACTCAAAAGAAATATTTAATAAATGAAAACATCAACTAAGTTTCTCTAACATCGTCATCCGCCATGTGATTGTACGAACATCGAACTCTTTTCCTTGAAAATCGGGTTCATTACCTGGATCTTCACCTGCATCATCTAAATTGTGTTTGGGATAGCGTTAAACGCTATCATAGTGGGGAATATTCCTTCCAAGACAATCAAGAATAATAATAACGGTACAGAGTAAACGTAAGCAGTATATTATCATTTAATCAGATCAAAACAACCAATTAAAAATCTTTGTTAATGCGATGCATGGAATGCATGCTCTGGCTAAGGCACCCTGGCTAGAATCACAATCCATGAAGTGGGAGACTCCCTGTTACGACTTCATGCTAGCCACTAGTCACCAGAGGTTCCTAGGACGCACAAGCCCATAGTTTTGCCCGACCACGTGAGAAACGGGACGCTCATAGCCCAGATCTACACGTGACAGTGTACGGGAGAAGTAGGACGCTCTAGCCTATTCTCAATTCCGTACACCCACATGGAGCCAAGTGAATGCATGACTTTAGTTTCACCTTTATTTAAGTGTTTTCGCATACAACAGATTTAAATAAAACTCAACGGTCACTATGGGGAGTCGCAAGTAACCCAGCATAGGCCGACAGCACGAGATTAGTGTCCATAGCACCAACCCCGGCTCATGAGAATTTGTATACCATTAGTGTTCACTCATTGTCCCATTTTATGATTTCATCATGTCCCAAAAAGCCAATGTTGTACATCATGACCAAATTCATTAAAATACTCGTGTAATATAAATGGATCCAATCAAGCATCATGTACATGTAATGATCCATTAACAAACAATCACTTCATTCTCTCAATTAAGTCAAGATATATTCTTCCATCATGGACACCTCTCACGGGTTCCATCTCTCTACATCAAATAATTTTACCAACTTAGGGACAAAGAGTATACAATAATGGGATATCCATATAATGATCTTATACACATATTTCATATCACAATATGAAAACCAATGTTACTTGTAAAACACGTATTAAGGAAATAAGGGCATAGATTTTACAAAGATAAATAACACAAATACACATGCTTCTTAGTCAAAAATCTTAACAAGGAATCACATCATCATATAATGATATTCATTACAAATCCCACATTAAACTTCATGTTATATGGATAAGCAATTCAAAACGAAATAACTTCATATGCCACGAAAGAAACTTATGATAATCGTAATATTATTAATGAAAAGCTTGAAGGAAAATCCTCACCTTATGATGAACTTAGAAGAAGAGGGTTGTAGAAGATCCTAGCCGCTGGAAAAATATGAGAAAGAACTCTCTTCTCTCTCTCTCTCTCTCTCTTCTCTCTTTCTCTAAGGCATGGAGGCTAGGGTTAGGAGAAGGACTTGGAAGTGCGTTGTAGAAATATGGAGAGGGATGTGCACGCGAGGTCTTGTGTAACAACCTCTTGAGGTGGGTTTCTCAAATCTCAATATTCAGATGATCTATGATCAATTCCAATCCGTTCATCTTATCAAGCTCGAAGAGTAGAGTCAGAATACGTAAATTTCTTGATGATCCACATTCTAGATTAGCCGATCCTTGAAAATGGCCTAACGGGTGCTAAAATGGGCTAGATCTCAATTAACGGTCTGCGCTTGATGATCAGGGCCTAAATTTTGAGAAAATATGTAGTCATGATAGGCAAACAATTGTACAAAGTTTAGTAGTTGATTGATGGTGAGAAATGCCTAGATCTGAAATTTCAATTTTTGGCGGAAAAGGAAGGTACTGGCTTTGTGGTTCAATGGTGTAGGATTATAGATCGGGGTCCAAACTTTGTGTAAACTCGTAGTCATATGAGTATAATAAGTGGTCCAAATTTGAGAAGCGATTGATGGTGAGAAGTGGGTAAATTGAAAGGTTCAAATTTGAGAAGAGTTGGTAACTCGTTAATTTCTAGAACGGGATAACTTCACGCATAAGAAAGAGGCTTATCAAGGTGGGGCACTCAAATCACACTATTGGTCCATGATAAAGACGATCCAAGTCATTTATATGAAGAGAAATATTCGACTACGACTAATCATCTACTTTTCTCACTCGATGGACATGAAAATCAAGGGTTAAGGGGCTGATTTGACAATCGGACCACTTCTACTATGATTTAAAGGCTGAAATTTGATGTGTATGGTTAATATGTACCCAAAAGCTTAAATCCAGGGTTTTGCGTGAAAGTGATCGTCAGAAACTATAATACTTAAAAATGGCATCTTAACTTAAGCTTAACTAATGGCATTTTCGTAATTATCTAAAAAGTGCGTGATTTTTGAAATCTGATCTTTCTACGATGTTTATGGGATCATTCTAAGCAACTTTTGTAAAGGGTACCCTATCGGATCTCCTACGGATGTCCCGCTATTCGCAAATCAACGGTAAATGCACGATAATTAATAAAAAAATAAATTAAAATGAATTTTCAAAAAGTTTCAAATAAATCTCGAAAATCTGGGGCGTTACAAACCACCCCCCTTAAAAACAAACTTCGTCCCCGAAGTTTCCTAAGCATCGTCGATAAAAGATTGAGGGCAATCTCAGTTTATGACTTCTCGTCTAACTTTCTGAACTATTTCTGGTCAGACATGATCACAATCCACCCCCCTTAAAAATAAATCCGTACTCAACATCGATTTTTACAAGCTCCCCCAAATTTCTTTCCTATCATGCTTCCACTGTGCACTCTGATTCCTAGATGGTTCTGAATATATTAATTGGTCTCTCAAATCATTCAATCATCTAGCGCCCTAATATTTCTCAAGTTTGGGTGGGTGCTCTTATAGTCAAGGATCTAAGACGATTAGGGTTAGATAATTATAAAGGATGTCTGATCGCTAACGAAATGACTGATCAAGAGTTTAAAAGATAGATCTGGGTTTGATTAGGTTGGCATGATCGGATGGTCACTTGAATGAGTTGATAAACAAGCGGATAACAAAGTGAATGAGATATCATCGACAGTTCTTTAATAGCTAAAAGTGCGACAGAAAGGTGAGGTTAGGGATACTGTATTCTATCTCTTTATAGGGTCTAAGTGGCTAAGCTTCTACGTCCTAGGGTCGTCTATACATCTATCTTATTTTAGTCATCCAAAGAAAACAATTACACACATTCCAAGAGAATGCATAAAAGTCGTCCAGTTAGAACAAGGATGCGATTTGTATTGTGTCGACATCACGGGTGAACAGTTCAAGTAGATTCAGATCCGATACTTAGATCTTCTACTCGCATCTGAGCATTGAGTTCATTAGTACCCATTCGAAATTCCGAGTGTCGACCCTCGGGATTTGAACGAAGATCCAATCACTTACACAATATATTAGGTATGGTTCTGCCCTCCCGTGCGGCCGATTTAGTCTAACATTGTGGGGACCTTCATGTATTCTCTAACAAAGAAAACATCAACAAAGATCACTAAATTGAAATCCAACAATATAAAACATTAAAACCTTACGAGATCCTATTTACTTTCATTGTTAGACATGGTCGAAGATTTATGTGAGGGATTGGTAAATGGCATTTTATTGTTACGATAATCTACTTTAAGTAAGAGGGTTGGGCCTAAAATTCATAGGGATGTATGAGCATACACTAGGGAATACTTCTAAGGGTGCCATCTTACGATAACTAAGGCTAAACAAGGGGTTCAGAGGTTTTCAAAGCTAAGGAACTAGGATAGTGTCAAATCTGGAACACAGAACTTATAAGCGCTCTTAGAATTTATCTCTCAAACCGAACGTGATTTTTGCCTGAAATTTGGAGGGTAATCTAAAAGTTAGGTGAAGAATCATCCAAAATTTTCTCAGAATGAAATTCCTATGAAAAGATTTGATTCTGACCTCTAAAAGTCTGAAAAACGTAACAGTCCAGCAGTTTCCAGCGCAAGATTTTCTCTACTAACAGAATTTTCACGATTTATATAAATGTAGGATTGATCTGAAATTTTATGAGAGTGTTGGGTGATGAGTTAGAAATATGTATAAAAAATTTTAAAAATTTATCAATTCCGAAAATATAATTCTTAGTGGTAACATTGCCTAAGGGTCAGGAAATTTGTCCTAACAAAAATAATTCAAAATAAAATAGTTATCCTTAAAATTTGAGGAAGATAAATCCCATGACTCAGCGTAACGCTGATCTAAATATGAGAAAATGATGAGAGCTCCAAAAATTCTAGAAAAAGTGAGAATCCACTTCCCAAAAATCTTAAAATTTCATATTTTTACGTTCATCGGCTATCCTAATGATTTTAAGGGGCCTATGTTTGAGTCTCTAGATTCATAACATCTCATGCATCCAATGGGGGATGAACCTAAGTGTTTTTGTTTCTATTTCGTGGGAATCTAATCCCTAAGGGATATTTATTATGAAAATGGTTGGGCTTCTCACCCAGAGGTCCCGATTGTGCTCTGATACCAACTGTAACGACCTGAGATTTTCGACTCTCGTGTATAACACGACGGCCGAATTCCCAAGTAATTTATGAAATAACTAATTTGTCAAATAATAAAATATATCATTCAAGCACAATGGCAGAAACAATTATCATCTTATTCAATCAAACTTACTACGTCATTATCAATGTTTAAATAAATGAACCAACCAATATCCATACTGATTAATTAAAATACAAAACCATGTCTTCTCTTGAAGACTTATTACAATTCCATAAATGTATCAACTACTCAAAAGAAATATTTAATAAATGAAAACATCAACTAAGTTTCTCTAACATCGTCATCCGCCATGTGATTGTACGAACATCGAACTCTTTTCCTTGAAAATCGGGTTCATTACCTGGATCTTCACCTGCATCATCTAAATTGTGTTTGGGATAGCGTTAAACGCTATCATAGTGGGGAATATTCCTTCCAAGACAATCAAGAATAATAATAACGGTACAGAGTAAACGTAAGCAGTATATTATCATTTAATCAGATCAAAACAACCAATTAAAAATCTTTGTTAATGCGATGCATGGAATGCATGCTCTGGCTAAGGCACCCTGGCTAGAATCACAATCCATGAAGTGGGAGACTCCCTGTTACGACTTCATGCTAGCCACTAGTCACCAGAGGTTCCTAGGACGCACAAGCCCATAGTTTTGCCCGACCACGTGAGAAACGGGACGCTCATAGCCCAGATCTACACGTGACAGTGTACGGGAGAAGTAGGACGCTCTAGCCTATTCTCAATTCCGTACACCCACATGGAGCCAAGTGAATGCATGACTTTAGTTTCACCTTTATTTAAGTGTTTTCGCATACAACAGATTTAAATAAAACTCAACGGTCACTATGGGGAGTCGCAAGCAACCCAGCATAGGCCGACAGCACGAGATTAGTGTCCATAGCACCAACCCCGGCTCATGAGAATTTGTATACCATTAGTGTTCACTCATTGTCCCATTTTATGATTTCATCATGTCCCAAAAAGCCAATGTTGTACATCATGACCAAATTCATTAAAATACTCGTGTAATATAAATGGATCCAATCAAGCATCATGTACATGTAATGATCCATTAACAAACAATCACTTCATTCTCTCAATTAAGTCAAGATATATTCTTCCATCATGGACACCTCTCACGGGTTCCATCTCTCTACATCAAATAATTTTACCAACTTAGGGACAAAGAGTATACAATAATGGGATATCCATATAATGATCTTATACACATATTTCATATCACAATATGAAAACCAATGTTACTTGTAAAACACGTATTAAGGAAATAAGGGCATAGATTTTACAAAGATAAATAACACAAATACACATGCTTCTTAGTCAAAAATCTAAACAAGGAATCACATCATCATATAATGATATTCATTACAAATCCCACATTAAACTTCATGTTATATGGATAAGCAATTCAAAACGAAATAACTTCATATGCCACGAAAGAAACTTATGATAATCGTAATATTATTAATGAAAAGCTTGAAGGAAAATCCTCACCTTATGATGAACTTAGAAGAAGAGGGTTGTAGAAGATCCTAGCCGCTGGAAAAATATGAGAAAGAACTCTCTTCTCTCTCTCTCTCTCTCTCTTCTCTCTTTCTCTAAGGCATGGAGGCTAGGGTTAGGAGAAGGACTTGGAAGTGCGTTGTAGAAATATGGAGAGGGATGTGCACGCGAGGTCTTGTGTAACAACCTCTTGAGGTGGGTTTCTCAAATCTCAATATTCAGATGATCTATGATCAATTCCAATCCGTTCATCTTATCAAGCTCGAAGAGTAGAGTCAGAATACGTAAATTTCTTGATGATCCACATTCTAGATTAGCCGATCCTTGAAAATGGCCTAACGGGTGCTAAAATGGGCTAGATCTCAATTAACGGTCTGCGCTTGATGATCAGGGCCTAAATTTTGAGAAAATATGTAGTCATGATAGGCAAACAATTGTACAAAGTTTAGTAGTTGATTGATGGTGAGAAATGCCTAGATCTGAAATTTCAATTTTTGGCGGAAAAGGAAGGTACTGGCTTTGTGGTTCAATGGTGTAGGATTATAGATCGGGGTCCAAACTTTGTGTAAACTCGTAGTCATATGAGTATAATAAGTGGTCCAAATTTGAGAAGCGATTGATGGTGAGAAGTGGGTAAATTGAAAGGTTCAAATTTGAGAAGAGTTGGTAACTCGTTAATTTCTAGAACGGGATAACTTCACGCATAAGAAAGAGGCTTATCAAGGTGGGGCACTCAAATCACACTATTGGTCCATGATAAAGACGATCCAAGTCATTTATATGAAGAGAAATATTCGACTACGACTAATCATCTACTTTTCTCACTCGATGGACATGAAAATCAAGGGTTAAGGGGCTGATTTGACAATCGGACCACTTCTACTATGATTTAAAGGCTGAAATTTGATGTGTATGGTTAATATGTACCCAAAAGCTTAAATCCAGGGTTTTGCGTGAAAGTGATCGTCAGAAACTATAATACTTAAAAATGGCATCTTAACTTAAGCTTAACTAATGGCATTTTCGTAATTATCTAAAAAGTGCGTGATTTTTGAAATCTGATCTTTCTACGATGTTTATGGGATCATTCTAAGCAACTTTTGTAAAGGGTACCCTATCGGATCTCCTACGGATGTCCCGCTATTCGCAAATCAACGGTAAATGCACGATAATTAATAAAAAAATAAATTAAAATGAATTTTCAAAAAGTTTCAAATAAATCTCGAAAATCTGGGGCGTTACATTATCCGACTATCGAGAATGTCTGTTCGCGACTCGCATATTAGGAAAAACGATGCTCGATTACCAAAGCTTCGAGAAGTTGTGATCGATAGTCAAATACTGGAAGGCGAGAGGAGTTATATTTTTCCTGCGAGCAGACCTTCTCACAAGTCGTTGAAAGGTGTCGTATCTGAATGGGCGATCACTTGGACTCGCGACTATCTTCCAACATGCAAACAGCTTTTTTGTGGTGACATCTCTTAGCCCTCAGTACCAGCAGCCCGTATAGGCCGAGATTGGGCTTATCTTCTTCAGTGGTTCCGAGTCTCAAGGGATCGCTATCAAGGAACGAAACTATCGGACGAGTCATTGTGTCATGCCCCAAATTCGGTTCTCGACGTCCATTCGCTGTAACCCGAATTCAGAGGTGGCAGCCTCCGTAGTACCCCGATCTCGGATCCTAACCCCACACGCCAGGTTCCGATCCTGGGATACCACAAGGAGGATTTTAGGGTCTGAATTTTTTTTTGAAACATGAGCATCACAATATGAGTACCATCAAAGACAAACACAATATTTCCACTAAATCATTTCGTTTATATACAGTACTGAAAAGTAAATACACAATGCGTAAATATAAAAACTGTGCACAATCCGGCACCTCCTGCTACTGCACTCCCAACTCCAACTCAACGTTGCTGATACACTATGTTATAACCTGCAGCGTAACAAACGCGCATAAGTTTCGTATGAAGCTTTGTGAGTGCGTGTGTGCGTGCACAATGCGTATGACAAGCATGATAAATATCAGAGTAAGTAGTAAAGCATGATGAGAACTTTAAACCAAGACTTCACCCAATTAGGCTACACGATCATGTGATATGGATAACCAGCCTACCATGGCTATGCAAGCGTGCAATACAGGTAACCAGCCTACCAAGGCTATATACTCATACTGTGCAATGGCCTACAGGGCCTAATGTCACATACAATGATCCAATGCATGTATGCAAATCACCACCTCTCAATATAGTGGTCCAGATACGAACAGTCAAAACGCGATCACATAAGCAATGCAGGACTCGAAACTGGTAGCTCGCCCAGTGTGGTAGCTCGCCCAGGCTTATAGCCCCGCCCACATCACACCCGCCCACATCAGGACCGTCCCACACCATACAGTGATACCAATACCATCTCTGAAACGGAACATCACCGGGGTCTCACAGACCTCACTACTCACCAGTAGAATGCCAAAGCCTATCTGGTGCAATAGCGGACCTACTCACAGCTGGTCAAACTCAACCCACTTTGCCAACACTCTTCCGGCAGGTTAGGTCAGACCTCCTTCCAAACCGACCACGTGCAGTGGAAAACACCGCCGTTTGGTATTCGGCATACTGGTGTATGATTAAACCACCCGGTCCTTGAATGGAGCACCCACCTTGGTACCAACGGGTTCAGGGACTTTCACCCAGGGACATCTATGGCATCCTGTTTAAAGATCACATATTTCGGTGTTCCTGCAAACCACGATGGAGCTGTGGTTGCAACGTAGTAACCATGCTATATGAGGCACAAGCAGACGGTGCGAAACACAACCATGCATACAAACGTGGGACGACATGCCCGTGCAAGTCTCTAAAGAGCACCATAAAACTATAAGGTCTCAAATACAATGTCACCGTCAACTGGTAATGAACTGCACGATAATCACGACCGATATGGCCGGTTGATACAAGACAATCAGATGAGCCAAGCATTCATGATGCATGAGTCAAGTATACAGTATGAGTGCCAACAAGTAGTCCATCTACCACGATGGCTATAAATCAATCTAGTCCAACTTATTTGAGATATGATTAAGATGAGGGGACACATATGAATGATCGAGTCATAGTGCGGGATGTCGCTAGCCAGGGAATCTCGCACCAAGGGCTACAAGGTATGCTAAGTTATGCCTACCATACAGTGTAAGTCAGGATGATAGATTCCTGTCCTCGAATAGTCCCATACCTATTGGAGAGGTTTGCGATAGAGAGCACGTGAATTACATTTGCGCGACTACATCTCGAATGCCTTATGAATGCGTTTATGCCCTAGTGGTCCCCAACTAACAATGGTGATTGGGGATGCATACTCATTACACATGCATAGTGGTCGTCGAAGCATATAGTATAAAGATCACATATGAGTATTCCAACAACACTACGTGTGGCAACAGACATACTAAAAATAGCATAAAAAGATAATTCATTTATAATACAAGCAAACATAAAGAGATAAGACTCTAAATGGATGGTATACAACAACACAGATGGTCTAACAACTGAACGGTGTGGATTAACCTTCAACATTCAAATAACCCAAATGGAAAGAAAATGATTGAATACACTACCGACATATCAAAGGTAGAACCTACTTGAGCGGCAAGAGTAGAATACCCAAAATCATGCTGAGACCCATAATCCTGTAGTACAGTAGAGATGAACACAATAATGGTCCGTAAAAGGAATGTCATAGAACGGGTTGCAAGATAGACAGGTCATGACAGAGAAACATACATGGTAGGGTAATCTGAGATAGATGGTCAATACAATGAGGTCCAAAAAGGGACGACAAGTCTAACCTCATGCTACAAGATAGGCTCCATATAATGGATGACCTAGATGACATACGAACGTCGAGGATGAGCCCCACACTCGTCCTGAAGGTAAACGGACGGTGTGAATGGGATATACATGATATGGTGGTCTTTAATAATTGGGTACAAGGGTAGGAGGGGTGAGTCATATGAGTATACAAGCTGAGTTACCAAGATCAATCAACATGGTGAGTCAACAAGGTGAGTCAATAAGGTAGGTTGACAAGGCGGGTCAACATGGTGAGTTAACAAGGTGAATTGACAAGACGGTTCAACAGGGTGAGTTTTAGAAGGTAGCCCTGTGACTTGGATCAAGCAAACTCTAAGGATGACCTTTCAATAAGGGTTTACACAACTAATCATCAAGGTGGATCTACGGGATGGACAATGCGGTCATTCGAACACACACACTAAGGTGGTCCCAAAGCCATCCTGTACATAACATGCTAGGGTCCATTCATTTGGATGGTTTGGATCAAGCGCAAATTTAAGGTGGTCCTAATGGATGGCCAACATACATATCGCACCATAGTAGCCAATGGCTGACGTGGATAGAACACATGCATAACAAGGTGGACCCGTGGTTGGGTATAACCGTACCAAGGAGTGGGGAAGCCACCTACATCAATGAGCCCCAACAGTTTGGGATCAACTCGATATTTGTGCTCTCCCACTAATCAAGTGAGATGGCAATCAAACACCATGGTGGGGCCCGCACACCACACGTATGGAACCCCACCCATGGCTGGGTGACTTATGAACAGGAAGAATGGCAAATAAACATAACAGATGGGTCCTGTAAAGTTTCCAATGGTAGGCATTCAATCACCCTTATTTTCTACGTGTGGCCCACTCAAAACTGGGCCCACACCTCTGTCAAGAAGAACGACAAAGTATACTTAACATTCATCAAGGTGGGACCCAAAGTTGGGCCCCATCACCTTTGGTTAGATGGATAAATAAACATTACAATGGCCCCAAGGAAGGTTTCAAAGGTGGGCATCAATGGCCATGGTTTCCCTACAATGTGGTCCACTTGAGGTTTGTTTTCACCTCATCTTTTCTTGGAGGGCCCATGGACTAAAATAATATGGAAAAACAGATGGGCGGCATACATAAAACAGATACATCGTGGTGGGACCCATAGAGCGTAGCACCCAAATGGGCCCCAAGAGTTTTGAATCAAACTAATATTTTTGTTTTCCCATTAATCCATGTACATGTGATCTTATGAACAGGTTGAATGACAAATAAACATCACTGTAGGGCCTGGGAAGGTCTCAACGGTGGAAATCATTATTCCCACTGTTTCCTGTGACATGGTCCACTTGACAATTGGATATGCTTAAATTTTGGGCTCAGCCACTAAAATGAGCTGGAAAAACATCTGGACAGAATAGATAAAGCAAATACATTCTAGGTGGGTCCCACGAGTGGGCCAGCCGCTGGACAGCCCAACCAGCCCACGGCCAGCGCCCTTTCCTTTTTCTTTTTCTTTTTCTTTTTCTTTTTCATTTTTTTTTTTAAATGATCTCATCAAGTGGGGCCACAGAAGTTTTTAATCAAGCTGATAGTTTTGTTTTCCCTTCCTACACACGCACATGTGAACTCATGAACAGGTTGGATCTCAAGTAAACATCATGGTGGGCCATAGGTAGGTTTCAACGGTTTGTCACTGCCCTCACTGTTTTCTGTGGTGGGGTCCACTGGAGATTTGGATCTGTCTCATTCTTGAGGTCATGCCCTAAAATGATCTCCCCAATTGGATGGATGGTGAGGATATAGCACATACATCATGGTGGGACCCACGAGTGGGCCACCAGATGGCCTCACGAGCCAGCGTCCACGGACGCTGGCACTCCAGCGTCAGAGACGCCTCACGCCTCTGCCCCTTCGTCTTTCCTTTCTTTCTTTCTTTCTTTTTTTTTTTTTGTTTTCCATGGTTTTCGTCGAGTGGGGCCCACATAAGGGTGATCCACTACGTTCATCAGCTGGGCCATCTCATGGTGGGCCCAATGAGCCCAATATTGGGTATATTACGAGGCCTAAAAATGTCGAGGTGGGCCGAGGAAGTTTCGATAGTGGACATCATTCACCCCACTGTTTCATGCGGTGCGGCCCACTTAAGATTTGGATCGGCTTCATCCTTGGGTCTTAGCCCTAAAATGATATGGTAAAACAGATAGACGGTGTGGATGGAACACAAACATCAAGGTGGGTCCCACGAGTGGGGACCCCACTAACCCCTCCAACGTACGCTGGACGTTTCCAGCGTCTCTAACGCTGGGACGTCCAGCGTCCATGTTTTTTTTTCTCTTTTTTTTCTTTTCTCTAGTTTATTTCAGGTGGGGCCCACTTAGGGAAGATCCAATCCTTTCATCGGGTTTCCCAGCTCGTTGGGGACCTAATGAGCCCAATATTGGGCAGGCTACGGGGCCTACAAACATCAAGGTGGGCCCAAGAAGTCCAGCAGTCCATAACATTATCTCCACTGTTTTCGATGTTGTGGTCCACCTACGATCTGGATCTGCTTCATTTTTTTGGTACCCAGCCATAAAATGGGCTGGAGAAACAGATGGACGGCATAGATCAAATATATGCATCAAGGTGGGTCCCACGAGTGGGGACCCCACTCAACGCCCAAAAGGGCTCTCTAGTCGACGCGCTGCTGGGCAGCAGCGTCCTCTGGACGCTGGCTGTCCAGCAGCATCTCCTTCACTTTTTTTTGTTTTCTTTTTTTTCTTTTTATATACTTTCAAGTGGGGCCCATATGTGTAAGATCCAGCCCATCCATCTCATTGCCCATCACAAGGTGGGCCCAAGGGAAGAAAATGAAAAGTAAACGAGAAGAAGGGGGGAAGGTTTGCACTCACAATGATGGTTGGACAGTTGGATTGCCGATCGGACGGTCCAGATGATGATCGGGGTCCTCCAAGCTTGATCTCCTTCTTTAATCTCTCTCTCTCTTTCTCTCTCTTGATCTCCCTCTAAATCTCTCTACTTCTCTCTCTTCTCTCTCTCCTTTCTCTTTCTCTCTCCTTTCTCTCTTTCTTGCAAAAAAAATGGGAATGAGAAGGCCACCCCCCCTACGTATGGCTCTTGTATGGGAGAGGGGGGTACTTTAGGTGATGATGATGATGATGGGATGGGAGCATGAGAGGTATGGGTTGTGGTTGACTTTTGGAGGTGAGAGAGTGATGGGGTGGGTATGGTAATGATGGCTAGATAATGATAGGGGTATGGGTGAGGGTGATGGTGATTGATTTGACATGTTGTTGGGATTTGTGTAAGTGGGGCCCACGCCACATGCGCGTTGCGCGGCCCACCTCGAACTGCGTAAAGGTACGCATCTTACACACCGGGTATCGCAATGAGGCGTGCCGCGCGGCGTTGGAATCGCAGCGCCTACGCGGTCACCGGGGTATAGGTCTTGGGTCGTTGCGGTACTAAATCAGGGTCGCGATCAAGGCTCGCTAATCTGGTCCGTCCGGGACGTACCGGTACCAGAAACTAAATGTACGGAGGGCACTTCAGGGTACGGGTCTTACACATTGGATTAGATTTCCCTTCTATCTGAGGATAAGAATCTTATCTCACGAAATCAGTGGGATCTCGATATCTTACGTAACAGATTGGATCATTTCAGATCTATATAAGGCAGAAGACTCCATTAAGATACAGGTACACAAATTCAATCTCTAAGCCTCGTTTTGCCTGGTTAATTCTTCTTCTTGCTTTGCCTGACTTAAGCATCGGAGGGCCAACGGCTGGACGCCAACCACCCTTAGTTGCTTTCTGTCTTCTTTCAGGTCTGGCGGAGGAAGTCTCTGTTGGAGAGAAGGTGAACGACCGGAGGATCCTGTTACAAAATCTGACGTTAACACCATCGAATTTTTGTAATTTAGGTATTAAAAAAAATGGGGCTCAAATGCCCTAATCTCTCTCTCTCATCCCTGTCCCCTGGCGAGGTCTTTCTCTTCTGCATTGAATCTGCGTCTCTCTCTCTCTCTCTCTCTCTCTCTCTCTCTCTCTCTCTCCCTCCCGCATCACTGGGCCATTCGTGGGTTTTGAAGAAAGAAGAAGATCATGTGTGTTTGTATTTTTTCCTTTTATTTTTCATTCCAATACCTATTTTTCCTTTTTTATATAATGGTGGGTCTGTTGAGCGTTGAATTGTGCATATTTATCTCCAATTCTATATTAGATTTACATGAAATCTGTCATTAAATTGAACTAATTAAGTGTGTTTCTATGATTGAAGGAAGTAGAGAGAATTATGATGAATTTGAGAAAAAAATGATGAATTAGGAAGCCTTAGAAATCAAGTTAGAGAAAGCCAAGATGTTGAGAAACCAAGTAATGAAGATCAACAAGTTAGTAGTTTGAGAAAGACTGCACCAATCGACCAATCGAGTGAAGGTTCGACCGGCCGACAGTTGAGGTCAATAGATTGAAACATCCCCAAAATCATTGATTTCTTATTGGAACTCACTGGACTTTTTTTTAGTATTTCAATAGGTCAACAGGTCTAGTCAACTAGTTGATCGACTTGATACAAGGATTTTAAAAATCTGTTGCTTGACAGTGGGCATGAACGTTTGACCTGTCGATCAACATTGCTGGTGCATAAAAAACTTACACAAAATTGAAGGTAGTGCGCAATTTTTCTATTTAAAGAGGGCTTTTTAGGTTTTTAGGGCATCCTAAAATGTGGAAAAGAGCAAAACAAGGGTAGAGACACTCCGACAGCTTCTACTTCAAGTTTTTCTTATTTTCTAGTTCTAAAGTTTTAGTTTTTATGTTTTTCCTTTTGAGATTTAGTTTATTTATGTCTATAGGTAACCAATCTTTTAGCAATGGTGATATAGCCAAATTGTAGTGGTCGAAGATAATGAAGACTCGAGACCTGTGAGCGCCTTTGTGACAGTATTCAACCTGCAAGCCCTCATGGTTGAATCTCGCATATTGGAAAAGTACGGTACGCAACTTCCGCCCTTCTGGTCGAGGCTCGCATATCGGGAAAGTACGGTATACACTTCAGAATATGCGAACATCTCGATTTATGGTCGTTGAAAGGTTCTGCATCTCAATATGCGAGAAGTTATCCCTGAGCCCGATCGTCCCTCGCCTTTTTGATACCAGCAGCCCATATAGACCGATTTTGGGCTTATCTTTGTTCGTGGCTCCGAACCTCAGGGGATCACCATCAGGGAACATAATCGACCAGATGTCTAATTGGACCAGGCTATCCCCTTATCTAAGGATCAACAAGATAAACACCTTATCCCCGAAAAATCAGCAGTAATCTTAAACGTCTTGCGTAACAGATTGGATCACTTGAATCTATATAAATGGATGGCCTCATAGATGAGAAACGTACACAATTTCTAAGCTCATATCCCGCTATTTCCTTTTGCAACCATGCCCCATCTAACTTAAGCTTCGGAGGGCCAATGGCTGGACGCCGACCACCCTTAGTTTTTCTCTTGTGTTCTTTCAGGTTTGAAGGGAAGTTACCTTGAAGGAAGGTTAACATCTGGAGGATCTTGTTACTAAATTCGACGGAAACAGATTGGCGCCGTCTGTGGGAATAGGTCATCACGATTAGCCACTCTAATCACTGATTGTGATCTCCCACTATGCCTCCCAAAAAGACAATTCATCCTTCCACTTCAAGACAGACGTTACCTCTGCCTGACGTTACCGAACCAGCGCCTAATCACCCTCCGGCTGCTTCAACGGGCATCCCCCGGGGGAGTCTAACGCACCATCACAAAATCCATTATTCGATGTATCTAGCAGTCAAGAAGACGTTATGCGTTTCCTCGGAAACACACTTCTAACTCTTAAAGCCGGGTTTCAAGCCTTATCTGATTGGCTTGATCATCATTTTTCGAAACCGCAGCAGCAACCTCCGGAAGGGCCGCCGGTACAGCCTATACCGGTGGGTTCCATACATTCTGTGGGCGAGCCACAAACCCAGCCAAATCCTCCTCCTTCAAATCGAATGCCACTCGGCAATCAAGTCCCGGTACCCCCTCCACATTCTATACACTCCAGTTCTTCCCCGCAACAGGAATCTCAGGAGTCTGCCGTCGAAACTTTAGGCTACACCTTACCATGGGAAGGAGATCTCAAAAGAATCCACGATCGCTTTGACGATATGGAACATCGGACAAATCGACCGCCTGTTGCTGTTGTGTCAATACATCGATCCGAATCTCCCTTCACCCGCGAGGTCATAGAAGCACCCTTACCTAAGAAGTATCGCACACCTATCATCACTCCGTATACAGGCACTGGCGATCCTCTCAAACATCTGAAGACGTATAAGTCTCTTATTGAGCTGGAGGGATATGGTTAAGAAATTATGTGTAGGGCTTTTTCCCTAACCCTAAAGGATGCAGCGCGTACATGGTTCCGGGGGCTAAAACTCCGATCCATCGGGTCCTCTCAGCTATCGGAGCTCTTCCATTATCAGTTCATGAGAAACATCCGTACCAAAAAGCCGGCATCTCATTTAATGGACTTGAAGCAACAGCATGGGGAGACGATAAAGGAGTTTACAGTTTGGTTCACTGCAGAAGCCGTCCAGATCGAAGGTTATACCGAAGATAAAGGCCTCACCGCCCTCATAGCCGGAATTACAAGCGAAAAGTTTAGATTCACCTTGGATAAGAACCCTCCTAAAACTATGACGGAGTTTCAGGCAAAGGCCCAGAAATACATCAATGCGGAAGAAGTCGCTTTGGCACGTCACGGTATATAGGGCAAGAAACGCAAGCCTCAGGAGATTTCTCCTCCTGACAAGAAGTACCGGCTCGATCGACAGGATCTCTCCCCAAAGAAGCCTTACTCTGGTAAATATCATAATTATACCCCTCTTATCCAATCTCCTGAGAAGGTATTAATGGAGATCAAACACAAGCCTTACGTGAAGTGGCCTTCAGATCAAATCTGATCCTGAAAAAAGAGATAAGAGTAAATTCTGCTATTTCCACAAAGATCATGGGCACAACACCCAAGATTGTATATCTCTGAGAGATCACATCGAAGCCCTCATTCGGAAAGGTCATCTTCGGGATTACGTAGCCCGACAGGGTCAGTCACCGAAACAGACAAAAGCCTCATCATACCAGAAGAAGTCACCTCAACATCATACTTCGCAAGAAGATGTTGAACCCACTGGTGAGATCCGGACCATCGCCGGAAGACCGACTTGCAGGGGAGATTCTCAAGCATCAAGAAAAGCATATACTCGCAAGGCGTCTCAGAAGCCCCAGCATATCTATTGGTTGGAAAAGACGCCTGATGTATCGAATCCCGGCCATCATCCGATCTCTTTCTCTCTTGAAGATGCTGAAGGGATTCATTTCCCTCACGAAGACTCCATTGTGGTCGCATTAAAGGTATCAAATTATTTGACTCATCATATCATGTTGGATACAGGTAGCTCCGCTGACATTCTCTACCTGGAAGCCTTCAATAAAATGACACTCACCAGGAGCCTGCTCAAACCGATCTTAACTCCCCTCGTCGGCTTCAGAGGCAAAGTTGTAGCACCGAAAGGGAGCATCAACCTTCCAGTCACCTTCGGAGAAAGCCCAGCAAAAACTACTATCTTTGTTAACTTCCTCGTGGTGGATCAGAGATCAGCATATAACGCCATTTTGGGTCGACCTTCACTCAACAAGATAGGGGCGGCTTTACACCCCTTGTACTTATGCATCAAACTCCCCACTCCAAATGGAGTCGGGGTTGTACGAGGAAATCAAAAGGAAGCTCGAGCATGTTACGAGATCGCTGTACAAGATCAAAAGAAGGCCCAGGCAACGCTGGTTATGATGGTTATAAGAGATTCATCGGACCATCCGCTAGCTACAACGTTGGACCCAACAGAGAGCGCTCTTCAATGAGGCACTCTGGGGGAAGAAACAGTCGCAATCCATGTTGAGCCTCCAATTTATACATGATATAGTCCATTACATCACATTATATGTATGGTTTGCATGTTTAAATGGCCCATCTAATACATATTTTGTGATTGTAGGAATGAGAGTGGCTTTGCCCAATTAGTGACCAAAATGGCACATTTAGGAGCCTTGGATGAAGACCCAAGGTGGTCCAAAGAAAGAAGAAACCAAAGAGAGAGGAAGGAGAGAAGAAAAGAAAGAAGAAAGAATGCAGAAAAGTGGTCCGACCGGTCAAGACCAGTCAGCCAAATAGGCCTCGACCGGTCAAGACCGGTCGGCCACATGGGCAGCCTTCTACAGAGCTTGCTGGACTAGACCAGACAGGTCACGACCGGTCAAGACCGGTCGGCCATGCAAATTCACACTTCCAGATTCCAATCAGCAGGCTATTCCTGTGTCTGGTTTTTTGGCCCAGTTTTTTGGGTCCATCTTAATGATATTTGAAAATCCAACACATCCATGTCGAAGAGGAGTTCGACGCTGAAATAACCCAAGTTGTTTCGTGTCAATCGGAGCTACGGATTGACCGTGGTGGCCAAAACAATACGAACTGTCCAGAAAGTTCCAAATTCCACCTACTCCACTCTAGGCCGGTCTAGGTGACCCATAATTGATGATATGAAGAATCTACTTTAACCATCTTTTAGACCACATCAATATATGAATAACTACAAAGTTTCAGATCAAAAGGATGTTTGGTTTGATCGTACCAGTTAAGGAAAGATGGACCATCCAGAAAGATCCAACTGCACAGATTTTATAAAAGCCCTAAGTGTTCTAATTTTCGGACCACATTCTAGAATTTTTTTGGACAATCTAATCCGTCTATCATGTAGAGGAAGAAGTTTTTTACTATTGTTTAAAATTTGAGATCAATCCGACTTCTGTACATCCGGAGCATTGAAAGCAAGATGACAGGTTCTGAAGGTACCCGAATTGCGCGATTTTAAGAGGCGGTCGCTGATCTGATTGGTGGACCCATTCAGAAGATAATCTTAGAAATCTAAATAATTTATGAGGAAGAACACATTACAAGGAAGCTACAAATCAAATTTGAAGGCAATCCGACCATTGGTTAAGCCGTATGAAGCGAAACAAAATCTGTTATGTTGCGGTACTCTTGCTGTATTATAAAGGAGGTACTCTCTTCTATTCCAAATCAAGCAAGGACGTGGGAAGCAAGGAGTTCAAGTCCTATGAGGCTACCTAGCCTCCCACAGCTAGTTTTTCTTCCTTTTCTTAGTTCTAGTTCTAGTTTTAATATACTTTTCCTTAGCTAACCTCTTAGCTAGAGCTAGAGGTGAAATTTGTAGTGGGTTTTAATGCTTTAATTCTTTTATTTCAAGTACCTTTTCTTAATTTTGGATTTTGAACTTCTAGTTTGAATAAAGTTTGGTTTTTTAGAATTTTTGTGAGAGTTTGTGTGCTTCGGACATGAGTTCCTTGCAATTCTCTGAGATTACCATGATTGGGTTGTTTGAATTCTAATTATAGTAACCCTTGAGCATGCCATAGTCCATAGGCATGGCTGTTACTCCGAAGGCTACAAGTTCAAGTTCTATGTGCTTCATTAGAACTAGAAATCTGATTTCCAGATTTAAGTGGGATTGTTTGTGCTTGAATGTTATATCCTCCAATTAGATGAGAGATAGGACTTTGATTCTAATTGTGTTATACTTGGATGAATGGATTGGCATTGGACTACTACAAGTGGATCCTTGATGCTCTAGTTCTTCTTAATTTCATATTTTTCTATTTTATGTTAAAAACTGTTTTTCTAAACTTCTTAGATTCTAATTATTAGATTAGTTAGAATTGTTTAGCTCTTTCCCTGTAGATTGACCTTGGTCTTACTGAGATTTATTACTACATTGCAGCCTTACACTTGAGGCGAGCGAACAAGTTTTTGGCGTCATTGCTGGGGAAAAGGCTAAACGGTTCTAATTGTTCTAGTAGCTATAGAGTAGTTTTAGTTAGGTAGGATTTTCAGTTTTTTATAGAAGTAGATTTTCTGATTTTTTTTTTCTTTTCTAGATTACTAACAATTTTTTTTTTTTGATATTGTAGGACCTTGTTGCTGACATAGATCTCACTCTATTGGGTAACATCTCCCCATCTCCCTTCTTTTTGTTCTTTTTTCTAGATTAGGGTAGTTTCCAATTCCTTAAAATTTCATCATGTATGATTGGACGAATGGTGTGTATAAGTACCTTTTGGAGGATGAGACGTCGGATTGGGGGACCCAAACTCATTGTGATCGGGATCCCTCTAAACATGAGTATTTTTATGAAATTTAAAGAACCTCCACTATCCCCCCATGTAAGACGATGCGTGATTACATTAATGAAAGCAATACACATGTTGAGACACGACGTAAGACGATGGGGGAATACCGGAACGAAGTAAAATTGAATAATGATCATCCGGGGAAAACATTACGTGATTACTGGATTGAAAATAACATGAGTGTTCCACCGGTTATGGTAGGAGGTGTGCAACAACAAAAGGAACGGGTGAATAGTAAGCCAACCGATTAAGACAATGCGTGATCACTTGTATGGATATGCCTATCAACCATCATATAACTCTTCATCCTACAATGCGTACGGTCTTAATTGGGAAAACCACCATTCTCCTTGTTCAAGGGAGGAACCAACCATGGTTATTAACAATCACCCTAAAACGTCTTCCTCTTGTGATGATAAATACACACAAATACTTGAGGAAATATGGAATGAGTATGTAGATGAACAATCAAATCAAGCTTACTCACCATCTTATGAAGACGTTGAGCCCAAAATTAGGGGCATCGAATCAATCCCCTTTAATGAGGAGGATGGGGCTACCCAAGTCCTACCTTCTTCAGATTTAATGGATAGACTTTTAGAGGAGATTGATTTCGATGATCCCAATGTCATCATCAATTATGGTGAATCCACTATCTCTTTTGGATGCTTTGAACTTAATGATGAAGAGATTTCAATGACGGTTGACGAACCCGAGGAATCCATAAAATTAGAAAGCGGTAGTGGGGTTGCCTATAATGAGGGTTTGGTGAATGATTATGAACCTATGGTTTCTTTTTCCCAAGGGCATAATGATTATGAGTCTCTGGAGGATATGCATGCTAAAGAGATGGCTGAGGTTGATATTTTTGAGTCACTCCACCAACTTGACATGCTTAATTTTAATGTGGAGAATGAGACTCCCATGAGTGAAAATTTAGATTCTTTGGATGAATGCTTGGCTCACTTTGAAAATTCAAACGACCCCATTATTCAAGAGATTGTTAAAGCCTTCCATACTTCTGACTTGGTGCCTCATACTAGTTATGGAGAACCTAGTTTGGAAGAATTCTACTCGATAGAGGGAGAGTCCCTCACCATTGAAACTGAATTTTTGCACTCACTCAAGCAAGATCATGATCCTTCATCCGACTATCTTGATTTCCTAGAGGAATGCTTGGCCCAATTTTATGATCTTGATGATGAGATGATTAAGGAGTTGGACATTTTGTTAGACACGGTGTTGGTGCCTGAAGAACACCATTCCACTGTTTTACACTCTTTACCATTGTTTGTAGAAGCACCATATAATTATGAAATTGTGGAGGAGACAACTTTAACTGAAGAATACACGATTAATGTCTCTCCACCATCATGGTCCTTCAGCCCATTGAAAATTCTGATTGGGAGGACCCATTTTTAATCAATCATAACCCAAATCAGAATTTGAGGAGATATCTTTTTGCTGCTCTTATCTCCTCCTTTTATGCATGTGGTGCACAATACAATTGGACTTCAATGATAAGAAGCACACATGTTTACTGTCGAGCAGGACTTTGGATGGTCATCATGAGAAATTTATTGAAATTCATGAAGATCCTGCTCAAATTTGATCATGTAGTCGATCGGACTAATCAAAGGTAGGTAGGTAGATTAGGATTTATTTTTTTGAAATTAGGATTGAATAAGTCTCATCAAGATAATGGAAGATGCTAGAATTGATCAACTTGCTACCCTAGGTACTCTCGTTCTCACTCTCCTTTGTTTTATTTCATTGCTCTCATGTCATGCTTATTGCATATCTTGTTACATTGAGGACAATGTAAGATTTTGGTTGGGGGGTGAGATTCCTTAGATGAATCTACTAGCTTTTGTGACATTTCGAGCAATTATGTAGAAAATTTTCGATTTTTCTAAAATTCAAAATTCTTTTGGAAAACTTTGTTTCTATGCATTTGGGATAATACGAGTATAAGAAGTGGGGATACGAAGTGAGTGATGTTGCAAGCTTTGAACTTCTCTTAATATAATGGTTTTATATGTGAATTCCTCTATTTATGTGATTGATAGAAAATTTGAACACTTTTACACCTAGTTCACGTTACACGATTTTCATGGGTTGAAAGGATTATGTGATTTGTGGATTAGCTAGACTTTGATTTAAGGTGTTGAGAAACCAAGCTGGGGTAATTTGTCCATCCTTGTCCATGGGAAAATAACGAAAGATATGGATTTCTAAAAATCCTATCTAATTTAAAAGAAAAAGGAAAAGGAAGGATGAAATTGGGAATGATGGAAAAATGGTGGAAAATTCTGAAAAGGGCTACCTATTACCAACCGGGGGATGGTCTACCCGTAACCAAAGCCGGAAATGGGACGTAGTGTGAAAGCCATCGGAAGGACGGTAAGGCAAATTCCTGTCATAGGCTTGTTGTTGCTCTATACACCTTCAGATCTATAGTTTAGTTGATCTATGAAGAAGATAATCCCAGAAACTCATGAGATGAACTTTCACTATGCACACTAGGTTGAAGTTGTTCAAGTTCTTCTATTTATCAATCAATCAGCGGGAATTTCATGTAGACACTTATTATGCTTTGAGAGTTTAAGGTTTCAACTTCTATCACCTGATTTCTCCAAATTTTATACTTGTATGCCTTGGAATGGATAGAAACATGGTTTCTGAAGGAGAGTTGGTTTGGAGGTTTGAAGTTGTTTCACAGCATGTTTTGCTCGGGACTAGCAAAAATCCACCTATCCGAAGGAAATTCGTCGAAAAGGGTCTACGTTAGATCTTCTTTAAGCGATGTATTTAGCGAAAATTTAGTTCGTTTTCTCACTAAATACCAAGATGTATTTGCTTGGTCCCATAGTGATATGCCAGGTATCGACCCCAGTGTCATAGTGTATCTCTTGAACGTGGATCCGAAGCACAAACCAGTTCACCAGTGTCGACGTGCCTTCACCGCAGAAAGGTAAATGATAATTAAAACCGAGGTCTAGAAGTTGCTTACCTGTCAATTTCATAGAAGAAGTTGACTACCTGGAATGGGTCGCGAACGTTGTCCTCGTTCGAAAAGCTAATGGCAAGTGGAGAATGTGCGTGGACTACTCTGATTTGAACAAAGCATGCCCGAAAGATAGTTTCCCAACTCCCCGTATCGACCAGTTGGTTGATTCAACTGACGGGACATGCCCTACTCAGTTTTATGGACGCTTATTCTGGTTATAACCAAATTATGATGCATCAGCCTGATAGTCAATACACCGCCTTCATCACTGACCGCGACTTATATTGTTATAAGGTAATGCCTTTTGGTCTTAAGAATGCGGGAGCCACCTATCAATGCCTGGTCAATAAAATATTCGCCGCTGCAAATCGGTAGGAATATGAAAGTTTACGTTGACGACATGCTCGTGAAAAGCGTCATAGAAAACGACCACCTTGCGGATCTTTGAAAAGCCTTTGACTTAATGAGGAAGTATCAGATGAAGCTATATTCAGAAAAATGTGCATTCGGGGTGTCCGCTGGGAAGTTTCTTGGATTTATGGTCGGTCAGAGAGGAATCGAGGTGAATCCTGAGAAAATAAAGGCTTTAATTGAAATGAAATCTCCGTCCACTCTCAAAGATGTCCAATGTCTGGCTGGTCGTATTGCATCATTAAACAGGTTTATTTCACGTGCCTCTGATAAGTGCCTACCCTTCTTTAATCTCCTTCGAGCCACCGCCAAAGCCGACTGGGCATGGACCCCGCAGTGCGAAGAAGCTTTTCAACAACTGAAGCAATATATGAGTGCGCCCCCAATTTTATCGAAACCTGTTGCACACGAGCAACTTCTTCTCTATCTATCTGTGTCTTCTACGGCCGTTAGTGCCGCTTTATTAAGAGAAGATTCCGAGGTACAAAGGCCCGTTTATTATATTAGTTGAGCAATGGTAGATGCTAAAACTAGATATTCTGACATGGAGAAATTAGCCCTCGCCTTAGTTATGGCCACTCGAAAACTGTGACCCTATTTTCAAGCCCACGTGATATTGGTGCCAACAAATCATCCGTTAAGATAGGTCCTTCAAACACCTGAAGTTTCAGGGCGATTGACTAAATGGGCGATTGAGATCAGCGAGCATGATATTTCATTCTGCCCAAGAACCTCCACCAAGGGTCAGGCAATGGCCGATTTCATTGCCGAATTCACATATTCCTCCTCCAATGATAACTCTACGACTAGCGACCAGACCCCCTAGTCGCTCTTTGTGGATGGGTCTTCACGGGCCACCGGTAGCGGAGCGGGCTTAATTTTAGTTGCTCCTGACGGGTCACGCTTTCAATATGCCTTACGATTTGACTCTCACGTCTCAAACAACGAAGCAGAATATGAGGCTTTGTCGTCGGCCTTGAACTAGCAAACGTTCTCTCGATTCAAAGTTTACTTATTCACAGTGATTCTCAGCTCATAGTCAATCAAGTACTCGGCGAATTCGAGACAAAAGAAGAACAGATGGCTTTATACAAATCTCGAGTGCTCATCCTGCTTGTAAAACTGAAGAAATATGAAATAATTCACATCCCTCGTGAGAAGAACAAACTCGCAGATTCTTTGGCAAAGCTGGCTTCCGCACCAGAATCTGAGTTATTGCAATCTATTCCTATCGAGCATCTTCATGCTCCAAGTATCAGTCAAACAACCTCCGAGCAAGTGGTCGCGGTATATTCCTCCCCATGTTGGATGGACCCCCATCATCCTTTATCTCAGAGATGGACAACTCCCGGATGATAAAAAATCTGCATGGTAAATCCGTCATCGCGCTGCCAGGTATACATTACAAAACGGAATGCTATTACGTAAGAGCATTACTTTACCATACTTGAGGTGCCTTCACCCAAAAGAAGCGCACCGCGTTCTGGATGAAATACACCAGGGGGCATGTGGTAACCATCTTAGGGGACGGTCTTTAGTATATAAAGCAATGAGGCAGGGGTATTACTGGCCCACTATGAAAGCGGATGCAATCAAATTTTCCAAAAGATGTGACAAGTGCCAGCGATATTCTCCTATACCTCATATACCGTCCGAGCAAATGACGCCAATGGATGGCCCTTGGCCCTTCGCCCAATGGGGAGTCGATATCATCAGGCCCTTGCCCACCGGAAAAGGTCAGAACAGATTTGCAATCGTAGCAGTCGATTATTTCACTAAATGGGCCGAGGCAGAACCATTAGTTAGAATCACTGAAAAGAAGACCACCAGGTTCATATGGAGAAATATCATATGCCGTTATGGGCTTCCCCATACTATAATCACCTACAATGGAAGGCAATTCGACAATGCCGAGTTCTCAGAATTTTGTGACAAATGGAAGATACGAAGTGTTCGTACCTCCCCGTATCATCCTCAAGCTAATGGGCAAGTTGAAGCGGTAAATAAGATCATTAAACATCATTTAAAGACCAAGCTCGGTGAATGTAAAGGCATGTGGCTAGAACTCTTGTCGGAAGTCTTATGGGCCTATGAACTACAACTCCCACGTCGACCGGGGAAACTCCGTTCTCATTGGTTTTCAGCACCGACGCAGTGGTCCCAGTCGAAGTTTAGGTTCCCTCTCGGATCGAGCAGTATGACCCCACTAATAATCAGGAAGGTCTGAAGCTTTATCTTGACCTCTTGAAAGAACGAAGGAATGCCTCCCAGCTTCAAGCAGGAGCCTATTAACAGTGTATTTCTCGCTACCATGACGCCAAGGTCCGGCCTAGAGCTTTCCGGCTCGGTGATTTGGTTCTTAGACAGAACTTCGAAATTCCTGCTCGTTCGTTAGATCCAAATTGGGAAGGCCCGTATCGAGTTATCAAAATTGTACGACCAGGTACCTATTATCTCGAAGATATGCAAGGAAGACCCGTACGTAGCCCTTGGCACGTAGAGCATCTGCTACGGTATTTCCCTTAATTCGATGTAAGTTTGAACGATATTCGAATAAAGGTGGATTGTCTTTTGGTCGCTACTCCATTTGATTGGACCCGAATAGCCCCGAAGAGAATACACACATTCTCTTAGCCAATCTTCTGCCCTTGGTAGAATCAAAGCCTCATCGATAAATCAGTCTATCTCCACGTGAACATGGTCACCAAGACCCCCGGATTGAGCCTAACTCATTATTTCGTGAGTTAAGTACGAAGGCATTCAGTACACGAGAAAGCAAGAACCAAAAGAAGGAGAAATAGGATGCAAATAATATTATCAAAATGTTTTTTCTCATTCATCTCATTGACTACAAAAGTCAAGTTGTTTACAAATGAAAAGCAAAAACTGATACATAAGATGGATAAAAAGAAGAAAGATGGTCATCCTTGCAGCATAAGTCGGGGGAGGAGCCGTACTCTCAGCCTCAGGGCCCACTTCCGAGACCCCTCCCACTTGAGTGACCTCAGTCACCTTGTTCTCAGCGGCAGCTCTTTCCTCCACAGCTATGATAGCCTCGACCTTTTCGAATTCTCCCATATCGAAAGATGGAGGCATTCACTGCACCACTCGCAGTGCGAAGTCGCGACCAGCATCGTACGACTCATATCTTTCATCATCGTACAGCTGCGAAGTTCAGAACTCCATGATGCCTCGGGCCCCTTCTTCGGAGAGCATCTTGACAAGAGCCACTCTCTCCTCCTCCCAATGGATCGAGTCATCCTTGAGCTGCGCAAGGGTGGAGCGCTCTTTCTCCAGATTGTCGCTAACTTCCTTGAGCTGCGACTTGCTTTCTGCAAGCTGCTCCTCCAGTGAGATCTTGTCTTGACGGAAGATCTCTCTTTCTCTCTCTACCTTCTCCTTCATCTCCGCAAGCTTGGCGAAGTTCGAGTCCAAAGCCTGATATCTGTCAGTTAGGACTTGGAACTTTTCGATGAGGATCTTTCTCTCCTCAGTCATCTTCGCGATCAAGGTCTCGCAAGACTTGATGACCTGGTCCTTTCCATGGACCGCCTTTTCCAAGGCAATCCTCTTCCCCTCGGCCTCATCTATTATATGACGGGCGGCGAGGATATCACGCCTCGTCCGTATGATGAGGTCCAAGCCTTGCAGGACAGAAGGAAGACTATGAGATAAGCGTTCAAAAGTCAACAAAGAAAGCAAAAAATAGGGTCAAATCAGAGCATATTTTACCTGAACCATCCTCACTCCCGCATCAAGAGAGAGGTCTTCAGGACTTGGTTCGGGGAGGGCACCAAAAGTTTGGGGGGAGATGTTGTCAAAGAGAAATTTGCAGATTGGGTATAGGTGGCTGGGGACGGTGAATGTCCCGACTCCTGAGGGCTGGGCTACGATTAGCCCAGCCGGGCTCACATCTTGAGCAGCGATCTGCTCGCGAGCGGGAATCAACTCGCGAGCACCTTCTGGCTCGCAAGGTTCTTTGGCTAGGGGGGCAACTTGACCCCGCCCCATCATTTCTCAGGGAGTTGTTAATAATATCAATAACTGGTGGTTCGAGAGGAACCACCGGTGCAGAAGAAGCCACTGTCATAGCTGTCGCGGTATTGAGAAGAGATTCACGTGGTTGTGGAACTTGGGCAGTCCCATCCGGCCGATTAGATGGGTGAGAGGGACCGGCAAATGTCTTCTTCTGTCTCCTTCTTCTGTCTCTTCGAGATCTGCGAGCGCCTTTGTGACAGTATTCAACCTGCGAGCCCTCATGGTCGAGGCTCGCATATTGAAAAAGTACGGTAAGCAACTTCCGAACCGTCGAGCCCTTCTGGTCGAGGATTGCATATCGGGAAAGTACGGTACACACTTCAGAATATGCGAATATCTCAATTTGTGGTCGTCGAAAGGTTCTGCATCTCAATATGCAAGAAGTTCTCCCCGAGTGTTGGGGCTCAAATTCGCACCCATTGCAAAACGACATCCCATGGTCTAGTGGCAATGATTTGGATAAGTTTCGAGGCCGGGAGAGCCCTAAAAATGCCAGCACAACCCTGATCGCTTGGTAACTACCAAAATCCATAAACAGCATTTTGGAGTGGAACTGGACATGCGCTTCACCATCAAATGATCCGAAATGTCCTAAAACCCTTAACCTGTAAGTTTCGAAGTCATCCGGTGCATATTTTTGCATGCGCACCTCGAAATGCGTTTTCGTCCTTGCTCGTAACTGATAAAAAGTGTCCGTAAGCCTACAGCTACCATTTCAGAGTGGAACTGGACATGCGCTTCACCGCCAAATGATCCAAAATGTCCTAAAACCCTTAACCTGCAAGTTTCAAAGTCATCCGGTGCATATTTTTGCTCGCGCACCTTGAAATGCGTTTCGTCCCTGCCCGGAACTGACAAAAAGGGTCCGTAAGCCTACATCTACCATTTTAGAGTGGAACTGGACATGTGCTTCACCTCCAAATGATCCAAAATGTCCTAAAACCCTTAACCTGCAAGTTTCAAAGTCATCCGGTGCATATTTTTACCTGCGCACCTCGAAATGCATTTCATCCCCGTTTGGAGCTGACCAAAAAGGGTCCGTAAGCTTATAGGTACCATTTCAGAGTGGAACTGGACATGCGCTTCACTGCCAAATGATCCGGAGCGCCCCAAAACCCTTAAATAGAAAGTTTGAAGTCATTACTATGAGTATTTCCATGCGCTGTCCTCCCCGGAACAACGTTCCAATACGACAAGCCGACCCGGAGGCTCCAAATTAGGAAGAAAGTACCAAAATTAGCAACACCTGGACTTCCACACCCCACCCCTGTTCATTCAGGAGGTCAATCCTAGCCTAGAAGTGGCTTGGCGACAGTGAGTGCATGTTTAGAAAAGGTAGTTGTCCTTTAGAGGTCCCTCGTCGGAGCTGAAATGCTGAAATTTTCTAAGTGCTAGAATCCTGAAAATCTAGCTAAGTAGTGGGGAAAGCGCCGGCAAAGCACATGCACTTGGCCTTCAACCACATGCGCTTGCACTCTATCACTGAAACGAAGTGAATTAAACACTTTTCTGAAAAGTGCCGGGAAATGCGCCGGTAAAGGACATGCGCCCGGATCCACCACATGCGCTTGGCTGCTTTCTGCCACATGCGCTTGACACTGTTTTCTACCACATGTGCCGGGAAATACCCGCCGGGCGGACCCGAACCCGATTATCCCCTATAAATAGTGAAGTCATTTCATTCATCAGCACGAGATCATCCCCCGCCGACCTCAAAGTGATGTAAGCACCACATGTGCTTACTTTCTCTCCCCTCGCCGGATGCCTTGGCCGGAGTGGATTCCCTCGCTGGAAACCCTCGCCGGAAAGGGATTTCCTCGTCGGAATCCCAAGTTCAGGAAGAAAATCCTGAAATTTTCTAAGTGCTGGGCACATGCGCCGGCATTTCCCCCACATGCGCCGGCTTTTTCCCCCACATGAGCAGGCTTTTCTGGCCGGAAAATTCGAAAATCCGCTAAGTCTGGGAGGGACATGCGCCCACTCCTTAGGTCCAGGCGCATGTGCACCACCAAATGCGCCGGGATTGCCTCCCGAACTCCCATTTTTCATGAAAAACGAGGCCACATGCGCCCAGGAGATGCCACATGCGCCCGGATGATGACCACATGCGCTTAACAGATGATGCAACACCACATGCGCTTGTAAAATGTCCACATGCACCTGTACACACTCCCCCATGCGCCTGGACGCTGATGGGAGGAGTGGACCTTCCGTCGCACGGCCCGCCTTCGTCCGAGATCGGATTTCGATGAAACCACCTCTCCTGGATGCGTCTCGATGAGATCTATCCATCCGCCGAATCAGATTCTCCAACGGTCAATGATAAATGGCCCAAATCAGTGTTTTAGTCCAAAATAATCAACACTTAGCCTATTTGGCAGCCCCGAAAATCCCTCTGAAAGAGCCGAAAACGGCCTAAAACGAGTAGAATCGGGCGGAATTGGACCGAGCCCGAGAGGTAAACTTTTCCTCTAGATGACATGATACACCATAATCATGCACTGCGATGAGGTTATCCGATCTCAGGACCCTCGAATACCCTAATCAAGCGGTCGGCAGGTCCGCTACTTAGTCAATTCTAGCCCTGGGAAGTGCCCTGTTAGCCCGAAAATTGACTTCTGCTAAGCAAATCGAAACGCGATCGCACAGCGATCTTCGTGAACATAATCCACCCCTGTTTCAAGTCGGTCATCGATAATATTCATCGATTTCCCTGATTAAACCGCGGACAGGTCCACTATTTAGTCATTTCCAGCCCTGGGAAGTGCCCTGTTGGCCCGAAAATTGACTTCTGCTAAGCAAATTGAAATGCGATCGCACAACGATCTTTGTGGACATAATCCACCCCTGTTCAAAGATGGTCATCGATAATATTCACCAATTTCTTTAATCAGACCGCAAACAGGTCTACTTCTTAGTCGTTTTCAGCCCTGGGAAGTGCCCTGTTGGCTTGAGAATTGACTGGTGCCAGTTGAAATCAACCGCGATCTCAAAGACACCGAGGCAAAGCTGAAGTACTCAGGCTATCCAACAGCCGAGTCAAGCATTCGTGGGGCACCGATCCCCATTATTCATAAGAAATTGGCATATGTGGGTACTCATCGGACCCGATACTTAGCCACTTACAGGCATCGAAGCAGCCGATCCAGCCTATTGAATTGGATCCTCAAAAGATCTTGGCTTGACAAAGCCTATCTGATCCCAAATAGATCACTGAAAATACTCAGAAGAAAGAGCGTTCTCAAAGACGAGTCGCCCGACTCCAAAAGAAATACATTTACTTTACTGTACAAAGCTCTACTCATCCCGGATAAAGGTCCGAGGCTAAACCTAAGGGGTTATGGTTATCACGAGAAACCACAAACAAAGAGTTCTAACTAAGCTTGAAACATCTTGCTATGGACTGCCACTATGAAAAAGACAGTCGATGCCCTACTCATCGACAACGGGTCCTTCTGTTGAGCTGATGAGGTAGTTGCGGATTGCTTTCCTAAGGTCACCCGTCATAAAAATACGGGCGCGGGCTTTAGGTTATGCCGACCAACATTTCGAGGTTCGTGTATTCCAGCGGTCACTTGTTCACAGTAGCAGGCGCAGGCCCAGAGTTGCACCACTCGATTAAAAACCCTCGTTCGGGAACGTTGCGGAGTGCTTTCCTAAGGTCACCCGTCATAAAAATATGGGCGTAGGCCTTGGGTCATGCCGACCAACATTCGAGGATCGTGTATTCCAGCGGTCACCTGTTCACAGTAACAGGCGCGAGCCCTGAGTTGCACGACTCGAATCCTGATAGTCTCTCAACCCGGACAATCCAAAAGAAAATGGGACATAGACATCCGGCGTGTCTAACAAATGTGGCTCAGTCCATAACAAGAAAACAAAGGTTTAAACGACCATGAACTCAAGACCATAATCCCCGGCGGATTAGTCTTTTGCCTTCCAATCAAGGGTGATCAACCTTTGATGTAATTAAAGGCTCGTGACCAGTATCACAGCCTGGAATGTAAAAGATCTCAGAATCTCTCGAATAAAAATTTGCCTTGTACACTTTGTGATTGCTTATGATTGTCTATAAATGTCTCTATACTCAGAATTTCCCCAGAATAAAAGAAACATGAAAGAAAAAGAAAGAAGGACTGCTGACGAGTAGTTCTGATCTTCTCTCCCTACTCTTTTTCTAAGTTCTAACGAACTGGCGACTCTGCTGGGGACTATTCAATACCAGAATCTCTGGTTATTTCTGAGTAAATAGACATTCTACGATAAATCATTTGTAGACACTAATGTGTACATGGGAAAGGTTACCGCAAGGAGAAATGTTCGGCGCCTTCACGGGTGTCAAACTGGCTACTCTCAACGGGAACGTTCTTCCCTTCATCTTTAAGGTAAAAGAATTTTGAAGCTTCACATAGCATGCATGTAGTTCATACTTGTATGTTTCTGCCTATCTACTGTCGAGCCGTATCTCGATTGGTAAGGTCGCGTCCTCTCTCTTTCCCAAGCGAGCAGAATATTCTAATGCGTGTGTGACTGTGCAGAGAGAGAGAGATAGAGAGAGAGAAAGACAGAAAGAGAAAGACAGAAAAAGAACCAAACAAATGGCATCTACGATGATCTTCTTAGCATCTGGAGGATTTTACTTCCCCCATCTGGCAGCAACCTCTGAAGCCGGATGGCAGATTGTGCAGAAGCGTAAGGCCTTCAAGAAGACTGAGAACAAGAAGGCTATTACAGCTGAGACAGAGATGACAGCAAGGGTACAGGGCAGAACAAAGAGATAGTGGAAGCCAGTCTACGGGGGCGACGCCCGCGACTCCGGCAGAACTACCGTGTCAGCCAGGCCAGAGTTCTCCTTCGCCGATAGCGACTTCCCAGCGATACCGAAGACAACATCGTCAGCGAAGATACCGAATAGATCCGTTGTTCGACAGTCGACTAAGACGACGATGAAGACAATCCCTACTGAAGTTGTCGTGATCAAGACGAGGCTGTAGCGAGTGCAAGTAATGATGGTGCAGGTCACCGAAGGAGAGGCAAGTGAGCGATACCCAGAGCTGCCTCCAATCCAAGAACAGATAGATGAGATTATCCAGGTCCAAGAGGACACGGCCAGAGAGATGAGAGAGATGAGAGAAGCATTGTTAGCTCTAGTTGCCCAGGGGGTAAGCAGAAGCCCAGCTGTGCCCACTCGACAGTCTGTGGAGGAATGCCAGGGGGCAGCAGGAGAACCAGCTACCGCCGAACCACAAGCTCGCCCGAGAAACGTTGTGTTCGGACGCGTGCCACCATTGCCGTCTCAAGCCACGAGAGAAGAACTGTCCTAGACAGTTGCGGACCTGATGCGTCAGGAAAGAGAAAAGGAGAAGAGAGGGAAATATGTATACCGGGTGTCGTACTTACCCAAGGTCTACGATCTTCCATTTTCCAACAATTTCAAGCGTCCAAACTTCCCTAGATTCGATGGCAGAGGATCGCCAGAGGAACACATGGCTCAATTCATGACAATGATGGGCAACCTGTCGACAATTCCCCAGTACTGTATCAAATTGTTCGGCTCGACGCTCACGAGCAAGGCATTCCAGTGGTACATGTTACTACCCGCAGGGTCAGTTAAGTCCTGGGAGCAGATGCAGGACTTGTTCATCTCCAAATTCTTCTCTACCGAGCGAGAAGTCTCACTGACAGATTTAGCCTTGGTTTGTCAAAGGCAGGGAGAGTCGGTCGAGAAGTTCATCGACAGGTGGGGGACTATAGCAGCACAGTGCCGGGAACGGCCCAGCGAATCTGAGCAGGTCAAGATGTGCATGCAGGCCATGGATGCGATGATCTCATTTGGCTTATCTGGACACAACTTCTCGATGTTTCGAGACCTCGCTACGAAAGCCCACCTGGTGGAAGGAGCCGCGTCCAGAGCGCAGTTCAAGGCAGAGAAGCCCAGGAGAGAAGCCGGAAGGATGATAACCTCTAACTATGTTGATAAAGGAAAGGGTTCAAATGACAGGAAACGCCCAAACGTCGAACGTAGAGTTGAGGCTAGGCCAGTAACCACGACTCAAGACAAAGGCAAGAGTTTTCAGAGGCCGCGACATCTCACGATAGAAGAGCGTAATCTAGCAAACGGACCTTATACCTTCGACATGGAAGATCTGGTTCCGATCATGGAATAGTTGGTCGAAGAGAGGTTAATAAGACTGCCAGAATGCACATGCCCAGAGGAAGAGAAGATGGTCGATCATCCCAGCTACTGCAGGTATCATCGTGTGACCACCCACAAGACTGAAGACTGCTTTGTCCTAAAAGGTAAGATTCAACGGATGATCAACGATGGCACCATCAATATGAAGGCGGAAGAGGCGAGCCGGAACACTGCGACAGTGGTGTCTGCCCTCCCTGTGCCAGTTCAAATTCCAGTGGCGAATCCATTCCCAGAACCGGAAGAGCCATGGACACTTGTGAGCAGCAAGAAGAGGCTAGAGAACAAAAGAAGACTCTTGGAGAAAGAGAGGAAGATGAAGAACAAAATGAGAAAAAGAAATGTTGGACAAGAACAGCCGCGTGCACAGCCCGTTCAGTGCGCCATGGTCTCAGTGGTCGCTCAACCAGGGGCCAGTGACAAGGACCAAGTCCTAGAGAAAGGAGAAGTCAATGTAGTGGCTCTGCGGTCAGGAAAGCAGGTCGTACAGAGAGAATTTTCGAGGCGACCAGACCCTAGAAGGACGAATGCAGTCATAGGTGAGCCATCAGGGACACCTCGAGAAAAAGAACCGGCAGAAGCAGTCAATGAGCCAGCAACTGACCAACGAGATCACGCTCGAGATAAGGCACCGGTGATTTATGATGTGGTGTCTCATCTGAAGAAGGTTCTGGCCCGACTCAGCATCTACGATGCCCTGTGCCTTTCGAAGAAATATCGGGAAATGTTGCTCAACGCATTGCTCGATCAAGAAGCCCATGAGGTCATGATAGCAGAGATCGAGTCAGAAATGGAAGGAATGAAGATAACGGGAACTGGGGATCGACCCGCAGAACAGGTCATGCAGATCAATCGATGTCCATGATCACATTCTCTGAAGAAGATAGAACGATCAGCTTGACAGACCACAACCGCCCGTTGATGGTGACAGGTCTCATCTGAGACATAGAGGTCCGAAGATGCATGCTGGATGACGGATCCGCTGTGAATATTATGTCTCTGAAGACATTACAGCAGTTGGGTTTCAGACAGACAGCACTTCGCCCAAGCGCTATGGTTATCCAAGGGTTCAATCAGGACGGCCAGTGCGTCCTAGGGTCCATTACTGTCATGCTGGAAATAGAAGAATTGAGCACCAAAGTCACCTGTCAGGTGATCGATGCGATGACGACATACAATATCTTGTTGGGACGACCGTGGCTTTATCAATACGGTATCATTCCCTCGACATACCACCAATGCTTTAAGTACAATAGAGATGGCGTCCAGTATAGAGTGGCGGCAGACCCGAGGCCGTACTCCGTCATTGAATCTTTCCTAGCAGATGCACAATACTATCAGGAGAGCGAGGAGGCCGAGAACGCCAGAAAAGCCAACGAACCGACAAAGGTGGCACAGGGGGCAGAACCCCAGGGTGAGAATCCAAGACAAGCGGACGAAGCTCCGCGAGTGGTCGCTGAAGCGACAACGGCTCATAGAGAAAATCCGTTGCAAAGGAAGAAGTTTAATTTGATACTGAAGCACCTCCGGAAGGAAGGGCAGTCAGTGTTGAAATAGATGACAAGCCAACAGATGAGCGTGTTGCAGTCCAGCTTCAATATGCCGGTGCCAAAGGTTGAGAGGATTCGTCCCTTCCCTAAAGCTCCGAGCCAGTTCTGCGTGCCGCCAACAATGGGAGCAAGGCATGAGATAAGATTTCAGGCCGGACTCTGCAACCCATTGCAGATCGAAGAGAACGCGAAGAGAACACCGGTAGAGACACCGCCCATTGAAGAAGAAAGATATAGCAAGGCCAGTAGAAACATTATGAGGAACATGGGGTTCATCTGTTCAGAACCGCAAGCCCGGAAAGGCATGCTAGCACCCTTCGAAGTAAAGACGAAAGTAGACAGAGGAAAAGAAGCCCTGGGGGCAGGATGTGAGATCAGGCATATTAACATGGTGACAATTAGTCCCGTGGAAGAGGTGAGGCCCGCTGGACCGAATGAAGTCATACAGCCAAGTGCCGCACCAGAGTAGATCGAAGATGGAGGTCAGCCCACGATAGATGAGCTACAAGAAGTCAATCTGGGGACCACCGAAGAGTCGAGGAATACTTACATCAGTAAGAACATTCCAGAAGAAGAGAGGGAGAGCTACATTCAACTCCTGAAAGAGAACAGAGACGTGTTCGCATGGACCTATTCTGAAATGCCAGGACTGAACTCAGCAATCGCGATGCACAGGTTGAATATCGCAAAGGAGAAGAGGTCAATTAAGCAGCCACAGAGGAGCTTCCATCCTGACATCGTCCCGAAGATAGAGGAAGAGGTGAAGAAGCTGCTTCAGGCCGGGTTTATCAGGGAAGTTCAGTATCCCAAATGGATCTCGAACATAGTACCTGTAAAGAAGAAGAGCGGCCAGATCCGGGTGTGCGTTGATTTTCGCAACCTGAATGAGGCTTGTCCCAAAGATGACTTTCCTCTACCCATCCCGGAGCTTCTGATCGATAGCACATCAGCATATACAACGATGTCCTTTATGGACGGCTACTCAGGGTATAACCAGATCCGAATGGCTCCAGAAGACGAAGAGTCCACTGTCTTCCGCACATCTCTCGGGATATTCTGTTACCGGGTGATGCCGTTTGGGCTGAAAAATGCAAGCGCCACGTATTAGAGAGCGATGTAGGTAATCTTCCAAGACATGATGCACAAGCATGTGGAATGCTATGTCGATGACCTGGTAGTGAGGTCCGACGGACATCAGCAGCATCGTGAACATTTGAAGTTAGTATTTCAGAGGTTGAGGAAGAAGAGCCTCAGCATGAACCCGTTGAAGTGCGCCTTTGGGGTGTCCTCCGAAAAATTCCTTGGCTTTGTGATCAGGCATCGGGGAATCGAGATTGACCCCGCGAAGATCAAGGCGATCCGAGAAATGCCTCCTCCGAAGAATTTGAAAGAGCTGAAGAGCTTCCAAGGGAGAGTCGCTTACTTGCGGCGGTTCATCTCGAACCTGCCAGGTCGTTGCCAGCCTTTCTCTCGGCTGAACAAGAAAGACGTCCGCTTCGAGTGGGATGAAGTGTGCCAGAAAGCCTTCGATTCCCTCAAAGAGTTACTCGGGAAAGCTCCAATTCTCGCAGCGCCAATCGAGGGAAAGCCTCTGATACTGTATGTAGCAGTGGGAGAGAACTCACTGGGGGCACTGCTCGCCCAGAAGAATGAAGAAGGGAAAGAGAATGCTCTGTACTATTTGAGCCGCACGCTCATCGGCGCTGAGTTTAATTACTCACCTGATTGAGAAGATATGCCTGGCCTTGATATTCGCTGTGAAGAAGTTGAGGCATTATGGTCTGTCATATCAGATTACATTAATTTTCTGAGCAGATCCTATCAAGTTCCTGATGAACCGACCTATGTTGTCCGGGCAATTAGCCAAATGGGCCCTACTGCTATCCGAGTTCGATATTACGTATCTGCCGTCTCGAGCTGTTAAAGGGCAGGCGATAGCCGATTTTCTAGCAGCTCACCCAATACCGGATAACATGGAAATGGAATGTGATCTGCCTGACGACCAGGCCATGTGGTAAGGTTCGCGAAGTAGTGGCGGATGTCTTTCGACGGAGCCTCCAGAGCTGCAGGATCAGGGGTCGGTGTGATCTTCATCAGTCCTCAAGGCGACTTGTTGCCCTACTCATTCACAATAGTGCAGTCGTAAACAAACAACGAGGCAGAGTATCAGGCCCTTATCATTGGGTTACAGTTGGCACGAGACATGCGAATTCGATCACTACAGGTATACGGTGATTCTCGGTTAGTTGTGGGACAGCTTATGACGGAATATGAAGTCTGCAAGCCGGAGTTGTCATCTCTTTGCCATCAGGCCCGAGCCCTATTCGATCATTTTCGGGACAGTACAGTGTCGCTCAGTCCCTAAGAGCTGAAAATTCTCAAGCAGACGCATTAGCTAACCTGGCCGCGGCTCTCGCGCACCTAGGGGGCAGCCCACTTCAAGTCACCATAGAAGAAAGGAGAATATTACCATCCCTCACAGCGGCCGAGAATGTCACGAGTGCAAGCCCTGTACATTGCTTTGAGATCACAGAAGAGGAAGATTGGAGAAGACCATTCTCTGATTACTTGAGGTATGGGTTCTTACCCGAGGATCCGCAAATGCGCACTTAAGTCAGAAGGCGTGCCAACTCGTTCGTCCTCTTAGAAGAGGTACTGTATCGACGTTCCAGCGATGGAACGCTGTCAAGATGCCTGGCCCGAGAAGAAGTTCATGATACGCTGAGAGAGGCGCACGGAGGAGAATGTGGTGCCCATCAAGGCGGATGGAACCTACATCATCGAGTGCGGCACATGGGCTATTATTGGCCCACCATGGTGAAAGATGCGATGGACTATGTCAGAAAACGCCATCAGTGTCAAATACATGCTGACATCATACATATACCTCCAGAAGAACTGCATCAGTCAGTGATGTCTTGGCCTTTTGCGGCCTGGGGAATGGATGTAATAGGCCTCATTAGCTCCTCTTCCTCTCAAGGGCACCAGTACATACTGGCGGCAACAGATTATTTCTCTAAGTGGGCTGAGGCTGTGGCCCTGAAGAACGTGAAAGCTAAACAAGTGGAGGGTTTCATCCAGAACGCCATCATCTATAGACATGGTATTCCCGATCGGATCGTCACGGATAATGGCACGCCCTTCCGAAATGCCGTGATCGACAAGCTGTGTGCCAAGTTCAAGATCAAGCATTGCGACTCAACACCCTATTATCCTCTTGCAAACGGGCTTGCTGAGGCATTCAACAAAACCATCGTGAAGATTCTAAAGAAAACGGTGGCAGAGAGTAAGAAAGATTGGGACAAACGGTTGTCCGAAGCGCTCTGGGCATATCGTACTACACACCGCACAGCAACGCGGGCTACCCCCTATTCACTAGTATATGGCACGGAGGCCGTCATCCCTATGGAAGTTCAGGTCGAGTCCCTGCGAGTAGCACTTCGAAACTCCTTGACAGATGACCGTAATGCTGAGCTCAGGATGGTCGAGCTCGATGCCTTGGATGAGAAGAGGCTCGCGGCACAACAACGGCTAGAGATGTACCAGAAGCATATCTCAACAGCGTATGACAAGCGAGTCAAGGGTAGATCCTTCAAGAAGGGTGACTTGGTGCTCTTAATGAAGCGACCGACAGCCGCGCACACTATAAAGAGCAAGTTTGACCCTAAGTGGGACCCGATATGCATCATAGAAGAAGTCTACTCCAACGGGGCTTACCGTTTAGTGAATTTCGACGGTGGCGGAGCCGGTTTTGCAATTAATGGCCGGTTTCTGAAGAAATATTACCCCTAACAGTCAACCTATTACTTTCCCTTACATAAATATGAGAAATGTAAACTCCCCAAGAGAGGGAATGTAATAAGTAAGGATAGAAACAGAGAATGAAATGGAGTAGAATACAGTAGATAAGCCTGTGATTACAAAAGCTAATCAGTTACTCCGTATTCTTGCAGGTCTTCCTTGCCCTTGCTATGGAGAAATAACCAAGAAGGACCATTCGTCTACGACACGAGCATATCCCGAGTTTAGAAACCCTAGGACACTCCCGAAATCGACGACAAGGGGAAGTATTACTCTTTTCATTTCATTTTACATTCATCACTTATTAGAATTGCGATTATTATTGTTATTATTGCAAACCATTCTAACACACATCACACAAACATGACACGATAGAAAAATAATTGCTATTGTCGTTTCATTTAACAAAAGTTTGATTGACATCTTTTCCGACGTCGTATACATGAATGGTCAAAAGGTAAGTATCTCTTACACCAACTACAAAATTTTCTAAAGTAAGATCCTACGATCATTTTTATACATTTGAAGTCAAGAAGGAGAGCATCGGGAGCGAAAAGATCAAAGCTTCTCCAAACATCCCGATATTAGCCTGATCACGGCCACCCTAGCAGTTTCCATCACTGACTTTGCTGCAGATAACACCTCCGCAGGAGCAGGAACATGTTGAAGTTCAGCAGTCAAATCTTCCAACTGCTTGCGCGCTGCTTCGCCCTCACTCTCGAGCCGCGTGACCGTTATCTGACCCTGAGTAACTACTGACTCGAGACGGGCAGCTTCGAAGCTCACTGCGATCTTCTCCGCTTGCAGACGCTCAATCTCAGCGTCGATTTCAGTTATATGGCCCAAGCACCCTTCATACTGTATCTTATTATTTTGTAGGGATTCTCGTGCGTTCGCCGTAGAATGCGCGTGACGTTCCACTGCAGGTCCCAAAGACTCTACAATTATACGCTTCTCCTCGATAGCAGGATCGGGCTCGACGCCCTCAGCGGCCGTTACGTTTGCGAGGGAGCTTTCGAACGCAGAGATGTGATTGACAACCACGAGCGCATCAGACCCAACTACTCCGACACAAGCTTCCAGCGCTTTCATGCCAGCGCTTAGCATATGCCATTCTTGTGGATCGGCCAACGCCTTCGCAAGGCTAGACAGCAGGCCCTTCAGCACGCTCTAACCAAAACAATCTAAATGTTCAAATGCAGGAATGTCTGGCATCATAGCAATGGCGACGCCAGAATCGACGACAGCTGTAAGAAAGAATGCAAGACAAACAACTGATGCGTTAGTAAAAATGGAAGCAGAAACTACAAGTCATAATCTAATGTAAAGTGCAAAGGAGTCGTACCAGGAATGGAAGGAAGATCAACAGCAGGCTCCGAAGGTCCCGCAATGCACGTCCCGGGATCAACAACTATTTCCAAAGCTTCGCCCGACAGTTCAATAGTCACAACCGGAGACGACGTGACGGAAGTAGCAGAGGCAGGTATTGACTCAATAAGATCTGTAGAAATAAGATAATAATGACAAAATATGGTTAGTATGATTATGCAGGAATCACAGAAGAAAAGTACAAAGCAGAACCACAATCGCATTTCTTACCTTGTGCTCGCAGAATGTCGGGTCTAACTTCGACCGCAACAGAGCGTGACGTATCCACGACCTCCAACTCAACAGGATAGTGTACTCGCGATGGACGGCCTGATGGAAGGACCGAAGAAGGATCGACGTTCCCCTCACGTATCTCAAGCCCAGGAACAGATTCCTCGGCATTATCAGCACGAACGGGCAAACAAGGAGGAACATCTGTCGACAACCCCGTAGTCGGTGCTGCAACAGCCTGAGAAACAAAGACTAAAGGCTCGGAAGAAGGTTGGACCCTGACATTGTCATAGAGTTGTGCTTCGATCGCTACCATGTCAACATCATCAAGATCACCTACACCCCCGACTCCGGCGTCGTTATCATAGTAGTTCGTGAGGGAATCATCGTTGCTGTGATCGTTGGCATGGTCCACTCCCCAGTTATCACCAGAATAATCTACAGGTTCATCTTCAAGCTGTGACCCCGAACCATCAAGGCACGTCGCTCCCTGACCATCACCGTCTTCAGAACCATCTTGGGCATTGTCCCCCTCGACATGTGCAGGCTCGGACTCACCTCCGTTACGATTATCGATAATTATATCTTCTTCGTCTGCAATCTCCTCTGTAGCACCAGACCGAAGCTCACCTTCTTCGCGGCTATCGGTAACAGTCGCACCTACCACTATCTCTGGAGTAGTGATCTGCAACGACGGATCCAAACTCCCCCACTTCTTGATATGTAACATTTCTGCCTTTCTTAAGTTTTTCTCAGGTGCTGACGGGCGAACTCTTGGTGTGAGTCTTATCTTGACTCTCAACTGATCTCTCGCGCGGCCTGGTGGAAGGACGTCAACGAAATCATCAGAAGGTCTAACTCCTGCCATGCCTTCCGTAGGCTCACACTCTTCAACAGATGGAGGAGCAGTCTCTGCAGGAGGACGCGAAGATCCGACCCCTTGCTGACTGTCTCTGTATAGGGACCCCGAAGCAATACCATCCGTCTAACGCTCCATCTTCTTTCCTACGAGTGATCGGCACGTTCAACGAAGTCAGATGGCTCGTACCAGGAACTCCGACAGCCTCACGCTGCTCACAAAGATAACCAAGACCGTCCTCAGGAACGTCATTCAACCTTGGAGGAGAGAGATATAGAGGGAAATCGACAGGTTTGGCATTTGGATGCGCGCGTACTGATGCCCCCACCATCTCATCCAACCATAAGAGGTCGCGGGACGTCGACTACCGCCAGGCAACATGAACCTCGCGCCAGTTCGCGTCAGCAAAAGTTGGTCCCACATCCACTCCCAATGGACAGGACCCGTGCCATATGCTCATTCTATCCTCGTCACGCTCGGAAGAGTCGATGGAACGCCCTGATCATAGCCGAACTATCTGGCGAACCTGCTCGGATAATAAGGCTCGCGCTAGAACTCCATGCCTTCACGGAACGGGAGAGAGGCGGTCCGGATTGATATTAGGAATTCTCTGTCAGAAGAGTCAACCGAATCCTCATCATCGACGACTTCGATATCTTCATCAGCAATGGAAGCAGGAAAATGGTAAAAGTCAACTTCATTCTCACTGCAGATCCTTGAAGACACCCATTCTGGCGTCTTAAGCACCATCTTGGCCTTCATGAACCTGATAAGAGGCGCTCGGTCCGGAAAGAAGTAGGCGTGAGGCTTCATGCCATATACCCACGGAAAATAAACGCCTAACCAGCCGCAGAAATAATGCCACGGGCAATGGGCAGCATCCATTCCATCAGCGGGTTTGTCCGGATTACTGGCAACATAACTAAACGCTCTATATATGCTGCAGAGTACAGGTGGCACTATAGCAAGACGTTGGCCACTGGCAAGGGCACCTGCCATAACGAAGCAAGAAACCCTGACGCCATCAGCACTCTTCGAGCTGGAAAGCGTGACTGCGGACAACCAGTAAGTGAGGAAGCCTGCTAGCTCGCAAGTGGGAGACAATACGTTCGGACAAGGAAATTTGCATTGGAACCTTTGTCATAAAGCCCTTATTCTTTTAACATCAACTTTATATTTTCCGTAGTTGATCCTGAAAGAGAGAAAGGAGAGAGAATTTCACATAAGAAGCTATCTAGGAGAAAAGAGCATACATCATGAAAAGAAAGAAAGGGATGTCCCGGGAAGACTTACTTCAAGCCGTGGCTGAAGTAGACTGACCAATCTTCATAGTGTATCTTTGTAATGCAGTCAAATTGTTGCAATTCATTGAACAACTCCAAACACGCCTTGGAATGATAGGCCTACCGATCACCTTCGCGCCTGAAGCCAGGACAATTCTTCATCAGAGGGGATATATTCGTGATAATACCCGCCGCGTATGGGCAGGCCTGCCATCATCTTAAGATCCCAGAGGGTTATGCTCATCTCTCCTTGAGGAAGATGGAAAGAGTTGGCAACGGAACTTCAGTAATTTAAGAAGCCCCTGAGAATCATCGGATCTCGCGGAAAGAAGCCGGCAGTCGCCTCGATGGCATAGTAGAGCCCGACCTCCCTCAGCACAGCCTCGTGCCGGATCAGAATCTCCTTCGCCCAGGGGATGTAGCTGTCACGATGATTCAGATGCCCTCAGGTACGGAAGCTCGAAGTCTCCCACATTGCGGACGTGCTCATAGGGAGGAATCTTTGACGCACCGTCTCAAAGAAATGAGTCGGATAAGGTGCATGCGGATCACATGTAGGTATGAGGAAAGTCATTTCCTTAATCTCACCAACCTTTTGTTGCTTCCCGTTGCTTCCTAGGGTGGCGGTGAGTAATCTCTTAGGAACTGAAGACCATCTCTCCACTCCATAGAACTGGCTAGGTCTGCGAACATCAGATGGCTCGATGCTCAGAAAAGGTTTACACCTCATAAGAGACTTCTGGTGCAAAACGACTTCGCCATTGTAGGGGTTCGTGATGCAGATGCCACGCTCAGCAGCAATCTTGTTGCTCTCCCATCCAATCTTCATCCTTTCATATTTCAAGTCGAGGAACTGTGTCAATCGCTCCGCTTGACTGAGCGCCTTGATCGGTTGTTTTCCTCGTCCTCCTTTCTTCTTACCCTTCTGACCCGTCAGATTCTCTTCTACATTTTGAACAGGTATATCTTGAGGACCTGCCTCGATGGCACTCGCCACACCAGCAAGTTGGGCATACTAATAGACCCACTCTTGTTCTGTTCCTCACTTTGGGGGTTCAGGCACTGTCTTGTTGACGAAGATGCGCACCAGCACTTCATGAGGGAGCTGCCCAATACGCTCCGAGAAATGTAGGAAAGAAGCGAGAGTTACGTCTTGGAGGAGGAGGGTTAGAAGGACCTTCAGCTGTTCTTTTTCGACCGCGCTTCATCGGCGTCGGACCAGAAGCATGCGACCCAGAGGTTTCACTAGAGGATCCTATTGTCGCTACTACAATTCACTGTAACGCGTAAACAAAACAACATTAGAGGACAACTCGATACACACGGGCAAATAGCCTAACAAAATCATATCACAAACACAAGCACAACATGAAGAGCATGAAAGCAACAAAATCAAGAGCATAGCATATCGATCATCATACGCATTTCATAACAAAGCAACTGCCATCATACATGCACGCATACATGTGATCGATGCACACACAAAATCATAGATTGAACCCACAATACATCCATGCATTTAGTCTAAAAGTAGCCTTGACAAGTCCAAGTGCTTATAAGTAAGTACTGGACAGAGTCAGGAAACAATTTCAGCATCATACATACGCAACTATTCGCACACAGCAACTTTACAGGCAATCGGAACACTATAAGCGCACTCTGGCAGACATACTCTGAACCTGCCTAAAATAGACAGTCACAAGCTGTGATAGGCCAAAGTAGGCAGCCAACTGTAGGCCCAAAGCACTAAGCTCCAATCATGCTTGAATTTTAAGTGATCTAGCCTCAAACAGCACCGAATTTGATTGAGAAACGGAGCCGGAAATGCCATTTCTTCACAATTGCAAAGCAGGGGCTAAAAATGAAAATTTTGGCTAAGTGTTGGGCTCACATGCGCCCAAGGTGAAGCCCCAGGCGCATGTGGCCCCTCACATGCGCCCAGCTCAGAAGAAGGAAATGAACAAGCTTGGAATTCAATGCACCAGGCGCATGTGCATCCTCACATGCGCCCACCTCTGATTTTTTTGAAAAGACACAAGTCTAGGCAGTGCCCTAGGCGCATGCCTAGAACAACATGTGCCTGGGACATGCGCCCACACACCGGGGGGGGGAACTTGTTGGGGCTCAAATTCACTCCCATTGCAAAACGACATCCCATGGTCTAGTGGCAATGATTTGGATAAGTTTCGAGGTCGGGAGAGCCCCAAAAATTCCAGCACAACCCTGATCTCTTGGTAACGACCAAAATCCATAAACAGCATTTCAGAGCAGAACTGGACATGCGCTTCACCGCCAAATGATCCAAAATGTCCTAAAACCCTTAACCTGCAAGTTTCGAAGTCATCTGGTACATATTTTTGCCCGTGCACCTCGAAATGCGTTTCATCCCTGCCCGAAACTGACAAAAAGGGTCCGTAAGCCTACATCTACCATTTCAGAGTGGAACTGGACATGCGCTTCACCGCTAAATGATCTAAAATGTCTTAAAACCCTTAACCTGCAAGTTTCAAAGTCATCTGGTGCATATTTTTACCCGCGCACCTTGAAATGCGTTTCGTCCCTGCCCGGAACTGACTAAAAAGGGTCCGTAAGCCTACAGCTACCATTTCAGAGTGGAACTGGACATGCGCTTCACCGCCAAATGATCTGAAATGTCCTAAAACCCTTAACCTGTAAGTTTCAAAGTCATCCGATGCATATTTTTACCTGCGCACCTCGAAATGCGTTTCATCCCCATTTGGAGCTGACCAAAAAGGGTCCGTAAGCCTACAGCTACCATTTCAAAGTGGAACTGGACATGCGCTTCACCGCCAAATGATCCGGAGCACCCCAAAACCCTTAAATAGCAAGTTTGAAGTCATTACAATGCGTATTTCCATGTGCGCGCTCCCCGGAACAACGTTCCTATACGACAAGCCGACCCGGAGGCTCCAAATTAGGAAGTACCAAAATTAGCAACACCTGGACTTCCACACCCCACCCCGTTCATTCAGGAGGTCAATCCTAGCCTAGAAGTGGCTTGGCAATAGTGAGTGCATGTCTAGAAAAGGTAGTTGTCCTTTGGAGGTCCCTCGTTGGAGCTGAAATGCTGAAATTTTCTAAGTGCTGGAATCCTGAAAATCTGGCTAAGTAGTGGGGAAAGCGCCAGCAAAGCACATGCGCTTGGCCTCCAACCACATGCGCTTGCACTCTATCACTGAAAGGAAGTGAATTAAACACTTTTCTGAAAAGCGCCGGGAAATGCGCCGGTAAAGGACATGCGCCCGGATCCACCACATGCACTTGGCTGCTTTCTGCCACATGCGCTTGACACTGTTTTCTCCCACATGCGCCGGGAAATACCGGCCGGGCAGACCCGAACCCGATTATCCCCTATAAATAGTGAAGTCATTTCATTCATCAGCACGAGATCATCCCCCACCGACCTCAGAGTGATGTAAGCACCACATGCGCTTACTTTCTCTCCCCTCGCCGGATGCCTTGGCCAGAGTGGATTCCCTCGTCGGAAACCCTCGCCGAAAAGGAATTTCCTCACCGGAATCCCAAGTTCAGGAAGAAAATCCTGAAATTTTCTAAGTGCTGGGCACATGCGCCGGCATATCCCCCACATGTGCTGGCTTTTTCCCCCACATGTGCCGGCTTTTCTGGTCGAAAAATTCCAAAATCCGCTAAGTCTGGGAGGGACATGCGCCCACTCCTTAGGTCCAGGCGCATGTGCACCACCACATGCGCCGGGATTGCCTCTCGAACTCCCATTTTTCATGAAAAACGAGGCCACATGCGCCCGGGAGATGCCACATGCGCCCGGATGATGACTACATGCGCTTGACAAATGATGCAACACCACATGCGCTTGTAAAATGGCCACATGCGCCTGTACACACTCCCCCATGCGCCTGGACGCTGATGGGAGGAGTGGACCTTCCGTCGCACGGCCCGCCTTCGTCCGAGATCGAATTTCGATGAAACCGCCTCTCCTGGATGCGTCTCGATGAGATCTATCCATCCGCCGGATCAGATTCTCCAATTTTCAATGATAAATGGCCTAAATCAGTGTTTTGGTCCAAAATAACCAACACTTAGCCAATTTGGCAGCCCCGAAAATCCCTTCGAAAGAGCCAAAAACGGCCTAAAACGAGTAGAATCGGGCGAAATTGGATCGAGCCCGAGAGGGAAACTTTTCTTCTAGATGACATGATACACCATAATCATGCACCGCGACGAGGTTATCCGATCTCAGGACCCTCGAATACTCTAATCAAGCGGTCGGCAGGTCCGCTACTTAGTCAATTCTAGCCCTGGGAAGTGCCCTGTTGGCCCGAAAATTGACTTCTGCTAAGCAAATCGAAACGCGATCGCACAGCGATCTTCGTGAACATAATCCACCCCTGTTTCAAATCAGTCATTGATAATATTCATCGATTTCCCTGATTAGACCGCAGACAGGTCCACTATTTAGTCATTTCCAGCCCTGGGAAGTGCCCTGTTGGCCCGGAAATTGACTTCTGCTAAGAAAATTGAAATGTGATCGCACAGCGATCTTCGTGGACATAATCTACCCCTGTTCAAAGATGGTCATCGATAATATTCACTGATTTCTTTAATCAGACCACAAACAGGTCCACTACTTAGTCGTTTTCAGCCCTGGGAAGTGCCCTGTTGGCTTGAGAATTGACTGGTGCCAGTTGAAATCAATAGCGATCTCAAAGACGCCGAGGCAAAGCTGAAGTACTCAGGCTATCCAACAGCCGAGTCAAGCATTCGCGGGGCACCGATCCCCATTATTCATAAGAAATTGGCATATGTGGGTACTCGTCGGACCCGATACTTAGCCACTTACAGGTATCGAAGCAGCCGATCCAGCCTATTGAATTGGATCCTCAAAAGATCTTGGCTCGACAAAGCCTATCTGATCCCAAATAGATCACTGAAAATACTCAGAAGAAAGAGCGTTCTCGAAGACGAGTCGCCCGACTCCAGAAGAAATACATTTACTTTACTGTACAAAGCTCTATTCATCCCGGATAAAGGTCCGAGGCTAAACCTAAGGGGTTATGGTTACCACGAGAAACCATAAACAAAGAGTTCTAACTAAGCTTGAAACATCTTACTATGGACTGCCACTATGAAAAAGACAGTCGATGCCCTACCCATCGACAACGGGTCCGTCGGTTGAGCTGATGAGGTAGTTGCGGATTGCTTTCCTAAGGTCACCCGTCATAAAAATACGGGCGCGGGCTTTAGGTTATGCCGACCAACATTTCGAGGTTCATGTATTCCAGCGGTCACCTGTTCACAGTAGCAGGCGCAGGCCCAGAGTTGCACCACTCGATTAAAAACCCTCGTTCGGGAACGTTGCGGAGTGCTTTACTAAGGTCACCCGTCATAAAAATACGGGCGCGGGCCTTGTGTCATGCCGACCAACATTCGAGGATCGTGTATTCCAGCGGTCACCTGTTCACAGTAACAGGCGCGGGCCCTGAGTTGCACCACTCGAATCCTGACAGTTTCTCAACCCGAACAGTCCGAAAGAAAATGAGACATAGACATCCGGCGTGTCTAACAAATGTGGCTCAGTCCATAACAAGAAAACAAAGGTCTAAACGACCATGAACTCAAGACCATAATCCCCGGCGGATTAGTCTTTTGCCTTCCAATCAAGGGTGATCAACCGTTGATGTAATTAAAGGCTCGTGACCAGTATCACAGCCTGGAATGTAAAAGATCTCAGAATCTCTGGAATAAAATTTGCCTTACGATATCTCTCTCTTGTGTACACTTTGTGATTTCTTATGATTGTCTATAAATGTCTCTATACTTAGAATTCCCCCAGAATAAAAGAAACACAAAAGAAAAAGAAAGAAGGACTGCTGTCGAGTAGTTCTGATCTTTCTCCCTACTCTTTTTCTAAGTTCTAACACCGAGTCTGATCGTCCCTTGCCTTTTTAGTACCAACAGCCCATATAGACCGATTTTGGGCTTACTTTGTTCGTAGCTCCGAACCTCAGGGGATCACCATCAGGGAACGTAATCGACCAGATGCCTAATTGGACCAGGCCATCCCCTTATCTAAGGATCAATAGGATAAACACCTTATCCCCAGAAATCAGCAGTAATCTTAAACATCTTGCGTAACAGATTGGATCACTTGAATCTATATAAATGGATGGCCTCATAGATGAGAAAGGTACACAATCTTTAAGCTCATATCCCGCTGTTTCCTTTTGCAACCATGCCCCATCTAACTTAAGCTTCGAAGGGCCAACGGATGGACGCCAGCCACCCTTAGTTTTTCTCTTGTGTTCTTTCAGGTTTGAAGGGAAGTTACCTTGAAGGAAGGTGAGCGTCTGGAGGATCCTATTACCAAATTCGATGGAAACATAGGGCTAAGAGGTGATGCTTGTAATTCGTTTATGAACTTCTAGTTTTAGAGATTCAAGTTTATGGTTTGATTGTTAACTTAAATTGATTTAGTTTGAATAAGTTTTAGTTTAAGTTTATGCTTTGATTTATTATTGACTTTGGGCATAATAGATGCTTAAATTTTTCTAAGATTAATGAGAACTTATCTATTTTGAGAAGTATTTGATCTATAAAATCCCTTGATTTATCATAATCTATGGATATAGTGAATGTTTTGAATTTCCAGTGATTAATCTACTTTGTGCATAAAAGGGGGAACCAAATCAATTAAAGTTATGATACTATTGGGATATTTCTATAAATTGTAATTGCTGAATCTTCTAATTGGATTGAATAGGACTTTGATTCCAATTAAGTAATTGAGTTAAATATGGAATTGGGCTCCATAAGTGATCAGAAGTGGATCCTTATGTTCGCCAACCCCAAGTGTGTTGAGCCTCGAATTATACACATTCTAACCCCATTTTATCACTTATTATGCATGAGTTATGTGTTTAAAAGACCTATCTAATGCATGTTTTGTGATTGTATGAATGAGAGAGAGACTTCACCTATTTGATGGCTAAACGACACTTCTTAAAGCCATTTGATAAGGATAGAAGATGAGCTAAAGAAAGGAGAGAAGAAGCAAAAGAGAAGAGAGGAAGAAAATCAACAAAGTTAGTGGGTTCGACCGGTCATGACAGGTCGACCACCACATGGCTGCCTACTTGAACTCACTGGACATAGGCCTAGACCAGTCTGACCGGTCCTGACCAGTCGATCACTCTCAATTACAGAAAAACAGCAGCTTCCTCTTGAAGCTCTGATTTTAACTGTGCACTGCGTAAGTTGTTACACAAATCTGGAATGTTCTAAGGCTGTGGAGCTTCAAATCTATAAAAGGACACCTAGGGCTTGATCTAAACTCATCATAGAAGGCTCGAAAGTCGTGGGAGTTTGTTAGAGCTTAGAAAAATCGAAACTACTCGTCAGCAGTCTTTTTCCTGTGTTTCATTATTTTAGGGGAATTCTGAGTATAGAGACATTCATAGACAATCGTAAGCAATCACAAAGTATACACGAGAAAGCACCGCGAAGTGAATTTTATTCCAGAGATTCCGAGATCTTTTACATTCCGAGCTGTGAACTAGTCATGAACCCTTAATTACATCAACGGATGATCACCCTTGATTAGAAGGCAAAAGTAAATACATGCATGTATCATAAATGAATTAAATAAAGCATTAAAAGAGCATAAATATAAATAAAGTACAGCATAGACAACACAGAAATTTTTACGTGGAAACCCTTACGGAAGAAAAACCACGGCACAAAGCGACAAGATTCCACTATGAATTGCAGTTATACAATAGATGGAATATCAAAGGGATGAAGCTCGGATAGATCGAGCAAGTAGTTTTAATCGTCAGGGATTATAGTCTCGAGTTCATGGTCACAGAAACCAAGTCTAGGATTTATTATGGACTAAGCCATTGTTAAGACCAGTTAGATGTCGGTCCCATACTCCTTGGGCGTTCCTAGTTGAGTAGCAACTAGGATTTTAACCGAGTCGTATATCTCAGTGTCATGACGCGTCTCTATGGACGATACGACTTTCAGGGATACACTTCACGGTGTCCGTTTAGTGCAACCAGGGCCAGAGACCGTCTCCGCTGAGACGGGTGACTTGCTGGAAGGCACTCCATGGGGTCTTTGTGTAAACAGGGTTTCGACCGAGTCGTATATCTCAGTGTCATGACGCGTTTCTATGGATGATATGACTTTCAAAGATACACTCCAGGGCGTCCACTTACTGCAACCAGGGCCAGTGACCGTCTCCGATGGGACGGGTGACTTGCTGAAAGGCACTCCATGGGGTCTTTGTGCAAATAGGGTTTCGACAGAGTCGTATATCTTAGTGTCATGACGCGTCTCTGTGGACGATATGACTTTCAGAGATACACTTCATGGTGTCCACTTACTGCAACCAGGGCCAGTGACCGTCTCTGATGGGACGGGTGACTTGCTGGAAGTCACTCCATGGGGTCTTTGTGCAAACAGGGTTTCGACCGAGTCGTATATCTCAGTGTCATGACGCGTCTCTGTGGACGATATGACTTTCAGAGATACACTTCACGGTGTCCACTTACTGCAACCAGGGCCAGTGACCGTCTCTGATGGGACGGGTGACTTGCTGGAAGGCACTCCATGGGGTCTTTGTGCAAATAGGGTTTCGACCGAGTCGTATATCTCAGTGTCATGACGCGTCTCTGTGGACGATATGACTTTCAAAGATACACTTCACGGTGTCCACTTACTGCAACCAGGGCCAGTGACCGTCTCTGATGGGACGGGTGACTTGCTGGAAGGCACTCCATGGGGTCTTTGTGCAAACAGGGTTTCAACCGAGTCGTATATCTCAGTGTCATGACGCGTCTCTGTGGACGATATGACTTTCAAAGATACACTTCACGGTGTCCACTTACTGCAACCAGGGCCAGTGATCGTCTCTGATGGGACGGGTGACTTACTGGAAGGCACTCATTACCTTAGCCACTCAACTGACGGATCCCGCCTTGGACAGGACGCACATCAACTGGTCTTAACGATGAAGTATTTCAGACGTTTAGAACTCTTTGGTTACGATTTTTGATGATAACCATAGTCCCCTTTGATTTAGTTTCGTAACTCGATCCGAGATGAAATAAATTCATGCAATGGATGCAAATGAGTATAGTACAAAGTAACTATGCTTTATGCATGCTCAAGGGAAGATCGCATTTATGCTAGATGTTCAGTGTATCAGACAAATTATGAATTTGATTTGATCAACCCGCTTCGTATATATCCTTATGTCGTCGATATTTTTCCCTCGCGTCTTTGCGATCGTGATTGATTTCACTTGGCATTAGTAAATATTTGGGCCATCAGGGCACTTCCTAGGGCCTGTTTACGATCTGATCGGAGGATTTGGTGAATACCTGTCACGATTGTCTTTGGATAGGGGTGGATTATGTCCACGAGGGTAGCAGTGCGATCGCATTTCGATTTGTTTAGCATGGGTCTATTTCTGAGCCGACTGGGCACTTCCCAGGGCCGAAAATGACCAAGTAGTCAGCCTGTTGGCCACTTGATTAAGGTATTTGGGGCTCCTGAGTTTGGATAACCTTGTTGCGGTGCATGATTATGATATATCATGTTATGGCGGAGAGAAGTCTCCCTCTCGGGTTCGGTCAAATTCCGCTCGATTCCTCTCGATTTCGACTGTTTCTGGCTCTTTCGGAAGGGTTTCCAAGGTTTGCAATATTGGCTAAGTGTTGGCCCTTTTTTATCAAATTGCTGATTTGGCCCACTTAACATCGATCGTTGGTGAATCCGGTCCGGGGGATGGATAGAGGGCATTGATGTGTGTCTAGGAGCGCTGACACGATCAGAAGGTGGGCCACATCGAAGGTGGGCCACATCACAGAAGGCCCCACCTCCCATCAGCATCCAGGCGCATCTACTATGGGATGTGGACGCATGCGGCTGAGGTGGGCGCATGTGCCCTCTCCCTCAAGCGCATGTGAGAGAAAAGTGAGGAGAGAGAGGGAAGGGAAGGGAGGTAAGCGCATGTGCCTGCCCCTTGGGTGCACTAGTGCGCATGTGGCTTCTCCCTTGGGCGCATGTCCTCCAAGGACTTGAGAAATTTCCCATTTGCTTCCAACAAAAGGATGAGCGCGTGTCCCATGGGACTTGGAGGATTTTGCTCCGGTGGGAGAAATCCCTTTCCGGCGAGGGCATCCGGCGAAGGGATGGGCGCATGTCCCTATCCCGGTGAGGATTCCGGTGAGGAATTTTTACCTCTGCAAGAAGAGTGCTCAGGGAGTGATGATCTCGTTCTTGTCTCATCAAGTAGAGGGGTATTTATAGTATGTTAATCAGGTATCGGGTACCTGGCGCATGTTGTTTGCAAAAGGGAGGGCATGCGCATGCATTTGGAGAGAGGAGTCATATGCATGTGACGGGGATCATGCGCATGTCACCATGCATCAGGCGCATGTGGCTTGGTGTGGGCGCATGTGGCCTCTATGTTCGCCGCATGTGGCCCCACTTAGAATATTTTCATGATTTTTATATTTTTATTTTATTTAGAATATTGAAAAGGGAGAGAGAGAGCTCTCATGCGCATGTGGTGAGAGGGTAAATGTATGTTTTCTCATGTCATCCGCATGTGGAGAGAGAGTGAACGAATGCATGTGGAGAGAGAGAGTGAACGAATGCATGTGGAGAGAGAGTGAACAAATGCATGTGGAGAGAGAAACGAATGCATGTGGGGAGAGAGTGAACGAATGCATGTGGAGAGAGAGAGTGAATGAATGCATGTTCCATCCCTTAGAATATTTCAGGTTTTGGGCTCCGACGGGCGATCTTCAAAGGGGGGCTACATTTTAGAGACCGAAGTCACTGACGCCAAACCGCTTTTAGGCCATAATCGACCTCCTGAATGAACGGGGTGGGGTATCGATGGTCATCTGCTGTGAATTTTGGTAGTTCCTTCCCAATTTGGACCCTCCCAATCGCTCTTTGCATAGGAATATTGTTCCGGGAAGCGTACACGTAGAAATATGCACCGCAAGGACTTCAAACTTTCTACTTAAGGTTTTTCGGGCATTCCGGATCATTTGGCAGCCATCCGCATGTCTAATTCCAGCCTAAAATTGTACCTGTAGGCTTTCGGGCCCTTATAGTCGGATACGGTCAGGGCAAAACACATTTGGAAGCGCGCGGGTAAAGATATGCATCGTGCGACCTCGAAACTTGCAGGTTACGGGTTTTAGGGCGTTCTGGATCATTTGGCGGTAATTCGCATGTCTGATTCCACCCCAAAATAGCATTCATAGGTTTCAGTCACGATCGCGCATGTTAGGGTTGCACTGGCATTTTCTGAGTATTTCGGATCTTGAAATCCGTCCAAATCGTCGTAGATGGATCGCTGAATACTATTTTATAATTGGTACAAATTTGAGCCCTAACAGAGGTGAAGAGGATTGTTGTGGAGTGTTTGCAACTCCTTCGAATCCAGTTTTTTATGCTTTTTGTAGTTTTCTCTTAATTCTAGTTAAAGTATGATAATGCTCGGCTAGACCTCTTAGCTAGGGCTAAGAGGTGAAGATTGTAGTTAGTTTTAATGTTGGATTCGTTTACTTTAAGTACACTTAAGTTTAGATTTTTAAGTTCTAGTTTGAATAAAAGTTAGATTTTTATGTGTTTTATGAGAGTTCATGTACTACGGAAATAAGTTCCTTACAATTCTCTGAGATTACCATGTTTGGATTGATTAGAATTGAATTATAGTAACCCTGGAGCATGCCATGATCTCTTGGGATGGCTGTTACTTCAAAGGTTATAAGTTCAAGTTCTATATGCTTCATTAAAACAAGAATTTGAAATTTTTGCCTTAAGTGGGATTGTTTGTGATTGAATGCTTAATCTTCCAATTAGATGACAGATAAAACTTTGACTCTAATTGTGTTTGTGCTTGGATGAATGAATTTGCATTGGACTACTACAAGTGGATCCTTAAAGCCTTAGTTTTCCTTTAAATTCTCAGATTTTCTTCTTCTTAAGTTACTGTTTTACTTAGTTCTTAAACCTGAAATTCCAAAACTGATTAGATTAAAGTTATTGGAATAATTTAGATTGTTTACCCTAATTCCCTATGGATCGACCTCAGTCTTATCGAGATTATTACTACATCACAGCCTTGCACTTGAGGTGAGCGAACAAGTTTTTGGTGCCGCCATTGGGGATTTGGTTAAATGATTCTAATTGTTCTAGTAGCTATAGAGTAGACTTAGTTAGGTAGGATTTCCTATTTTCCTATAATTAGTTTTTCTGATTTCTAGAACTAACAAGTTTGTTTAGTTTTATAGGATTTTCTTCCAGTTCAAGCACATCGGGTAATATCTTTCTAACTTAATCTCTTTCTATTTTAGTTTTTAGTTTTCCAGAATTTTATTTTCAGATTTTTGTTTTAGGATCTAGGTTTTAGTTTAGATTGTGTTGTGTGGTTTATGTCCTGTTAAGAACGTGACCACACAAAGCATCTCCAAACCGAGGGTGGTTTAGTTAGACCACTTTCTATTCAAAGGAGAGTTAGAAAATATTTAGAAAATTATGAAAGTTCGGAGAATATAGATCAAATGCCATTAAGGAATCCTCCCCCTCCTACTCCAACTACAAACGCAAATCAAGAGGGAGTAGGAGAGAATGAGGTACACAATGCTCCTCCAATGAGAACTTTGAGTGATTACTTATAACCGGCCCGTACCACTACACCTTCATGTGTGGTTTTTCCAACCACCAGGGGAAACTTTGATATAAAGGCAAGAGTAATTCAACTCTTACCAAAATTCCATGGGCTAGGGTCCCAGAGCCTATATCTACACTTGAAAGAATTTGATGAGGTAGTGGCTACCTTGCAATATGCTAATGTGACTGAAGATGTCATCAAACTTAAATTGTTTCCCTTCTCATTGAAAGGAAGAGCCAAGGTTTGGTTCCACTCTCTTAGACCACATTCGATAGGGACATGGACTGAGATGACCCGAGAATTCTTGAAAAAGTTTTTCCCGACTCATAAAACCAACATCCTTCAAAGATCTATTATGAACTTCTCGGTTAAAAAGGGTGAGTCATTCTTTCAAAGTTAAGAATGGTCTAAAGACCTCCTACTTGCTTGCCCACACAAAAAACTTGGTTGTTATCCAACTATGTAGCTGAATGTTCTCTCAAGTGCAAGAGATCACAAGTAATAAACTCGGTGAGTTCGATGTCGAATCCCTAGGAAGAAAAAATAGAAGTGTGTAAGAATCATTCTCAAATCAAGAAAATAAAATAGAAATTCTAAAAGAAGTAATTAATCTAACTAATGGATGAGTTGGATTGGATCAATATTTGAATGAGTTTAATTAATAGAAATCAAAGCACCATGGCATCAAAGGTTCACATGTGTCTCATGCTTCATTAATGTATATGATAAAGTATTACTCAACTAGAATGGATCACCATGGTCCATCTAATCAAAAGATATTGCAATTAGAATGAAAATTCACATAAGAAATCAATGGATTAGAGATCCATCCCATCATGCATCATTAAATTCATACTCGTAAGCGTTAGGGATTATAAGCATTAGAGATCCTTGAGATCGCTAATCAAATAATGTGACAGGTTAAAAATATCTTCAATTTAGGTTTTCAAAAATCAAATCTAGGATTAAACAATACTCATGCAAAGAGTTTACATGAAAATTAAAAACCCGAGATTAGTTCCATGAAATTCATACAAAATGGATTTTTCTCATCATTCAGCACATAAATCCATCACACACATCAACTCAACAATCCACACATATTTTCCTTCTAGCCAAGGCTAGAAGGGTTTAGAATATAAACATAATTAAAGAAGAAAAAAAAAAAAAATAAGAAGACATAATTAAACTAAAAAAATCAATATAAAACTAACCAATTAACTTCTGAGTTCTTAAATTGAATTCAAGCAAACTTCAATGTAAATCTGTAAATCTTCAATAGAAAGAGAAAAAGAGGTTCTATGAGAGAGAGGAGAGCTTGTTCTCTTCAAAATCAGATTGAAAAAGATGCCCTAAAACTCTTCACAACTATTTATTTATAGTTAAGTTCGGATTTAAGTAACAGTACTGAAATTTTAGATTACTACAATGGGGTCCATTATAGTTAAGTTCGGATTTTACTACACTTCGTGTGACTAAACTGGAGATTAGATTACTCTGAAATTTTATTAGGGCTTCATCATCAAGTGAACCCCATAATGGATGGATTAAATTTCCAATATCACATCTAAAGTGGGCCCCACGATCAGATCAGCGGACACCTCCCAGATTCGCAGTTTTAATACCTTCTTAACCAGTCATTCTTGCATCCTTCACTCCAGCGTGTACAAAAATAAAAAATGTCTCAAAATTGATACCTTGGTAGAACTATATCCCCTCTACATGACAGAGGGTCTGTATTGACTTAAATCATTCAAGAATTGTGAAGCACACACCTCACAATTTGGATCGTTTTCTGATTCACGTAGGCGAAACTTTTTAGAATACTTCGACTCGTTTTCGACGCTGCAATCAATCTACACATCCGATTGACCTGATTCCAGTATAGTTTTATAGAAAATTTGATTCTGTATCAGATGGATGGCTTGGATTCTTCATTTGAGCACTGATGGACCACTTGGCTGAATTCCAAAGCTAAGTCGATGTTAAATGGATAATTTGTTTTCATCGGGTCACTATGATCAATTCAGAACTCCGATCGGCGTGAAACCAGTGCCATTTGTTAGATAATTTGATGATCTTCAAAGTATATGGAGATTTTCTCAAATTGTATCTAAAAAGTTGTCCAAAAGTGGGACTTACAGTAAACAACATATGCCATCCGTTCGGAATTGAAACTCACATGTAATGCACATCACCTTTAATCCATCGATCCAAGCTGTCTAACCTCAATCTAATCTTATAGGAAGTGTCTTTAGCCCTTCTCTCATCATCCTAAACCTTCCTAGACACAAGTGGCCCTCCAACAACCTGTAAAACATGAAAAATCACTATGTAAGAATAATTTACAAGTTATAGAGCAATCCAACCATTGAATAAGTTTCCTACAATAAATCTAAGTATTTTACTTGATTTCTAGCCTAGTGATGATCGGAATGGGGACTAAATATATAATATTTATGGTCACATCACACCCCCCAACCAGCTTTTTGCTAGTCCTCGAGCAAAATATGCGATGTGACACTTAAAAATAAATAAAAGACATGTAATTTGCAAAGCCAAGGTTCAATGTAAACATGTGATTTACATAACATCTTATTCATCAATTTAAGCCAATTAGTGTGTTAGAATCATTTTCTCCTAATTCATTACACTCATGAGTTTAAAAAACTAATCAAAGTTTTGAATGAACCTAGTCTCATGTACACGCGTGCACAGTGAACTTAGACTAACCAAATTAATCAACTAAGTTCATCAACCCTCATGAATCAATCAAATCCTCCTATGGTTATGAAATCCCCTAATTTCTCAAGTCACCTCTTCACTTTATTTTCTTTCACTCGCTCATTCATTACTTCCTCACATATTTATCATCATTTTTCTCATTTTTTTCATGGACCGTCCTCAATTGAAGAATCCAAAAGGCTCACTTCTTTTAAGGTGTCGATAACGTAATGGTAACGACATGGATACTTAGGTATCCCGCCCCGGATTACTTTCACGACTATTACAGTCTTATTCAATTAATTTTTTTATATTTTTTTTTCCAGATGATTCTCTCACAACACTCACTCATTCAAAGTTAGGGGTTCAATGGTCTAGTTCAATCACAGCCTAGATATCAAGTAGATCATCAATTAAGTCTCAAAACCTAGTGTACCAACTTAGTTAGCTAGTGTGTAAGATGATCATGTTCCTTTAACTAATTACTCTCTAATCTAATGATTAGATAATTAAACTCAAGGTTTCTTTTCAGATTTAAAAACTCTAAACACTAATAACTTAAACTAAATCCAAGTTTATCATGAAAAACCACAAAGAAACATGAATACGAAACTAGACAAATTACAAAAATTTTGAAATTTTTTCCATATATGCATAAAACTAATGCAATGCATGAAATTACCTATTGTTGGGGCTTGAATTCACACCCATTATAAAATAGTATCCAGCGGTCCATCTACGATGATTTAGACTAATTTTAAGATCGAGAATACCCGAAAAATGCCAGTGCAACCCTAACATGCGCAATCATGACCAAAACCTACAAATGTCATTTCGGAGTGAAATCGGACATGCGGATGGCCGCCAAATGATCCAAACGCCCTAAAACCCTTAACTTGCAAGTTTCAAAGTCGAGCGACGCGTATTATTACCCGCGCGCTTCCAAATGCGTTTTGCCCTTATCGTATCCGACTATAGGAACTCGAAAGCCTATAAATGCTATTTCTGAAGGGAACTGGACATGTGGATGCCTACCAAATGATCTAAAATATCTAAAAACCCTTAATTTCTAAATATGAATGCCATACAATGTACACTTTTACCTGCTCGCACAGAAGTGCGTTTTGCCGCTGTGTGGAGCCGATTGGGAGGGTACAAATTAGGAAGGAACTATCGAAATTCACAGTAGATGACCATCTATACCCCACCTCGTTCATTTCATAGCCCAATGAGAGGCTTAAAGTGGCTTAACGTCAGTGACTTCAGTCTCCGAAAAGGTAGCCCTCCTTTGGAGGTTGCCCGTCGGAGCCTAAAACTTGAAAATTTCTAAGTGTTGGAATATGCATACACCACTCTCTCTCTCTACATGCGGATGCCATAAGGAGACATGTGCCCATGCCTCCACCACATACACATGGGAGCATCTCTCTCTCTCTTTCAAATTTATAAAAAATAAAATTATGAGAAATGTGGACATGCGCCAACTACAGAGAGCACATGCGCCCACTGCAGGGGAACGTGCGCCCACTACATGGGCACATGTGTTAAACCTCAAAATTATACATTACATTGCCCATTACGTCGCAGTATATGCATGGTTTACATGCTTAAAAGGCCCATCTAATGCATGTTTTGTGACTTCAGGAATAAGAGCGAAATTTACCCAATTGGAGACTAAAAAGAGCCATTTGAAGCCATTGGATGAAGAAGGAAGAATGACAAAAAAAAGTAGAAAGAGAGGAGAAGAAAGGAAGAAAGAAGCCAAAGAAGAAAGCAGGAAATATCAGCCAAGACCGGTCGTGCGACCGCTCGTCCATTACCAAGACCGGTCGTTCGACCGGTCCAACTATACACAGAAGAAAATCATTCTACAGAAGGCCACTGGACCATTCACGACCGGTCGTGCGACCGGTCGTCCACTTCTTAGACCAGTCGTGCGATCGGTCCTTGTAATTAAATTTTAAAGACGGATTTCAAGCAAAATCTCTGGACTGTTTTCGTCTTTTTGCGACCGGTCGTGCTACCGGTCGTCCAGGAGTTCAGACCAGTCGTCTGCGTAACAGGAGTTCAGACCAGTCGTCTGCGTAACAGAGCTTCTCCGTGAAGCTCCGATTTTCTCTGCGCAGTCCGGGATTCTTTGCGCAATCTGGAACCTTCCATGCTATACTATAAAAGGACACCTAGGGGCTCTTCCTAGGGCATTATAGAAGCCAAGGGACGTCATGGGAGAGGAAGGAAGTCATCGTGGAGTGTCTGCAACCCTCCAAACTCTGGTTTTTCTAGTTTTTATGTTTTCTTATTTGAGTTCTAGTTGTAGTATGAAAGTGCTCAGCTAGAATCTCTCAGCTAAGGCTGAGAGGTGAAGCTTGTAGCTAATTTCATGATTTGATTCAGTTAATTCAAGTACTTTCAATTCAAGTTTGGATTTTTATCTATTTTAGTTCTTCAAGTTGATAATTTGAGATGTTTATGAGAGTACATGTGCTCCGGACACGGATTCCTTACAATTCTCTAAGATTATCATATGGTGCTTGTTTAGATTCGAATTATAGTAATCCTTGAGCAGGCCATAGTCCATAGGCATGGCTGTTACTCCGAAGGCTATGATTTTGAATTCTACATTGATTGAATGGGACTAGAACTTGGAGGTTCAACTTGAATGGGATTGAATGTGTTTAATGCTTTATTTTCCAACTAGATGAGAGATAGGACTTCAAATCTAGTTATGTATCTTGCTTGGATTGATTGGATTGACATGGGATTGCTACAAGTGTATCCTTGAATGCCTTAGTACCTTAAACTACTGATTTTCATTAAGCATAATTATTCCAATTGAATCTCTTATCTATTGCAAACTGAGTTCCTGGAATAGTTTGGAATTTGTTATCCGATTCCCTGTGGATCGACCTCGGTCTTATCGAGTTTTATTACTACATCGCAGCCTTACACTTGAGGCGAGCGAACAAGTTTTTGGCACTGTTGCCGGAGAATTTAGATAACGATTTTCAAATTGTTTTAGTGGCTGTAGAAGTAGAATTAGATAGGGTTTTTTCTGATTTCTTAGAACTAATCAAAATCGTTTGTTTTGTAAGATTTCTTCTCTAGTTCAAGCACATCGGGTAATATCCTTCTAACTTAGCTTTTTGCAGATTTTTTTCCAATTTCCATATTAATTTCAGATTTCTAGGATTTAGGAATAGCTTAGTTTTAGTTGAGTGGTTTATGTCCCGTTGGGAACGTAACCACTCTAATCGTCTCCAATCCGAAGGTGGTTTAGTTGGACCATTGTCAGTCCATAGACGAGTCCGGAATTACCAAGAACGTTGTGAAAGTTTGGGGAGTATGGATCAAACACCTTTAAGGAATCCTTCCCCTCCTACTCCAACTACAAACACAAATCAAGAGGGAGTAGGAGAGAATGAGGTACATAACGTTCCTCCAATGAGATCACTACTAGATTACCTACAACCAGCCCGTGCAATTACACCCTCTTGCGTGGTTCTACCACCAAACGGGGGAAACATTGACATAAAGCCAGGTGTAATTCAACTTATACCAAAGTTCCATGGGCTAGACTCTGACCGCCCATATCTGCACTTGAAAGAATTCGAAGAAGTGGTGGCTACCTTGCAATACACCAATGTTTCAGAAGATACCATTAAACTTAAACTCTTTCCCTTTTCATTTAAAGAAAGAGCCAAAGATTGGCTTCACTCTCTTAGACCACATTCGATTGGGTCATGGAATGAGATGACCCACGAATTCTTGAAAAAGTTCTTCCCGGCTCATAAAATGAACACCCTTCGAAAAGCCATAATGAATATTTCTGCTAAAGAGGGTGAATCTTTCTTCCAATGTTGGGAGAGATTTAAGGACCTCCTACTTGCTTGCCCACATCATAGCTATGAGAGTTGGCAAATTATAAATTTTTTCAATGATGGATTAAGTTCCAATATGCGCCAATTTGTAGAGATGATGTGCAATGACGAGTTTATGAGCAAAAATCCAGATGAGGCTTGGAGTTATTTGTACATGTTGGCTGAAAATGCCCAATCTTGGGATACCTCAGATAAATGTTAAACCTCCAATTTATACATTGCATTGCCCAGTACATCACATTATATGCAAGGTTTTCATGCTTTAAAGGCCTATCTAATGCATGTTTTGTGATTTCAGGAATGAGAGTGGAATTCACCCAATTGGAGACTAAGAAGAGCTATTTGAAGCCATTGGATGAAGAAGAAAGAAGGACCAAAGAAAGAGAAAGAGAGGAGAAGAAAGGAAGAAAGAAGCAAAAGGAGAAAGCAGAAACAGAGGCCAAGACCGGTCGTGCGACTGGTCGTCCATCGCCAGTCACAGAAGGGAAAATTTCAGAGAAGGTCACTGGACCATTCACGACCGGTCGTGCGACTCGTCATCCGATGCCCAGACAGGTCGTGCGACCGGTCATTGAATTAAAAAATTAAATCAGGATTTGGGAAAAACTCTCTGGACTAAAAAGTGCTGTCGTGCGACCGGTCGTCAGGGGGCTCAGACCGGTCGTGCGACCGGTCGTCAGGGGGCTCAGACCGGTCGTGCGACCAGTCGTCTGCGTAATGAAGCTTCTCCATGAAGCTTTGAGATTTTCTGCGCAGTGCGTAACCTTGCGCAATTTCTGGATGTTTCCGACGCAAGAGGCTTCCACAATATAGAAGGACACCTAGGTGCTCTTCCTAGGTCATGATAGAAGCCAAGGAAGGTCGTGGAGCGTCAGCAACCCTCCAATTTTTTATTTTTCTAGTTTTTATGCTTTCTTATTTGAGTTCTAGTTGTAGTATGACAATGCTCAGCTAGAATCTCTCAGCTAAGGCTGAGAGGTGAAGCTTGTAGCTTATTTCATGTTTGATTCAGTTTAATTTAAGTAATTTCAATTTAAGTTTGGATTTTTATTTATTTTAGTCCCTTGAGTTGGTAGTTTGAGATGTTTTATGAGAGTTCATGTGCTCCGGACATGAATTCCTTACAATTCTCTGAGATTATCATATGATGCTTATTTAGATTCGAATTGTAGTAATCCTTGAGCAAGCCATAGTCCATAGGCATGGTTGTTACTCCGAAGGCTATAATTTTGAATTCTACATTGATTGAATGGGACTAGAACTTGGAAATTCAGCTTGATTGGAATTGAATGTGTTTGAATGCTTTATTTTCCAACTAGATGAGAGATAGGACTTCAAATCTAGTTGTGTTCTCTACTTGGATTGATTGGATTGACATGGGATTGCTACAAGTGGATCCTTCAATGCCTTAGTACCTTAAATTACTGGTTTACATTAAGTTACTGTTTTAATTTAATTACTCAATTGAATTCTCATATCTATTGCAAACTAAGTTGATGGAATAGTTTGAAAGTTGTTTCTAATTCCCTGTGGATCGACCTCGGTCTTACCGAGTTTTATTACTACATCGCAGCCTTGCACTTAAGGCGAGCGAACAAGTTTTTGGCACCGTTGCCGGGGATTTTAGATAACAGTTTTCAAATTGTTTTAGTGGCTGTAGAAGTAGAAGTAGATAGGTTTTCTGATTTTTTCTAGAACTAACAAATTGTTTCATTTTGTAGGATTTCTTCTCTAGTTAAAAGCGCATCAGGTGATACCTTTCTAACTTAGCTTTTTACAGATTTTCTATTTTCAGATTTCTAGGCTTTAGGACTAGTTTAGTTTTTGTTGAGTGGTTTATGTCCCGTTGGGAACGTAACCACTCAAATCGTCTCCAATCTGAAGGTGGTTTAGTTGGACCATTGTCAGTCCATAGACGAGTCCGAAATTACCAAGAGCATTGTGAAAGTTTGGGGAGTATGGATCAAACACCTTTAAGGAATCCTCCCCCCCCCCCCCCTACTCCAACTACAAACGCAAATTAAGAAGTAGTAGGAGAGAATGAGGTACATAATGTTCCTCCACTGAGATCATTGCGGGATTACCTACAACCAGCCCGTGCAATTACACCCTCTTGTGTGGTTCTACCACCAAACGGGGGAAACATTGACATAAAGACGAGTGTAATTCAACTCTTACCAAAGTTCCATGGGCTAGACTCTGACCGCCCATATCTACACTTGAAAGAATTTGAAGAAGTGGTGGCTACCTTGCAGTACGCCAATGTTTCAGAAGATACCATTAGACTTAAACTTTTTCCCTTTTCATTGAAAGAAAGAGCCAAAGATTGGCTTCACTCTCTTAGACCACATTCGATTGGGTCATGGGTTGAGATGACCCGGGAATTCTTAAAAAAGTTCTTCCCGGCTCATAAAACGAACACCCTTCGAAGAGCCATAATGAATTTCTCGGCTAAAGAGGGTGAATCTTTTTTTCAATGTTGGGAGAGATTTAAGGACCTCCTACTTGCTTGCCCACATCATGGCTATGAGAGTTGGCGAATTATAAATTTTTTCAATGATGGATTAAGTTCCAATATGCGCCAATTTGTAGAGATGATGTGCAATGGCGAGTTTATGAGTAAAAATCCAGATGAGGCTTGGAGTTACTTGGACATGTTGGCTGAAAATGCCCAATCTTGGGATACCTCGGATAAACCCAATAACCCCAAGCCTATTCAAGAGAAAGGAGGGATCTATATCCTTAAGGAGGAAGACGACGTGAATGCAAGGATAGCCAACCTCACAAGGAAGGTTGAGGCCATGGAACTTAGTAAAAGTGGAGTTCCAAAGTCCAATGAAGCTGTTGAAACCATATGTGGGATTTGTCTCACCGATTTACACGCTACGCAAGATTGTCCCACAATTCCTGCATTTCAAGAGGTATTACATGAACATGCAAACGCCACATATGGGTATCAACGGCCTTTCAATGGACCGGTGGGTAACACGTACAATGAGAGTTGGAAGAACCACCTAAATTTTAATTGGAATAATGCTCCTACAGGCAATCCTACCAACTCTCAAAGAGGGCCACCCATGCAAAATATGGCCCCACCTCAGTTCTCAATGGAGGATACCTTGAAAGCGTTTATATAAGGGCAAACGCAAATCAACCAAACGAATCAGCAAATGTTCCAAGAGTTTAAAGTCTCGGTTGATGAGATTAAGGGACGCTTAAATGCTAGGGAAGGGACCTTTCCAGCCCAACCTCAGCCCAATCTAAAGCAAGTACATGAAGTGAGCATTCCTAATCCTCCCAACCAACACATGGAGCAAGCCAAATCCATTACCACTCTTAGAAGTGGTAAACAAATTGACAAATCCATTTCGGTGAAGGCCGACAAGCCTAATGATCCGGTAAATTCTGAGGATGAGGATGGATCTAACTTAGCCCCACAAGAACCGGAACGCATTTACAAGCCCGTAGCACCATTACCTTCAAGATTGGTTGCCCCAAAATCTCTTCCAAACTCTCATGATATTCTAGAGATTTTCAGATAAGTCAAGATTAATATCCCTTTACTTGATGCCATCGAACAAATCCCCTCTTATGCTAAGTTTCTAAAGGACCTATGCACAACAAAACGCAAATATAATGTGCAGCAAAAGGCCTTCTTAACTGAGCAAGTGAGTGCCATTCTCACTCAAAAGACCCCCCCAAAATTCAAAGATCCCGGTAGTCCCACCGTCTCATGTATCATTGGAGACTAGCAGATTGAGCGTGCCTTGCTAGATTTAGGGGAGAGTATGAACTTGATCCCATACTCGGTATACGAGCAATTGGGTCTTGGTGAATTAAAACCCACCAAAACCACGTTGCAACTCGCTGATAGATCAATCCGTGTACCGAGGGGGATAGTTGAGGATGTTTTAGTCCAAGTTGACAAATTTTACTACCCGGTAGATTTTATCGTCTTGGACACACAACTGGTTTTAGATGCTAGCACTCAAATACCGGTGATATTAGGCCGCCCATTCCTTGCCACATCAAACGCAATCATCAATTGCCGGAATGGGGTGATGCAACTATCCTTTGGAAACATGATGTTGGAGGTGAATGTGTTCCACTTAGGCAAGAGGCATAGGGATGATGATGATGTCCACGAGGTTGATATGATTGATTCAATCGTGGAAGAGGAGTTCACTTTAAGGCAAAATTTTGATCCTCTAAATGTTATTAGCTTTGATCCCTTTGAGGATTGGGACGACAATGATGGTCCCCATGAGGTAAACATGATAGAATCCATGGATGATGGGGGGTTTTCCAACATGATCTACCTGAAAGCTTGGGGACATGTTTGACACATTCTAAGGATGAATCTAATTCTCACTTTATTAAGACCTTGGAAGTGTCAATTTCTGAAAATTCATTTGACAAGTCACCAATTTCTGATTTACACAAATTTGTTGTGCAGGATTTGGAAGAATTGGTGCTTGATTTGCCTACAGAGAGGCCAATTTCTGAAAGTGTAGAGGTCGAGGACCCACTCCAACCTACATAAAATTCTGAGAAGGAGGAAGACATAAAGGGTCCAAATCTGAAAATTTCCTCCGATGAGGTCTCTTATACACTTGAGGAGTGCCTAACGTACTTTGAGGATTGGGATGATCCCATGATTCCGGACATTGTACATGCTTTGAGAGAGACCTCGCCGATGCCTAAAAAGTTTCCTTCCACAGAACACCAAACTGAAAATTCAATTGTGGAAGCACCAGTGATATCTGATTTTGTGGAGATCATATCGACTTGTGAAAAAGAAATACAAGTCTCCACATCTCTTTAGTTTTTTCAAACCAAAGAACACTTCTGGGATGATCCATATTTGAATAATTTTTGCCCAGACAAGAAGGAAAGGAGATCTATATTCAATGATTTCCATCCAATGCAATTCTCCTTTCCTAGTACATGTGACAATTTTGTTGAAGAACCCGCTGAAATTTTTCAGCAGGATTTTCAATGGGTTAGAATGATTGATGTCACTAATGTACTTTCCAAAGCAGGATGGTGGATAGTTCTACTGAAAAATTTGTTACACCACTTGATGATCCTACTCAACTTTGTCCTTTTGGATGTTATAATGATAATCGATCTCTTAGTCTGATGGAGATCCTCTTTTTACAAGGACAGGTTAGGTATCTTTATTGCTTTCCGTAGATTAGGTTTAGTTTTATCTAGTTTTACTGTTTTAAGTAGCTTTAGTTGTTGGGTTGTAGACTTCCATGATCGCTCTCTCAGGTACTATTGTTCTCACTCTCTCATATTTTACCATTGCTCTCATGTTCATGCTCATTGCATATCTTGTTACATTGAGGACAATGCAAGATTTGGTTGGGGGGTGAGATGAGATCCTTCATCTAGCATGATGCAACATTTCGAGCCTCATATGCGCGCAATTTTTTTTTGAATTTTCTAAAATTTCAAAACTCTTTTAGAAATCCTTATTTCTATGCATTCGAGATGATATGAGTATGAGAAGAGGAGATACGAAGTGTGTGATGTTGTAAGTCTTAAATTTCTCCCAACATAATGGTTTTATATGCTATTTCCCCTATTGTTGTGATTGATAGAAAATTTGAACACTTTTTACACCTAGTTCACATTACACGATTTTCATGTGTTGAAAGGATTATGTGATTTGTGGATGAGCTAGACGTTGATTTAAAAGGTGTTGAGAAACCAAGCCGGGGTATTTTGTCCATCCTTGTCCATGGGAAAATAACGAAAGATATGGATTTTTAAAAATCCTATCTAAATTAAAAGAAAAAGAAAAAGAAAGGATGAAATCGGGAAGGAAGGAAAAATGGTGGAAATTTCCGAAAAGGGCTACCTATTACCAACTGGGGGATGGTCGAACCGTAACCAAAGCCGGAAATGGGACGTAGTGTGAAAGCCGTCAGAAGGACGGTAAGGCAAATTCCTATCATAGGCTTATCATTGCTCTATGCACCTTAAAATCCTTGGTTTACTTAATCTATGAAGAAGATAATCCCAGAAACTCATGAGATGAACTTTCACTATGCACACTAGGTTGAATCTATTTGGGTTCTTCTATTTATCAATCAATCAGCGGGAATTTCATGTAGACACTTATTATGTTTTGAGAGTTTAAGTTTGCAATTTCTATCACCTAGTTTCTCCAATTTTTATACTTGTATCTCTTGGAATGGATAGAAACATGGTTTCTGAAAGAGAGTTGGGTTTGGAGGTTTGAACTCTTTCACGCATGTTTTACTCAGGACTAGCAAAAAGCTGGTTGGGGGGTGTGTTGAACCTCCAATTTATACATTGCATTGCCCAGTACATCACATTATATGCAAGGTTTTCATGCTTAAAAGGCCTATCTAATGCATGTTTTGTGATTTCAGGAATGAGAGTGGAATTCACCCAATTGGAGACTAAAAAGAGCTATTTGAAGCTATTGGATGAAGAAGAAAGAAGGACCAAAGAAAGTAGAAAGAGAGGAGAAGAAAGGAAGAAAGAAGCAAAAGGAGAAAGCAGAAACAGAGGCCAAGACTGGTCGTGCGACCGGTCGTCCATCGCCAGGACCAGTCGTCTGACTGGTCCGATTATGCACAGAAGGGAAAATTTCAGAGAAGGTCACTGGACCATTCACGACCGGTCGTGCGACCGGTCGTCCGATGCCCAGACCGGTCGTGCGACCGGTCATTGAATTAAAAAATTAAATCAGAATTTTGGAAAAACTCTCTGGACTAAAAAGTGCTGTTTTGCGACCAGTCGTGCGACCGGTCTTCAGGGGGCTCAGACCGATTGTGCGACCGGTCGTCTGCGTAATGAAGCTTTTCCGTGAAGCTCCGAGATTTTCTGCGCAGTGCATAACCTTGCGCAATTTCTGGATGTTTCCGACGCAAGAGGCTTCCACACTATAAAAGGACACCTAGGGGCTCTTCCTAGGTCATGATAGAAGCCAAGGAAGGTTGTGGGAACGGACGGAAGTTGTCGTGGAGCATCAGCAACCCTCCAATTTCTGATTTTTCTAGTTTTTATGCTTTCTTATTTGAGTTCTAGTTGTAGTATGACAATGCTCAGCTAGAATCTCTCAGCTAAGGCTGAGAGGTGAAGCTTGTAGCTTATTTCATGTTTGATTCAGTTTAATTCAAGTAATTTCAATTCAAGTTTGGATTTTTATTTATTTTAGTCCCTTTAGTTGGTAGTTTGAGATGTTTTATGAGAGTTCATGTGCTCCGGACATGAATTCCTTGCAATTCTCTGAGATTATCATATGATGCTTGTTTAGATTCGAATTATAGTAATCCTTGAGCAGGCCATAGTCCAAAGGCATGGCTGTTACTCCGAAGGCTATAATTTTGAATTCTACATTGATTGAATGGGACTAGAACTTGGAAGTTCAGCTTGATTGGAATTGAATGTGTTTGAATGCTTTATTTTCCAACTAGATAAGAGATAGGACTTCAAATCTAGTTGTGTTCTCTACTTGGATTGATTGGATTGACATGGGATTGCTACAAGTGGATCCTTGAATGCCTTAGTACCTTAATTACTGGTTTACATTAAGTTACTGTTTTAGTTTAATTACTCAATTGAATTCTCATATCTATTGCAAACTAAGTTGCTGGAATAGTTTGAAAGTTGTTTCTAATTCCCTGTGGATCGACCTCGGTCTTACCGAGTTTTATTACTACATTGCAGCCTTGCACTTGAGGCGAGCGAACAATAAACCCAATAACCCCAAGCCTATTAAGAGAAAGATAAAGGAGGGATTTATATCCTCAAGGAGGAAGACGATGTGAATGCAAGGATAGCCAACCTCACAAGGAAGATCGAGGCCATGGAACTTAGTAAAAGTGGAGTTCCAAAGTCCAATGAAGCTATTGAGACCATATGTGGGATTTGTCACACCGATTTACACGCTACGCAAGATTGTCCCACAATTCCTGCATTTCAAGAGGTATTACATGAACATGCAAATGCCACATATGGGTATCAACGGCCTTTCAATGGACTGGTGGGTAATATGTACAATACTAGTTGGAAGAACCACCCAAATTTTAGTTGGAAGAATGCTCCCACGGGCAATCCTACCAACTCTCAAGGAGGGCCACCCATGCAAAATATGGCCCCACCTCAATTCTCAATGGAGGATACCTTGAAAGTGTTTATACAAGGGCAAACACAAATTAACCAAACGAATCAGCAAATGTTCCAAGAGCTTAAAGTCTCAGTTGATGAAATTAAGGGACGCTTGAATGCTAGGGAAGGGACCTTTCCAGCCCAACCTCAGCCCAATCCAAAGCAAGTACATGAAGTGAGCATTCCTATTCCTTCCAACCAACACATGGAGCAAGCCAAATCCATCACCACTCTTAGAAGTGGTAAACAAATTGACAAATCTATTCCGGTGAAGGCCGACAAGCCTAATGATCTGGTAAATTCTGAGATGAGGATGGATCTAACTTAGCCCCACAAGAAATGGAACGCATTTATAAGCCCGTAGCACCATTCCCTTCGAGATTGGTTGCTCCAAAATCTCTCCCAAACTCTCATGATATTCTAGGGATTTTTAGGCAAGTCAAGATCAACATTCCCTTGCTTGATGCCATAAAAAAAGTCCCCTCCTATGCCAAGTTTCTAAAGGACCTATGCACAACCAAACGTAAATATAATATGCAGCAAAAGGCCTTCTAAATGAGCAAGTGAGTTGTAAGACCCATACCCTTATTTGCCCTCCGTACACTTAATTTCTGGTGCCGGTACGTCCCGGATGGACCAGATTAGCGAGCCTTAATCGTGACCATGTTTTAGTACCGCATTGACCCAAGACCTATACCCCGGCGACCGCGTAGGCGCTGCGATTCCAACACTGCGCGGCATGCCCCATTGCGATACCCGGTGTGTAAGTTGTGTCATTTGAGTAATCCGAGGTGGGCCGCGCAACGCGCGTGTGGCGTGGGTCCCACTTGCACAAATCCCAAGTACATGTCAAATCAATCAAATCACTCTCACCCATACCCCTACTCTACTCACCCCATACCCCCCATCCCTCTCTCACCTCCAAAGTCAACCAAGGCCCATACCTCCCATACCCCTCTCCCATGCTAACCACCACCACCATCATCACCGCCCATGCTTCCTCCTCTCTCTCTCCCCCCCCCCCCCCTCCCCCATACAAGTCCATACGTAGGGGGAGAAGAGGCATTCCCATTTTTCAAAAATTTACAAGAGATTTGAGAGGAGAGAGAAAGAGAAAGATTTGAGAGAAGAGAGAGATTTGAGTGATCAAGAGAGAGATTAGAGAGTTTTGAGGGTGGAGATCAAGCTTGGAGGACCCCGATCACCGTCCGGATCGTCCGATCGTCAACCCGATCCAATCCAACCGTCCAACCATCAAGGTGAGTGCAAGGGGGACATAAACCCCCCATTTTCTTGATTTTCTTTCATTTTTCTTTTTTCTTTTGGGTCCATCTGGTGGTGTTTAATCAGATGGATGGATTGGATCATCCATGAATGGGCCCCACAACTTAGATAATGATAATAATAATAATAATTATATTAAAAAAAGGAGAGAGTGCCGCTAGACAGACAGCGTCCAGAGGACGCTGCTGCCCAGCAGCGCGTGGACTAAAGCCCTTATGGGCGTTGAGCAGGGTCCCCACTCGTGGGACCCACCTTGCTGCATGTATTTGATCCACGCCGTCCATCTGTTTCTCCAGCCCATTTTAGGGCTGGACGCCAAAAATGAAGAAGATCCAGATCTCAGGTGGACCACACCATAGAAAACAGTGGAGATAATGATGTCCACTATTAAAACTTCCTTGGCCCACTTTGAAGTTTCTGGACCAAATCACCTCCCCAATATCAGGCTTGTTAGGTCCCCAATGAGCTGGGGAACATGATGAATGGGGTGGATCGTCCCTAAGAGGGCCCCACTTGATATAATCTATAATAAAAAAAAGAAAAGGGAAGAAGAACGGGACGCTGGACGTCCTCAGCGTCAGAGACACTGGGACGGTCCAGCGCCAGGGAAGAACCGGACAGCGTGAATGGGGTCCCCACTCGTGGGACCCACCTTGATGTTTATGTTGTATCCACACCGTCCATCTATTTTCCCAGATCATTTTAGGGCCAGGGCCTAAATATGAAGCCGATCCAAATCTTAAGCGGACCGCACCACAGGAAACAGTGAAGAGGATGGTGCCTAGTGTTGGACCATCTTTGGCCCACCTTAATGTTTCTAGACCGAATTACATACCCAATATTGGGCTCATTGGGTCCCCCATGAGCCGAGGAACCTGATGAACGGAGTAGATCACCCTTATGTGGGCCCCACTCGATCAAAACCACACAACAAAAAAAAAGAAAGAAAGGAAAGAAGAAGCAGAGGCATCTCTGACGCTGGGCGTACCAGCGTCCACGGACGCTGGCTCGTGAGGCCAGCTGGTGGCCCCCTCGTGGGTCCCACCATGATGCATGTGCTATATCCTCACCGTCCATCCATTTAGGGAGATCATTTTAGGGCATGATCTCAAGAATGAGTCAGATCCAAGTCTCAAGGGGGCCTCACCACAGAAAACAGTGGGGACAGTCACCCTACCGTTGAAACCTTCCTATGGCCCACCATGATGTTTATTTGAGATCCAACCTGTTCATAAGTTCACACATGCATGGGAGAGCAAAAATATCAGCTTGATCAAAAACTTTTGTGGGCCCCACTTGATGAGAACATAACAAAAAAAGGGGACATGGCCGCTGGACAGACAGTGTCCTAGGGGACGCTGCTGCCCAGCAGCGCAGCCCTCTTTGGAAGTTGGCAATGGGCCCCACTCGTTGGGCCCACCTAGAATGTATGTGCCTTATCTATTACATCCATATGTCTTTCCAGCTCATTTTAGTGGCTGAGACCAAAATTTAAGCATATCCAAATGACAAGTGGACCATGCCACGGGAAACAGTGCGAATAATGATCTCCACCGTTGAAACCTTCCCAGCCCTATAGTGATGTTTAATTGTCATCCAACCTGTTTCATAAGTGGCCGAGCCCAAAATTTAAGCATACCCAAATGTCAAGGGGACCCTGCCACGGGAAACAGTGGGAGATAATGATTTCCGGCGTTGAAACCTTTCCATGTTCTACAGTGATGTTTATTTGTCATCCAACCTGTTCATAAGATCACATGGATATGGATGAAGGAGAAAACACAAGTATCTGCTTGATTCAAAAACTTATTGGAACCAGCTGGGTACCACGCTGCCCAGCAGGTGGCCCACCCTATGGGTCCCAACGTAATGTATCTATTAGCTCCACCATGATGTACCTGTTCTATTCATGCTGCCCATCTACTTTTCTATATTATTTTAGGATACGGCCCCAACAATGAGGCAAATCCAGACGTTAGATGGACCGCACCCGCAAGGAATAGTGGTCATTGATGCCCACCATTGGAAATTCTTGGGGCCACTCGACTTTCTATCCAACCAAAGGTTTAGGCCCATATTGGGTTCCACCTTGGTGGAGGTATTGTGTACCATGCCACCTGTCTGATCAACGTGTGGGGCCCGATTCAAATGGGCTTCACTTAGAAAATGGTGGTGCTTGTATACCTACCACTAAAACTTCCTAAGACTGGTGATGTATGTTTGCTATCCAACCAGTGGGCGAGGCCCACCATGGTCCTTCCTTTGATACATATGTTTTTATCTATGCCATACACCTATTTTGTCGCCCTACTTTATATGTGCAGGCCCAAGTATGGGGCCGATGTGGTCTTAAGTGGGCTATGCCACGAAGACCTTTACATTTCCAATGGGACCCACAATCCGGGTCCCACTCTCTGTATATATATATTGGGCCTTTTAAGGCCAACATTACATGATATATCTGGTAACGTGACAGTATACTTAGCTTGATATGTCACACTGATAACAAGCTTAGTATAATGAATACCATGCTCATTCATATGCCCATACGCATCATTTGTATGCCTAGTTATGGATCATGAATAACCATAGCATATGCTAGTTGGCTTGTTATACTTAGGGGACCCATGCGAGATAGGGTCGCTCCACATGATTACGCAGTATGCGTAAGTTTGGTGCATGACGTGGATTGTATGACTGTGGACCCTCGCCGTTCCGCGCTCCCACACAACGTCCTTCCTTTCCCTTTCGGAAGAAGAAGAGGTGCGTGCGTGCGAACCGCCGTTTGTGCCATTGGTTTGCCTCGTTCTCGAGGGCTTTGTTTGGCTGTCGTGTTAAGCTGGATGTGTTTAGATGAGTTTATACAAGACCAGAGTCGCCACTAGCCAGTTACTTCGAATCTACAGTCGGCTAGACCCCGTAGAAACGTTAGAGAAGGGGATTTGAAGATTCCTTTCTCTAAAATGACTCCTTTTGATCTGCGGCCAAAGATTCGAGGTAAGGGATCACGATTACAGGGTGGAAAGAGGTTAAGCACCCCACACACTGCCCATACCAAAGTACGGTCTCTACTTCACATAATCGAACTAATACTTGAAAGTCTGTTTTAATCCTCGTATATTCTCATAGATGACATGATGCATGAATGCGGGTCTGAACAGTAAGAGTTTCTGATGGGCAGGTTTCCATTAACAGGCAAGCCCAGAGCATACGCTTGAACTGACAGGTGCTTTATGCGAGATGCATGTTGTGTGTTTGAATAATCAAAGTGCTTATAGTGATTAATGTATGAATGCAGGTCTAACAGTAAGAGTTTCTAATGGGTAGGTTTTCATTAATAGGCAAGCCCAGAGCATACGCTTGAACTGACAGGTGCTTTATGCAGGATGCATGTTGTGTGTTTGAATAATCAAAGTGCTTGTAGTGAAGCAGGGGGGTTGGAAGAAAAGTAAATGTTGCACTTATGCTAGATGCGAATGAGATGATGCTGGAAAAAGAGTAGCTAGATGGACGGAGGTGTCGCAAGGGTTGGCTTCGAGTGGCTGGATCAAGACTTGGATGGCTTGGGAGACTTGGACCAGTGGTCAGGCTGGGCTGGACCAGGGCTAGGCTCTCCTCACTCAGGCTCTCCTTGGTGGAGGAATGAGCTAAAGGGTGGAGAGACAGATTGCACTCGGGCTGGCTTCGGAGGGCTTGGCTTGGGTTGGATGTTGAAATGAGAAGGGGAGGGGGGTATTTATAGCGTTGGAGAGTGGCAGTTCTCGTAAATAATTTTGGGCGGCCCCCTGGGGGCCACCCGTACGGACACTCCTCGGGTTCCAGCGCGTGGTACGGACATGCCTCGAGGCTGCTGTTTGGACTCAGTGGGTTGACTCGGCAGGTTGACTCGGTGATTTGACTTGACTGGTTGACTCAGCGGGTTGACTCGGTGATTTGACTCAGCGGGTTGACCCAGTGGGTTGACTCAGTGAGTTTGACTTTTTTAGAATTTTTTGACTAGTTTTTCTTATGGGGGGTTCTTCAGGCTGATATTTAGGGGCGAGTTGACTGGGTTCAGGCTTGAGTTGGGCTATAGATTGGGGCTTACAAGGGTGAGTTTGGCTGAGTTTGGACATGAGATTTGGGGGTATGGTCCTCCATTCATCCAGCTATCTCTACCAACAGTGTAGCCGAAGGTGGGGTGTCTACAGATGCCCCTCTTTGGCAGAGGTTGCGTGCAACCGAATGCCAAAGTGAGTGGACACCCCACTTCTGACCCGGTCATTCATAGATCATGGTCTGAAATCTTTGCTTGCCTTTGCATCTGTGCCAGTTGATCAGTCTGGAAATTGATCACTCGCACATACCGTGAAAGTTTGGAGAAAACGTTGCGATTGTCCCTGCATTTTGCTGCAACCTGGGTACCCAATCGCAACCCTTCCATTCCTAATCGGTACTAACATCAGAAAGGTACAGCAGAGCCTCCGCGTCGTAGTCTTACGAGGATACTGACCCTGTGATTGATTGTATGTTCGATATTTTCTCAGATCACTTCAGGAGTACTTGTTTCGCTTGACTGTCAAAGTGGTTAGATGCCCTACGTCATGTAGTCTTACGGGATTCTACTACGCCGACTTGGACTCAGTCACGGTACTTCAGGCATCCACGCCTAGGTATGTGCGGGTGGTCTTTTTCCACCCGATCTGTTGATTTCGATGCTTGGTTTGCAATTCATTCTTTCCTCGATTGTGGTCTGGAATCTTTGTTGTCCTTTGTATCTAAGTCAGTTGATTGTTTGAAGATTGATAACTCGCACATACCGCGGGAGTTTGGAGAAAACGTTGCGATTGTCCCTACAGTTTGCTGCAACCTGGGTACCCAATTGTAACCCTTCCATTCCCGATCGGTACTAACATCGGAAAGGTACAGCAGAGCCTCTAAGTCGCTAGTCTTACGAGGTTGCTGACCCTGAGACTGATTGTGTGATGTTTGATGTTTTCCCAGATCACTCCTAGGAGTACTTGTTTCACTTGACTGTCAAAGTGATCAGATGCCCTGCATCATGTAGTCTTACGGGATTCTACTATGCCGACTTGGACTTAGTCAAGGTACTTCAGGCATCCACGCCTAGGTATGTGCGGGTGAACTCTTTCCACCCAATCTGCTGATTTTGATACTTGGGTTACAATTCATCGTTTCCACCTGTTCAAATGGTTTCTTTGACCGAGCCTTTTGGCTTTCATCTTTTCGTATCTTGGCATGTGGTACGACCGCACTGACACTGGAGTTCAGTTCGACCGTACTTTGAGTGCATTGGATCCGATGGTCTCCGGGGAAACCGCGAGACATCGGATCTTATTTGATTTTTGTGTCAGTTCCTACCCAGAGATATGGAAGATCTCCTGGTGTTTTGGAGGCAGAACGCTCTACTGGGAAAATATTTTTGAATTTTTGAAAAGATACCCACTCTGGGGAGTGATACTCCGTGGGGTTTTTATTTGCAAATAGGAATATTTTTTTGTCTTTTTGAAATGGAAATCTGGTTTACATGCTCCTACACTAGGGATGCCTGTGGGGTCTTTGGCTAACCGACTTTTATTTTGAAAGCAGGTAAACATGATGATTGATGCGATGGGTACTGATGCATGGAGATGCGTATTTGATGATGGATGCATGGCTTGGCTCATTCTCTTTCAGTTTTATGATTTTACTTTTGCTAGAGGTGCAAAGAATTTTGAGCTTAGTGCTTGCGGGGTTGTGATCCCCTGGGGATTTTCTTCCTTTTTTATGCGGATGTTTGGTCAGCGGGTTGGTCAAGATCCTGACCCGTGGTCGATCAGGTCCATCGTCCCAAGATGCTGTTTCTTTGCTAATGAGAATGTACAAGGATGTTATCCGACTTCAAGATGTTCTTCTGGGCATAAATGCGATTGAGACGGTGCTTGGTCGCCAGTTTTAGTTTAGATTCCAATTTGCGGGCGATTGGATCCATCATCCCAAACTGTGAATTGAGCGGAGTTCGAGACTCCTGAAGTGTAGTGATGGGGGATAGTGACAATTTTTGTGATTTTTGCAAATATCTGGTCTGAATCTTTACCTTAGTGGTCAGGATAGAGATCGGTTATTGAAAAAGGAAATATTTTTTTGTGGTTTTGAAAATTTTTAGCTTGAAAGCAAGGGAAATATTTTGTGATTTTTGAAAATATTTTGCAATGTTTTGGTATTTTGCTGGATTTTTCTGAAATGCAGGTAAAAGGTGTGGAATTTCCATCCATTTACAGCTTCTACTGCTGGTAAGGCACCCGATCCATTTTACGTCAGTGAGCAAGACGAGTCTCACACAGTTAAGTGCCGTAGTTTTACATCTTCGAATGAGGAGATTTTAAGGGTTTTCAGTTAACACACCCACAAAGTTGCATGTTCCTCGTGTGCAATGCACATAGACCACGTATTGTCCGACGGACTCCTTCGGCCACAAAATGAGCCACATCCTCACATTTCCCTTAGTCAATCCAGTTTGGGGCCTTACGTTGTTCACAATTCCATGAGGGTGCGCTCCACCTCCCAACAGCCTTAATCCCCTTCATGAGTTTTAGGAACAGGGAACATCTGTCAGATTCAACAGCGACTTCCAAATCAAGGTTGTCTATTACGGTGCGTTCAACACGAATAGGATTGCGGGGTTCTGCCCGCCTCAGCCTTTACCTATTTAAAAGATTCCCGACACCCGTACGATGAACTGTCAGCCATGTCCGGAACAGGTTAGGAAAGAAAGCCCCCGAGAAGTTAATCCCAGTGTAGTTTTAGGTCTTCGGACCGCTGTGGATGAGTTTGTGCAGTTGAAATTGCTGGTAAATTTTATTTTTTTTTTGTGTTTTTGAAAAAGTTCCAGACTTCAACTCGAGTAATCGGGGTTGATGCTGGTTTTTATGGAAAGCTTGAAATCTTTTTGGTATTTTTAAAAATGATCCGGATTATCGAACCTTGATCCCAGCGGTTAAGGCCGATGCCGGTTTTTAGTTGAAAGCAGGAAAAGGTCCCCCGAAAAATTAATCCCAGTGTAGTTTAAGGTCTTCGGACCACAATATGTACATGCTGAAAATACATTCTTTTTGTGATTTTTTTTAAATGTTCCAGGCTGTTAAATCTCAATTTGAGCGATCAAGATTAACACTGGTTTTTATTGGCAATCTCTCGGGATTTTGTTCCCGACGTAGTTTAAGGTCTTCGGACCAAAACTTTATACAGAATAGAGCAACGCATTTTTTTTGTTTTTTGAAAAATGTCCGGAGTCGTTTAATCTTTTGATGTGAGCAAATAAGACCGACACCGATTTTTATTGAAAATCTCTCGGGATGTCGATCCCGACGTAGTTTAAGGTCTTCGGACCGAAAATATGTACAAAACAGGGCAAACACATTTTTTTATTTTTTGGAAAATATCCGGTGTCAGCGAATCTTGATTCGAACGATCCAGACTGCTACCGATTTTTATTTAAAAAGTCCCTCGGGATCTTGATCTCGACGTAGTTTAAGGTCTTCGGACCCAAAACTGTACAAGAGAGTGCTAGAAATGTATATATATATTTTTGTGATTTTTGAAAAATGTCCGGTGTTGTCAGATCTTGATTCGAGCAATCAAGACTGATGCTGGTTTTTATTGAAAATCTCTCGGGATGTTGATCCCGACGTAGTTTAAGGTCTTCGGACCCAAAACTTTACAAAACAGGGCAAACACATTTTTTTTGTTTTTGGAAAATGTCCGCAGTCATCTGATCTTGATGTGAACAAACAAGACCGATGCTCGTTTTTATTAAAAATCTCTCGGGATGTCGATCCCGACGTAGTTTAAGGTCTTCGGACCCATTTTGTGGTTGGGCATACTTACCTTGCTTTGTTGGGCTTCTGACGTGGCTGATTGTGATTTGAGTGGTCCGAATTGATTGAATTGGCCCTGTGGGCCCTTTCCAGACTTCAACTTTACTTTGGAGCACCTATCCTTGATGTTTTGTGAGGCTAAGAAGGCTTTCCAGGGTGAGGATGATGACTTGGACAGTTCAGATTGCTCTTTTTAGCCATGTGGGCCTTCTTGATGATCAGATCTTGGACCCTGACCTTCTTTCATGACAATCAAACCCTTGATGTTGCTATTTGATGACCCATACAAGCTTTTCCATAGTTTGGATTATGATGATCTAGTCTTTGAATGGCCCAGATTGCTTATGGGCCTCTCTTGATCAATTTTCCTTCTCTTTGACTTGATTAGACCCATGCTGGCCGCAATACTTCATGATTGGACTGGTGGGGTACCTTCTAGATGATTCAGATCATCCTCAAATGAAATCTGGAGTTGATTGGAGCCTTGGGCGGCCCTTAGGGTTCCATCTGCTAATATGGACTGTCAGCCTCACCTACCAACGACCATGGAGCCAATCCCGTGGAGAGAGAGGGAGCGCGTCCGTACAGGCGGCCCACAGCGGGCCTCCCAAGACTCGCCTCTTGTGCGGTCTGGGTTGGCTCTGGTTCGGACATTCCCTTCTGTCCATTGACCTTGTCCCCACCTTCCTTGTACGTCCAGGTTTGATTTCGACCATGATTCTTCCTTTTGTCTCCTCTTTCCTCCTCCTTTTGTCCTCTTCTTGGTTTATCCTTTCTCAAGCAATGGACGGTGGAGATTTAGGGGCTGTGGGGGCTATCCATGATGGGTCTCACACTTTAGGAGGTGGTGAAGGCTTTAATGATGGTGGAATCTCTTTAATGGATGGTAGAGATGGAGCATTGAATGGGGGTATTGATGGTGGATTAGGGGTGGTGGTTGGTGGAGCTTTGAATAGCCCCATTAATGGCAGCCATGCTGAAATTTCAGATTTAAATGGGCCATTGATTATGGGAGAAATGGATGGTATGGATGGGATGATGAGTGCTACAATCTGAAGATTGCACACCCAAGTGCAGGTAGCGAAGTAGTAAAATATTCGGTAAGACCGAGGTCGATCCACAGGGATTGGGGTTAAGAACACTTAGAGGAATTAGTTTAGGTGAGTGAGATGAAATCTGGTTTATCCACGAGAGTGGAGCAAGTTGTGTGTGGTGAAAGACAAAAATAGAAAAGGGGCTAAGGCATCAGGGATCCACCTTTGATTCATTCACAAGATTTGATTCATTGGTCCAACTATAACTCAATTGGAATTGAATAGAGATTCATTCCAACCGGAAGATAAAACAGTTAAACCATTTGCATATTTCATAAAAGATGGTAATCTGAACCGATTGATTTGACCATGAAGTACTCGTTAGTTGATCGCAGGGAATTCCAAGCATCCACTGTGCCCGGAGTCGACAATGGATCAAAGAATTGTACAGATCAACAACTTTGCCAACAAGTCAACCGATAAGATCACAATTCATACGATCAAATGCATACTTACAAGATAGGAGGCTTTGATTGACCGATCCAACCGTTAAGATCTCGTCTATCGATCGCAGGGAATCCAAAGCATCCAATGTACCCGAAGTCTACACTGGATCAAGGGATTTTACAGATGGATGACTTTACCTGCACTAGCTCGATGACCGTAGGGAATCCAAAGCATCCAACGTGCCCGGAGTCGACGATGGATCAAGGGACTTTATCGATCATGAACTAGCTAATTGGTGTGCAAGGGATCCCAAGCATCTAACGTGCCCGGAGTCGACGATGGATCAAGGGGCTTGCACAACAATAGCGTCCGCCGAGGTGGATAACCGAACCAATCAACCAAAGAAAACTCCAACATTCACACACCAATGTTGAACCAAAAGAACCATATCTTGCAAATTTCTTCAAAAGCTTCACCCCTAGCCTTAGCTAGAGGTTTAGCCAACCATGCTACAATGGAAGACTAAATTCTCTACAAAAGAGAAAACTACTCTATACTACAAAAGAAAGAAAGAAAACTAAAGAAGAGAAGAGAACTCTTGGATGGGATGATGAGAATGAGAGGGAGAGGAGCTTCTTTTATAGCCTCATGAGAAGCTCCCAAGCCTAGGTGGCACTCCAAAAGTTTCTTTAGGTTTGGGAATGGAGTTAGGCTTGGAGTGCCCAAAGCAAACTTTGCTTTTAGGTTTGGGCTTGGAGTTAAGCTTGGAGTGACATGTGGCAAAAAGGTACTCCAAGCCTAGGTGGCACTCCAAACCCAAAGCATATTTTTTTGGAGGTTTGGGAATGGAGTGAGGCTTGGATGATGAGGTGGCATTCCAAGCCTTACACATGTGTTGGGAAGAGAGAGAGAGAGAGAGAGAGAGAGAGAGAGAGAGAGAGAGAGAGAGCTCCTCTCTTGCTTCCACACGTTGGATGGAGGAGCACTTGCTGGATGGAAGGATGGGGTCCACTGCACCGGACGGATGGTTGGTGGGATGCAGCACTACTCGCTGGATGTGTGGCTGGAGAATCATCTTGATAGATGATCTGATGCTGGGGTCCACGTTGATGAATGGATGGACGGCTGGAGATGGCCGGTCCACTGAGAGAGGAGGGCTGCACGTGTGTTGAATGGTGTGGTCCCCACCAGGTGATGTTTGGACGGCTGGATGACTCCAGCTGCTGTGATGAATGATCGTGGATAGCTGAGATGTAGCACTACTGCTGCATGATATCCACTTGATGGTCGGTGATGCTGCTGGAGTGCACATGTGCAGATGGACGGCTTGATTATTGGATGGTCCACTTGATGATGGCCGTCCATTGCTGCACGTGTGAAGGTGGATGATCCACCTGATGGACAGCTTGATGTGGATTGATGGGCGGCTGGATGCTCCTGGACAGGTTGGACGCTGATGTTGTTGCTAACATCTAGCCCTGGACGGTGGAGATTTGATGAGATGGTGAAGATGGTGGTCCATGATCAACACGTGTGCTGATCTGATGGTGAGGGTGGACGCTGCTGCTGGAATCTGGACCGTCCAGCTGATCTGGTGTGTTGCAGCTGCTGATGGTCGGTCTAGATGTTGTGGACGGTGGAAGATGATCAGGTGGAGTTAGGACGTGCTTGCAGCACGTGTAAACTATGGGGTCCACTGATTGAAGGGACAGTTGGACGGTGATTGGAGTTGGGTTTCTGAATGCTGATCACACGTGTCAGGTGGCTCCACTTGATGAACGGCTGGATTGAAAGGGCAGCTATTGCTGAAGCTTGGATGGTGATGGACGGTCAGGATTTTAGGCAGCTGGTCCTCTGATGTTGTGCTCGTGCAGGGCTGTCCGTTGGATGATGGGCCGCACGTGTTGAGGTGGGGAGCTGATGACGTTGATGACATCCACCAGATGGACTTGGTGCAGCCTTGGACGGCTGAAGTTTGCTGGCTGATGATGGAGATGAAGGACGGCTGCTGATGGCTGGACGTGGATGATGCAGCTGGAGATGGATTGTTGATGAAGGTTGTACGCTGATGCAGATGGACGGCTGCTTCTCATCAGATGTGTAGCTGGTACACACGTGTCGGTCACTCATGATGGATGGTTGGAGGATGGACGCTGGTCCTGATGGATGGACGACTTGGGATTTCAATGTTGTTGGTCCTCTCATGTCGTGCATGTGCATGGGCTTCATCAAATGGTTGATAGTTGAATGGATGGTGAAGATGATGGGATCTCCATCTGATCTGCACATAGCCTGGACCTCGAAAATGTGTGACCTTGATGAGGTCCTTCGGGGCATCTTCTTCTATCTCAATCATACAATATGGTCCAGCCTTCGACCTTTATATTTCAATTTCCTCTAAAGCCATCTCCATGCTTGATTTTGGTCTTTAAACGTATTGATTGGCTCGAATCTTGTCCAACCTCTCCTGATCACCTGGACATTGAAAAATCGCCTAATGAGGGATAATTAACTGGAAAAACAATGATAATGCTCTTAACAACCAGGGTTAATTATACAATATTAGGTACTTATCAATGAGATGGGACATAGGTGAGGCTATGCATCCCTTGAGTGTGGGCCGCATGGATGATGTGGTTGATGGTGGCGATGGGGGTATGATGGACATAGATGGGCTGATCTCATGTTTGGATGGTATGGATGGCTCAGATGATACCTTTGATGGTCTGGATGCTCTTGATGATGGCCGAGATGTGCGGCACACTTGCTTGAGTGGACTTAATGTGATTATTGATGATGTCCCCCTGATGATGGACAGTGTGGATGCCTCGATGATCCCTTTGATTCGCCAGGATGATGACTGGATTCATGATTTCCTGTTGGAGAGGGCTGCAAGTCCAGATCTGACCGTTGATTCTTCGATCGGGGTTGCCGAGACCCTTATTGATGGTTCAGATGCATTCTTTGACGGTCAGATTGGTCAGGATGCTACGATGTGTGGTGTGATCTTTGCTGATAGCCCTTTTGATGGAGAGTATCGTCCTTCTCTTGATCGTCGGTCTTTTGCGCACTCTGTTCATGAGGTGGGCGAGTCTTCTCATGCGGCTGAGGTCGTGACAGTTTTAGACAGTGATGCGACTATATCAGACATAGCCATTACTGGGGGCAGGTCGGGGGCTGTTAAATCTGCAGAGGTTCCAGCTTTTCCTTCTCCTTCGCCCATTGATCTTCCGATCCTCGATGAGCTGTCATTGATTTCTGGGCCTTTTATTCTGGAGGGGGTACCCGTGAGGACTTATCAGCTGCTTCCTCGTCCTTCTTGCTCGCCACGACTGCTTGCTTGGCTTGACAGCTTGTCAGTTTATGAGATTCGGGATTTGAAGTCCTATGGCTTCGGCAGTCTGATCCATATGGCTAGAGTTGACATTGATTGGAGGATGCTCGAGACCGCACTGATTGACTGGGTCCCTTCGTTGAACTTGTTTGCGTTCAACGACATGGAGATGGGACCCTCTTTGGAGGAGCTTGCGCGGTTGACCGGCCTTCCTTGGGATTATACTCAATATTTTCGCCGAAGACTGCCACACCGCAGAACTGGTTTGGGATCCCCTATCTGGTTCAGCCTGCAGCTGCCGACCAGGATGCTTAGTGTTCTCCTTGGACTTGCTGTATGATATTTTTTCGGGTCCTCGGAGTGTGGCCGGATCTATTCTTGCTCGGAACGCACTGAAGTTCTGCTTGATAGCTGAGGTGCTATTCTCGGGATGGCTCAGGTCCCAGACTCCTTTGCTTTTTGAGGTGATGGGCCAAGCTACCCGACGGCAGGGGATCATTTCTCTCATCCTGGCCGAGCTGTTTAATGGGCTGACCGACTGTGCCCTGGGCCACACTCGTGTCCTTCGCGACTGCTGTGCATTTCTTCAGGTATCTCTTCTACACCCTTCTCTTCTTGCTTTTTAGGAATTGCTTTGCTCTAGCTGAACTTCTTTTCCTTCTTATGATCAGGTCTGGCTATCGGAGCGTCTTTCGCTGACTGTTCATGTACCATTTCCTGACTCCCGTCGCCCAGACCTTATGCGGCACATCATGGAATTTCTTCCTCATACGGCTAGGATGAGTGAGCCCTTGTATCGCAGGATGTTCGCTGATCTTCGTGACTGGAATGTTCGTTGGGAGTCATCATGGCTTTCACTTCCTCCAGTGCTTTGTGATGCGCACCGCCTTCCTCTAACGCTAGTAGGCTTTCGATCTTACTTTTCTTACCACCCTATCTGGTTCCTGTGGCAGTTTGGGTATGAGCAGGATGTTCCTCTTTTTGTTTTCACGGGTATCGGGCGTCGAGCACTTCCATCCAGAACCTCTGACTTTAGGACTCGGGTCGATGGATCTTGGGCGAGTTACTTGACTGCCGATTTGCTTGGTTTTAAGCTGCGGGCTTTTTCGATGGCGACCGCCCTATATCAGTACTGGGTTACTGAGCAGTCTTTGTATCGACGTATCCCTTGCTGGCACCAAACTGCTGATGAGGATGAGCAGGATATCCTTGGAGATGCCGGCTCTTCATCTGGTTCATATGAACCCTTTGAGGAGTGCCCGTTCATTGATCATGGTTTCCTTTTGGCCACTCATGGCCATTTGTTGTCTAAGATTTCCGCACTTCGGTATCATTGTGAGATGATGTCGAGGAGATTGGCTGCCGCTCAGAGGTTATCTGATGAGGAGGCCGCAATTCTTACCCTTGAGCGCGATGAGGTGCATTACCTACGTATGGAGGTGAGCAGGTTGAGAGCGAGACTATTTCATTATGAGTCAGGGGACTTACCTGATATGGCCAAGGAGGAGGGTAGGGATTGATTGTATTGGCCACCTGCACATTCCTTTTTGCATATATGATTGATGATGATGCATTTTTTTTGTATATTTTTTTTTTTTGAAAAAGATGACATGATATATGTAAAAGAAATATGATATTTTTAATGAAAAAGAAGAAAACTTTTTTGAGAATCTATTGTGCCATGAGTTGTCTTGTGGGTGTGTCTGGATTTTGCGTCGGGATATAGGAATCAGAACTGGGGCTCGGCCAATGCTTTGACCGATGTCTCAAGATTTGACTTGAGTGCTCCTTTGGTTCCCTAGAGATGTAGGCAACGGAAACTATTGCCTCCCGAGATTGTCGGAATTTGTAGAGCTCTTCGTTCCTGACTGCACTTCTTCTTGTTCTTGAACTGTGACTGCTTGAATCGATCTGGACTGTCTGATTTCTTGGTACCTGCACTTTTCATTTTTTTTCCTTTTTCCATTTGAGCCATTTTTGCCTGCAACGCTCTTTCGAGTTTTCGACACAACCGGCCTTTGCCCATCATTTTTGCCTGTGGTGCCCTTTCGGGTTTTCACCACATCCTGGGTGTTTAATCTTGCCTGCCCCTTGGCAGTTATGATGTTTTTACCCTCGGTGCCCTTTCGGGTTTTCACCAAGTCTGCTGTATGCCCACTGTTTTTACTCAGAGCGCCCTTTCGGGTTTTCACTCCGCCCTCTTTGTTTAGGCACACATTTTCTTTTTCTCTTTTTTCTTTCTCTAAATCTTTGGATAACTGCGGCGGCTAGAGGTCGGGAATCCGTCGTTGCCGGCCGATGGCAGTTTTTTAGCCCTTATCCTAAGTTACGATGATAGAGCTGTCGGTCTTAGCTACCGACCTTTCTAAGATGAATGGATGGATGACTGTGTTTCTTCTTGGGTTGATTTTTCTCGGGTGCTTTGCTTTGGCTTCCCTTTTCTTTTTCTTTTCTTTTTTTGTATTTTTTTTCTCTTTTTTTTGTATTCTTTTTTTTTCTTTTTCCTTTTAAATCCCCTTATTTGAAACACTTGTTGGTGGACGGAAATGATTTCTCAGAGGTTTTAGCTTCGACCTCTTGACTCCAACTATATTAAAGTAACTCTTGATAAAGCCAGAATGACTTACCCTTGAAAGATATTCACTTTGTTGGCGTTGATTGGCTCAGGAAGATCCACCCCTCTCATCCTGGTGAGTCTGAGGGCGCCTCCGAGAAGTACTTCTCTGATGATCAGCGGCCCGTCCCATGAGGGTTTGAACTTTCCTCTGGGATCCGGAAGGTGCGATGGTAGAATCTTCTTCATGACCATGTCGCCTAACTTGAAACTTCTTTTTTCGGACTCTCTTGTAGTAAGCCCGAGCGATCCTTTTCTGGTAACACTGAGAATGACTTACCGCACGCATACGCTTTTCATCTACTAGCTGCAACTAATCGAATCTAGCCCGTTGCCATTCTCCTTCTTCAATTCCGCTTTCTAGTAACACCTGTAGTGATGGTATTTCCACCTCGACTGGTAGAACTTCTTCCATTCCATAAGTAAGCTCGAAAGGAGTAACACCCTTAACAGACCGTACAGACATTCGATAGGCCCAAAGTGCATATGGGAGCATATCTGACCAATCTCGATAGGTCACGACCATCTTCTCGAGTATCCTGACGATTGTCTTGTTTGCGGCTTCTACCCCACCATTCATCTGAGGTCGGTAGGGGCTTGATCGATGACGTTGAATCTTGAATTTGCTGAGGAAGTCATCCATCTTCTTGTTGACGAACGGTGTCCCATTATCTGTGATGATAGCATTGGGGATTCCATACCGGCATATGATGTTGTTCTTCATGAATTTGATCACCTGGGTGAAATTACGGTTTTACCGCCTATAGAGATACTTGGAGATATGCCTAATGTCCTAGAGGGGGGTGAATAGGACTTTTTTAAATTCTAATTGCAATTAAAAACAAACCAAGTCAATCTTATCAAATAAGATAATCACAGTAGCATTCAAGACAATTATATGAGCAGTTTGTAAGCAAGGACTATCATAGGCATTTCATCAAACAGTTAGCATTCATGATTGACTAAACCATTCAACACATAGCAATCATTCAATCTCACAATGCATAGCAATTTATAGTGGTTCGGTTTCCCTACTCCACTCCCGGTTCACGATCTCAACCTATGAGACCACCGGATCTCACTATAGTCTTGGTTTTAAATCAGGTTAACCATCAACCTTGACATCCTTTGATCTAGGACCGCGTATACCATCCGCCGATGGCCCAATCTAGGGACTTGACGAGGTTGGATCTCAAACTCTCACCAATCCTAATCCAAGGATGGTCACGTACCCTCCCGTCGGAGTTTCCCAATCCAGGGAATAGTGATTTAAAAGATGGACTCTCAAATACTAGACATACCTAGACGATTGAGCCCCGATTCGATGCCTTTGATGAGTAGCATCAGCTCCACATGCTTCAGCTTCTCTTTGAGCTCCCAAGATCAGCTACCAATGCAAATGATGAGGATATGTTGATGCCGGGTAGTTGGGAGAGAGTTGGTCTAGTTCCTCTTGCCTATTCAATGCAATGGTAATGAGGGAACTACCAATCTTCAAGCATTCAATGGCTTTAAGTGACCTAATAAAGATATTCGGAAGGTAGGTCAGCCATGAATGAAGGTCTTGAGTTCATACTTCAAACTGAGCTTAGAATACTCAATGACAAGCCATTAATGGCCAAGTTTGAATGATGAACTCAAGGGAGTTAAGAGGGAGGAAGGATGGGAGTAAATGCTCTCTCTCTTAGCTCTGAATGGGTGTTGAATGCATACCAAGAAAGACCTCAAGTCCTGGCTTTATAGAGCCCCAAATGATAGCCCCAACGGATCTAAAACGGTCACGTCCGACCTGTCAGAGTACGGACTCGACCGGCCGGACGGACCGGTCAGCATTTGAAATACAAGCCATCATTTGGGACTGGCCGACCGATCATGACCGGTCGGACTCCCTTGCTGGAGAGACTAACTAACATGGGCCGATCAGTCATGACCAGTCGGACCCCCTTGCTGGAGCTACTGACTAATATGCTGGACCTCAAGGATTTGTGAAGGCCGACCGGTCATGACCGGTCGGCAATGGTTGCTGGACTACACCTCTTGTGAAGGCCGACCGGTCATGACCGGTCGGCTATACTTGCTGGATCTTCAGACTTTGTGAAGGCCGACCGGTCATGACCGGTCGGCTTCTTATATGCATTCTGCAGCAAAACAGCTGGGGTGATTGAATTACTGGCCGACCGGTCATGATGTTGAACCTCCAATTTATACATTGCATTGCCCATTACACGACAAGATTCGCATGATTCTCATGGTTTAAAGGCCCACCTAACATATGTTTTGTGATTATAGGGATGAGAGCGGAGTTCATTTAATTACAAGCCAAAAGAATGCTTCTAGAAGCTTTTGAATGAAGATGAAAGAAGACCAAAGAAAAGAGAAGAGAGAGAAGAAGAAAAAGGAGAAAAAGAAGAGAAGAAGAATCAAATGGAAGACAGGCCGACCGGTCATGACCGGTCGGCCATGAAGGCTGACCACATTACATTGGAGCCGACCGGTCATGACCGGTCGGCTGTATACACTGGACAAGGTGGGAACAAAGCCCGACCGGTCATGACCGGTCGGGCACACACACTGGATGATGGAAAATCTGGTCCGACCGGTCATGACCGGTAGGCCACACTTGCTGGATGAATGGACAGCCAGTCCGACCGGTCATGACCGGTCGGCGCTGCGTAAGATCAGTCCTTTCTAAATCAGGACTCTGAAAAACACTGCGCAATGCGTAGTCTTTCGCAGAATTCGACGCAAGGGAGATTGTTTGCTATAAAAGGACACCTAGGGGCTCTCCCTAGGGCATGAGAGAAGCTAGGGAACGTGAGTTTGGAGGGTGAAGGCGATTGTGGAGCGTCTGCAACTCTCCTATTCGGGTTTTTCTATTTTTATGCTTTATATCAGAGTTTTTTAGTTGTAGCATGACTATGCTCGGCTAAAACCTCTCAGCTAAGGCTGAGAGGTGAAGCTTGTAGCTAATACTATGTTGATTTCAGTTTAATTCAAGTAATTTACATTCAAGTTTGGATTTTTGCATGGTTTAGTTCCAAATAATGGTAGTTTGAGATGTTTTATCTGAGTTTATGTGCTCCGGACATGAATTCCTTTTAATTCTCTGAGATTATCATGTTTGTTTATCTAAATTCGGATTATAGTAATCCTTGAGCAGGCCATAGTCCAGAGGCATGGCTGTTACTCCGCAGGCTATAGTTTGAATTTTGTATTGTTTGAATGGAACTAGAACTTGGAAGTTCAACTTGAATGTGATGGAATGTGTGTGAATGCTTTACTTTCCAACTAGATGAGAGATAGGACTTCGAATCTAGTTGTGTTCTCTATTTGGATTGACTGAATTAACATAGGATTGCTACAAGTGGATCCTTGAAAGCCTTAATACTTAGTATCTCTGATTTTTCATTAAATTCCTGTTTTAAGTAAGCACTCTTTTAAATCTGATTTCCTTTAAAAAGCCGAGTTGCTGGGGTGATTTGGTAGCTGTTACTATTTCCCTGTGTATCGACCTCGGTCTTACCGAGATTTATTATTACATCGCAGCCTTACACTTGAGGCGAGCGAACAAGTTTTTGGCGCCGTTGCCGGGGAGATTAGATAACGGTTTTCAAATAATTTCAGTGGCTGTAGAAGTAGAAATAGTTAGGCGTTTTGATTTTCTTAGAACTAACAAGTTTTTCTGTTTTGTAGGAGTTTTTTTTTCTCGAGTTCAAGCGCATCAGGTGATACCCTTCTAACTTAGCTTCTGCAGAATTTTTTTTCAGTTTCAGATTTTAGTTTCCTAGAATAGGATTAGTTTCAGTTTCTGGTTGAGTGGTTTGTCCCGTTAGGAATGTAACCATTCAAATCGTCTCCAATCCGAAGGTGGTTTAGTTTGACCATTGTCAGTCCATAGACGAGTCCGGAATTATCAAGAGCATTGTGAAAGTTTGGGGAGTATGGATCAAACACCCTTAAGGAATCCTCCCCCCCCCCCCCCCCCCCCCCCCCCCTCCTACTCCAACCACAAACGCAAATCAGGAAGGAGTAGGAGAGAATGAGGTACATAATGTTCCTCCAATGAGATCACTACGGGATTACCTACAACCTGCTCGTACAATTACACCTTCTTGCATAGTTCTACCAGCTAACGGTGGGACCCTTAAAACCGGGAGTAATCCAACTTTTACCTAAATTCCATGGGCTAGACTCTGACCGCCCATACTTACACTTGTAAGAATTCGAAGAAGTGTTGGCCACCTTGCATTATCCCAATGTTTCTGGGGATACAATCAGACTTAAACTTTTTCCCTTCACTTTGAAAGAAAGAGCCAAAGATTGGCTTCACTCTCTTAGACCATATTCGATTGGGTCATGGGTTGAGATGAACCGGAAATTCTTGAAAAAGTTCTTCCCGGCTCATAAAACAAACACTCTTCGAAGGGCCATAATGAATTTCTCAGCTAAAGAGGGTGAGTCATTCTTTCAATGTTGGGAAAGATTTAAGGAACTCTTGCTTGCTTGCCCACATCATGGCTATGAGAGTTGGCGAGTTATAAATTTTTTCAATGATGGATTAAGTTCTAATATGCGCCAATTTGTGGAAATGATGTGCAATGGCGAGTTTATGAGTAAAAATCCAGATGATGCTTGGAGTTACTTGGACATGTTGGCTGAAAACGCCCAATCTTGGGATACCTCGGATAAACCCAAGAACCCCAAGCCTATTCAAGAGAAAGGAGGGATATATGTCCTTAAAGAGGAAGACGACGTAAATGCAAGGATAGCCAACCTCACAAGGAAGGTTGAGGCCATGGAACTTAGCAAAAATGAAGTTTCCAAGTCCAAAGAAGATGTTGAAACCACATGTGGGATTTGTCTCACCGACTTACACGCTACGCAAGATTGTCCCACAATTCCTGCATTTAAGGAAGTGCTGCAAGAGACAGCCAATGCCACATATGGTTATCAACGGCCCTTCAATGGACCGGTAGGTAATACATACAATGAGAGTTGGAAGAACCACCCGAATTTCAGTTGGAAGAATGCTCCTACGGGCAATCCTACCAACTCCCAAAGAGGGCCACCCATGCAAAATATGGCCCCACCTCAATTCTCATTGGAGGATACCTTGAGAGCGTTTATGCAAGGGCAAGCGCAAATAAATGAATCGAATCAGCAATTGTTCCAAGAGCTGAAAGTCTCGATTGATGAGATTAAGGGACGCTTGAATGCTAGGGAAGGGACCTTTCCGGCCCAACCTCAGCCCAATCCAAAGCAAGTACATGAAGTAAGCATCCCTAATCCTTCCAACCAAAACATGGAGCAAGCTAAATCCATTACCACCCTTAGAAGTGGTAAACAAATTGACAAAACTATTCCAGTGAAGGCCGATGAGCCTAATGATCCGGTAAATTCTGAGGATGAAAATGGATCTAACTTAGCCCCACAACAACCGGAACGCATTTACAAGCCCATAGCACCATTCCCATCAAGATTGGTTGCCCCAAAATCTCTCCCAAATTCTCAAGATATTCTAGAGATTTTCAGACAAGTCAAGATCAATATCCCTCTGCTTGATGCCATCAAACAAATTCCCTCTTATGCCAAGTTTCTAAAAGACCTATGCACAACAAAACGCAAATATAATGTGCAGCAAAAGGCCTTCTTAACTGAGCAAGTTAGTGCCATCCTCACTCAAAAGACTCCCCCAAAATTCAAAGATCCCGGTAGTCCCACAGTCTCATGTATCATTGGATACTACCGGATTGAACGTGCCTTGTTAGACTTGGGGGCGAGTGTGAACTTGATCCCATACTCGGTATATGAGCAATTGGGCCTTGGTGAATTAAAACCCACCAAAACCACATTGCAACTCGCTGATAGATCTATCCGTGTACCGAGGGGGATAGTTGAGGATGTTCTAGTCCAAGTTGACAAATTCTACTACCCGGTAGATTTTATAGTCTTGGACACACAACCGGTTTTGGATGCTAGCACCCAAATACCGGTGATATTAGGCCGCCCATTCCTTGCCACATCAAACGCAATCATCAATTGCCGGAATGGGGTGATGCAACTATCTTTTGGAAACATGACACTAGAGGTAAATGTGTTTCATTTGGGCAAAAGACATAGGGATGTCGATGATGAAGAGTTCTTCGATGTGAACATGCTCGAAACTTTTGAAGAAGAAGAACTCCTCCAACTTGAACCACTAGAAAGCTTGGAGACATGCTTAGCACATATCATGGATTCCGAAGATCCCATCAGTAGTGAGATTGTGCAGGCATTAAATATAGAAAGACCGGTAGTTGATACTAGCAGGTGGAGGCACCATTTTGAATGCCACCAACCACATCAAGGCCTCTACCGTCTAACATCAAACCACCAAAGCTTGACCTCAAACTGCTGCCATCAGAGCTTAAATACGTATATTTGGGTCAAGAGGAAACGTTCCCAGTTGTCATTGCCTCCCACCTAGAGAAAGACCAAGAGCTCAAGTTGATTGAGCTACTTAAAGAACATCGGGAAGCCATAGGTTGGACAATAGCAGATCTCAAAGGGATAGATCCTTCGGTTTGCACTCACCGTATACACCTTAAAGAAAATGCAAAAATGTCTAGACAACCTCAAAGAAGGCTAAATCCAAACATGATGGAGGTTGTCAAAGCCGAGGTGTTGAAGCTATTGGATGTGGGTATTATCTACCCCATCTCAGATAGCCAATGGGTGAGTCCTACCCAAGTTGTCCCCAAGAAATCCAGTATTACCATCATTGAGAACGCCAACAACGAACTTATACCGACGAGGGTAACAACCGGTTGGCGTATGTGCATTGATTATAGGAAGCTCAATACAGTTACTAGGAAAGACCACTTCCCTCTCCCATTTATGGATCAAATATTGGAGAGGTTGGCAGGCCATTCCTATTACTGCTTCCTAGATGGCTATTCTGGATACAACCAAATTGAGATAGCTCCGGAAGATCAAGAGAAAACCACTTTTACATGCCCGTTTGGCACCTTCGCTTACCGAAGAATGCCATTCGGGTTATGTAATGCACCCGCCACATTTCAATGATGCATGTTGAGTATTTTCTCGGACATGGTGGGAGAGTTTCTTGAGGTATTCATGATTGATTTTTCTGTTTTTGGTTGTACATTTGAGGAGTGTCTCAAGCACTTGAAGTTGGTCTTGATGAGGTGTGAGGAAAAGCAACTTGTATTAAACTGGGAAAAGTGCCATTTCATGGTACAAAGAGGAATAGTCCTTGGACATATCATCTCGTCCAATGGAATAGAAGTAGACCGGGCGAAAATTGACATAATTTCCAATCTACCACCACCCAAAAGCATACGCGATGTGCGGTCCTTCCTTGAACACGCCGGTTTTTATCGAAGGTTTATAAAAGACTTTAGTCACATCTCAAGGCCTTTATGCAACCTTCTACAAAAGGAGAACCAATTCGAGTGGAGTGCCGAATGTCAATTAGCTTTTTCAAAGCTAAAAGACATGTTAACATCCGCTCCTATCATGCAACCACCAGATTGGTCCATTCCTTTTGAGTTGATGTGCGATGCAAGCGATTTTGCTATTGGGGCAGTGTTAGGTCAAAAGAAGAATAAAAAGCCCCACGTCATCTACTACGCAAGTAGGACCTTGAATCCTGCACAAGTTAACTATTCGACTACGAAGAAAGAGCTCCTAGCTGTCATTTTTGCCTTGGACAAATTCAGACCATACTTAATAGGACCTAAAGTTATCGTTTATACAGATCATGCGGCGCTGAAATACCTTCTTTCCAAGAAGGATGCTAAGCCCCTGTTTGCTAAGATGGATCCTACTCCTTCAAGAATTCGATTTGGAGATCAAAGATAAGAAGGGGGTAGAAAATGTGGTGGTGGATCATCTATCCCGCCTAGTCCTACCAAATTCCATTGACGAGTCTCCTATTGAGGACTCATTCCCTGATGAGCAACTCTTTGTTGCTATGCATCCACCATGGTACGCTGATATAGCCAATTATCTTTCCACAGGTGCGATGCCGACTCATTGGACTGCGCAAGACAAACGTAAATTTCTAAGGGAAGTGCGCAGATTTTTCTGGGATGAACCTCTATTATTTAAATATTGCCCAGACCAAATTATAAGGAGATGCGTCCCCGATGAAGAACACAATTCAGTCATCTCCTTTTGTCATGATCAAGCATGTGGGGGTCATTTTTCAGCCAAGAAAACAACTGCAAAAATTCTGCAGTGTGGTTTTTATTGGCCCACATTATTTAAAGATACCCACGAGTTTTGCAAAGCGTGCGAGCGCTGCCAGAAGTTAGGAGGATTATCCCGTCGAAATATGATGCCTCTCACCCCAATTCAACATCTTGAAGTCTTTGACTGTTGGGGCATCGATTTCATGGGACCATTCCCCTCATCTTTTGGACATGTCTATATTCTGTTGGCCGTAGACTATGTGTCTAAATGGATAGAGGCTATCCCATGTAGAACCAACGATCATCGTATGGTTCTCAAGTTTCTCAAAGAAAATATACTTTCTAGATTTGGGACGCCTCGAGCCATTATTAGTGATGGTGGTTCTCACTTTTGCAATAGACCTTTTGAAACTTTGATGAAGAAATATGGTATTAGGCACAAAGTGAGTACCCCATACCACCCACAAACAAGTGGGCAAGCTGAAATCTCCAATAGGGAAATCAAACAGATTTTGGAAAAGACGGTGAGACCGGATCGCAAGGATTGGTCCCTAAGATTAGATGATGCACTTTGGGCTCACCGTACTGTCTACAAGACACCCATTGGAATGTCCCCTTATAGACTTGTCTATGGGAAAGCTTGCCACTTGCCTGTGGAGATAGAACACAAAGCCTATTGGGCAATTCGGGCTCTAAATTTTGACAATGACAAGGCTAGCTCGCTTCGCAAACTTCAATTAAATGAGCTTGATGAGATCCAGAATGATGCATATGAGAATTCGAGAATTTACAAGAGCAAGATGAAGGCCCTTCATGACAAGCACATCTTAAGGAAATCTTTCCATGAAGGACAGAAAGTGCTCTTGTATAATGCCCGACTTCATCTTTTTCCGGGAAAATTACGATCTCGATGGACCGGCCCATATATTGTCAAAGAAGTTTTTCCTCATGGGGCTGTTGAGATTGAGAATGCAGCGAATGGTGACTGTTTCAAAGTTAATGGACAACGCCTTAAACCATTTGTTGAGAAATTTGATTCAGAGGACATGTCCATCTCCCTGAATGATCCTGTCTATCAGGATGATTGATCTCCTAGTCTGATGGAGGTATAGCATAGGTAGGTTTAGTTTTGTTCTTCTGTTTTAATAGGTTTTAGTTGTTGTAGTTGCAAAATTCCATGATCGCTCTATCAGGTACTATTGTTCTCACTCTCTTATTATTTGCCATTGCTCTCATGTTCATGCTAATTGACTATTTCTTTTGTACATTGAGGACAATGCAAGATTTGGTTGGGGGGTGAGATGAGATCCCTCATCTAGCATATTGCAACATTTCGAGCTTCACATGCGGCAAATTTTTTTGAATTTTCTAATATCTTAAAAATCTTTTAGAAAATCCTGTTTCTATACATTCGAGAGGCTATGAGTAGAAGAGGAGGAGAAACGAAGTGTGTGATGTTGTAGTCTTGAATTTCTCCCACCATAATTGTGTTATATGATAGTTCTCCTATTGTTTTGATTGATAGAAAAATTTGAACACTTTTTACACCTAGTTCACATTACACGATTTTCATGAGTGACAGGTTTATGTGATTTGTGGATTAGCTAGACTTTGATTTAAAGGTGTTGAGCAGCCAAGCCGGGGTATTTTGTCCATCCTTGTCCATGGGAAAATAACAGAAGATATGGATTTCTAAAAATCCTATCTAATTTAAAAGAAAAAGGAAAGAAAGGATGAAATCGGGAAGGAAAGAAAAAATGGTGGAAAATTCCGAAAATGGCTACCTATTACCAACCGGGGGATGGTCGAACCGTAACCAAAGCCGGAAATGGAACGTAGTGTGAAAGCCGTCGGAAGGACAGTAAGGCAAATTCCTGTCATAGGCTTGCTGTTGCTCTGTGCACCTTAAAATCTTTGGTTTACTTAATCTATGAAGAAGATGATTTCAGGAACTCATGAGATGAACTTTCACTATGCACACTAGGTTGAATTTGTTCGAGCTCTTCTATTTATCAATCAGTCAGTGGGAACCTCATGTAAACACTTCTTATGTTTTGAGAATCCAAGGTTCAGCTTCTATCACCTAAATTTCTCCAAATTTTATATTTCTGCATCTTGGAATGGATAGAAACATGGATTCTGGAAGAGAGTTGGGTTTGGAGGTTTGAATTTGTTTCACGCATGTTTTGCTCAGGACTAGCAAAAAGCTGGTTGGGGGGTGTGTTGAACCTCCAATTTATACATTGCATTGCCCATTACACGACAAGATTCGCATGATTCTCATGGTTTAAAGGCCCACCTAACATATGTTTTGTGATTATAGGGATGAGAGCGGAGTTCATTCAATTACAAGCCAAAAGAATGCTTCTAGAAGCTTTTGAATGAAGATGAAAGAAGACCAAAGAAAAGAGAAGAGAGAGAAGAAGAAAAAGGAGAAAAAGAAGAGAAGAAGAATCAAATGGAAGACAGGCCGACCGGTCATGACCGGTCGGCCATGAAGGCTGACCACATTACATTGGAGCCGACCGGTCATGACCGGTCGGCTGTATACACTGGACAGGTGGGAACAAATGCCCGACCGGTCATGACCGGTCGGGCACACACACTGGATGATGGAAAATCTGGTCCGACCGGTCATGACCGGTCGGCGCTGCGTAAGATCAGTCCTTTCTAAATCAGGACTCCGAAAAACACTGCGCAATGCGTAGTCTTTCGCAGAATTCGACGCAAGGGAGATTGTTTGCTATAAAAGGACACCTAGGGGCTCTCCCTAGGGCATGAGAGAAGCTAGGGAACGTGAGTTTGGAGGGTGAAGGCGATTGTGGAGCGTCTGCAACTCTCCTATTCGGGTTTTTCTATTTTTATGCTTTATATCAGAGTTTTTTAGTTGTAGCATGACTATGCTCGGCTAAAACCTCTCAGCTAAGGCTGAGAGGTGAAGCTTGTAGCTAATACTATGTTGATTTCAGTTTAATTCAAGTAATTTACATTCAAGTTTGGATTTTTGCATGGTTTAGTTCCAAATAATGGTAGTTTGAGATGTTTTATCTGAGTTTATGTGCTCCGGACATGAATTCCTTTTAATTCTCTGAGATTATCATGTTTGTTTATCTAAATTCGGATTATAGTAATCCTTGAGCAGGCCATAGTCCAGAGGCATGGCTGTTACTCCGCAGGCTATAGTTTGAATTTTGTATTGTTTGAATGGAACTAGAACTTGGAAGTTCAACTTGAATGTGATGGAATGTGTGTGAATGCTTTACTTTCCAACTAGATGAGAGATAGGACTTCGAATCTAGTTGTGTTCTCTATTTGGATTGACTGAATTAACATAGGATTGCTACAAGTGGATCCTTGAAAGCCTTAGTACTTAGTATCTCTGATTTTTCATTAAATTCCTGTTTTAAGTAAGCACTCTTTTAAATCTGATTTCCTTTAAAAAGCCGAGTTGCTGGGGTGATTTGGTAGCTGTTACTATTTCCCTGTGGATCGACCTCGGTCTTACCGAGATTTATTATTACATAGCAGCCTTACACTTGAGGCGAGCGAACACATGACCGGTCAGGCAGTCCAGCTGAAACAGCAACCAGCAGGTCCTTGGTCCAATATAAGCTCCTGGTCAACCGGTTAAGACCGGTCGGCTGCCCATCTGCCTCTTCATAGTAGAGGATTACTTCAAGATGTGAAGTATGCAGCGATATGGTGCAAAGGGTCCAATATATGGACATATCTTCATTTACATTTAGCACCATTCCAAGGTTCACAAGCCTGATCAACTTGTGCAAGGGTCGAGAGGAATGGGGATAGAATATGTGAGTTTTTACGCCATTCTTTTGATGTTTTGGGTTTCCTATGGTCAATATATATGCAACTTACCTGGGATCTTGTTGCAGCATTAGCTTGAGCAATGGACGAAGCGTAATCTTCAAGTCTTGATCTACAATACTTCGACCGGGGCTCATCCGACAAGACGCGACCAACCAACACACCAATTGACAAAAAAATATGTACTAACACTGGGATGCTGCAATCGTGGTGTAGGAGGCTACCTCTACCCACTTGGTGAAGTAGTCGACTGCCACAAGTATGTACTCATGACCGTTTGATGCTTTAGGACTAATCTTCCCAATGACATCGAGTCCCCACATGGAGAAGGGCCAGGGGGTGGTCAGGTTGTATAATTCTGATGAGGGGGCATGGATTTGATTCGCATGCTCCTGACACTTGAAGCATTTTCTGACGTGCTGACAGCAGTTTGTCTCCATGGTGAGCCAATAGTAGCCGAGTCGCAGAATCTTCTTTGCCATCATGTGCCCGTTCATGTTGGGCCACAGATTCCTTCGTGTATTTCTTTCATGATTTTTGCAGCTTCTGTTTCATCGACGCATCGAAGGAGGATGTGATTATAGGATCGCTTGTAAAGAACTTCGCCACTGATGGTGAACTGGCCGGCTAAACGCTGGATGGTTCAGCGATCTGTTGCTGTTGCTGTCTCCGGATACTCCTGGGTTTCGAGATATTGCTTGATGTCGGCATACCAGGGTTTGTCAAGGACAACTTCGGCTTCTTCTATTTGCAGGCAGAAAGCAGGTTCATCTTGAATTTCGACTGTGAGCTCCCATTCTGAAGCTCCTTCCGGGATCTCGAGCATCGACACGAGTGTGGCGAGAGCATCTGCAAAATGGTTCTTGGCTCTGGGCATGTATGAGAAGGTAATTTCTTTGAACTCCTCGATCAGGTTGTCAAGATACACATGATATGGTATCAACTTCTCATCCTTGGTTTTTCATTCGCCATTGGTCTGATTGATGATAAGCTGTGAGTCTCCAAATACTCGTAGCTTCTTGACGCCCAAGATTATGGCTTCCCTTAAGCCAGCGATGCATGCTTCGTACTCTGCCATGTTGTTGGTGTACTCGAATGCTATGCGCCTTGAGATAGGAATAGGGACATTATCTGGAGAGTAGAGGATTGCTCTAATACCACTCCCTTTAGAATTTGCTTGCGCCATCGAAGAATAACGTCCACTCATCTTTCTTCTTCTTTTCAGCCCCTTCGATAAGCAAGAGATCTTCATCAGGGAAGAATGTCTTGAGCGGTTGATAATCCAGGAGGGAGTGGGCAGCAAGATGATAGGCGAGGGCCTTCCCCTTGATTGCCTTCTGAGTGACATAGGTGATGTCGAATTTAGATAGGAGTAGCTGCCATTTAGCTATCCTTCCAGTGAGTGCCGGCTTCTCGAACAGATACTTGAGCGGATCCATGTGAGCGAGGAGGAGAATAGGGAATGCAATCATGTATAGACGGAGTCGCTAAGTTGCCCAGACTAGTGCGAGGCAAGTCTTCTCTATTGAGAAATACCTGGTCTCGTAGTCGGTGAACTTTCGGCTCAAATAGTATATTGCTTGTTCCTTCTTCCCGGTCTCGTCATGCTGGCCGAGAACACAGCCGATGGCTTCTGCTGCTACCGAGATGTATAACAATAGTGGTCGTCCGGGAGCGGGTGGCACTAGAACTGGAGGATTCATAGGATATTTCTTGATGCGGTCGAAGGCGACTTGGCAATCATCATTCAATTCTTTTGGAACGTTCTTCCGAAGGAGCTTGAAAATGGGCTCACAAATAGGTGTGAGCTGTGCGATGAAGCGACTGATGTATTGAATTCTGCCGAGAAAGCCATGAATTTCTTTCTCTGTTCTAGGAGGGGGCATTTTGATGATTGCTCTGGTTTTGGTCTCGTCGACCCTGATGCCATCCTCGCTCACCATAAAGCCGAGGAGCTTGCCTCCCATTGCATCGAAGACACATTTCTGAGGGTTGAGACGGAGCTTGTACTTTTCTAATCTGTTGAATAACTTCTTCAGATCTTCAAAGTGTCCTTCAATTGTGCGAGATTTGACGATCATATCGTTCACATATACTTCAAGCTCTTTGTTCATCATGTCGTGGAATAGTGCTGTCATTGCTCGCTGATATGTTGCTCCTGCGTTCTTCAGACCGAACGGCATTACCCTGTAACAGAAGGTTCCCCAGGGAGTGATAAACGATGTCTTCTTGCGATCTTCGACGGCCATCTTGATCTGATTGTAACTTGAGAACCCGTCCATGAATGAGAAGACCTTGTACCCAGCAGTGTTGTCGACCAGAGTGTCGATATGTGGCAAAGGGAAGTCGTCTTTAGGACTGGCTTGGTTAAGATCTCAAAAGTCGATGCACATTTGAACCTTCCCATCCTTCTTTGGTACTGGTACGATGTTGGCGAGCCATTCAGGGTAGTTGGAGACTACCAAGAATCCCGCATTGTACTACTTGATGACTTCATCTCGGACTTTCAGAGCCCATTCTAGCTTCATTCTTCGAAGTTTCTGCTTCACTAGCTTCATGTCTGCCTTGGTTGGTAGATGGTGTACCACGAGCTCTTCATTGAGCCCCATGTCTTCATATGAGAACGCGAAGTTAGACAATCTTGGAGCTAGGAACTCTATCATTCTCTGTTTCATCTCAGGTGGCAACGATTTTCCAATGCGTACTTCCCTAGGGATCTCAGGTGTCCCCAAGTTTACTATCTCGAAATCATCGACTACAACATTGGCTTTGGATTCGAACTTTTTGAGGAGATCCTCTAGTTTGAGAGCCGGGTCATCATCTTCCTCATCTCGAGCTTCGTCCAGGCCCATGAGCTCAAAGTCTAATTCGATGTCAAAATCATATGATTCGACTTCAAACTCATGCAACTCTTTAGACGGACTTGGCACACTATTGAATGCAGGAAAAGAAATTTTTTTGGATTTTGAGATTTTTCTGAAATTGAGATGCTAGATGTTTTTGGCTTTTGAAAGTTTTCAATTTTTTTAGATTTTTGAAATTCGCGGGACTTTGAACAAGCGGGCATTGTAGACCATGATTGATCCCATCTTGTCCCAAAGTTCCAATAGCTGCTTAAAGAGGCAGTTTTTTTTGGAAGCCAGAGCCCTCAGATGGCTCTTTAGATGATTCAAAAGTTAGGGGAACGGATGACCATTCAGGACCCCACACTTCCTCCCCTAAAGAGGTGGTGGTTGATGATTCGGGCGAAGAATCACAGTTTGGCCCAATGACCATGATTTCTCGCTGGTCGGGTTCGAGATCTGAGTCATACTCAGTCCCTCCCGGATCACTTACCTCGCACTGCAGTTCGTCTGGTTCCACAGGGAGACACAAGTTTAGAATCTGGACATCGGACCAATCCAAGGCTGGCCATTTCCCTTTCTTGGTCCAATGGATGGGCTGCTTCTGCCCCTGGCTGATGATTGTCGATGTTGATTCTGCAAAGATGGGTGGGTTGTGCCCTTTGCTGATTGATGCTAAGATGGGCAAGTTGTGCCCCTGGCTGGCTGGAATTGAAGCGGGCAGGTTGTGCCCTTGGTTGATTAATGCTGAAATGGGCGGGTTATGCCCCTGGTTGGGAGCAGGTATCAGAGTAACCTGGTCCTGAAGCTGCTGTTTTTGACTTCCTTCTTCATCTTCATCCTTTCCTTCTTCTTTGGGAGGCTTAGACGGTTCGAGAATCTGATCCCATCGAATGGGGGGCCATGTGGCCCAAGCTAGGCTCATCAGGAGGCCTTTGTGTAGTGCAGTCGGTTGATTCCCTCCTGGATCTTTGCAAGGTTCTCCTGGCTTGACGAATTGGATGGGTGAGCACCGAAATTTCTTCCTTCTTTTACCCATGAAGACTGTCCTGTATCCGAGTCTCCATTTGCGTTGGTTATATATCAGCGGTATCTTTCTGGACTTGAAATGATTCTTCATTCGGTATTTGAGGCTCAGACGTTCTGCTAGTGAAAAGACACGGTCCACCCTTATCGGTTTTAGATTGGTGATAGAGTTCACAGTCTCGAATTTGAAACTATGAAACGGGATGTCTTCTTCAGAATGCTGGATATCGATGACCGAGATGTCTGGTTTAGTGGTAGCAGCATTGGAAAGAATGATGAGCTCCTTCTTTGCATGGATAGAGATCACTTGATTTCCACAGATGTATTTCATTCGTTGATGCAGGGTTGATAGCACAGCCCCCACCTTGTGTAGCCAAGGTTGTCCGAGCAACATGTTGAAAGAGGCTGATATATCTAGGATTTGGAATGTGATAGTGGAGATTTCAGGGCCTATCTGTACCTCTATGTCGACCTCCCCTTCCACTGATCGGCGGGTGTTGTTGAATGCTCTGACGCATATGGCGTGGGTCGGAATGAAGAAGGACTGATTCCTAGACATTCCGCAGTCTTGAGTGGGCAGACGTTTAAGCTTGAGCCATTATCGATAAGGACCAGCAGGACACAGAGGTCTTTGTATCATAAGACTATGTTGAGGGATCGCCCATGATCGCGTCCTTCCGGTCGCAACTCATTATCGATGAAGTTGATGGCGCACGGAGTCAGGAGCTGTCCAATCATCAATGCTATCATCTCTGGTGCCGTATCAGAGGAGACGTGAGCATCGCTCAAGGTTTTGGCAAACATTTCTCGATGTACGCAAGATGTGCAGAGTAGCTCCCATACTGAGATTTGAGTAGGGATTGACTTGAGCTGAGTTGCCACATCATATGCCGCTTCATTTTTGTTGCCAAGGCCTGAGAGTGTGCCTTTGGGATCTCCTCTGTTCTGATTATCTCTTCGGATGCAACGCCCATTGGGATTCATGTTTCCCACTTTCGCACATTCTGGATAGTGCCATGGGACCTCTTTATAATTTTCCTCACCTTTGCCTTTTAGGACCACCGGTTCTTGCAATGGTGCTGGTGTGGGTACTAGATCTTCCTCGTACGAAGCTTTTGCCTTGAAAACTACATTGTTGCCTGTGCTGAAGGGGTAATATCGAGGCTTGTCTTCATAGATCACATAAGGTTACGGTCCTGGCTTGACCGTTCCTGGAGCAGGAGGCTCCCATGGAATGAATACTGGTCCTCTTGATATGGCAGGAGGTTTCTTTGTTCGTCTCAGCTGTCGTAGTGTGATTGACATGCCTCCAGGGTTTGCCCCTTGCAATATGACTGGCTCAGCTGGAGGAGCTCCTTCCAAGACAATGGGCTCTTGCTGCTGATGAGTGTGGTTTCTCCATGGTGAATTATGTTGTTCCTGTGCTGAAATTGCCCCTTGCAAGATGACAGGTTCGTATGTGGGCTTGATGTATGATTGTGCTCCTTCCAGGACGACTGGTTCCCAACATGAAGGGCTGTAAGGTGCCCCTTGAACAACTGGCACATCATATGGAAGTGTTCCTTCGAGTACTACTGGCTTGGAGACTGAAGGAGGAAAGGGACTTGCCCCTTGCATGATCAGAGGAGGATTTGTTGGCCCATAAGTGTAGGCATGAATGGACTGGATAGGGGAGAAGAAGCGATGGAGGTGCTCTCCTTCTTCTATGCTGTTGATGGTGGGGCCTCAAGATGAACTGGGATCCGTTGGATGTTGAGGCAGAGGATTCTGAAGGATGTTGGTGGAAGCTACTGCAGGAGTTCTGAGGACTGAGATGACGATTTTTCGATCGTCGATCAGATCTTGTATGGCATTCTTCAGAGTAAAGCATCGATCAGTGTTGTGGCCACGTCCTTGATGGTAGGCACAATACTCATTTTCTCGGTAGTTTGGAGGTAGAGGATTTGGAGGAGGCCTGGGTGTCATCAGAGTGAGTAACTGCTTTTGTACTAGCATAGTCATGACTTGACTAAGTGGCTGAGTGAGTGGAGTGAACTTCCTGAGCTCCCTATAATTCTGCCTATTCTGGTATGAGTATTGACCGTTCCCTCTGAACTGCTGCTGTTGTCGAGGTAGTTGTGGCTGTGGTTGAGGATTTGGTCGTGGTTGATACCTCTGAGGTTGGTGCTGAACTTGATTCTACTGATGCTGTTGATGTCCCTGTGGGGGAGCATATTGATTACCCTGAGCAGTGGTGCTGATATTGTTTACCTCTGTCGGGCGGGGAGGAGAACCACTGCGGTTTTCGTTCCCATATCCGATGGGTCTTCCCTCCACTCTGTTCCTCTTGACTGGAGTGGCTTGATGAGGCCATGGGGAGATCGTCCCGGCACGGATTCCTGCTTCGACTTGCTCTCCAGCATGGATCAACTGTGAGAAATTTGCATATGGATGCGAGATGAGATATCCAGATATGCCCGGATATGTTGAATGAACAATCATGGAGATTTGTTCTTCGTCGTCGATAGGTGTCCGCATTCTGGCTGTCATAGCTCGCCAACGTCCCACATAAGCTGATAGTGTTTCATCACTCCTTTGCCTGAGAGCCGCGAGGTCAGCTCTTTTGAGTGCCATGTTGAGATTATATGCGAATCTGTCGATGAAAGCCTCGGAAAGTTGTTCCCACATCCTGATGCGGTGACAGTCCAATGATGTGTACCAATCTAAGGCATCGCCTTTCAAAGATTTTTGAAACAAACGAATGAGGGCCCCTTCATTTCCTGAGATTGCACTTAGCTCTCCACAGAAGGCCTTGAGATGTGCTGTGGGACAACCGCTGCCATCGTATCTTTTAAATTTTGGTACCTCAAAGTTTTAAGGTACTTGAGCATCTGGGAAAGGACACAAGTCTCTGAACTTGGTCGAAGGTAGATGGATTCCTTGTTGTCGCTGAAGCTGATTTTGCAAGATCTGGAACTGCTCCCGCAACTCGTCCAGTCCTGAGTGATCCGTTCGAGCGACTGGTGCCTCTTGGAGTAAGGCACGTTCTTCTTTAGCATAGTGGTCGATTTCTTCGACCCTATGGGCTTACTGAAAAGCAACCGCGGGTTGCTGGAATTGATTTGATGACTGAACTGGATTCTGATGAACTTGTGCTTGCAAGGATTGTAACTGAACTGGGGATCGTACTGAAGGTTGAGCTGGAACTTGCAGGAAATTGACTGGAGACTGTGAATTGAAGATTGCTGGAAATTAACTGGAGTTTACTAAATTGAAGATTGCTGAAAATTAACTAGAGTTTGCTAAATTGAAGATTGCTGGAAATTAACTGGAATCCCATCGGCGGGGATGTGCTGGAATTGAAAAGTGCTCCTGTTTGCAGGAGGCTGAGATGCTGGGAAGTGACCCCCTTGTTGGGTATTTGCCACTGTCCGCTGATTGATGTGGGCTTGACACTGACCCCCATTGTGGGCATTCGCCAGCGCTGTCCCTGTTGCTGGAAATTGAATTGAAATCCCATCGACGGGGATGTGCTGAAATTGAAAAGGGGTCCCATCGGCGGGGACATGCTGAGAAAGGAAAGGAGTCCCATCGACGGGGACATGCTGAGATCTACTGAGACTGTCAGTTTGCAAGATTGACTGGAAGATGACTGGAAGTCCCTGCGGCGGGAGTGCTCTGAGACGGCCTTGTCGTCGCAGGAAGGTATTGAGGAGGATGCCCCATAGTGAAGGGCTGAGACTGCTGCTTTCGGTAGTCTTGGGCAGACTCCGATGGTTGTGCTTGATTTGAACTAGAGGCCGGAAGGACCCGGCATGGCTGCTGAGATTGCTAAACTGGGCCAACCTAATTGTTGGCTGCTGCGGTGGCTTGTGCTTGCATGAATTGCAAGAGCATTTCTTGCATTGCTGTCATTCCTTGTGCCAATTCTTGCATGATTGGCATATTCTCAATTGGCTGTTGCGCTGGAGGTTGCTCTTCGATCATCTCAAGAGCAGGGAAGAGATGAGTTTCTTCTTCGCGGTCAGGACATGGCTTGCTGAGCCCGAGTGCGGATTATGCTGTGGAAGGGAAGTTGTTTCCGAACACGTTGAGCCCGAGGAGGCGCAATGGTGAGGACTATACTCTTTTTTGGGTTTTGGGATTTTCTATTTTTTTTTATTTTGGGTAGAATGCTATGTAGATGAGATTGTATGAGGACTAATGACTTTCAAGTACGGGGAAGATTCTGTTTTTCAAGTAGGATCACGACTAGTGGTACTAGCTTATCCCAGTAGAGTCGCCATTCTGTGGACCCTCGCCGTTGCGCACTCCTACACGACGTCCTTCCTTTCCCTTTCGGAAGAAGAAGAAGAGGTGCGTGCGTGTGAACCGCCGTTTATGCCACTGGTTTGCCTCGTTCTCGAGGGCTTTGTTTGGCTGTCGTGTTAAGCTGAATGTGTTTAGATGAGTTTATATAAGACCAGAGTCGCCACTAGCCAGTTACTTCGAATCTACAGTCGGCTAGACCCCGTAAAAACGTTAGAGAAGGGGATCTGAAGATTCCTTTCTCTAAAATGACTCCTTTTGATCTGCGGCCAAAGATTCGAGGTAAGGGATCACGGTTACAGGGTGGGAAGAGGTTAAGCACCCCACACACTGCCGTACCGAAGTACGGTCTCTACGTCACAGAATCGAACTAACACTTGAAAGTCTGTTTTAATCCTCGTATATTCTCATAGATGACATGATGCATGAATGCGGGTCTGAACAGTAAGAGTTTCTGATGGGCAGGTTTCCATTAATAGGTAAGCCCAAAGCATACGCTTGAATTGACAGGTGCTTTATGCGAGATGCATGTTGTGTGTTTGAATAATCAAAGTGCTTATAGTGACTAATGTATGAATGCAAGTCTGGACAGTAAGAGTTTTTGATGGGCAGGTTTCCATTAACAGGCAAGCCCAGAGCATACGCTCGAACTGACAGGTGCTTTATGCGGGATGCATGTTGTGTGTTTGAATAATCAAAGTCCTTGTAGTGAAGCAGGGGGGTTGGAAGAAAAGTAAATGTTGCACTTATGCTAGATGCGAATGAGATGATGCTGGAAAAAGAGTAACTAGATGGACGGAGGTGTCGCAAGGGTTGGCTTCGAGTGGCTAGATCAAGACTTGGATGGCTTGGGAGACTTGGACCAGTGGTCAGGCTGGGCTGGACCAGGGCTAGGCTCTCCTCACTCGGGCTCTCCTTGGTGGAGGAATGGGCTAAAGGGTGGAGAGATGGATTGCACTCGGGCTGGCTTCGGAGGGCTTGGCTTGGGTTAGATGTTGAAATGAGAAGGGGAGGGGGGTATTTATAGTGTTGGAGAGTGGTAGTTCTCGTAAATAATTTTGAGCGGCCCCCATATGGACACTCCTCGGGTTCCATCGCGTGGTACGGACATGCCTCGTGACTGCTATTTAGACTCGGTGGGTTGACTCGGTGGGTTAACTCAGCGGGTCGACTCAGTGATTTGACTCGGCGGGTTGACTCGGTGATTTGACTCGACGGGTTGACTCAGCGGGTTGACTTGGTGATTTAACTCAGCGGGTTGACCCAGCGGGTTAACTCAGTGAGTTTGACTTTTTTAGGATTTTTTATTGGTTTTTCTTATGGGGAGTTTTTCAGGCTGATATTTAGGGGCGAGTTGACTGGGTTCAGGCTTGAGTTGGGCTATGGATTGGGGCTTACAAGGGTGAGTTTGGCTGAGTTTGGACATGGGATTTGGGGGTATAGTCCTCCATTCATCCAGCTATCTCTACCAACAATGTACCTGAAGGTGGGATGTCTACAATGACTCATGCGTTTCGCATTATGTATGTTACGATCGCTTTCACACCCTAACAGCATCAGGGGTGGTGGCCACCATAGTCACATCGTGGTTGGCAATATTGGACACCGGAAACTTGTTCTAGTACGTGGGCGCTATGGATGTCCTTGGGTGAAAGTCCCTAAACCCTGTGGTACTAGTAGGATGCTCCAGCGTCGAGACCGAGTGGATAACATGAGTGCCTGTGTGCCAAATACCAGTAGGCCGCGTCTCCCACTGTGTCGAGGTCGGTTGGAAAGGGGTGTGACCTTATCCTCCCGGGTGCAGTGGGCTGTAAGCTAGTCGAGTCTAACCAGCCCATGGAATGGGTTCGCTATCGGCGAGCCGGGTGGGCATTAGCATACCACTGACGAGGCGGATAGTGAGGTCTTTTCTACTCGCTTGGTTATGCGCGTAATGTACGGCAGGCCAGTATTAGAGTATACTAGACCCCGGTGATGTCCCAGATGAGAACTATTTTGATATGTGGATCAGTTGAGGATTGACGTGTTTGCATTGCATCTCTAGCATGTAACACTCGGCCATGTAGGCCCTTGCATCGCATAGCCTTGGGATGGCTGATAGCATTCATGAACTTGGTAACTTAGCCCTCTACTACTTTCGCTTGCTCTGATATTTGTATACTTGTCATATGCATCACACGTGCACACACGCACTCTACTGAGCTTCATAGGAGCTCATGCGCGTTTGTTTACACTGCAGGTACTAGGGCATATCAGCAGCGTTGAGCGCAGTGCATGTACCTAATATTTTGGACTTCTGATACATGTTGTATTTCCCTTTCCAGCACTGTACTCAACAAACTTTTTAGTGGATATTTGATGATGTTTTATGTTTTGATTATGCTCCAGTACAAAAAAAGAATTTACCCTGAAAATCCTCCTGGTAGGATCATAGGATCGGAACCTTGCACATAAAAGCTAGGAGCCGAGAATGGGGTACTACGGAGGCTGTTGGCACTAAGGTTGGCGATCGGGAATTTAGTAAGCCCGGTCCTCGGGTTTGGGGCGTGACAGAAGTTGGTATCAGAGCATAACTTAGGAATACCTGCGGATGACATCACATATCTACTAATGGCCTTAGATTAACTACCCTTAACTGAATGATTGTTGCAAACTTAGGATGATTAGGATCCCGATCTCGTACACTTAGCGACCTACACTAGGATTGTTCGCTTCCCCAAGTGTAGGGTTGCGATGTAGTAATAAACTCGGTAAGACCGAGGTCGATCCACAGGGACTTATGTAGGATTTCACAAACACATCCAAAAGTGTCTATTGACAGCTAATAATCAGATTTTGAATAAGATTGATATGAGTAACAAAATTGAATTAAATTGAAAGTAACTAATGATAGAAAGGCACTAGGGGTTCAAGGATCCACTTGTAGCAATCCTTGATGTTCAATCCGCTTGTGGTTTTTCATTCTCTCAACTAGAATTGACATTAAGGTCTATCTAGTCGGATGATAGAGCTGTTAAACCAAACAATCTGTCATATGTAAGTTCAATGCATAAGATTCACTCTATGTAGGCTGAGCTGAGCATGCTCAATTGCATAGGTCATTCCCCTTTCCAAAAGGTCCAGTTCACAATCATGACCATCCTCAAGTCCTGTCACAAGACAAGGCTAGATCATGATTTGAACTTGATTCAAATCACATACACAATTCCTTACATAATTCAGAAAATCAGAAAAATAGAACTTTGGTAGGAAGTCCCTTCATGAAGATCATAGTACTAGAGCGCAGTCCGATTCCTCGGATCATACAGGTCTAGACTGATACAAACCAATTAAGAAGTTAAGTAATTCTCCCAAACATCCATGAGTCATCATAAGACTAAGAAAAACTACTTAAAAACTTGTATAGACTTCGAACCATAGTTCATAATCATGAATTCCACACTTAAAACCAACTGAATACGAATTGAAATATCTTGGATCCACTACAAGCTTCACCTCTTAGCCCTAACTAAGAGGTTTAGCTGCTCATGATCCAAGGAAACATGAAACAACTAAAAAAATTCATAAAAACAGCAAAACAAACTAAAAGGAGTTATGGAACTCTGAAATTCACTTCTGCCGCCTCCAAGCTTGCTTCAACCCTCCTTAGATACCCTAGGAACGATCCCTAGGTGTCCTTTTATAGTGAGGAAGCCCCGCAACTTCAAAAAGATCAAGAATCTGCGTAAGAGTTACGCAGTGCGCAGAGAAAATCGGCGCCAAAATAGCAGTTTCTGTTTTGAATCACATGGCCGACCGGTCTGGACCGGTCGGACTGGGCTGGCTGACCGGTCAAGACCGGTCGTGCCTCAATGAAACAAGTCCAGCAGCCTTGGCCGACCACTCAAGACCCATCGTGCCTCTCCAGCAGCAGTCCAGCAGCCTTGGCTGACCGGTCGAGACCGGTCAGGCTCTCTTGGCCGACCGGTCAAGACCGGTCGGACTTGTTCTTCTTTAATTTCTTCTTTCTTTCTTCTTTCTTTCTTCTTTTCTTCTTTCCTTGCTTCTTTCTTTCTTTGGTCCTCAAGTGATCTTCATCCAAATAGTTCCAAATGAGCTCTTTTTATCTTCAATTAGGTGGAGTCCACTCTCAATCCTGTAATCACCAAACATGCATTAGAATAGTCTATAAACCATGCAAACCTCGCACAATGAGTGATGAATTTGGGGTTAAAATATGCACAATTAAGAACTCAACACACCCCTCAACCAGCATTTTGCTAGTCCCGAGCAAAACATGCGTGAAACTAATCCCATTCTTCAAAAGTCAACTCTCTTTCAGAAACCCTTCTTTTATACGTCCCAAGACATACAAGTGTAAGATTCAGAATTATTTGGTGACAGAAGTTGAAATTGTAAACCCTCAAGACATGATAAGCATTTATATGAGATTCCCACTGATTGGTTGATAAACAGAAGAACTTGAACAAATTCAATCTAGTGTGGATAGTGAAAATTCATCTCATGAGCTTCTAGGATTATCTTCTCCATAGCTCAACCAGACTATAGATCTCAAGGTACATGGAGCTACATCAAGCCAATGACAGGAATTTGCCTTACCGTCCTTCCAATGACTTTCACACTACGTCCCATTTCCGGCTTTGGTTACGGGTAGACCATCCCCCGGTTGGTAGTAGGTAGCCCTAATCGGAATTTTCCACTAGTTTTCCATCATTCCCAATTTCATCCTTCCTTTCCTTTTTCTTTTAATTTAGATAGGATTTTTAGAAATCCATATCTAGCATTGTTTTCCCATGGACAAGGATGGACAAAGTACCCCGGCTTGTCTTCTCAACACCTTAATTCATAGTCTAGCTAATCCATAAATCATGTAATCTCTTCAACCCATTGTTGGGGCTCAAAATTTCACCCATGATAGAAGGGTGAATGATGGCTCAAAATGAATGGTTTGGATCGGTTCAAGACCTAAAAAATAGCCATAAAAGCGATAGAACACCTTCCATACATGTAATACATATAGAACCCATGCAAGAGAATAGTGCGTATGGCTATGCATACCTAAAGCCCGCATGAGCACATGCAATCGTAAGCTAAGCCATCACGTGCATGCAACCAACTCATGCATACTATGCATAACCACACATGCCACACACATGTACCTTGTTTTGCATGCCATGAATGCAACCCATACAGCCCATGCGTGCTACCCATGTATGAAGCCCATGAAGGCACTGAGTATAAATGTAACTCTCATCTATGCCCATGCATATATCTCAAACATACATACATTCACACCATGCAAGAACACTATTCTCATGTAACCCATTCATACATGCATGCATAACACATATAAACCATGGACCATGCCTAAGACTCATGTATGAAACACACGTGTCATCCATGCAACAAATGCATACACGCCACAAACTACATGTTCACATACATATGCAATGCATGCATGGCTTGAACACCACCAACATATCATATGCACACATAAAACCACAATATGTACGTACGTTCACATTGCCCATGGTAATGTTCCCACCAGACGTTGTTCTCTATACCCCCACCATGGAGTATATGCTTGATCTAAGTCGATCACCTGCTTCACCAACCCATTTTACCCCTTGGGACAAAAAATGAAGAAGATCTGAGTCCTAGAGAGACTACACCAGGAGAAACAGTGGAGGAAGAATTGTCCATGGTTGGAAGTTGGTAACACGCATAAAGCACGTAAAACTCACACTTTAAACTTCCAAATTTGTGAAAAGCACAACTTTATGAGCTTATTGCTGTGGGGCCCCCATCGTGATGCATAAGGGAAATCCAAACCTCCCAGACATCTTGATAGCTTATTTTAACCATTGGGACTAAGTATGAGACATATCTGAAGCTCAGGTGGGACACACCATAGGAAGATCAACGCTCACCATTACAACTCCCAAAATGAGTGATCACCGGTTAAACCTCTCTAGTGGCCCACCACAATATTGTTTTCCAAGATCTGGACCGACCAGAGTATCCTAGGGGGTTCACACAAATGGAACATTTAAATGGTTGCTCGACCCAATATCTGTGTAGCCCCCAAATATCATTCAACGGCAAAACAACGGTGACACTATTTCCTGTGGTATGGCCCACATGAACATCTGATTTGCCTCAAACTTGGGCCCACCCCCTAGAATAACACTCCCGAGCCAATGGGCGGCTTTGATCCTAGACCCATATACTATAAATGGGACCCACCTAAAACTTTGCCAAATCACGTGGAAGCATGCCAACATGAAAAAGTCACTGTATTAAGACATGCGCCCAAGCGGTGTTGAAAATCGTTAGTGATTGAAAACATGTGTGGGGCCACCATGGTGCCCTTTGGACCATCCGAACCGTTCATAGGGTCACAAGGGCCCACACGTGTCATATGCATGAAAACTAGCTTGATCTGATACTTCTATGGCTCCACATGAGTCCTCAACGGTGATTGAACGGTGGAACTGTTTTCTCTCGTATGGCCCACCTGGAACTTGGATTTAGATGAAACTTGAGGCCACCTCCTAGAATGGCAACCCTGAACTAATGAACCACTCATATTCGGGGCCCACGAACTACAAAGGAGACCCACTAACCGGTTTTCCAAAAGCCGTACGAAACCATGCAAATTCATGGTACATACGGGTTGTCAACATCAACTAAGGTCCAGCGCCTCCAAGAGCTCACCATCTGAGTGATTTGGAGAATCTGACATGTTCACAGGATCAGTGTGGTCCACACGTGCCAGAGTATACAAGATTAACTTGATCCAAGTTTCAAGTGGACCACACCATAAGATGATACATATGAACCGTTACAACTCCCAAACCAACAAGTATATAAAGGGGTTGCGTGAGTGGCATTAAAAAGGAGAGAGAAGGAGAGAGAAGAGGAGAGAGGAGGGGAGGATGAGATTGGGAGTTTCTCACATGCGCCCACCCTTTTGAGGTGGAATACATGCACTTGAATGCATGCACCCATCATTCCAAGGTGGGAGACATGCGCATGGATGCATTTCCCAATGGAGGGAGACATGCGCTTGGATGCATTCCAATATTGGTAAGGAGACATGCGCTTGGATGCATTCCAATATCCAACTACCAAAAATCATAAAAATGCACCAAGTGCAAGGGGGACATGCGCCCAAACTCTGTTGGCCAAAGTGGTGAAGCCACATGCGCCCATCTCCACCCACCAGGCGCATGTGCAGAGCCACATGCGCCCGAAGAAGTCGTCTCTCTCTCTCGTCTTGTATGTTGGTCATGTGCGCCCACCACCCTACTACATGCGCTCACTCTCATAGACATGCGCCAGCCCTCTTCCAACGTGCGCCTGAACTGGTCACACCGGAACTGCACTGCACATCTCTCTGCACTGCCTGCACTTGCACTACACACTGCACACCTTATTTACATAAAAACGTTTAAGTAAATGGGTTACTTTAAGTTATTTATGTAAATAAGGAAGTACCCCCTATTTGGATTCAATAAAAAATACTAGAAAAATAAATTCCCAACAACGGAGATTTTGATTTTCCATCCGAAGTACAAATCGCAACTTTTTGGCACTCCCCAAAAAGTTCGCCTTTTGATTGGAGGGGTTTTCTTCGAATCTAAACCGTCCAAAAAATCTGAAATACCCTAATTATGCTAAAACACCAAAGTCCGGTGAAATATTCATGATATTTTATGGTCGATCTGTGGATATATCAAAAATCCAGATTTTTACTTAAAATTTTCATACAGCGAAATGGCCAGAATATCGTTTTAATGCAAATTTGTACAGAAATGGAGTTATGACTAGATAATATTGATTGCTTCATGCATTAACACCTATCTTGCTTAATCTAGCATTCATTCACGCTTAATCTAGTTGCTTAATCCAGCACTCGTCTCTACTTAATCCAACACTCATCTTTGCTTAATCTAGCATTCATCTAACTCGACATGTACTGAACTTCACATGGCATATATACTATTGTGTTCTCATATACATTCATTCTCATATGACATACCTTCTGTTGTATTCATCAAATACAATCAATCTCATATGATATACATTCAATTACATTCATTGTACATTAAAAATCCCTTATCTCGTTACAATGCCCTACACATTTATGCACGTGTGAGCAGGTTCTCTTCTTATCTCTCGTTGCGTATTAGCTATCAACGAAGGTGCGAGGTTGAGATCACTTCTGAAGACCAGTTAACAGACTCCAACCTCACTCGACAACTGATTATAGGAACTTTGTATCGATTATGTTCATTGCACAATTAGGATTCAGCCCGGATTGAGGCTCAAGACTAACCAAAAGGGACTATCGTTATCACAAGAAACCACAAACAAAAGAGTTTCAACTAAGCTTGAAACATCCTGCTATGGATTGCCATTATGAAAAAGACAGTCGATGCCCTACCCAACGACAACGGGTCCGTCGATTGAGCTGATGAGGCAGTTGCGGAGTGCTCTCCTAAGGTCACACGTCATAAAAGTACGGGCGCGGGCCTTGGGTTATGCCGACAAACATTTCGAGGATCGTGTATTCCAGCGGTCACCTGTTCACAGTAACAGGCGCGGGCCCAGAGTTGCACCACTCGATTAAAAACCTCGTTCGGGAACGTTGCAGAGTGCTTTCCTAAGGTCACCTGTGCGCTGTAACAGGCGCGGGCCTTGGGTCATGCCGACCAACATTCGAGGATTGTGTATTCCAGCGGTCACCTGTGCGCTGTAATAGTCGCGGGCCCCGAGTTGCACCACTCGAATCCTAACAGTCTCTCAACCCGGACAATCCGAAAGAAAATGGGACATAGACATCCGGCTTGTCTAAGAAATGTGGTTCAGTCCATAACAAGAAAATAAATAGGTCTCTACGACCATGAACTCAGAGACGATAGTCCCCGATGAGTTAGTCACCTGCTCGATCTATCTGGGCCTTATCTCGAATACTCCATCTATTGTACAAACATTATTCATAGTGGAGCTTTGTCGCTTTGTGCCGTGGTTTTCTCCCCCAAGGGTTTCCACATAAAAATCCCTGTGTTCTCTGTGGTGTGCATGATTTACATTGATGTTTCTTCATTTGCTTTATTTAATCTATCTATAATGTATGCGTTCATTTACTTTTGCCTTTTAATCAAGGGTGGTCAACCATTGATATAATTAAGGGCTCGTGACAAATATCACAGCCTGGAATGTAAAAGATCTCAGAATCTCTAGAATAAAATTCGCCTTGCGATATCCCTCTTGTGTACACTTGGTGATTGCTTATGATTGTCTATGAATGTCTCTATACTCAGAATTCCCCCAGAACAATGAAACATAAGAAAAAACTGCCTTGAGCACGATTTTTCTAGTTCTAACAAACTGGCGACTCTGCTGGGGATTTCAAACAATACTAGAATCTCTAGTTATTTTTGAGTAAATGGACATCCTAAAATAAATCATTTGTAGACACTGATGTGTATGTAAGAAAGGTTACTGGAAGGAGAAATGTTCGGCGCCTTCACAAGCGCCAAACTGGCGACTCTCAACGGGAACGTTCTTCCCTTCATCTTTAAGGCAAAAGCATCTCAAAATCAAAGTTTTCAAAACTTTCAAAAATCCTAAAATTTTAAAAGATAACATAAGCATGTGTATTCCTGTTGCGCATTTGGTTTTATGTATAACTTTTATTGCGACTGGTAAGGTCGTGCACTTTCTATATCTAGTTGTAGAACGGTCTAATGGATGTGTGATTGTGCAGTGAAAGTTAGCGAAAATATTGACCTTAAGAACAGTAGAAATGTCGTCTGTGCTTATTTGTTTGGTGACTAGAGGATTCTGCTTCTCACATTCTACTGTAACGACACCAACCACTTCTAAGACCAGCTACAGCTAACTCGAAGCAGGAAATAGTTGAAGGAAATGAAAAGAACGATGATGAAGACTCCATATTAGAAGACCACTGTGGTCAAGGCATGCTACACCATAAAAAAAGAGGCAGTGGCAACTAGAACAAGTTAGCAGAGCTTCCACTGCTGACCAGACTACAGTAATGAGGCCACAAAAGTTCATACGCTCAGTTGGTAGCTTCCCAGCTCTCTTGGAAGTGAACCACCTAGACAGGGGGCAGATCAAGCCGACTATGACAGTCACAGAAGCAAGAGAGGAGATTGTCATCGAGACCAATCAAATGAAATCAAGGCCGACTCGTGAGGAGCAGCTAGTACAGGTCGTGATGGTGTAGATAATTGAAGGCGAAGAGCCACTCAAACAAGTTGTTGAACCGTTAACAACTCAGGAGCAGATCAACGAATTGACCGAAGCTCAGTTATTGAGGTGAGTGAAGGAGATCCAGGATGCCTTAGTCACCCCAATTGCACAGATAATAGCCCGTAGTGCCGCTTCACCCACTCGACGGCCGGCGAAAGAATCATAGGGGGCAGATCAGGCCATTTATATAGAAAATGGTTGAAGAGACGGTAGAAACGATCGTCATCAAAGTCATTCCGACAAAGCAGAAGCTGACACATGAGGGGCGATCAATGCAGGACACGGTGGTTTAGGTGGCCCAAGATGAAGAATTGTTTGAACAGACTAATTAACCGCTAGCAATCCAAGAACAAATTGATGAGCTAGTTGAAGATTCAAAATGACTTAACAAAGTAGTCGAAGGACATTCATGATGCTCTGGCAATCTTACTAGCGCAGGGGGGCCACTCAAAACATCATTTTCGCCCAAGATATCACAGGGGGCAAGTAACGGGTTTCCTCATCAAGCGAATGAGGCAGTGAAGTAGCGGTCAATCTCATGTCCAGAGAAGCAGCCAAAGCAGTTGTCAACTTGACAATCAAAGTAACAATCAAAGCAGCTATCGACTCAAAAATTAAAAGAGTGGAAGGAAAAGGAAATTGCTAGCCGACTCAGCAGGTTCCTGTGAGTGCCGTAGTGCCATGGGTGATCCCTACATAGTCTACAACCTCGCCGAACTTTGTATAGGCACAAAGTCACTGAACTCTACATATGTACAAATATACCCTTGCACTCCGGGTCTAAACGAGTTGAGAAACAAATATACCCTTGCACACCGGGTCTAAACGAGTTGAGAAACCAATATACCCTTGCACTCCGGGTCTAAACGAGTTGAGAAACAAATATACCCTTGCACTCCGGGTCTAAACGAGTTGAGAAACAAATATACCCTTGCACTCCGGGTCTAAACGAGTTGAGAAACAAATATACCCTTGCACTCCGGGTCTAAACGAGTTGAGAAACAAATATACCCTTGCACTCCGGGTCTAAACGAGTTGAGAAACAAATATACCCTTGCACACCGGGTCTAAACGAGTTGAGAAACAAATATACCCTTGCACTCCGGGTCTAAACGAGTTGAGAAACAAATATACCCTTGCACTCCGGGTTTAAACGAGTTGAGAAACAAATATACCCTTGCACTCCGGGTCTAAACGAGTTGAGAAACAAATATACCCTTGCACTCCGGGTCTAAACGAGTTGAGAAACAAATAAACAAATATACCCTTGCACTCCGGGTCTAAACGAGTTGAGAAACAAATATACCCTTGCACTCCGGGTCTAAACGAGTTGAGAAACAAATATACCCTTGCACTCCGGGTCTAAACGAGTTGAGAAACAAATATACCCTTGCGCTCCGGGTCTAAACGAGTTGAGAAACAAATATACCCTTGCGCTCCGGGTCTAAACGAGTTGAGAAACAAATATACCCTTGCGCTTCGGGTCTAAACGAGTTGAGAAAATACTCCAGGTTACGAGGATAAACTGAACCATACAATCTCCAGGCTACGAGGATAAACTGAACCACACAATCTCCAGGCTACGAGCATAAACTGAACCAGATCCCTCCAGGTTATGAGGTGAAACTGAACCAGATCCCTCCAGGTTATGAGGTGAAACTGAACCAGATCCCTCCAGGGTATGAGGCTAAACTACACCAGATCCCTCCAGGGTATGAGGCTAAACTACACCAGATCTCTCCAGGTTATGAGGTTAAACTACACCAGATCCCTCCAGAGTATGAGGCTAAACTACACCAGATCCCTGCAGGTTATGAGGTGAAACTGAACCAGATCCCTCCAGGGTATGAGGCTAAACTACACCAGATCCCTCCAGGGTATGAGGTTAAACTACACCAGATCCCTCCAGAGTATGAGGTTAAACTACACCAGATCCCTCCAGAGTATGAGGTTAAACCAAACCACATGAATATCAATCAATCGATCAGATCAAATATGAAAGACCCATATAAATACGAAACCCCCATATGGGAATGAAATCTTTGCACCAATCAGATCAAAATGAAATCACCATATCATCAAGCAAGATCCTAACATCATGTGAATCAAATATCCACATCATCGGATCAAAGCTAAATCTCTGCATCACTCCGATCAATCATGAATTCGAGATGTCCAATCATAATCATTGATCATAATCATATCTTCAGAATTTTCAGATCAATCCAGTTTGATAAGAGGGTGGTCTTCTATAGAGAATCTGCATGAGATGCAATGTCTTCATATTGTTATTTCATCATGTTCTTCTTGTTATCATTATGACATTCTGGCGTTCTTCTACTTTATATGAGAGCAATTAATAGTTGTTGGTCTTTTATATATGGTTGCATATGAAGAGGGGCGAAGCATTTTACTATATGTCACTTCACATCGGAGCATTTATGACTTTCTCTTATGAACGGTTTCGCAATGAGAGTACACGATTGAGGACTACGGTTAGACGGCCTTCTATATGGATTTCTAGGGCATGAAAGTGTTCTTCAGGAAGATATCTTTATAAATTCAAGTCTTTGTATGCGATGATTATTCTTTTATATGCCCGGTTCCCTGGAGAACACTACTTTGCAAGACTATGAGTCAAATACACTGGGGGCAAGCTCGACACATAGTGAGAAGCCCAAGTATAGAGAAGAAATTATCGGGGGCAAGCCAGCAATCCCAATATAATGCTCCATGTCACGAGCTTAAACTGAATCCCATATAATACTCCACGTCATGAGTCTAAACTGAATTTAATCTCTCAAGAAATGATTGATTATAATTAAACTACGATACTCTATGTCATGAGTATAAACTGAATCTTATATTGTCAAGATGTGGGACTTGATATTACATCCCTGGAGGCGAGCGTAGAGCATAATAAGCTTATATATTCACCAAAGCAATGACATACAAACGAGCACCGGCAAAATCAGAAGGGAAGTGATCTTACCGAATATTTATCTTCTTCCAATGCCTTTTCCTTATTGCATATACATATATCTCTCGATTCATTTATCACTTCGCCTATTAATGTCATGCAAATTAGCCTAACACTCACACACCTTACATAAACATGAAATGATAAACTATTGCATAAAGCATGATTGCAATTTCATAATAGTACCATCATCACATTGTCACCTAAACATGAACATCACATCATAAGTCAATGAGATATCATACAAACTCGTGCGAGATACTTGTGTCTATCCTCTCGCCAAATAAAGCACATCAAGAAAATACGATGGGGCCTGCCTTGAAGTTCAGCACCGCATATCATCCTCAAACTGATGGACAGACCGAGAGGATCAACCAGATCCTTGAGGACATGCTTCGAGCTTGCGTGTTGGATTTCTCAGGTAGTTAGGATAAACACCTGCATTTGGCTGAGTTTGCATATAATAATAGCTACCAGGCGATTATCGGTATGGCTCCTTTTGAGGCGTTGTATGGTAGACCTTGTAGGTCTCCTAGTTGTTGGGCCGAGGTTGGAGAGCATCGTCTCCTAGGTCCCAAGCTTGTGCAGAGGACATCAGAGGCTATCGATATCATCAGGCAGAGGATGCGCCAGCTTAGAGTCGACGGAAGAGTTTTACAAATCGTCGACGTCGTCCCCTAGAGTTTTCCATTGGGGATCGTGTGTATCTCAGGGTCTCGCCCATGAAGGGTGTGATTCATTTTGGAGCCAAGGGGAAGCTTGCCCAGAGATTCATTGGACCCTTCGAGATCACTGGGCGCGTTGGCACCGTGGCCTATCAGCTTGCCTTGCCACTTCAGTTGTCTGGCGTCCACAATGTTTTTCATATTTCTATGTTGCGGAAGTGTGAGTCAGACGTGGTTCCTGTGATAGATTGGCAGCCATTGGAGGTTCGTGAGGATGCTTCTTACATTGAGCAGCCGGTTCGTATCCTTGACCGGAAGGAGTAGGTCCTCCGGACCAAGGTCATTCCCTTGGTGAAGGTCCAGTGGAGTCATCATAGCGCAGATGAGGCGTCGTGGGAGCGAGAGGCAGAGATTCGCGAGTCTTATCCTCATCTTTTTTATGATTGATTGTATTTGTATGATTGGTTTTCGATTCAATATGCATATATAGTGATGCAATTCCCTTTTTTTTTATCTTCGGCTAGTTTGAGTTTGTATTACAAATTTCGAGGACGAAATTTTTTATTAGGAGGGGAGAGTTGTAAGACCCGTACCCTTATTTGCCCTCCGTATGCTTAATTTTTATTGCCGGTACATCCCGGATGGACCAGATTAACAAGCATTGATCGCGACCCTGTTTTAGTACTGCATCGACCCAAGACCTATACCCTGGCGACCGCGTAGGCGCTGTGATTCCAACGCCACGCGGCATGCCCCATTGCGATACCCGGTGTGTAAGTTGTGTCATTTGCGTAATCCGAGGTGGGCGGCTCAATGCGCGTGTGGCGTGGGCCCCACTTGTATAAATCCCAAGTACATGCCAAATCAATCAAATCACTCTCACCCATACCCCTACTCTACTCACTCCATACCCCCCATCCCTCTCTCACCTCCAAAGTCAACCAAGGCCCATACCTCCCATACCCCTCTCCCATGCTAACCACCACCACCATCATTACCCCCCATGCTTCCTCCTCTCTCTCTCTCTCTCTCCCCCCCCCCCCCCCCCCCCCCCATACAAGTCCATACATAGGGGGAGAAGAGGCATTCCCATTTTCCAAAAATTTGCAAGAGATTTGAGAGGAGAGAGAAAGAGAAAGATTTGAGAGAAGAGAGAGATTTGAGTGATCAAGAGAGAGATTAGAGAGTTTGAGGGTGGATATCAAGCTTGGAGGACCCCGATCACCGTCCGGATCGTCCGATCGTCAACTCGATCCAATCCAACCTTCCAACCATCAAGGTGAGTGCAAGGGGGACATAAACCCCCCATTTTCTTAATTTTCTTTCATTTTTCTTTTTTCTTTTGGGCCCATCTGGTGGTGTTCAATCAGATGGATGGGCCCATCTGGTGGTGTTCAATCAGATGGATGGATTGGATCATCCATGAATGGGCCCCACAACTTAGATAATGATAATAATAATAATTATTATATTAAAAAAAAGGAGAGTGCTGTTGGACAGACAGCGTCCAGAGGACGCTGCTGCCCAGCAGCGCTTGGACTAAAGCCCTTTTGGGCGTCGAGCAGGGTCCCCACTCGTGGGACCCACCTTGCTGCATGTATTTGATCCACGCTGTCCATCTGTTTCTCCAGCCCATTTTAGGGCTGGACGCCAAAAATGAAGAAGATCCAGATCTCAGGTGGACCACACCATAGCAAAAGTGGAGATAATGATGTCCACTATTGAAACTTCCTTAGCCCAATTTGAAGTTTTTGGACCAAATCACCTCCTCAATATCGGGCTTAGGTCCCCAATGAGCTGGGGAACATGATGAATGGGGTGGATCGTCCCTAAGAGGGCCCCACTTGATATAATCTATAATAAAAAAAGAAAAAGAAAAAGGAAGAAGAACGGGACGCTGGACGTCCTCAGCGTCAGAGACGCTGGGACGGTCCAGCGCCAGGGAAGAACCGGACAGCGTGAATGGGGTCCCCACTCGTGGGACCCACCTTGATGTTTATGTTGTATCCACACCATCCATCTGTTTTCCCAGATCATTTTAGGGCCAGGGCCCAAATATGAAGCAGATCTAAATCTTAAGCGGACCGCACCAGAGGAAACAGTGAAGAGGATGGTGCCTAGTGTTGGACCATCTTTGGCCCACCTTAATGTTTCTAGATCGAATTACATACCCAATATTGGGCTCATTGGGTCCCCCATGAGCCAAGGAACCTAATGAACGAAGTAGATCACCCTTATATGGGCCCCACTCGATCAAAACCACACAATAAAAAAAGAAAGAAAGAAAGGAAAGAAGAAGCAGAGGCGTCTTTGACACTGGGCGTACCAGCGTCCACAGACGCTGGGTCGTGAGGTCAGCTGGTGGCCCACTCGTGGGTCCCACCATGATGCATGTGCTATATCCTCACCATCCATCCATTTGAGGAGATCATTTTAGGGCATGATCTCAAGAATGAGTTAGATCCAAGTCTCAAGGGGGCCTCACCACAGAAAACAGTGGGGACAGTGACCCTACCTTTGAAACCTTCCTATGGCCCACCAAGATGTTTATTTGAGATCCAACTTGTTCATAAGTTCACACATGCATGGGAGAAGGGAGAGCAAAAATATCAGCTTGATCAAAAACTTCTGTGGGCCCCACTTGATGAGAACATAACAAAAAAAGGGGATGTGGCCGTTGGACATACAGCGTCCAGGGGACGCTGCTGCCCAGCAACACAACCCTCTTTGGGCGTTGGCAATGGGCCCCACTCGTTGGGCCCACCTAGAATGTATGTGCCTTATCTATTACGTCCATATGTCTTTCCAGCTCATTTTAGTGGCTGAGCCCAAAATTTAAGCATATCCAAATAACAAGTGGACCATGCCATGGAAACAGTGGGAATAATGATCTCCACCGTTGAAACCTTCCCAGCCCTACAGTGATGTTTAATTGTCATCCAACCTATTTCATAAGTGGCCGAGCCCAAAATTTAAGCATACCCAAATGTCAAGGGGACCCTGCCACGAGAAACAGTGGGAGATAATGATTTCCAGCGTTGAAACCTTTCCAGGTTCTACAGTGATGTTTATTTGCCATCCAACCTGTTCATAAGATCACATGGATATGGATGAAGGAGAAAACACAAGTATCTGCTTGATTCAAAAACTTATTGGAACCAGCTGGGTACCACGCTACCCAGCAGGTGGCCCACCCTATGGGGTCCCAACGTAATGTATCTATTAGCTCCACCATGATGTATCTGTTCTATTCATGCTGCCCATCTACTTTTCCATATTATTTTAGGATACGGCCCCAACAATGAGGCAAATCCAGACGTTAGATGGACCGCACCCGCAGGGAATAGTGGTCATTGATGCCCACCATTGGAAACTTTCTTGGGGCCACTCGACTTTCTATCCAACCAAAGGTTTGGGCCCATATTTGGGTTCCACCTTGGTGGAGGTATTTTGTACCATGCCACTCGTCTTGATCGACGCGTGGGGCCTGATTCAATTGGCTTCACTTAGAAAATGGTGTTGCTTGTATACCTACCACTGAAACTTCCTAAGACTGGTGATGTATGTTTGCTATCCGACCAGTGGGCGGGGCCCACCATGGTCCTTCCTTTGATACATATGTTTTTATCTATGTCATACACCTATTTTGTCGACCTACTTTGTATGTGCAGGCCCATGTATGGGGCTGATGTGGTCTCAAGTGGGCTATGCCACGAAGACCTTTACATTTCCAATGGGACCCATAGTCCGGGTCCCACTCTCTGTATATATATTGGGCCTTTTAAGGCCAACATTACATGATATATCTGGTAACATGACAGTATACTTAGCTTGATATGTCACACTGATAACATGCTTAGTATAATGAATACCATGCTCATTCATATGCCCATACGCATCATTTGTATGCCTGTTATGAATCATGAATAACCATAGCATATGCTAGTTGGCTTGTTATACTTAGGGGACCCGTGCGAGATAGGGTCGCCCCACATGATTGCGCAGTATGCGTAAGTTTGGTGCATGACGTGAATTGTATGACTCATGCATTTCGTATTATGTATGTTACGATCACTTTCACACCCCAACAGCATCGGGGTGGTAGCCACCATAGTCACATCGTGGTTGACAGTATTGGACACCGGAAACTTGTTCTAGTACGTGGGCGCTATGGATGTCCTTGGGTGAAAGTCCCTAAACCCTGTGGTACCAGTAGGTTGCTCTAGTGTCGAGACCGAGTGCATAACATGAGCGCCCGTGTGCCAAATACCAGTAGGCCGCGTCTCCCACTGTGTCGAGGTCGGTTGGAAAGGGGTGTGACCTTATCCGCCCGGGTGCAGTGGGCTGTAAGCTAGGTCAAGTCTGACCAGCCCATGGAATGGGTCCACTATCGGCGAGCCAGGTGGGCATTGGCATACCACTGATGAGGCGGATAGTGAAGTCTTTTCTACTCGCTTGGTTATGCGCGCGATGTGCGACGGCCAGTATTAGAGTATACTAGACCCCGGTGATGTCCCAAATGAGAACTATTTTGATATGTGGATCAGTTGAGGATTGACGTGTTTGCATTGCATCTCTACCATGTAACACTCAGCCATGTAGGCCCTTACATCGCATAGCCTTGGGATGGCTGATAGCATTCATGAACTTGGTAACTTAGCCCTCTACTACTTTCGCTTGCTCTGATATCTGTATACTTGTCATATGCATCACACGCGCACACACGCACTCTACTGAGCTTCGTAGGAAGCTCATGCACGCTTGTTTACACTTCAGGTACTAGGGCATATCAGCAGCGTTGAGCGCAATGCATGTACCTAATATTTTGGACTTTTGCTACATGTTGTATTTCTCTTTCCAGCACTGTACTCAACAAACTTTTTAGTGGATATTTGATGATGTTTTATGGTTTTGATTATGCTCTTGTACAAAAAAAAATTACCCTGAAAATTCTCCTGGTAGGATCCCAGGATCGGAACCTGGCACATGAGAGCTAGGAGCCTGAGAATGGGGTACTACGGAGGCTGTTGGCACCAAGGTCGGTGATCGAGAATTTAGTGAGCCCGATCCCTGGGTTTGGGGCATGACATGAGTGTCATTCTCACTCAAAAGACCCCCCCAAAATTCAAAGATCCCGGTAGTCCCACAATTTCATGTATCATTGAAGACTACCGGATTGAGCGTGCATTACTAGACTTGGGGGCAAGCGTGATTTGATCTCATACTCGGTATACGATCAATTGGGTCTTGGTGAATTAAAACCCACCAAAACCACATTGCAACTCGCTGATAGATCCATCCGTGTACCAAGAGGGATAGTTGAGAATGTGCTAGTCCAAGTTGATAAATTCTACTACCCGGTAGATTTCATCGTTCTGGACACACAACCGGTCATGGATGCTAGCACCCAAATACCGGTGATTCTAGGCCGCCCATTCCTTGTTACATCAAACACAATTATAAATTGTCGGAATGGAGTGATGCAAATGTCCTTTGGGAACATGACGTTGGAGGTGAATGTGTTCCACTTAGGCAAAAGGCATAGGGATGATGATGATGTCCACGAAGTTGATTTGATTGATTCAATCGTGGAAGAGGAGTTCGCTTTAAGGCAGAATTTTGATCCTCTAGATGTTGTTAGCTTTGATCCCTTTGAGGATTGGGACGACAATGATGGCCCCCATGAGGTAAACATGATAGAATCCATGGATGATGGGGGGTTTTTCCAACATGATCTACCTGAAAGTTTGGGGACATGTTTGATACATTTTAAAGATGAATCTAATTCTCATTTTATTAAGACCTTGGAAGTGTCAATTTCTGAAAATTCATTTGACAAGTCACCAATTTCTGATTTACACAAATTTGTTGTGCCGGATTTGGAAGAATTGGTGCTTGACTTGCCCACAGAGAGGCCAATTTCTGAAAGTGTAGAGGTTGAGGACCCACTCCAACCTACACAAAATTCTGAGAAGGAGGAAGACATAAAGGGTCCAAATCTGAAAATTCCTCCGATGAGGTCTCTTATACACTCGAGGAGTGCTTAACGTACTTTGAGGATTGGGATGATCCCATGATTTAGGACATTGTACCGGCTTTGAGAGAGACCCCCCCGGTGCCTAAAAAGCTTCCTTCCACAAAGTGCCAAACTGAAAAATCAATTGTGGAAGCACCAGTGAATTCTGATTTTGTGGAGATCATATCGACTTGTGAAGAAAAAATACAAGTCTCCACATGTCTTTGGTTTGATCAAACTAAAGAACACTTCTGGGATAACCCATACTTGAATACGTTTTGCTCAGACAAGAAGGAAAGGAGATCCATATTTAATGATTTCCAACCAAAGCAATTCTCCTTTCCTAGTACATGTGACAATTTTCTTAAGGAACCCGCTGAAATTTTTCAGCTGGATTTTCAATGGGTTAGAATGATCGATGTCACCAATGTACTTTCCAAAGCAGGATGGTGGATAGTTCTTTTGAATAATTTGTTACACCACTTGATGATCTTGCCAAACTTTGTCCTTTTGGATGTCTTACTGATAATCGATCTCCTAGTCTGATGGAGATCCTCTTTTCAAAAGGACGGGTTAGGTATCTTTATTGCTTTCCGTAGATTAGGTTTAGTTTTATTTAGTTTTACTATTTTAGTAGGATTTAGTTGTTGGAGTTGCAGACTTCCATGATCGACTCTCGCTGGTATTATTGTTCTCACTCTCTTATAATTTCCCATTGCTCTCATGTTCATGCTCATTACATATCTTTTCACATTGAAGACAATGCAAGATTTGGTTGGGGGGTGAGATGAGATCCTCATCTAGCAGTTTGCAACATTTCAAGTCTCATATGCACAAATTTTTTGAATTTTCTAAAATTTCAAAACTCCTTTAGAAAACCTTATTTCCATGCATTCGAGATGATACAAGTATAAGATGAGGAGATATGAAGTGTGTGATGTTGCAAGCCTTGAACTTCTCTCAATATAATGGTTTTACATATTAATTCCCCTATTGTTGTGATTGATAGAAAATTTAAACACTTTTTACACCTAGTTCACATTACACGATTTTCATGAGTTGAAAGGATTATACGAATTGTGAATTAGCTAGACGTGATTTAAAGGTGTTGAGAAACCAAGCCGGGGTACTTTGTCCATCCTTGTACATGGGAAAATAATGAAAGATATGGATTTCTAAAAATCCTATCTAATTTAAAAGAAAAGGGAAAAGGAAGGATGAAATTGGGAATGATGGAAAAATGGTGAAAAATTCCGAAGAGGGCTACCTATTACCAACTAGGGGATGGTCTACCCGTAACCAAAGCCGGAAATGGGACGTAGTGTGAAAGTCTTCGGAAGGACGGTAAGGCAAATTCCTGTCATTGGCTTGTTGTTGCTCTGTACACCTTGAGATCCTTAGTTTAGTTGATCTATGGAGAAGATAATCCCAGAAACTCATGAGATGAACTTTCACTATGCGCACTAGGCTAGATTTGTTCGAGTTCTTCTATTTATCAATCAATCAGCGGGAATTTCATGTAGATACTTATTATGCTTTGAGAGTTTAAGGTTTCATCTTATAGCACCTAATTTCTCCTAAAGTTCATACTTGTATGTCTTGGAATGGATAGAAACACGGTTTCTGAAGGAGAGTTGGTTTGGAGGTTTGAAATTGTTTCACGCATGTTTTGCTCGGGACTAGCAAAAAACTGGTTGGGGGGTGTGTTGAACCTCCGAATTATACATTGCTTTGCCCATTACGTTGCAGTATATGCATGGTTTACATGCTTAAAAGGCCCATTTAATGCATGTTTTGTGACTTCAGGAATAAGAGCGGAATTTACCCAATTGGAGACTAAAAAGAGCCATTTGAAGCCATTGGATGAAGAAGGTAGAAAGAGAGGAGAAGAAAGGAAGAAAGAAGCCAAAGAAGAAAGCAAGAAATATCAGCCAAGACCGGTCGTGCGACCGGTCGTCCATCGCCAAGACCGGTCGTCCGACCGGTCCAACTATACACCGAAGAAAATCATTCTGCAGAAGGCCGCTGGACCATTCACGACCGGTCGTGCGACCGGTCGTCCACTTCTTAGACCAGTCGTGCAACCGGTCCTTGCAATTAAATTTTAAAGACGGATTTCAAGCAAACTCTCTGGACTGTTTTCGCCTTTTTGCGACCGGTCGTGCGATCGGTCGTCCAGGAGTTTAGACCGGTCGTCTGCGTAACAGAGCTTCTCCGTGACGCTCCGATTTTCTCTACGCAGTCCGGGATTCCTTGCGCAATCTGGAACCTTTCATGCTATACTATAAAATGACACCTAGGGGATCTTCCTAGGGCATCATAGAAGCCAAGGGACGTCGTGGGAGAGGAAGGAAGTCGTCGTGGAGCGTCTGCAACCCTCCAAACTTCGGATTTTCTAGTTTTTATGTTTTCTTCTTTGAGTTCTAGTTGTAGTATGACAATGCTCGGCTAGAATCTCTCAGTTAAGGCTGAGAGGTGAAGCTTGTAGCTAATTTCATGATTTGATTCAATTAATTCAAGTACTTTAAATTCAAGTTTGGATTTTTATCTATTTTAGTTCTTCTTCAAGTTGATAATTTGAGATGTTTTATGAGATTTCATGTGCTCCGGACATGGATTCCTTGCAATTCTCTGATATTATCATATGGTGCTTGTTTAGATTCGAATTATAGTAATCCTTGAGCAGGCCATAGTCCATAGACATGGCTGTTACTCCGAAGGCTATGATTTTGAATTCCACATTGATTGAATGGGACTAGAACTTGGAAGTTCAACTTGAATGGGATTGAATGTGTTTAATGCTTTATTTTCCAACTAGATGAGAGATAGGACTTCAAATCTAGTTGTGTATCTTGCTTGGATTGATTGGATTGATATGGGATTGCTACAAGTGGATCCTTGAATGCCTTAGTACCTTAAACTACTGATTTTCATTAAGTTACTGTTTTAGCATAATTATTCCAATTGAATCTCTTATCTATTGCAAACTGAGTTGCTAGAATAGTTTGGAATTTGTTATCCAATTCCTTGTGGATCGACCTCAGTCTTACCAAGTTTTATTACTACATCACAGCCTTACACTTGAGGTGAGCGAACAACATGCGCCAGCTTCCCTTTTCCTCTCCTACATGCGCCAGCTTCCCCTCTTATAAAGACATGCACCCGAAGGTCCGAACCCAATTAGATACCCGATAATTTCACTATAAATAGGACTTCATCCGCTTAGATAAGGAGGACATCACCATCCAGAGAGCCCTTGTAGGGGTAATCCTCATCGGATCCCCTCGCAGGAAAGGAATTCCTTCTGCCGAAGGGAGAAAATTCCAAATCCCCCAAGTTCATAGCAACATGCGCCCATTCTTGGGAGGGGGATGTGTAGAAATGCACTAAGTGGGGGGCCCACATGCGCCCACACCAGCCTGGACATGCGCTCATTCTCCCTTAGTTTTTTTTTTGGGAAGAAAATCTTGAAAATACACTTAAGTCATTGAAGACATGCAGCCTGGGAGGAGGAGGGTAGGCGCATGTGCCTTGCTACATGCGCCCACCTCTCTCTAACTTTCTCTCTCTACTTTCTTTCTCCCACATGCACTTGGGGTGGGATCACATGCACCCAACTCGAGACTACATGCGCCCACACCACATGGGAGATGGCTTAGATGCTGGTTTGAGCCCTACAGCTTCCGTGATGTGGCTCGCCTTCGTTGTGGCCCGCCTCCAGATCAAGTTGACTCTTCTAGACACACATTGATGCTATTAATCCATTCCTCGGACCTAGATTTGCCAACGGTCAATGTTAGGTGGACCAAATCATAGATTTAATAAAAAATGACCAATACTTAACCAAATTGCAAACCCCAAAAATCCCTCCGGAAAAGCAGTAAACTGCCAAAATCGAGGAGCATCGGGTGGAATTTGACCGACATCGAGAGAGAGACTTCTCTCCACCATAACACCATAATCATGCATTGAAACGAGATTACCTGATCTCAGGATCTTCGAAAACCCTAATTAAGCGGTAAACAGATCCACTACTTAGTCATTTTCAGCCTTGGAAAGTGCCCTGTCGGCTCGAAAAATCAACTTACATCGAGCGAAACGAAATGCGATTGCACTAACGCCATGATGGATCCAGCATCATTGCGATCTTCGTGGACATGATCCATCCCTATTCAAAGATGATTGCGATCAGTATTATACGAATACCCCAATCAGACTGCAAACAGGTTTAGTGTTTAGTCATTTTCAGCCCTGAGAAGTGCCCTATTAGATTAGAAATCGACTATTGCCAATTAAAACCAACCGCGATCTCAAAGACGCGAAGGTAAAGCTAATGTCTTCATGCTACAAAACAACTGAGTCAAACACTCATAGGACACCGATCCCTATCATTTATTAAGAAGTTGACATAAACGGGTGCTCGTTAGACCTAATACTTAGCTATTCGCAGGCATCAGAAATAGCCGATCTAATCCATCGAACTCGAATTTCTCAAAGAAGTATAGCTTGACACAGCTTCTCTAAATGATCTAGTCGTTTGAAATATCGATGATGTAAAGATATACATGAAGCAAATTAACCAAATCAAATGCATAATTGTTTGATACACTAAACACCAAGCATAAATGTGATCCTCTCTCTAGCATGCATCAAGCATATTTACTTTGTACGGTACTCATTTACATCCATTGCATGAATCTTATTCATCTTGGATCGAGATATGAAACTAAATTAAAGGGACTATGGTCATCATCGAAAACCATAATCAAAGAGTTCTAAAACGTCTGATATACTTCATCGTTAAGACCAGTTGATGTGCGTCCTATCTAAAGCAGGATCCGTCAGTTGAGTTGCTAAGGTAATAGCGGTGTGTCTTCCTATGGTCACCTGTCCACAGTGATGGTCAATGATATAATGTTGTACCCCGATAACCATGGGGTGTCTTCCAGCGAGTCACCTGTCCAAACCTGAGACGGGCACTGGCACTGGTTGCACTAAGAAACCATGGGGTGTCTTCCAACAAGTCACCCGTCTGAACCTGAGACGGTCACTGGCACTAGTTAAACTAAAAAATCATGGGGTGTCTTCCAACAAGACACCCGTCTGAACCTGAGACGATCACTGGCACTGGTTGCACTAAGAAACAGTGAGGTGTCTTCTAGCAAGTCACCCGTCCGAACCTAAGATGGTCACTAGCACTAGTTGCACAAAGAAACCATGGGGTGTCTTCCAGCAAGTCACCTGTCCGAACCTGAGATGGTCACTGGCATTGGTTGCACTAAGAAACCATGGAGTGTCTTCTAGCAAGTGACCCGTCTAAACCTGAGACGGTCACTGGCACTGGTTACACTAAGAAACCATGGAGTGTCTTCCAACAAGTTACCCTTCTGAACCTGAGACGGTCACTGGCACTGGTTGCACTAAATGGAAACTGTGGAGTGTATTCGTGGAAGTTATTTTGTCCACAGAGACGCCCAATGACACTAAAATACATGACTCAATTAAAATCCTGGTTGCTACTCAACTAGGAATGCCCCAAAGAGAATGGGACCAACATCTAACTAGTCTTAGCAATGGCTTGGTCCATAAGAGATCTTAAACTTGGTCTTTACGTACGACCATGAACTTAAGATTATAATCCCTGATGATTTAAATTACTTGCTCGATCTATCTGGGCTCCATCTCTTTAATATTCCATCTATTGTATAACTATATTTAAAGTGGAATCTTGTTGCTTTGTGCCGTGGTTTTCTCTTGCAAGGGTTTCCACGTAAAAATCTCTGTGTTGTCTATGTTGTGCTTTATTTATATTCATTGCTCTTTCAATGCTTTATTTAACTTATTTATGATACATGCATGCATTTACTTTGCGTTTTAATCAAGGGTGATCATTCATTGATATAACTAAGGGTTCATGACCAGTTCACAACCTGGAATGTAAAAAGATCTCAAAATCTCTGTAATAAAATTTACCTTGCAATGATTTTTCATATATACTTTGTGATTGCTTGTGATTGTCTACGAATGCTTCTATACTCAGAACCCCAGAATAACGAAACATAGGAAAAACTGCCTATTGAGCACTTTTCTAGTTTTAGCAAACTTGCGACTCTGCTGGTGATCGAATTGAAATTGCGTCGGGTAGTCTAACACGACACCCTATGCACACGTGCGGAGTAACTATAATTATGGCTAAGTCCTAGAGGGGGGATGATTAAGACCCCTTTTTTTTTAATTTTCGCCTACTTAACAAATTTAGCAAATCAAACTACGTAAGCGATTAACACTTCGGCTTCCAAGCCTAAGTGGGTCCAATCAAAAGACTAGTAAATGATAAATGCAATTAACAACCTAGTCTAATCAACACATGTAGACTATAGAGGATGGATCAACAAAAGCTCAAGTCTGCATGAGGTAGTGAAAGTACATCTTGTGGGTGTAGATGTGACTATGAAGTGCCTAGCATACATTCCTAACTAATCATTGATAATTAACCAATTAAATGTAATGCATAAAGAGAAATGTGCTCAAGAACAATCACAAACATAAGGATGTATAGTGGTTCGACTACTTGTCTACTCCACTCCCGGTTCAAGTACTCAACCCCTTTGAGCTCACCGACATTCACTGGGGAGTTTAAATCTGGTTCCTCCCAACCAAGGTGTTTTAACTCGGATCCACCCAACCGAGGAGCTTACAGGTTCCTCCCAACCTACACGTTTGAACCCGTGTTGGTGGCTCCCCCTTGGACACTTTGTTTAGGCCGACTAACGAGCCAAGGAACGGCTAACGTCCCTGAATTTAGGCCCGGTAAACGAGCCAAGGAGTGCAGAACAACCTCTAGTATTTAGTCGAGAAAAAGGCCAAGGAACAGCTAATGTCCTTATATTTTGGCCGACTAACAGGCCAAGGATCGGCAAACGACCCTAGTTTGAGTTTGTCAAACAAACTCTACACTCAACTCCCACAAGGAATTGAGTGGATGGACTCATAACAAGACAACCTAACTTGTCGGATTGAGCCCCTTTGTAGCGCCGCTTTAGGTTGCTTCTTCTTACTATCCCGTGCTTGAATCAGCTCCCCGTGTGCTCCCCCGATCTTTGACGCCGCTGCTTTGCCAAGGCTTTAGCTCCAAGATCAGCTACCTTGCATATTGTTGGGGCTCAAATTTGCACCCATTGTAAAACAACATCCTGTGGTCTATTGACAATGATTTGGATAAGTTTCGAGGCCGGGAGAGCCCCGAAAATGCTTGCACAACCCTGATCACTTGGTAGCGACCAAAATTCATAAACAGCATTTTGGAGCAGAATTGGACATGCGCTTCACCGCCAAATGATCTAAAATGTCCTAAAACCATTAACCTGCAAGTTTCAAAGTCATCTAGTGCATATTTTTACCTGCGCACCTCGAAATGCGTTTCGTTCCTGCCCGAAACTGACCAAAAGGGTCCGTAAGCCTACAGCTACCATTTCAGAGCGGAACTGGACATGCACTTCACTGCCAAATGATAAAAAATGTCCTAAAACCCTTAACCTGCAAGTTTCAAAGTCATCCGGTGCATATTTTTATCTGCGCACCTTGAAATGCGTTTCATCCCCGTTTGGAGCTGACCAAAAAGGGTCCGTAAGCCTACAGCTACCATTTCAGAGTGGAACTGGACATGCGCTTCATGGACAAATGATCCGGAGCACCCCAAAACCCTTAAATAGCAAGTTTAAAGTCATTACAATGCGTATTTTCATGCGCGCACTCCCCGGAACAACGTTCCTATACGACAAGCCGACCTGGAGGCTCCAAATTAGGAAGTACCAAAATTAGCAACATCTGGACTTCCACACCCCACCCCGTTCATTCAGGAGGTCAATCCTAGCCTAAAAGTGGCTTAGCGATAGTGAGTGCATGTCTAGAAAAGGTAGCTGTCCTTTGAAGGTCCCTCGTCGGAGCTGAAATGCTGAAATTTTCTAAGTGCTAGAATCCTGAAAATCTGGCTAAGTAGTGGGAAAGCGCCGGCAAAGCACATGCGCCTGGCCTCCAACCACATGCGCTTGCACTCTATCAGCGAAAGGAAGTGAATTGAACATTTTTTCGAAAAACGCCGGTAAAGGACATGCGCCTGGCCTCCAACCACATGCGCTTGACACTGTTTTCTACCACATGCGTCGGGAAATATCCGCCGGATCGGACCCGAACCTGATTATCCCCTATAAATAGTAAAGTCATTTCATTCATCAGCACGAGATCATCCCCCGCTGACCTCAGAGTGATGTAAGCACCACATGCGCTTACTTTCTCTCCCCTCGCCGAATGCCTTGGCCGGAGTGGTTTCCCTCGCCGGAAACCCTCGCCGGAAAGGGATTTCCTCGCCGGAATCCCAAGTTCAGGAAGAAAATCCTGAAATTTTCTAAGTGCTGGGCACATGCGCCGGCATATCCCCCACATGCGTTGGCTTTTTCCCCCACATGCGTTGGCTTTTCTTGCCGGAAAAATTTGAATTTTCTCTAAGTCCGGGAAGAGACATGCGCTTACTCTTTGGGTCCAGGCGCATGTGCACTACCACATACGCCCGGAACACCTCTCCTTCATCTATTTTTTGTGCAAAATGGGCACATGCGCCCGGATGATGACAACATGCGCTCGGATGATGACCACATGCACTTGACAGATGATGCAACACCACATGCACTTGAAAAATGGCCACATGCGCCTGTACACACTCCCCCATGCACCTGGACGCTGATGGGAGGAGTGGACCTTCCGTCGCATGGCCCGCCTTCGTCCGAGATCGGATTTTAATGAAACCGCCTCTCCTGGATGCGTCTCGACGAGATCTATCCATCCACCGGATCAGATTATCCAACGGTCAATGATAAATGGCCCAATTCAATTTTTGGTCTAAAATAACCAACACTTAGCCAATTTGGCGGCTCCGAAAATCCTTCCGAAAGAGCCGAAAACAGCCTAAAACGAGTAGAATCGGGCGGAATTGGACCGAGCTCGAGAGGAAAGCTTTTCCTCTATATGACATGATACACCATAATCATGCACCGCGACGAGGTTATCCGATCTCAGGACCCTCGAATACCCTAATCAAGTGGTCGGCAGGCCCGCTACTTAGTCATTTTCAGCCCTGGGAAGTGCCCTGTTGGCTCAGAAATCGACTTCTGCTAAGCAAATCAAAATGCGATCGCACAGCGATCTTCGTGGACAAAATCCACCCCTGTTCCAAGTCGATCATCGATAAGATTCATCGATTTCCCTGATTAGACCGCAGACAGGCCCATTATTTAGTCATTTTCGGCCTTGGGAAGTGCCCTGTTGGCCCGGAAATTGACTTTTGCTAAGCAAATCGAAATGCGATCGCACCGCGATCTTCGTGGACGTAATCCACCCCTGTTCAAAGACGGTTATCGATAATATTCATCGAATTCTCTAATCAGACCGCAAACAGGTCCACTACTTAGTCAATTTCAGCCCTGGGAAGTGCCCTGTTGGCTTAAAAATTGACTGATGCCAGATGAAATCAACCGCGATCTCAAAGACGCCGAGGCAAAGTTGAAGTACTCAGGCTATCCAACAGCAGGTTCAAGCATTCACGGGGCACCGATCCCCATTATTCATAAGAAATTGGCATATGTGGGTACCCATCGGACCTTATACTTAGCCACTTACAGGCATCGGAGATAGCTGATCCAGCCCATTGAATTTGGATCCTCAAAAGATCTTGGCTCGACAAAGCCTACTTGATCCCAAATAGATCACTGAAAATACTCAGAAGAAAGAGTGTTCTCGAAGATGAGTCACTCGACTCCAGAAGAAATACATTTACTTTACTGTACAAAGCTCTGTTCATCCCGGATAAAGGTCCGAGGCTAAACCTAAGGGGTTATGGTTACCACGAGAAACCACAAACAAAGTGTTCTAACTAAGCTTGAAACATCTTCCTATGGACTGCCACTATGAAAAAGACCGTCGATGCCCTACCCATCAACAACGGGTCCGTCGGTTGAGCTGATGAGGTAGTTGCAGATTGCTTTCTTAAGGTCACCCGTCATAAAAATACGGGCGCGGGCTTTAGGTTATGCCGACCAACATTTCGAGGTTCGTGTATTCCAGTGGTCACCTGTTCACAGTAACAGGCGCGGGCCCCGAGTTGCACCACTCGATTAAAACCCTCGTTCGGGAACATTGCGGAGTGCTTTCCTAAGGTCACCCGTCATAAAAGTACGGGCGCGGGCCTTGGGTCATGCCGACTAACATTCGAGGATCGTGTATTCCAGCGGTCACCTGTTCACAGTAACAGGCGCGGGCCCCGAGTTGCACCACTCGAATCCTGACAGTCTCTCAACCCGGACAATCCGAAAGAAAATGGGACATAGACATCCGACGTGTCTAATAAATGTGGCTCAGTCCATAACAAGAAAACAAAGGTCTCTACGACCATGAACTCAAGACCATAATCCCCGACGGATTAGTCTTTTTCCTTCCAATCAAGGGTGATCAACCGTTGATGTAATTAAAGGCTCGTGACCAGTATCACAGCCTGGAATGTAAAAGATCTCAGAATCTCTGGAATAAAATTCACCTTGCGATATCTCTCTCTTGTGTACACTTTGTGATTGCTTATGATTGTCTATGAATGTCTCTATACTCAGAATTCCCCCAGAATAAAAGAAACACGAAAGAAAAAGAAAGAAGGACTGCTGACGAGTAGTTCTTATCTTTCCCCTCTTTTTTCTAAGTTCTAACAAACTGGCGACTCTGCTGGGGATTATTCAATACCAGAATCTCTAGTTATTTCTGAGTAAATAGACATTCTGCGATAAATCATTTGCAGACACTAATGTGTACATGGGAAAGGTTACCGCAAGGAGAAATGTTTGGCGCCTTCATGGGCGCCAAACTGGCAACTCTCAACGGGAACGTTCTTCCCTTCATCTTTAAGGCAAAAGAATTTCGAAGCTTTGCATAGCATGCATGTAGTTTGTACTTGTATGTTTCTGTCTATCCACTGTCGAGCCGTATCGCGATTGGTAAGGTCGCGTCCCCTCTCTTTCCCAAGCGCGCGGAATATTCTAATGCGTGTATGACTGTGCAGAGAGAGAGTGATAGAGAGAGAGAAAGACAGAGAGAGACAGAGAAAGGAACAGAAACACAGAAAAGAATTAACCAAATGGTGTCCACAATGATCTTCTTAGCATTTGGAGGATTCTACTTCCCCCATCTGGCAGCAACCTCTGAAATCGGATGGCAGATTGTGCAGAAGTGCAAGACTGTCAAGAGGACTGAGAACAAGAAGGTTATCCCAGCTGAGACGGAGAGGACAGCAAGGGTGCAGAGCTGAACAAAGAGACAGTGGAAGCCAGTCTACAGGGGCGACGCCCGCGACTCCGGCAGAACTACCGTGTCATCCAGACCAGAGTTCTCCTTCGCCGATATCGACTTCCCAGCGATACCGAAGACAACATAGCCAGCGAAGATACCGAACAGATCCGCTGTTCGACAGTCGACTAAGACGACGATGAAGACAATCCCTACTGAAGCCAGCCGTGATCAAGACGAGGCCGCAGCGAGCACAAGTCATGATGGTGCAGGTCACCGAAGGAGAGGCGAGTGAGCGATACCCAGAGCTGCCTCCAATCCAAGAACAGATAGATGAGATTATCCAGGTCCAAGAGGACACATCTAGAGAGATGAGAGAAATGAAAGAAGCACTGTTGGCTCTAGTTGCCCAGGGGGCAAACAGAAGCCCAGCCGTACATACTCGACAGTCTGTGGAGGAATGCCAGGGGGCAGCAGGAGAACCAGCCACCGCCGAACCACAAGCTCGCCCAAGAAACGTTGTGTTCGGGCGTGTACCGCCACAGCCGTCTCAAGCCACGAGAGAAGAACTGTCTCAAACAGTTGCGGACCTAATGCGTCTGGAAAGAGAAAAGGAGAAGAGAGGAAAATATGTATACCGGGTGCCGTACTTACCCGAGGTCCACGATCTCCCATTTCCCAACAATTTCAAGCGTCCAAACTTCCCTAGATTCGATGGCAGAGGATCGCCAGAGGAACATATGGCTCAATTCATGACAATGATGGGCAACCTGTCGACAATACCCCAATACTGTCTCAGATTGTTTGGCTCAACGCTCACGAGCAAGGCATTCCAGTGGTACATGTCACTGCCCGAAGGGTCAGTCAAGTCCTGGGAGCAGATGCAGGACTTATTCATTTCCAAATTCTTCTCTACCGAGCGAGAAGTCTCACTGACAGATTTAGCCTTGGTTCATCAAAGGCAGGGAGAGTCGGTCGAGAAGTTCATCGACAGGTGGGGGACTATAGCAGCACAGTGCCAGGAATTGCCCAGCGAATCTGAGCAGGTCAAGATGTGCATGCAGGCCATGGATGCGATGATCTCATTTGGCTTATCTGGACACAACTTCTCGACATTTTGAGACCTCGCTACGAAAGCCCACCTGGTGGAAGGAGCCGCGTCCAGAGCGCAGTTCAAGGCAGAGAAGCCCAGGAGAGAAGCCGGAAGGATGATAACCTCTAACTATGTTGATAAAGGAAAGGGTTCGAATGACAAGGAAATGCCCAAACACCTGAGCGTAGAGTCGAGGCTAGGCCAGTGACCACGATTCAAGACAAAGGCAAGAGTTTTCAGAGGCCGCTGACATCTCACGATAGAAGAGCGTAATTTAGCAAACGGACCTTATACCTTCGACATGGAAGATCTGGTTCCGATCATGGAACAGCTGGTCGAAGAGAGGTTAATAAGACTGCCAGAATGCACACGCCCGGAGGAAGCGAAGATGGTCGATCATCCCAACTACTGCAGGTATCATCGTGTGACCACCCACAAGACTGAAGACTGCTTTGTCCTAAAAGGCAAGATTCAACGGATGATCAATGATGGCACCATCAACATGAAGGCGGAAGAGGCAAATCGGAACACTGCGACGGTGGTGTCTGCCTTCCCAGTGCCAGTTCAAATTCCAACGGCGAATCCATTCCCAGAACCGGAAGAGCCATGGACACTTGTGAGCAGTAAGAAGAGGCTAGAGAACAAAAGAAGACTCTTAGGAGAAAGAGAGGAAGATGAAGAACAAAATGAGAAGAAGAAATGTTGGACAAGAACAGCCGCGTGCACAGCCCGTTCAGTGCGCCATGGTCTCAGTGGTCGCTCAACCAGGGGCCAGTGACAAGGACCAAGTCCTAGAGAAAGGAGAAGTCAATGTAGTGGCTCTACGGTCAGGAAAGCAGGTCGTACGGAGAGAATTTCTGAGGCGACCAGACCCTAGAAGGACGAATGCGGTCATAGGTGAGCCATCAGGGACACCTCGAGAAAAAGAACCGGCAGAAGCAGTCAATGAGCCAGCAGCTGACCAACGAGATCACACTCGAGATAAGGCACCAGTGATTTATGATGTGGTGTCTCATCTGAAGAAGGTTCCGGCCTGACTCAGCATCTACGATGCCCTGTGCCTTTCGAAGAAATATCGGGAAATGTTGCTCAATGCATTGCTCGATCAAGAAGCCCGTGAGGTCATGATAGCAGAGATTGAGTTAGAAATGGAAGGAATGAAGATAACAGGAACTGGGGATCGACCCGCAGAACAGGTCATGCAGATCGATCGATCATCCATGATCACATTCTCTGAAGAAGATAGAACGATCAGCTTGACAGACCACAACCGCCCGTTGATGGTGACAGGTCTCATCCGAGACATAGAGGTCCGAAGATGCATGCTGGACGACGGATCTGCTGTGAATATTATGTCTCTGAAGACATTGCAGCAGTTGGGTTTCAGACAGACAGCACTTCGCCCAAGCGCCATGGTTATCCAAGGGTTCAATCAGGACGGTTAGCGTGTCCTAGGGTCCATTACTGTCATGCTGGAAATAGAAGAATTGAGCACCAAAGTCACCTGTCAGGTGATCGATGCGATGACGACATACAATATCTTGTTGGGACGACCGTGGCTTCATCAATACGGCATTATTCCCTCGACATACCATCAATGCTTCAAATACAATAGGGATGGCGTCCAGTATAGAGTGGCGGCAGACCCGAGGCCATACTCCGTTACTGAATCTTTCCTAGCAGATGCACAATACTATCAGGAGAGCGATGGAGCCGAGACAGCCAGAAAAGCCAACAAACCGACAAAGGTGGCACAGGGGGCAGAACCCCAGGGCGAGAATCCAAGACAAGCGAACGAAGCTCCGCGAGTGGTCGCTGAAGCGACAAGGGCTCACAGAGGAAATCCGTTGCAAAGGAAGAAGTTTTATTTGATACCGAAGCACCTCCGGAAGGAAGGGCAGTCAGTGTTGAAACAGAAGACAAGCCAACAAATGAGCGTGTTGCAGTCCAGCTTCAATATGCCGGTGCCAAAGGTTGAGAGGATTCGTCCCTTCCCTAAAGCTCAGAGCCAGTTCTGCGTGCCGCCGACAATGGGAGCTAGGCATGAGATAAGGTTTCAGGCTGGACTCCACAACCCATTGCAGATCAAAGAGAACGCGAAGAGAATACTGGTAGAGACACCGCCCATTGAAGAAGAAAGATATAGCAAGGCTAGTAGGAACATCATGAGGAACATGGGGTTCATTTGTTCAGAACCGCCAGCTCAAAAAGGCATGCTAGCACCCTTCGAAGTAAAGACGAAGGTATATAGAGGAAAAGAAGCCCTGGGGGCAGAATGTGAGATCAGGCATATTAACATGGTGACAATTAGTCCCGTGGAAGAGGTGAGGCCCACTGGACCGAATGAAGTCATACAGCCGAGTGCCGCACCAGAGCAGATCGAAGATGGGGGTCAGTCCACGATAGATGAGCTACAAGAAGTCAATCTGGGGACCACCGAAGAGCCGAGGAATACTTATATCAGTAAGAACATTCCAGAAGAAGAGAGGGAGAGCTACATTCAACTCCTGAAAGAGAACAGAGTCGTGTTCGCATGGACCTATTCTGAAATGCCAGGACTGAACCCGGCAATCGCGATGCACAGGTTGAATATTGCGAAGGAGAAGAGGTCGGTCAAACAGCCACAGAGACGCTTCCATCCTGACATTGTCCCGAAGATAGAGGAAGAGGTGAAGAAGCTGCTTCAGGCCGGGTTTATCAGGGAAGTTCAGTATCCCAAATGGATCTCGAACATAGTACCTGTAAAGAAGAAGAGCGGCCAGATCCTGGTGTGCATTGATTTCCGCAACTTGAACGAGGCTTGTCCCAAAGATGACTTTCCTCTACCCATCCCGGAGCTCCTGATCGATAGCACGTCAGCATATACAACGATGTCCTTTATGGACGGCTACTCAGTGTATAATCAGATCCGAATGGCTCCAGAAGACGAAGAGTCCACTGCCTTCCTCACATCTCTCGGGATATTCTGTTACCGGGTGATGCCGTTTGGGCTGAAAAATGCAGGCGCCACGTATCAGAGAGCGATGCAGGTGATCTTCCAAGACATGATGCACAAGCTGTGGAATGCTATGTCGATGACTTGGTAGTGAGGCCCGACGGACATCAACAGCATCGCGAACATTTGAAGCTAGTATTTCAGAGGTTGAGGAAGAAGAGCCTCCGCATGAACCCGTTGAAGTGTGCCTTTGGGGTGTCCTCCGAAAAATTCCTTGGCTTTGTGATCAGGCATCGGGGAATCGAGATTGACCCCGCTAAGATCAAGGCAATCCGAGAAATGCCTCCTCCGAAGAATTTGAAAGAGCTGAAGAGCTTCCAAGGGAGAGTCGCTTACTTGCGGCGGTTCATCTCGAACCTGTCAGGTCGCTACCAGTCTTTCTCTCGGCTGAACAAGAAAGACGTCCGCTTTGAGTGGGACGAAGCGTGCCAGAAAGCCTTCGATTCCCTCAAAGAGTTACTAAGGAAAGCTCCAGTTCTCGCAGCGCCAATCAAGGGAAAGCCTCTGATACTGTATGTAGCAGTGGGAGAGAACTCACTGGGGGCACTGCTCGCCCAGAAGAATGAAGAAGGGGAAGAGAATGCTCTGTACTATTTGAGCCGCACGCTCGTCGGCGCTGAGTTTAATTACTCACCGATTGAGAAGATATGCCTGGCCTTGATATTCGCTGTGAAGAAGTTGAGGCATTACTGTCTGTCATATCAGATTACATTGATCTCCAGAGCAGATCCTATCAAGTTCCTGATGAACCGACCTATGTTGTCCGGGCGTTTAGCCAAATAGGCCCTACTACTATCCGAGTTCGACATCACGTATCTGCCGTCTCGAGCTGTTAAAGGGCAGGCGATAGGCCGATTTTCTAGCAGCTCACCCAATACCGGATAACATGGAAATGTAATGTGATCTTCTCGACGACCAGGCCATGATGGTAAGGGCCGCGAAGCAGTGGCGGATGTATTTCGATGGAGCCTCCAGAGCTGCAGGATCGGGGGCCGGTGTGATCTTCATCAGTCCTCAAGGCGACTTGTTGCCCTACTCATTCACAATAGTGCTGTCGTGCACAAACAACGAGGCAAAGTATCAAGCCCTCATCATTGGGTTACAGTTGGCACGAGACATGCGAATCCGATCACTACAGGTATACGGTGATTCTCGGTTAGTTGTGGGATAGCTTATGATGGAATATGAAGTCCGCAAGCCGGAGCTGTCATCTCTTTGCCATCAGGCCCGAGCCCTATTCGATCATTTCCGGGACAGTATAGTGTCACACATCCCAAGAGCTGAAAATTCTCAAGCAGACGCATTGGCTAACCTGGCCGCGGCTCTCGCGCACCCAGGGGGCAGCCCACTTCAAGTCACCATAGAAGAAAGGAGAATATTTCCATCCCTCACAGCGGCCGAGAATGTCACGAGTGCAAGTCCCGTACATTGCTTTGAGATCACAGAAGAGGAAGATTGGAGAAGACCATTCTCTGATTACTTGAGGTATGGGTTCTTACCCGAGGATCCACAAATGCGCACTCAAGTCAGAAGGCGTGCCAGCTCGTTCGTCCTCTTAGAAGAGGTACTGTATCGACGCTCCAGTGATGGAACGCTGCCAAGATGCCTGGCCCGAGAAGAAGTTCATGATACGCTGAGAGAGGCGCACGGAAGAGAATGTGGTGCCCATCAAGGCGGACGGAACCTACATCATCGAGTGCGGCACATGGGCTATTATTGGCCCACCATGGTGAAAGATGCGATGGACTACGTCAGAAAATGCCATCAGTGTCAGATACATGCTGACATCATACATATACCTCCAGAAGAGCTGCATCAGTCAGTGATGTCTTGGCCTTTTGCGGCCTGGGGTATGGATGTGATAGGCCCCATTAGCCCCTCTTCCTCTCAAGGGCACCAGTACATACTGGCGGCAACAGATTATTTCTCTAAGTGGGCTGAGGCTGTGGCCCTGAAGAACGTGAAAGCTAAACAAGTGGAGGGTTTCATCCGGAACGCCATCATCTATAGACATGGTATTCCCGATCAGATCGTCATGGATAATGGCACACCCTTCCGAAATGCTGTGATCGACAAGCTGTGTGCCAAGTTCAAGATCAAGCATTGCTACTCAACACCCTATTATCCTCCTGCAAACGGGCTTGCTGAGGCATTCAACAAAACCATCGTGAAGATTCTGAAGAAAACGGTGGCAGAGAATAAGAAAGATTGGGACAAACAGTTGCCCAATGCACTCTGGGCATATCGTACTACGCACCGCACGGCAACGCGGGCTACTCCCTATTCACTAGTATACGGCACGGAGGCCATCATCCCTATGGAAGTTCAGGTCGAGTCCCTGCGAAGTAGCACTTCGGAACTCCTTGACAGATGACCGTAATGCTGAGCTCAGGATGGTCGAGCTCGATGCCTTGGACGAGAGGAGGCTCACGGCACAACAACGGCTAGAGATGTACCAGAAGCATATCTCAACAGCGTATGACAAGCGAGTCAGGGGTAGATCCTTCAAGAAGGGTGACTTAGTACTCGTAATGAAGCGACCGACAGTCGCGCACACTACAAAGAGCAAGTTCGACCCTAAGTGGGACCTGATATGCATCATAGAAGAAGTTTACTCCAATGGGGCCTACCGTTTAGTGAATTTCTTCGGTGGCGGAGCCGGTTTTGCAATTAATGGCCGGTTCCTGAAGAAATATTACCCCTAAGAGTCCACCTGTTACTTTCCTTTACATAAGTATGAGAAATGTAAACTCCCCAAGAGAGGGAATGTAATAAGGATAGAAACGGAGAATGAAATGGAGTAGAATACAGTAGATAAGCCTGTAGTTACAAAAGCTAATCAGTTACTTCGTATTCTTGCAGGTCTTCCTTGCCCTTGCTATGGAGAAATAACTAAGAAGGACCATTCGTCTACGACACGAGCATATCCCGAGTTCAGAAATCCTGGACACTCCCGAAATCGACGACAAAGGGAAGTTTTACTCTTTTCATTTCATTCTACATTCATCACTTACTAGAATTGCGATTATTATTGCTATTATTATAAACCATTCTAACACACATCACACAAACATAACACAATAGAAAAGTAATTGCTATTGTCATTTCATTTAACAAAGGTTTGGTTGACATCTTTTCGACGCCGTGTACGTGAATGGTCAAAGGGTAAGTATCTCTTACACCAACTACAAAATTTTCTAAAGGTAAGATCCTACGATCATTTCTATACATTTGAAGTCAAGAAGGAGAGCATCGGGAGCGAAAGATCAAAGCTTCTCCAAACATCCTGATATCAGCTTGATCACGGCTACCCTGGCAGTTTCCATCGCTAACTTTGCTGCAGATAACACCTCCGCAGGATCAGGAACATGTTGAAGTTCAGCAGTCAAATCTTCCAACTGCTTGCGCGCTGCTTCGCCCTCACTCTCGAGCCGCATGACCGTTATCTGACCCTGAGTAACTACTGACTCGAGACGGGCAGCTTCGAAGCTCACGGCGATCTCGCCGCTTGCAGACGCTCGATCTCAGCGTCGATTTCAGCTATACGGCCCAAGCACCCTTCATACTGTATCTTATTATTTTGTAGGGATTCTCGTGCGTTCGCTGTAGAATGCGCGTGACATTCCACTGCAGGTCCCAAAGACTCTACAATTCTATGCTTCTCCTCGATAGCAGGATCGGGCTCGACGCGCTCAGCGGCCGCTACGTTTACGAGGGAGCTTTCGAACTGCAGAGATGTGATTGACAACCACGAGCGCATCAGACCCAACTACTCCGACACAAGCTTCCAGCGCTTTCATGCCAGCGCCTAGCATATGCCATTCTTATGGATCGGCCAACGCCTTCGCAAGGCTAGACAGCAGGCCCTTCAACACGCTCTGACCAAAACAATCTAAATGTTCAAATGCAGGAATGTCTAGCATCATAGCAATGGCAACGCCAGAATCGACAGCAGCTACAAGAAAGAATGCAAGACGAACAAATGATGCGTTAGCAAAAATGGAAGCAGAAACTACAAGTCATAATCTAATGTAAAGTGCGAAGGAGTCGTACCAGGAATGGCAAGAAGATCAATAGCAGGCTCCGAAGGTCCCGCAATGCACATCCCGAAATCAACAACTGTTTCCAAAGCTTCGCCCGGCAGTTCAATAGTCACAACCGGAGACGACGCGACGGAAGTGGCAGAGGCAGGTACTGACCCAATAAGATCTATAGAAATAAGATAATAATGACAAAATATGTTTAGTATGATTATGCAGGAATCAAAGAAGAAAAGTACAAAGCAGAACCACAATCGCATTTCTTACCTTGTGCTCGTGGAACGTCGGGTCCGACTTCGACTGCAGTAGAGCGTGACGTATCCACGACCTCCAACTCAATAGGACAGTCTACTCGCAATGAACAGCCTGATGGAAGGACCGAAGAAGAATCGACGTTCCCCTCACGTATCTCAAGCCCAGGAATGGATCCCTCGGCGTTACCAGCACGAACAGGCAAACAAGGAGGAACATCCGTCGACAACCCTGTAGTCGGTGCTGCAACAGCCTGAGAAACGAAGACTAAAGGCTCGGAAGAAGGTTGGACCCTGACGTTGTCGTAGAGTTGTGCTTCGATCGCTGCCATGGCAACATCGTCAAGATCACTTACACCCCCGACTCCGGCATCGTTATCATAATAATTCGTGAGGGAATCATCATTTGCTGTGATCGTTGGCATGGTCTACTCCCCAGTCATCACTAGAATAATCTACAGGTTCATCTTCAAGCTGTGACCCCGAACCATAGAGGTACGCCGCTCCCTGACCATCACCGGCTTTAGAACCATTTTCGGCATTGTCCCCCTCGACATCTGCAGGCTTGGACTCACCTCCGTCACGATTATCGATAATTATATCTTCTTCGTCTGCAATCTCCTTTGTAGCACCAGACCGAAGCTCACCTTCTTCGCGGCTATCGGCAACAGTCGCACCTACCACTATCTCTGGAGTAGTGATCTGCAACGACGGATCCGAACTCCCCCACTTCTTGATATGTAACATTTCTGCCTTTCTTAAGTTTTTCTCAGGTACTAACGGGTGAACTCTTGGTGTGAGTCTTATCTTGACTCTCAACTGATCTTTGGCGCGGCCTGGTGGAAGATTGTCAACGAAATCATCAGAAGGTCTAACTCCTGCCATGCCTTCCGTAGGCTCATCCTCTTCGACAGACGGAGGAGCAGTCTCTATCGGAGGACGCGAAGATCCGACCCCTTGCTGACGTCTCTGTATAGGGACCCCGAAGCAATACCATCCGTCTAACGCTCCATCTTCTTTCCTACGAGTGATCGGCACGTTCAAGGAAGTCAGATGGCTGGTACCAGGAACTCCGACGGCCTCACGCTGCTCATAAAGATAACCAAGACCGTCCTCAGGAACGTCATTCAACCTTGGAGGAGAGAGATAGAGAGGGAAATCGACAGGTTTAGCATCCTAGATGCGCGCGTACTGATGCACCCACCATCTCATCCAACCATAAGAAGTCGCGGGACGTCGACTACCGCCAGGCAACACGAACCTCGCGCCAGTTTGCGTCAGCAAAAGTTGGTCCCACATCCACTCCCAATGGACAGGACTCGTGCCATATGCTAGTTCTATCCTCGTCACGCTCGGAAGAGTCGACGGAACACCCTGATCATAGCCGAACTGTCTGGCGAACCTGCTCGGGTAGTAAGGCTCGCGCCAGAACTCCATGCCTTCGCGGAACGGGAGAGAGGCGGTCCAGATTGATATTAGGAATTCTCTGTCAGAAGAGTCAACCGAATCCTCATTATTGATGACTTGGATATCTTCATCAGCAATGGAAGCAGGAAAATGGTAAAAGTCAACTTCATTCTCACTGCAGATCCTTGAAGACACCCATTTTGCCGTCTTAAGCACCATCTTGGCCTTCATGAACCTGATAAGAGGCGCTTGGTCCGGAAAGAAGTAGGTGTGAGGCTTCATGCCATATACCCACGGGAAATAAACGCCTAACCAGCCGCAGAAATAATGCCACGGGCAATGGGCAACATCCATTCCATCGACAGGTTTGTCCGGATTACTGGCAATGAACGCTCTATATATGCTGCAGAGTACAGGTGGCGCTATAGCAAGACGTTGACCACTGGCAAGGGCACCCGCCAAGACAAAGCAAGAAACCCTGACACCATCAGCACTCTTCAAGCTGGGAAGCGCGACTGCGGACAACCAGTAAGCGAGGAAGCCTACTAGCTCGCAAGTGGGAGACAATACGTTCGGGCAAGGAAATTTGCATTGGAACCTTTGTCGTAAAGCCCTTATTCTTTTAACATCAACTTTATATTTTCCGTAGTCGATCCTAAAAGAGAGAAAGGAGAGAGAATTTCACATAAGAAGCTATGCAGGAGAAAAGAGCATACGTCATGAAAAGAAAGAAAGGAATGTCCCGGGAAGACTTACTTCAAGCCGTGGCTGAAGTAGACTGACCAATCTTCATAGTGTATCTTTGTAATGTAGTCAAATTGTTGCAATTCATTGAACAACTCCAAACACGCCTTGGAATGATAGGCCTTCCGATCACCTTCGCGCCTGAAGCCAGACAATTCTTCATCAGAGGGGATATATTCGTGATAATACCCGCCGCGTATGGGCAGGCCTGCCATCATCTTAAGATCCCAGAGGGTTATGCTCATCTCTCCTTGAGGAAGATGGAAAGAGTTGGTAACGGAACTCCAGTAATTTAAGAAGCCCCTGAGAATCGTCGGATCTCGTGGAAAGAAGCCGGCAGTCACCTCGATGGCATAGTAGAGCCCGATGTCCCTCAGCACAGCCTCGTGCCGGATCAAAATCTCCTTCGCCCAGGGGATGTAGCTGTCACGACGATTCAGATGCCCTCAGGTACGGAAGCTCGAAGTCTCCCACATTGCGGACGTGCTCATAGGGAGGAATCTTTGACGCACCGTCTCAAAGAAATGAGTCGGATAAGATGCATGCGGATCACATGTAGGTATGAGGAGAGTCATTTCCTTAATCTCACCAACCTTTTGTTGCTTTCCGTTGCTTCCTAGGGTGGCGGTGAGTAATCTCTCAGGAACTGAAGACCATCTCTCCACTCCATAGAACTGGCTAGGTCTGTGAACATCAGATGGCTCGATGCTCGAAAAAGTTTTACACCTCATAAGAGACTTCTGGTGCAAAACGACTTCGCCATTGTAGGGGTTCGTGATGTAGATGCCACGCTCAGCAACGATCTTGTTACTCTCCCATCTAATCTTCATCCTATCATATTTCAAGTCGAGGAGCTGTGTCAATCGCTCCGCTTGACTGAGCGCCTTGATCGGTTGTTTTCCTCGTCCTCCTTTCTTCTTACCCTTCTGACCCGTCAGATTCTCTTCTACATTTTGAACAGGTATATCTTGAGGACCTGCCTCGATGGCACTCGCCACACCAGCAAGTTGGGCATACCAATAGACCCACTCTTGTTCTGTTCCCCGCTTTGGGGGTTCAGGCGCTGTCTTGTTGACGAAGATGCGCACAGCACTTCATGAGGAAGCTGCCCAATACGCTCCGTGAAATCTTTTATCTCGGGTTCGGCCGTAGGAAAGAAGCGAGAGTTACGTCTTGGAGGAGGAGGGTTGAAGGACCTTCAGCTGTCCTTTTCCGACCAGCGCTTCATCGGCGTCGGACCAGAAGTATGCGACCCAGAGGTTTCACCGGAGGATCCCATTGTCGCTACTGCAATTCACTGCGACGCGTAAACAAAACAACATTAGAGAACAACTCGATACACACGGGCAAATAGCCTAACGAAATCATATCACAAACACAAGCACAAGCATGAAGAGCATGAAAGCAACAAAATCAAGAGCATAGCATATCGATCATCATACGCATTTCATAACAAAGCAACTGCCATCATACATGCACGCATACATAGGATCGACGCACACACAAAATCATAGACTGAACCCACAATACATCCATGCATTTAGTCTAAAAGTAGCCTTGACAAGTCCAGGTGCTTATAAGTAGGTATTGGACAGAGTCAGGAAATAGTTTCAGCATCATATATACGCAACTATTCGCACACAGCAACTTTACAGGCAACCAGAACACTGTAAGCACACTCTGGCAGACATACTCTGAACCTGCCTAAAATAGACAGTCACGAGCTGTGATAGGCCAAAGTAGGCAGCCAACTGTAGGCCCAAGGCACCAAGCTCTAATTGTGCTTGAATTTTAAGTGATCTAGCCTCAAACAACACTGAATTTGACTGAGAAACGGAGCCGGAAATGCCATTTCTTCACTGAGTGCAAAGCAGGGGCTAAAAATAGAAATTTTGGCTAAGTGTTGGGCTGACATACGCCCAAGGTGGAGCCCCAGGCGCATGTCATCCCTCACATGCGCCCAATCTCTAAGATTTGAAAGTAAGTCCTCATTCCATAAAGTCTCAGGCGCATGTCCAATCTGACATGCGCCCGGCTCAGAAGAAGGGAACGAACAAGCTTGGAATTTAATGCACCAGGCGCATGTGCATCCTCACATGCGCCCACCTCTGAGTCTTGAAGAAAGACGCAAGTTCCGGGTAGTGCCCTGGGCGCATGCCCAGAACCACATGTGCCTGGGACATGCGCCCATTCCATATGGCAATTTGACATGCGCTTGAAGGGGATTTCTTCACAAAAATGAATGGTAGCAGGCCACATGCGCCCACAAGGAGACCACATGCGTCTGTAGCTCGAGGATGAGCTCTATCACCCTGGGAAAATCGAGTTTTCTGACTCAAAAAATTGAGGCATGACTCAGTGAGTCAACTATTTATACTTGAGCCTAAAGGGACCGGTGCACTGCACTGGCGTGACGTAAGCATCCAACGCAGCACACCGGGGGGGCACTTGTTGGGGCTCAAATTTGCACCCATTGTAAAACAACATCCCGTGGTCTATTGACAATGATTTGGATAAGTTTCGAGGCCGGGAGAGCCCCGAAAACGCCTGCACAACCCTAATTGCTTGGTAGCGACCAAAATTGATAAACAGCATTTTGGAGTGGAACTGGACATGCGCTTCATCGCCTAAATGATTCGAAATGTCCTAAAACCCTTAACTTGCAAGTTTCAAAGTCATCCGGTGTGTATTTTTACCTGCGCACCTCGAAATGCGTTTCGTCCCTGCCCGAAACTGACCAAAAGGGTCCGTAAGCCTACAGCTACCATTTCAGAGCGGAACTGGACATGCGCTTCACCGCCAAATGATCTGAAATGTCTTAAAACCCTTAACCTATAAGTTTCAAAGTCATCCGGTGCATATTTTTACCTGCGCACCTCGAAATGCGTTTCATCCCCGTTTGGAGCTGACCAAAAAGGGTCCGTAAGCCTACAGCTACCATTTCAAAGTGGAACTGGACATGCGCTTCACCTGCCAAATGATCCGGAGTGCCCCAAAACCCTTAAATAGCAAATTTAAAGTCATTACGATGCTTATTTCATGCGCACACTCCCTGAAACAACGTTCCTGTACGACAAGCCGACCTAGAGGCTCCAAATTAGGAAGGAAGTACCAAAATTAGCAACATCTGGACTTCCACACCCCACCCCGTTCATTCAGGAGGTCAATCCTAGCCTAAAAGTGGCGTAGCAACAGTGAGTGCATGTCTAGAAAAGGTAGCTGTCCTTTGAAGGTCCCTCGTCGGAGCTGAAATGCTGAAATTTTCTAAGCGCTGGAATCCTGAAAATCTGGCTAAGTAGTGGGAAAGCGCCGGCAAAGCACATGCACCTGGCCTCCTAACCACATGCGCCTGGCCTCCAACCACATGCGCTTGCACTCTATCAGCGAAAGGAAGTGAATTGAACACTTTTCCGAAAAGCGCCGGTAAAGGACATGCGCCTGGCCTCCAACCACATGCGCCTGGCCTCCAACCACATGCGCTTGACACTGTTTTCTACCACATGCGTCGGGAAATATCCGTCGGATCGGACCCGAACCTGATTATCCCCTATAAATAGTAAAGTCATTTCATTCATCAGCACGAGATCATCCCCCGCCGACCTCAGAGTGATGTAAGCACCACATGCGCTTACTTTCTCTCCCCTCGCCGGATGCCTTGGCCGGAGTGGATTCCCTCGCCGGAAACCCTCACCGAAAAGGGATTTCCTCGCCGGAATCCCAAGTTCAGGAAGAAAATCCTAAAATTTTCTAAGTGCTGGGCACATGCGTCGGCATATCTCCCACATGCGCTGGCTTTTTCCCCCACATGCGCCGGCTTTTCTGGCCGAAAAAATCTGAATTTTCTCTAAGTCCAGGGAAGAGACATGCGCTTACTCTTTGGGTCCAGGCGCATGTGCACTGCCACATACGCCCGGAACACCTCTCCTTCATCTGTTTTTTGTACAAAATGGGCACATGCGCCCGGATGATGACAACATGCGCTCGGATGATGACCACATGCGCTTGACAGATGATGCAACACCACATGCACTTGAAAAATGGCCACATGCGCCTGTACACACTCCCCCATGCACCTGGACGCTGATGGGAGGAGTGGACCTTCCGTCGCATGGCCCGCCTTCGTCCGAGATCAGATTTTGATGAAACCGCCTCTCCTGGATGCGTCTCGACGAGATCTATCCATCCACCGGATCAGATTCTCCAACGGTCAATGATAAATGGCCCAATTCAGTGTTTTGGTCCAAAATAACCAACACTTAGACAATTTGGCGGCTCCAAAAATCCTTCCGAAAGAGCCGAAAACGGCCTAAAACGAGTTGAATCGGGAGGAATTGGACAGAGCCCGAGAGGGAAGCTTTTCTTCTATATTACATGATACACCATAATCATGCACCGTGACGAGGTTATCTGATCTCAGGACCCTCGAATACCTTAATCAAGTGGTCGGCAGGCCTGCTACTTAGTCATTTTCAGCCCTGAGAAGTGCCCTGTTGGCCCGGAAATCGACTTCTGCTAAGCAAATCAAAACGCGATCACACAGCGATCTTCGTGAACATAATCCACCCCTGTTCCAAGTTGGTCATCGATAAGATTCATCGATTTCCCTGATTAGACCGTAGACAGGTCCATTATTTAGTCATTTTCCGCCCTGGGAAGTGCCCTGTTGGCCCGAAAATTGACTTTTGCTAAGCAAATCGAAATGCGATCGCACCGCGATCTTCGTGGACGTAATCCACCCCTGTTCAAAGACAGTTATCGATAATATTCATCGACTTCTCTAATCAGACCGCAAACAGGTCCACTACTTAGTCAATTTCAGCCCTGGGAAGTGCCCTGTTGGCTTAAAAATTAACTGATGCCAGATGAAATCAACCGCGATCTCAAAGACGCCGAGGCAAAGCTGAAGTACTCAGGCTATCTAACAGCCGGTTCAAGCATTCACGGGCACCGATCCCCATTATTCATAAGAAATTGGCATATGTGGGTACCCATCGGACCTTATACTTAGCCACTTACAGGCATCGGAGATAGCTGATCCAGCCCATTGAATTTGGATCCTCAAAAGATCTTGGCTCGACAAAGCCTACTTGATCCCAAATAGATCACTGAAAATACTCAGAAGAAAGAGTGTTCTCGAAGACGAGTCGCCCGACTCCAGAAGAAATACATTTACTTTACTATACAAAGCTCTGTTCATCCCGGATAAAGGTCCGAGGCTAAACCTAAGGGGTTATGGTAACCACGAGAAACCACAAACAAAGAGTTCTAACTAAGGTTGAAACATCTTGCTATGGACTGCCACTATGAAAAAGACCGTCGATGCCCTACCCATCGACAACGAGTCCGTCGGTTGAGCTGATGAGGTAGTTGCGGATTGCTTTCCTGAGGTCACCTGTTCACAGTAACAGGCGCGGGCTTTAGGTTATGCCGACCAACATTTCGAGGTTCGTGTATTCCAGCGGTCACCTGTTCACAGTAACAGGCGCAGGCCCCGAGTTGCACCACTCGATTAAAACCCTCGTTCGGGAACGTTGCGGAGTGCTTTCCTAAGGTCACCCGTCATAAAAGTACGGGCGCGGGCCTTGGGTCATGCCGACCAACATTCGAGGATCGTGTATTCTAGCGGTCACCTGTTCACAGTAACAGGCGCGGGCCCCGAGTTGCACCACTCGAATCCTGACAGTCTCTCAACTCGGACAGTCCGAAAGAAAATGGGACATAGACATCCGGCGTGTCTAACAAATGTGGCTCAGTCCATAACAAGAAAACAAAGGTCTCTACGACCATGAACTCAAGACCATAATCCCCGGCGGATTAGTCTTTTGCCTTCCAATCAAGGGTGATCAACCGTTGATGTAATTAAAGGCTCGTGACCAGTATCACAGCCTGGAATGTAAAAGATCTCAGAATCTCTGGAATAAAATTCGCCTTGCGATATCTCTCTCTTTTGTACACTTTGTGATTGCTTATGATTGTCTATGAATGTCTCTATACTCAGAATTCCCCCAGAATAAAAGAAACACGAAAGAAAAAGAAAGAAGGACTGCTGACGAGTAGTTCTTATCTTTCCCCTCTTTTTTCTAAGTTCTAACACATATGATGCTCCATTGGAGATGCCCAAGGTGCTAGGGAATGGTGAACCCTCTACAAATGGTAGGAAATGGGTTTCCTATAGGAATTCACCTATTTGGACTCCTAGGTGGTGTTTAGACAATGGATTTAACTATGATCAATGTGTCTAAACCCTAGGAATCAAGATGGAACAAGGCCATTCTCAAGATGCCATTGAATGGCCCAAGCTTGTGATGAAAACACAAGGAGAATGACTTGCTATGAGTTTGGGATAGAGCCTCTGATGGTCTCTAGCAATGGTGACTTCTATCTCCTCCCCTCTCTTTTCCCTAAAATCGAATCCCCTATTTTTATAAATTTTCCTCCAACGGTCAAATAACGGGCAGATTCGCGTAGGGTCGGGCTCCCGGTTAGATTGGGTCGGGCCCTCAGAATCCGGTCCATAAAATAAATTTAAATGCTGGACTGTTTTTGAGCTGGTCGGGCGCCCGGATGAGTTTTGGTCGGGCGCTCAATGTCCTTTCTTTCACTAATCGGGCGCCCGGTGGACATTTAGTCGGGCGCCCGGAATCTAATCCAGAATGGGTCATGTACTTCTGGAAGTTTTGTGCGCTGGTCGGGCGTCCAGTGACCCTCTGGTTTTAGGCCAACTCACATGGAAGGATTCACTCTAGGTCGGGCGCCCGACGGACACTGGGTTGAGCGCCCAGACAGGCATGAATTTCTGCTGTTTTGCAGCATATCATGCAACCTCTTGGGCATTCTTTTGGTGGTCTTTTGGGACACCTAAGGCCAATCTAAGATGACTAAGGGTATGTTTATTGTGTCATAGTCATCTAGAGGTTATTTAGGGTGGGTACTAGGTTAAGGCTCACCAAGGCATCACTTTTACCTGTTTCTTCTTTCTTGATGCAGCAAGTCCGTCTTGAGTCTTCAATCTTCGTCTTCATTAAGCTCAACCGACACTAGACTCACCTGACCTAAGTAATTGACAAACAAGATGCACTAGTATGCCACAGAAAAGTGCACTAACACGAACAATACCTAGAATCTCGGGTTATTTCTGACATTTTCCTGTAAGATACTATTTAGTAAACACTTGCGACTACACATATACTCTTTCCAATAGTGATCCTCTTTACAAATCGCGGAAGTGCCCGCGGTTTGACCATTGAGAGTTACTCATGCCAGAAGGGAAGCAGAAATTCCGTTTTCCTTAAAGTTTTTTTAAAGAATTTCTTAAAGTATTAAAACGTATCGTACGTATACTAAGCATGAATATATAAAACAGCTAGCAACTAGGTATAGTGCTAACCATTCCTGCGTAGAGGACAGGAAAAGTTCCCGCGTCACAAGATTACGCACATACTGACAACAAGCGAGCGGAGTTCACATTCCGACGCTACATCATTATTTTGAGCCATTCTGGCTCCAGCTAGGTGTCCCTTTCTCATTGTCGAAGGATTAATGAGGTCGTTGAGTCAAATTATCTTATTTAAGTCAAAGTTACCCCACAAATTAATTTTGTCATTGAATTACTTTTTAGTCTCTATATTGCATGATTCCGTTTCAAGGATCCACTTGTAGTAATCCTATGTCAATTTAGTCAATCCAAGTATAGAACACAACTAGATTTGAAGTCCTATCTCTCATCTAGTTGGAAAGTAAAGCATTCACACACATTCATCCAATTCAAGTTGAACTTCCAAGTTCAAGTCCATTCAATCAATGTAGAATTCAAATACATAGCCTGCGGAGTAACAACCATGCCTATGGACTATGGCCTGCTCAAGGATTACTATAATTCGAATCTAAACAAGCAACCTGTGATAATCTCAGAGAATTAAAAGGAATTCATGTCCGGAGCACATGAACTCAGATAAGACATCTCAAACTACCATCTTTTGAACTGAACATAAGAAAATTCTAACTTTGAATTGAATAATACTTGAATCAAACTGAAATTAACATAGAATTGGCTACAAGCTTCACCTCTCAGCCTTAGCTGAGAGGTTTTAGCCGAGCATAGTCATGCTACAACTAAAAACTCAAAAATAACGCATAAAACTAGAAAAACCCGAAGATAGATGTTGCAGACGCCCCACAGTCGCCTTCAGCCTCCAAACTCACGTTCCTTCTCCTCTCTGATACCTTAGGGAGAGCCCCTAGGTGGCCTTTTATAGCAACAATCCTCCCTTGCGTCGAATTCTGCGAAATCCTACTCATTGCGCAGCGATTTTCGGAGTCCCGAATTAGAAAGGACTTTCCTATTACGCAGAGCCGACCGGTCGTGACCGGTCGGACCAATTTTTTAAGCATTCCAGAGGACACTACCGACCGGTCAAGACCGGTCGGATAGACCTGTCCATTCATTCCAGCAACTGTGGCCGACCGGTCATGACCGGTTGGACCAATTTCTTCTCTTATTACAGTGAATACAGCCGACCGGTCATGACCGGTCGGGCTCATCTGTCCACCATCTAATATGCGTGGCTGACCGGTCATGACCGGTCAGCCTCATCTCCTCTTTGATCAGCAACTATGGCTGACCGGTCGTGACCGGTCAGCCCTCTTCAAACTGTTCTTCTTTCTTTATTTTTCTTCTCTTCTTTCTTCTTTTGTTGGTCATCTTAGTTCTCCATGCAGTAGCTTCAATTGCATTCTTTTGTCTCGTAATTGAATGAAGTCCGCTCTCATTCCTATGATCACAAAACACATGTTAAGTAGGCTTTTAAACCATAAAAATCATGCAAACCATGTAGTGTAATGGGCAATGCAATGTATAAATTGGAGGTTCAACACACCCCCCAACCAGCTTTTTGCTAGTCCCGAGCAAAACATGCGTGAAACAGTTTCAAACCTCCAAATCCAACCCTCTTCCAGAAACCATGTTTCTATCCATTCCCAGATGTATAAGTGTAAAATTTGGAAAAATTAGGTGTTGGAAGCTGAACCTTGGACTCTCAAAACATAAGAAGTTTTTACATGAAATCCCCGCTGACTAATTGATAAATAGAAGAACTCGAACAAATTCCACCTAATGTGCATAGTGAAAGATCATCTCATGAGTTCCTGGAATCATCTTCTTCATAGATTAAGTAGACCAAGGATTTTAAGGTGCACAGAGCAACAGCAAGCCTATGACAGGAATTTGTCTTACCGTCCTTCCGACGGCTTTCACACTACGTCCCATTTCCGGCTTTGGTTACGGTTCGACCATCCCCCGGTTGGTAATAGGTAGCCCTTTTCGGAATTTTCCACCATTTTTCTTTCCTTCCCGATTTCATCCTTTCTTTCCTTTTTTCTTTTAACTTAGATAGGATTTTTAGAAATCCATATCTTTCATTATTTTCCCATGGACAAGGATGGACAAAATACCCCGGCTTGGCTGCTCAACACCTCTAAACCAAAGTCTAGCTAATCCACAAATCACATAAACCTGTCACTCATGAAAATCGTGTAATGTGAACTTGGTGTAAAGGTGTTCAAATTTTCTATCAATCACAACAATAGGGGAATTAACATATAAAGCCATTATGTTGGAAGACATTCAAGACTACAACATCACACACTTCGTTTCTCCTCCTCTTCTACTCATAGCATTGTAAATGTATAGAAACAAAATTTTCTAAAAGAGTTTTGAGATGTTAGAAAATTCGAAAAAAATTTTGTGCATATGAAGCTCGAAATGTTGCAATATGCTAGATGAGGGATCTCATCTCACCCCCCAACCAAATCTTGCATTGTCCTCAATGTAAAAAGATAATTAGTTAGCATGAACATGAGAACAATGGTAAAATATGAGAGAATGAGAATCAATAGTACCTGAGAGAGTGATCATGGAGGTCTGCAATTCCAACAACTAAATCCTACTAAAACAGTAAAAAAAAAACTAAACCTACCTATGCTATACCTCCATCAGACTAGGAGATCAATCATCCTGATAGACAGGATCATTCAGGGAGATGGACATGTCCTCTGAATCAAATTTCTCAACAAATGGTTTAAGGCGTTGTCCATTAACTTTGAAACAGTCACCATTCGCTGCATTCTCAATCTCAACAGCCCCATGGGGAAAAACTTCTTTAACAATATATGGGCCGGTCCATCGAGATTGTAATTTTCTCGAAAAAAGATGAAGTCGGGCATTATACAAGAGCACTTTCTGTCCTTCATGGAAGGATTTCCTTACGATGTGCTTGTCATGAAAGGCCTTCATCTTGCTCTTGTAAATCCTCGAATTCTCATATGCATCGTTCCGGATCTCTTCAAGCTCATTTAATTGAAGTTTGCGAAGCGAGCTGGCCTTGTCTATGTCAAAATTTAGGGCCCGAATTGCCCAATAGGCTTTGTGTTCTATCTCCACAGGCAAGTGGCAAGCTTTCCCATAGACCAGTCTATAAGGGGACATTCCAATGGGTGTCTTGTAGGCAGTACGGTGAGCCCAAAGTGCATCATCTAATCGTAGGGACCAATCCTTGCGATCCGGTCTCACCGTCTTTTCTAAAATCTGTTTGATTTCCCTATTGGAGATTTCAGCTTGCCCACTTGTTTGTGGGTGGTATGGGGTACTCACTTTGTGCCTAATACCATATTTCTTCATCAAAGTTTCAAAAGGTCTATTGCAAAAGTGAGCACCACCATCACTAATAATGGCTCGAGGCGTCCCAAATCTAGAAAGTATGTTTTCTTTGAGAAACTTGAGAACCGTACGATGATCATTGGTTCTACATGGGATAGCCTCGATCCATTTAGACACATAGTCTACGGCAAGCAGAATATAGACATGTCCAAAAGATGAGGCGAATGGTCCCATGAAATCGATGCCCCAACAGTCAAAGACTTCAAGATGTTGAATTGGGGTGAGAGGCATCATATTGCGACGGGATAATCCTCCTAACTTCTGGCAGCGCTCGCATGCTTTGCAAAACTCGTGGGTATCTTTAAATAATGTGGGCCAATAAAAACCACACTGCAGAATTTTTGCAGTTGTTTTCTTGGCTGAAAAATGACCCCCACATGCTTGATCATGACAAAAGGAGATGACTGAATTGTGTTCATCATCGGGGACGCATCTCCTTATAATCTGGTCTGGGCAATATTTAAACAATAGAGGTTCATCCCAGAAAAATCTTAGCACTTCCCTTAGAAATTTACTTTTGTCTTGCGCAGTCCAATGAGTCGGCATCGCACCTGTGGAAAGATAGTTGGCTATATCAGCGTACCATGGTGGGTGCATAGCAACAAAGAGTTGCTCATCAGGGAATGAGTCCTCAATAGGTGACTCATCAATGGAATTTGGTAGGACTAGGCGAGATAGATGATCTGCCACCACATTTTCTACCCCCTTCTTATCTTTGATCTCCAGGTCGAATTCTTGAAGGAGTAGGATCCATCTTAGCAAACGGGGCTTAGTATCCTTCTTAGAAAGAAGGTATTTCAGCGCCGCATGATCCGTATAAACAATAACTTTGGATCCTATTAAGTATGGCCTGAATTTGTCCAAGGCAAAGATGACGGCTAGGAGCTCTTTCTCCGTAGTCGAATAATTAACTTGGGCAGGATTCAAGGTCTTACTTGCGTAGTAGATGACATGGGGCTTTTTATCCTTCTTTTGGCCTAACACCGCCCCAATAGCAAAATCGCTCGCATCGCACATCAACTCAAAAGGAATGGACCAATCTGGTGGTTGCATGATAGGAGCGGTTGTCAACATGTCTTTTAGCTTTGAAAAAGCTAATTGACATTCGGTACTCCACTCAAATTGGTTCTCCTTTTGTAGAAGGTTGCATAAAGGCCTTGAGATGTGACTAAAGTCCTTTATAAACCTTCGATAGAAACCGGCGTGTCCCAGGAAGGACCGCACATCGCGTATGCTTTTGGGTGGTGGTAGATTGGAGATTATGTCAATTTTTGCCCGGTCTACCTCTATTCCATTGGACGAGATGATGTGTCCAAGGACTATTCCTCTTTGTACCATAAAGTGGCACTTTTCCCAGTTTAATACAAGTTGCTTTTCCTCACACCTCATTAAGACCAACTTCAAGTGCTCGAGGCACTCATCAAATGTACAACCAAAAACAGAGAAGTCATCCATGAACACCTCAAGAAACTCACCCACCATGTCTGAGAAAATACTCAACATGCATCGTTGGAATGTGGCGGGTGCATTGCATAACCCGAATGGCATCCTTCGGTAGGCGAAGGTACCAAACGGGCATGTAAATGTGGTTTTCTCTTGGTCTTCCGGAGCTATCTCAATTTGGTTGTATCCGGAATAGCCATCTAGGAAGCAATAGTAGGGATGGCCTGCCAACCTCTCCAAAATTTGGTCCATAAATGGGAGAGGGAAGTGGTCTTTCCTAGTGACCGTATTGAGCTTCCTATAATCAATGCACATACGCCAACCGGTGGTCACCCTAGAGGGTATAAGTTCGTTGTTGGCGTTTTCAATGATGGTAATACCGGATTTCTTGGGGACAACTTGGGTAGGACTCACCCATTGGCTATCTGAGATGGGGTAGATGATACCCACATCCAATAGCTTTAACACTTCGGCTTTGACAACCTCCATCATGTTTGGATTTAGCCGTCTTTGAGGTTGTCTAGTCGTTTTTGCGTTTTCTTCAAGGTGTATACGGTGAGTACAAACCGAAGGATCTATCCCTTTGAGATCCGCTATTGTCCAACCTATGGCTTCCCGGTGTTTTTTGAGTAACTCAATCAACTTGAGCTCTTGGTCTTTTTCTAGGTGGGAGGCAATGACAACTGGGAAAGTTTCCTCTTGACCCAGATATACATATTTAAGCTCGGATGGCAATGGTTTGAGGTCAAGCTTCGGTGGTTTAATGCTAGACGGTAGAGGCCTTGATGTGGTTGGTGGCAATTTTTCAAAATGGGGCTTCCACCGGCTAGTATCAACTACCGGTCTTTCTATGTTTAATGCCTGCACAATCTCACTACTGATGGGATCTTCGGAATCCATGATATGTGCTAAGCATGTCTCCAAGCTTTCTAGTGGTTCAAGTTGGAGGAGTTCTTCTTTTTCAAAAGTTTCGAGCATGTTCACATCGCAGAACTCATCATCATCATCATCCCTATGTCTTTTGCCCAAATGAAACACATTTACCTCTAGTGTCATGTTTCCAAAAGATATTTGCATCACCCCATTCCGGCAGTTGATGATTGCGTTTGATGTGGCAAGGAATGGGCGGCCTAATATCACCGGTATTTGGGTGCTAGCATCCAAAACCGGTTGTGTGTCCAAGACTATAAAATCTACCGGGTAGTAGAATTTGTCAACTTGGACTAGAACATCCTCAACTATCCCCCTCGGTACACGGATAGATCTATCTGCGAGTTGCAATGTGGTTTTGGTGGGTTTTAATTCACCAAGGCCCAATTGCTCATATACCGAGTATGGGATCAAGTTCACACTCGCCCCCAAGTCTAACAAGGCACGTTCAATCCGGTAGTCTCCAATGATACATGAAACTGTGGGACTACCGGGATCTTTGAATTTTTGGGGAGTCTTTTGAGTGAGGATGGCACTCACTTGCTCAGTTAAGAAGGCCTTTTGCTGCACATTATATTTGCGTTTTGTTGTGCATAGGTCTTTTAGAAACTTGGCATAAGAGGGAATTTGTTTGATGGCATCAAGCAAAGGGATATTGATCTTGACTTGTCTAAAAATCTCTAGAATATCTTGGGAATTTGGGAGAGATTTTGGGGCAACCAATCTCGATGGGAATGGTGCTGTGGGCTGGTAAATGCGTTCCGGTTGTTGTGGGGCTAAGTTAGATCCATTTTCATCCTCAGAACTTACCGGATCATTAGGCTCATCGGCCTTCACCGGAATAGTTTTGTCGATTTGTTTACCACTTCTAAGGGTGGTAATGGATTTAGCTTGCTCCATGTTTTGGTTGGAAAGATTAGGGATGCTTACTTCATGTACTTGCTTAGGATTGGGCTGAGGTTGGGCCGGAAAGGTCCCTTCCCTAGCATTCAAGCGTCCCTTAATCTCATCAACTGAGACTTTCAGCTCTTGGAACAATTGCTGATTTGATTCATTTATTTGCGCTTGCCCTTGCATAAACGCTCTCAAAGTATCCTCCAATGAGACTTGAGGTGGGGCCATATTTTGCATGGGTGGCCCTCTTTGGGAGTTGGTAGGATTGCCCGTTGGGGCATTCTTCCAACTGAAATTCGGGTGGTTCTTCCAACTCTCATTGTATGTATTACCTACCGGTCCATTGAAGGGCCGTTGATAACCATATGTGGCATTGGCTGTCTCTTGCAACACTTCCTTAAATGCAGGAATTGTGGGACAATCTTGCGTAGCGTGTAAGTCGGTGAGACAAATCCCACATGTGGTTTCAACAGCTTCCTTGGACTTGGAAACTCCATTTTTGCTAAGTTCCATGGCCTCAACCTTCCTTGTGAGGTTGGCTATCCTTGCATTTACGTCGTCTTCCTCTTTAAGGACATATATCCCTCCTTTCTCTTGAGTAGGCTTGGGGTTCTTGGGTTTATCCGAGGTGTCCTAAGATTGGGCATTTTCAGCCAACATGTCCAAGTAACTCCAAGCATCATCTGGATTTTTACTCATAAACTCGCCATTGCACATCATTTCCACAAATTGGCGCATATTAGGACTTAATCCATCATTGAAAAAATTTATAATTCGCCAACTCTCATAGCCATGATGTGGGCAAGCAAGCAGGAGTTCCTTAAATCTTTCCCAACATTGAAAGAATGATTCACCCTCTTTTGCTGAGAAATTCATTATGGCCCTTCGAAGAGTGTTTGTCTTATGAGCGGGGAAGAACTTTTTCAAGAATTCCCGGTTCATCTCAACCCATGACCCAATCGAATATGGTCTAAGAGAGTGAAGCCAATCTTTGGCTCTTTCTTTCAAGGTGAAGGGAAAAAGTTTAAGTCTGATTGTATCCCCAGAAACATTGGGATAATGCAAGGTGGCCAACACTTCTTCGAATTCTTGCAAGTGTAAGTATGGGCGGTCAGAGTCTAGCCCATGGAATTTAGGTAAAAGTTGGATTACTCCCAGTTTTATGTCAAGGGTCCCACCGTTAGCTGGTAGAACTATGCAAGAAGGTGTAATTGTACGAGCAGGTTGTAGGTAATCCCGTAGTGATCTCATTGGAGGAACATTATGTACCTCATTCTCTCCTACTCCTTCCTGATTTGCGTTTGTGGTTGGAGTAGGGGGTGGAGGATTCCTTAAGGGTGTTTGCTCCATACTCCCCAAACTTTCACAATGCTCTTGATAATTCCGGACTCGTCTATGGACTGACAATGGTCCAACTAAACCACCTTCAGATTGGAGACGATTTGAATGGTTACGTTCCCAACGGGACATAAACCACTCAATCAGAAATCAAAACTAATCCTAACCTAGAAAACTGCAATCTGAAAATTCTAAAAACTAAGTTAGAAAGGTATCACCTGATGCGCTTGAACTGAAAGAAGAATTCCTACAAAACAGAAAACTTTGTTAGTTCTAAGAAAAATCAGAAAAACCTATCTACTTCTACAGCCACTGAAACTATTTGAAAACTATTATCTAATTTCCCCGGCAGCGGCGCCAAAAACTTGTTCGCTCGCCTCAAGTGTAAGGCTGCGATGTAGTAATAAAACTCGGTAAGACCGAGGTCGATCCACAGGGAAAGAGTAACAGCTTCCTAATTACTCCAGCAACTCAGTTTAATAGAATAAATTCAGTTTCAATGGGGTGTTTAATTAAAACAGTAACTTAATGAAAAATCAGAGATATAACGTACTAAGGCTTTCAAGGATCCACTTGTAGTAATCCTATGTCAATTTAGTCAATCCAAGTATAGAACACAACTAGATTTGAAGTCCTATCTCTCATCTAGTTGGAAAGTAAAGCATTCACACACATTCATCCAATTCAAGTTGAACTTCCAAGTTCAAGTCCATTCAATCAATGTAGAATTCAAATACATAGCCTGCGGAGTAACAACCATGCCTATGGACTATGGCCTGCTCAAGGATTACTATAATTCGAATCTAAACAAGCAACCTGTGATAATCTCAGAGAATTAAAAGGAATTCATGTCCGGAACACATGAACTCAGATAAGACATCTCAAACTACCATCTTTTGAACTGAACATAAGAAAATTCTAACTTTGAATTGAATAATACTTGAATCAAACTGAAATTAACATAGAATTGGCTACAAGCTTCACCTCTCAGCCTTAGCTGAGAGGTTTTAGCCGAGCATAGTCATGCTACAACTAAAAACTCAAAAATAACGCATAAAACTAGAAAAACCCGAAGATAGATGTTGCAGACGCCCCACAGTCGCCTTCAGCCTCCAAACTCACGTTCCTTCTCCTCTCTGATACCTTAGGGAGAGCCCCTAGGTGGCCTTTTATAGCAACAATCCTCCCTTGCGTCGAATTCTGCGAAATCCTACGCATTGTGCAGCGATTTTCGGAGTCCCGAATTAGAAAGGACTTTCCTATTACGCAGAGCCGACCGGTCGTGACCGGTCGGACCAATTTTTTAAGCATTCCAGAGGACACTACCGACCGGTCAAGACCGGTCGGATAGACCTGTCCATTCATTCCAGCAACTGTGGCCGACCGGTCATGACCGGTCGGACCAATTTCTTCTCTTATTACAGTGAATACAGCCGACCGGTCATGACCGGTCGGGCTCATCTGTCCACCATCTAGTATGCGTGGCAGACCGGTCATGACCGGTCAGCCTCATCTCCTCTTTGATCAGCAACTATGGCTGACCGGTCGTGACCGGTCAGCCCTCTTCAAACTGTTCTTCTTTCTTTATTTTTCTTCTCTTCTTTCTTCTTTCGTTGGTCATCTTAGTTCTCCATGCAGTAGCTTCAATTGCATTCTTTTGTCTCGTAATTGAATGAAGTCCGCTCTCATTCCTATGATCACAAAACACATGTTAAGTAGGCTTTTAAACCATAAAAATCATGCAAACCATGTAGTGTAATGGGCAATGCAATGTATAAATTGGAGGTTCAACAACTGTGCAGAGAGAGAGAGAGAGAGAGAGAGAGAGAGAGAGAGAGAATAATCAACCATCAAAACTATACAAATGGAAACCACTATGATCTTTCTAGCTTCTTGAGGGTTTTATTTCCCTCACCTCCTGACAACAGAAACAACGATTCTCGAAGAAGGATTGCAAGTTGTGTAGAAACGCTGATCACTGAAGAAGGCTGAAAACAGACAAATGACTCCAGTCAGAGCAAAGACAGTGAAGACACAGAGCAGTGTGAAGAAATAGTGGAAGCCGGTTCGCAAGGATGAAACCCATAATGCCAGCAGAGCTACCGTGTCACCCAGGCCAGAATTCTCCTTCACCACTGCCGACTTCCCAGTAATGATGGGAACAGTGCTACCAATCAAGATATCGAATCAGTTTACTATCCAGGAATTGACTAAGACTGCAATGAAGACATGCTCTACTGAAACCACCATGACTAGGACTAGGCCACAACGAATACAAGTCGCAGTGGTGCAAGTCGTAGAAGGGGAGGTGAGCGAGTGAGACGCAGAGCTGCCTCCAATCCAAGAGCAAATAGATGAGATAATTCAGGCCCATGAAGACACAGCCAAAGAGATCAGAGAAATAAAAAAAGCATTGGTGGCTCTAGTCGCCCAGGGGGCAGTCAAAAGCCCAACCGTTTCCACTGGACAACCACTAGGAGAGTCACAGGAGGCAACAGGAGAACCAATAGCCGCAGAACCACAAGTTGGCCCAAGGAATGTTGCATCCGAGTGTGCGTCACCACAACCATCTCATGCCACGAGGGAAGATGTTAAGCTTCTAATTTATACATATTTTAGCCCATTACATCACATTACACGCACGGTTTGTAGGCTTAAAAGACCCATCTAATGCGTGTTTTTTTATGTAGGAATGAGAGAGAGAAGTCATGAATTTGTTGTTAAAAGGGTCCTTTGGAACCACATTGAAGACACTGAAAAGAATTCCTGAAGAATCGCGTCAGAAAGACCTGGATTGGCCAGAAGAAAAGAGGATTTCAGCATTCATATCAGAAGGCCACCAGGCGCCTGGCCATCACATAGTCGGGCGCCCGAAATTGGGAGAATTTCTGCTAAACTTACTAGACAAATCTGGAATTGACCAGCCGCTCGACCAACATTTGGTCGGGCGCCAGATATTCGAAGTGAATTTCATAAAAAACACAGTGGACGAATTAAAGTATGGTTGGGTGCCCGACCAACACCTGACCGGGTGCCTGACCAACGTCTGATGACCGACGTAAGTGCGCATTATGCAATCCAAGGCAGTTCGTGTTTTGTTTCTATAAAAGGACACCTTGGCATCCTTGGTAAGGTATCCTAGAAGAGTTCTAAGTTCGTAGGGAGTAAGGGAGATCATCATGGAGTGACCACAACTCCTAGGGTTTTTTTTTTTTCTAGTTTTTCATGTTTTTGTTTAGTTTTTCTTTAAATTCTAGTTAAAGTATAATAATGCTCGGCTAGAACCTCTTAGCTAAGGCTAAGAGGTGAAGCTTGTGAGTAGTTATCATGTTGAATTCGTTCTAATTCAAGTACTTTACTTAATTTTTGGATTTTTAAAGTTTTAGTTTGAATAAAAGTTGATATTTTTGGATGTTTTATGACAGTTCATTTGCTTCGGACATGAGTTCCTTGCAATTCTCTGAGATTATCATATTTGGATTGATTAGATTCAAATTGTAGTAACCCTAGAGCGTATCATAGTCCATTTGTTAGTGCACTTTTCTGTGGCATACTAGTGCACCTTGTTTGTCAATTACTTAGGTCAGTGGGTCTAGTGTCGGTTGAGCTTAATGAAGACGAAGAACGAAGACTCAAGACGGACTGGCTGCATCAAGGAAGAAGAAACAGGTAAAAGTGATGCCTTGGTGTGCCTTGCCTTGACCAAAACCTAACCCATAACCTCTTAGATGACTTGCACCACCTAGGTATACCTTTAGTCATCATCATTAGTATTAGAACTCCATGAAAAACATGATAAATTAGACTAATTAAAGAGGTGGAAGCTGCTGCAATAAAAAAGGCTCAAACAACAGTTTTCAATAGGACTCCGATCAATCGGACAGGTTTTCCGATAGGACTCCGATCGATCGGACAGAAATTCCGATCAATCGGAAATTGTCCCAGAAAAAATTGAAAACTCACTGGACATATTTCCGATCAATCGGACAGTCTTCCGATCCATCGGAAGGGGCCGTCCGATCAATCGGACAGTGTTCCGATCAATCGAAATTTCTTCCAGAGACTTCTCTGGATAGATTTCCGACCAATCGGACTTGTCTCCGATCAATCGGACTGGGCTCCGATCAATCGGACACTTTTTCCGATCAATCGGAGATGCGCGAATCTGCCCATTTTTTTACCGTTGGAAGAAAATCTATTTAAGAGGGAGATTCGATTTCTGAGTAAGGAGAGGGAATTTTGAGGAGATAGAAGCCACCATTGCTAAAGATCATTAGAGGCTCTATCCCAAACCTAAAGCAAGTCATTCTCCTTGTGTTTTCATCACAAGCTTGGGCCATTCAATGGCATCTTGAGAATGGACTTGTTCCCTCTTGATTCCTAGGGTTTAGACACCTTGATGATAGTTAAATCCTTTATCTAAACACTACCTAGGAGTCCATTTAGGTGCATTCCTCTAGGAAACCCGTTTCCTACCATTTGTAGAGGTTTCACCATTCCCTAGCACCTTAGGCATCTCCAATGGAGCATCACATGCAAGGTAGCTGATCTTGGAGCTGAAGCCTTGGCAAAGTAACGGCGTCAACGATCGGGGGAGCACAAGGGGAGCTGATTCAAGCACGGGAGAGCGAGAAGAAGCAACCCAAGACGGCGCAACAAAAGGCTCAATCTGACAAGTAAGGTTGTCTTGTTAAGAGTCCATCCACTCAATTCCCTGTGGGAGTTGAGTGTAGAGTTTGTTTGACAAACTCGCCCCGGGGTCGTTAGCCGATCCTTGGCCTATTAGTTGGGCCTAAAATCTAGGGACGTCAGCCGTTCCTTGGAACGTTAGTCGGGCCTAAAACAAAGTCTCCAAGGGGGAGCCACCAACACGGGTGCAAACGTGTAGGTTGGGAGGAACCTGTAAACTCCCCGGTTGGGTGGATCCGAGTTAAAACACCTTGGTTGGGAGGAACCAGATTTAAACTCCCTAGTGAATGCCGGTGTGCTCAAAGGGGTTGAGTACTTGAACCGGGAGTGGAGTAGACAAGTAGTCGAACCACTATACATCGTTGTGTTTGTGATTGTTCTTGAGCACATTTCTCTTTATGCATTATGCTTAATTGATTAATTATGAATGCTTAGTTAGGAATGTATGCTAGGCACTTGATAGGCACATCCACACTCACAAGATGTACTTTCACTACCTCATGTTGACTTGAGCATTTCTTGATCCATCCTCTCTAGTCCACATGAGTTGATTAGACTAGGTTGTTAATTGCTTTATCTTTTGCTAGTCTATTAATTGGACCCACTTAGGCTTGGAAGCAGAAGTGTTTGTCGCTTACGTAGTTTAATTTGTTAAATCTGATAAGTAGGCGAAAAGAATTTAAAACTAATCACCCCCTCCTATAGGTTTAGCCATAATTCTAGTTGCTCCTCAAGCTTCCGCACGCGTATGCGTAGGGTGTCGTGTTAGGCTACCCGACGCAATTTCAATTGGTATCAGAGAGGGTTGCTCTTCAAGGACATAACCGTCTAGAGTAAGATCCGATACCAGAGCACTAGCATCATGTCTAACCGAGATGGGAGTACCACCAACCGTCCACCCTTCTTTGACGGGTCCAACTATGCTTATTGGAAGGCGAGAATGAGAATTTTTCTCCAATCCATGGACCGTCTGGTGTGGCTTAGCACACAAACTGGATATACCTTGCCCACCGAGCAAGTGGAGGTTGATGGGAAAAATATTGTCATTCCCAAAGATGATTCCAAATGGGATGACATAGAGAGAGCTCAATACATGGCAAATGCCAAAGCTCTCAATGCGATTTGATGTGCGGTTTTCCCGGAAGAATTTCAGCGCATTCTCACATGCGCAACTGCAAAAGAAGCGTGGGATATACTTGAGGTTACCCACGAGGGAACTAGCACAGTAAGATGCTCGAAGCTTCAGCTCTTAACCACCAAATTTGAAAACATTAGGATGGAAGAGACTGAAACTTTCATGGAGTTTTATACTAAATTGTCAGATATTTGCAACTCCATGTTTGTCTTGGGGGATCGGGTTCCGGAAGGAAGGATTCGTAGAAAAATACTTAGGTCCCTCCCGGAAAGATTTGACTCCAAGATAGTTACCTTAGAGGAGTGTAGAGACATGGATAACATGAAAGTAGAAGAACTCATAGGTTCCCTACAAACTCATGAACTACACTTTAAGGCCCCCTCTAGGAAGAAAAACGTCGCCCTAAAATCCTCTCACAAACATAAGAAAATTAAGAGTGAGTCGGAGAAAGATAGTGATGATGAGGATGATGAGGAAGAAAAATTAAACAAAAAATTCAAGAGATTCCTCAAATTTGATAGAGGGAATAGCCGTGACAAGAAGGACAAGAAGGGTGATAAACATAAAGGGAAATCATCCAAACCTTCATCCGTCCGATGTTACGGTTGCGGTCAATGTGGCCATATTGCCCCGGACTGTCCGGAAACGCCTAAACCGAAAGGTAAAAAGGCAATGGCTGCCATGTGGGATAATACGGAGGAGTCGGACTCCAAATCCGATGACTCCGCTAGTGATGGGAGCCAACATAATGATCTAGCTCTCTCGGCTTCCACCACTACCCCTCTTCCCGCTTATCTAAGAGGGGATCCCAACCGCTATCCCTTCTAGGAGTAGAAGGAGTTCCCAACCCCTCACCTCATGCTACATTTTATGAGGGTGTTGAGGATATTAGTTACCCTTAGGCTAATCAAACTAAACATAGTTAGTAAGGGTAGCTAGAAATGCTTAAATAGGAAAATTTGAGGATTTCAGCCTCATTTATGTGTGTATATGCAAATCAGAGGATTCAAGCCTCATGAGCCCAAATTTTGGTAATTTAGCCTTGCTTTTATTTGATACATTTGCTTGCTAGATTATCACCATGCTTAGATTAGTTAATCATCTTGAGTTTTATGCTTCATTGTATGCTAATCTTTGCTTAGTATTGGTCTTGATATACCAATAGGGGAGGTTGGTTGATTGGGCTATAAACCCTTGAGCTTTAATGCTTAGTGTATATCATAGATGACCAATTAAGCATGATTAACTATGCTTAGATAGTTACATTTTCTTGTTAATCATGTTCTTTAGCATGCTCCATGATTTTATGTTCATGCACCCTATACTCTCTCTAGTTAGCATGTGCTTATAGTTATAACTGCGACATACTATCTTCTCTTACCTTAACCTTAATTGATATATCATCAAGGGGGAGAGAATAGTTTATCAATTGCTAATAAAAAGGGGGAGAAAGATCAAGTCCCACCAAAACTAGTTTGCTATGTTTTGTGATACAGGGATTGACAGGTTATGGGGGAGCAAACTGAAGAGGAGCTGCTTAGATTAGGCATGTCAAGAGTCCTGTATTTCATTTTATATCAATGTAATCTCTTGCACATGTATTTGTTTTGGTAGGTTAGGTTTTTGTAAGTAATTGACAAAGGGGGAGATTGTTAGTGCACTTTTCTGTGGCATACTAGTGCACCTTGTTTGTCAATTACTTAGGTCAGTGGGTCTAGTGTCGGTTGAGCTTAGTGAAGACGAAGAACGAAGACTCAAGACGGACCAGCTACATCAAGGAAGAAGAAACAGGTAAAAGTGATGCCTTGGTGTGCCTTGCCTTGACCAAAACCTAACCCATAACCTCTTAGATGACTTGCACCACCTAGGTATACCTTTAGTCATCATCATTAGTCTTAGAACTCCATGAAAAACATGATAAATTAGACTAATTAAAGAGGTGGAAGCTGCTGTAATAAAAAAGGCTCAAACAGCAGTTTCCGATAGGACTCCGATCAATCGGACAGGTTTTCCGATAGGACTCCGATCGATCGGACAGAAATTCCGATCAATCGGAAATTGTCCCAGAAAAAATTGAAAACTCACTGGACATATTTCCGATCAATCGGACAGTCTTCCGATCCATCGGAAGGGGCCGTCCGATCAATCGGACAGTGTTTCGATCAATCGAAATTTCTTCCAGAGACTTCTCTAGATAGATTTCCGACCAATCGGACTTGTCTCCGATCAATCGGACTGGGCTCCGATCAATCGGACACTTTTTCTGATCAATCGGAGATGCGCGAATCTGCCTGTTTTTTGACTGTTGGAAGAAAATCTATTTAAGAGGGGGATTCGATTTCTGAGTAAGGAGAGGGAATTTGAGGAGATAGAAGCCACCATTGCTAAAGATCATTAGAGGCTCTATCCAAAACCTAAAGCTAGTCATTCTCCTTATGTTTTCATCACAAGCTTGGGCCATTCAATGGCATCTTGAGAATGGACTTGTTCCCTCTTGATTCCTAGGGTTTAAACACCATGATGATAGTTAAATCCTTTGTCTAAACACTACCTAGGAGTCCATTTAGGTGCATTCCTCTAGGAAACCCATTCCTACCATTTGTAGAGGTTTCACCATTCCCTAGCACCTTGGGCATCTCCAATGGAGCATCACATGCAAGGTAGCTGATCTTGGAGCTGAAGCCTTGGCAAAGCAACGGCGTCAACGATCGGGGGAGCACAAGGGTAGCTGATTCAAGCACGAGAGAGCGAGAAGAAGCAACCCAAGACGGCGCAACAAGGGGCTCAATCCGACAAGTAAGGTTGTCTTGTTAAGAGTCCATCCACTCAATTCCCTGTGGGAGTTGAGTGTAGAGTTTGTTTGACAAACTCGCCCCGGGGTCGTTAGCCGATCCTTGGCCTATTAGTTGGGCCTAAAATCTAGGGACGTCAGCCGTTCCTTGGCACGTTAGTCGGGCCTAAAACAAAGTCTCCAAGGGGGAGCCACCAACACGGGTGCAAACGTGTAGGTTGGGAGGAACCTGTAAACTCTCCGGTTGGGTGGATCCGAGTTAAAACACCTTGGTTGGGAGGAACCAGATTTAAACTCCCTAGTGAATGCCGGTGTGCTCAAAGGGGTTGAGTACTTGAATCGGGAGTGGAGTAGACAAGTAGTCGAACCACTATACATCGTTGTGTTTGTGATTGTTCTTCAGCACATTTCTCTTTATACATTATGTTTAATTGATTAATTATGAATGCTTAGTTAGGAATGTATGCTAGGCACTTGATAGGCACATCCACACTCACAAGATGTACTTTCACTACCTCATGTTGACTTGAGCATTTCTTGATCCATCCTCTCTAGTCCACATGAGTTGGTTAGACTAGGTTGTTAATTGCTTTATCTTTTGCTAGTCTATTAATTGGACCCACTTAGGCTTGGAAGCCGAAGTGTTTGTCGCTTACGTAGTTTAATTTGTTAAATCTAATAAGTAGGCGAAAAGAATTTGAAAAGGTCCTAATCACCCCCTCCTATAGGTTTAGCCATAATTCTAGTTGCTCCTTAAGCTTCCGCACGCGTATGCGTAGGGTGTCGTGTTAGGCTACCCGACGCAATTTCACCATTGGCATGGTCGCTACTTCGAAGGCTACATATTCAACTTCTACATGCTTCATTAGAACTAGAATCTTATTCTTCCACTTGAGTGGGGATTGTTCGCATTTGAATGTTATATCTTCTAACTAGAAGAGAGATAGAACTTCAATTTTATTTGTGTTATGCTTGGATGAATGAATTCACATGAGGGATATCGCAAGTGGATCCTCGAAAGCTTAGTTCCGTTAATTACAGATTTTTAGAACTTTGCTGTTTTAAGTTAGTTTATGAACTTGAACTCCTTATTTAATTGATTTTGAAGTTGTTAGAATAACTTGAATTGTTTTACCTAATTTCCTGTGGATCGACCTCGATCTTACCGAGAATTATTACTACATCACAGCATTGCACTTGAGGCGAGTGAACAAGTTTTTGGCACCGTTGCCGTGGAAGCTAGGTTAAATGGTTCTAAATTGTTTTAGTGGATATAGAGTAGAAGTAGTTAGGTTTTACTGTGTTCCTAGAACTAGTTTTTCTGAATTTTAGAACTAACAAAATTTGTTTTATTTTGTAGGAAGTTCTTCTAGTTCAAGCAATTCGGGTATTATCCTTCCAACTTGAACTCTTTTAGTTTTTAGTTTTTATTTTCAGATTTTAGGATTTATGATTAGTTTAAATTTTGGATTGTGTGGTTTACGTCCAGTTGGGAACGTGACTATAAAAATCGTCTCCAAACCGAAGGTGGTTTAGTTGGACCACTCTCTGTTCATAGATAAGTCCGAAAATCTATAGAACATCGTGAAAATTTGGGAAGTATGGATCAAATTCCATTAGGGAATCCTCCCCACCCTACTCTAATGACAAATGTAAATCATGAAAGAGTAGGAGAGATGAGGTGCACAATGCTCCTCCAATGAGATCTTTACTGGGATTACTTACAACCGGCCCGTACAACTACATCCCTCGTGCAGCGGTCTTACCACCAACCGGTGGAAATATCGATATAAAGCCTGGTGTAGTTCAACTCCTACCAAAGTTCCATGGGCTAGACTCTGAGAGCCCATACTTACACTTAAAGGAATTTGAAGAAGTGGTGGCTACTTTACAATATGCGAATGTCTCAGAAGATGTCATCAAACTTAAACTTTTTCCCTTTTCATTGAAAGAAAGAGCCAAGAGTTGGCTCCACTCTCTTAGACCATACTCGATAGGGTCATGGAATGAGATGACTCAGGAATTCTTGAAAAAGTTCTTCCTAGCTCATAAGTGGAATACCCTTCGAAGAGCTATAATGAACTTTTTGGTTAAAGAGAATGAATCATTCTTCCAATGTTGGGAAAGGTTTAAGGACCTCCTACTTGCTTGCCCACATCATGGCTACAAAATTTGGCGAATCATAAATTTCTTCAATGATGGATTAAGTTCCAATATGCGCCAATTCGTAGAGATGATGTGCAACGGTGAGTTTATGTGCAAAAATCCAGATGAGGCTTGGAGTTATTTGGATATGTTGGCTGAGAATGCCCAATCATGGGATACCTCGGACAAATCTACTAACCTCAAGCCTCCTCAACAAAAAGAGAAAGGAGGGTTTTACATCCTTAAGGAGGAAGATGATGTGAATGTAAGGCTAGCTAACCTCACAAGGAAAGTTGAGGCCATGGAACTTAGCAAGAGTGAAGTTACAAAGCCAACTGAAGCTATTGAGAACATATGTGGAATTTGTGCCACTACTATACACACTACGCAAGATTGTCCTACAATTCCTGCTTTTTAAGAGGTGTTACAAGAACACGCAAATGCGACATATGGATATCAACGGCCTTTTAATGGACCGGTAGGTAACATGTACAACTCTACTTGGAAGAACCACCCAAATTTCAGTTGGAAGAATGCTCCCATGGGCAATCCTACCAACTCTCAAGGAGGGCCACCCATGCAAAATATAGCCCCACCTCAATTCTGATTGGAGGATACTTTAAAGGCGTTCATGTAAGGGCAAATGCAAATCAATCAATCAAATCAGCAAATGTTCCAAGAGCTTAAAGTCTTGGTTGATGAGATTAAGGGACGCTTGAATGCTAGGGTATGGACCTTTCTAGCCCAACCTTAGCCTAATCCAAAGTAAGTACATGAAGTAAGCATCCCTAATCTTCCTAACCAACATATGGAGCAAGACAAATCCGTCACCACTCTTAGAAGTGGTAAGCAAATTGACAAATCTATTCCGGTAAAGGTCGACAAGCCTAATGATCCGGTAAATTCTGAGGATGAGGATGGATCCAACTCAGCTCCACAAGAAACGAAACACGTTTATAAGCTCATAGCATCATTCCCTTCGAGATTGGTTGCTCCAAAATCTCTCCCAAACTCTCATGATATTTTAGAGATTTTCAAACAAGTTAAGATAAACATTCCATTACTTGATGCCATTAAACAAATCTCCTCTTATGCCAAGTTTCTAAAGGACCTATGCACAACCAAATGCAAATATAATGTGCAACAAAAGGCCTTTTTGAATGAGCAAGTGAGTGCCATTCGCACTCATAAGACCCCCCCAAAATTCAAAGATCCTGGTAGTCCCACAATTTCATGCATCATTGGTGACTACAGAATTGAATGTGCATTATTAGACTTAGGGGCAAGCGTAAACTTGATCCCGTACTCGGTATACGAGCAATTGGGTCTTGGTGAATTAAAACCCACCAAAATCATATTGTAACTCGCTGATAGATCGATCCATGTATCGAGAGGGATAGTTGAGGATATTTTAGTCCAAGTTAAAAAATTCTACTACTCGGTGGATTTTATCATCTTGGACATGCAACCGGTTATAAATGGTAGCACTCAAATACCAGTAATTTTAGGCCGCCCGTTCCTTGCTACATCAAATGCAATCATAAATTGCCAGAATGGGGTAATGTAATTGTCTTTTGGGAACATGACATTAGAGGCAAATGTGTTCCACCTTGACAAAAGGCATAGGGGTGTTGATGACGATGAGCTTTTCGAGGTAAACATTCTCAAATTTTTTGAAGAAGAAGAGCTCCTCCAACTTGAACCACTAAAAAGCTTGGAGACATGTTTGACACATTTCGAGGATTCTAAAGACCTCATCATTAGTGAAATGTGCAAGCATTGAATATTGAGAAACCGGCAGTTGGTACTAGCCGGTGGAAGCCCCATTTTGAAAGATTGCCACCAACCACATCAAAGCCCCTACCATCTTACATCAAACCGCCAAAGCTTGACTTTAAACCGTAGCCATTCGAGCTGAAATATGTATATTTGGGTCAAGAAGAAATATTTCCGGTTGTCATTGCCTCTCACCTAGGAAAAGACCAAGAACTCAAGTTGATTGAGCTACTTAAAGAGCATAGGGGAGCCATAGGTTGGACAATAGCAGACCTTAAAGGGATAGACTCTTCGGTTTGTACTCACCGTATACACCTCAAGGACAATGCAAAAATGACTAGACAGCCTCAAAGGAGATTAAATCCCAACATGATGGAGGTTGTCAAAGCCGAGGTGTTAAAGCTACTAGATGTGGGTATCGTCTACCCCATCTTGGACAGCCAATGGGTGAGTCCTACCCAAGTTGTTCCTAAGAAGTCTGGTATTACCATCATAGAAAATGCCAACAACGAGCTTATACTGACTAGAGTGACCACCAGTTGGCGTATGTGCACAGATTATCGGAAGCTAAACACGGTCACTAGGAAGGACCACTTCCCTCTCCCATTCATGGATCAAATTTTGGAGATTTTAGCAGGTCACTCCTATTATTGCTTCCTGGATGGCTATTCTGGCTACAACCAAATTGAGATAGCCCCGGAAGACTAAGAGAAGACTACCTTTACATGCCCGTTTGGCAACTTTGCATATCGAAGGATGCCAGTCGGACTATGTAATGCACCTGCCACATTCCAACGATGCATGTTGAGTATTTTCTCAGATATGGTGGGTGAGTTTCTTAAGGTATTCATTGACGATTTCTCTTTTTTCGGTTGTACTTTCGAGGAGTGCCTAAATCACTTGAAGTTGGTCTTGACAAGGTGAGAGGAGAAGAACCTTGTCTTAAATTGGGAAAAGTATCATTTCATGGTACAAAGATGAATAGTCCTTAGACATATCATCTCGTCCAATGGAATAGAGGTAGACCGGACCAAAATCGATATAATTTCCAATCTACCACCACCCAAAAGCATACTGTTCGCTTGCCTCAAGTGCAAGGCTGCGATGTAGTAATAAAACTCGATAAGACCGAGGTCGATCCACAGGGAATTAGAAACAACTTTCAAACTATTCCAGCAACTCAGTTTTGCAAGAAATAAGATTCAGTTGAGTAATTAAACTAAAACAGAAACTTAATGGAAAATCAGTGATTTAAGGTACTAAGGCATTCAAAGATCCACTTGTAGTAATCCCATGTCAATCCAATCAATCCAAGTAGAGAACACAACTAGATTTGAAGTCTTATCTCTCATCTAGTTGGCAAATAAAGCATTCACACACATTCAATCCCATTCAAGTTGAACTTCCAAGTTCTAGTCCCATTCAATCAATGTAGAATTCAAAATCATAGCCTTCGGAGTAACAGCCATGCCTATGGACTATGGCCTGCTCAAGGATTACTATAATTTGAATCTAAACAAGCATCATATGATAATCTCAGAGAATTGCAAGGAATTCATGTCCGGAGCACATGAACTCTCATAAAACATCTCAAACTACCAACGTAAGAACTAGAATATGAAAAATCCAAACTTGAATTGAAAATTACTTGAATTAACTTGAATCAAACATGAAATTAGCTACAAGCTTCACCTCTCAGCCTTAGCTGAGAGATTCTAGCCGAGCATTGTCATACTACAGCTAGAACTCATAATAGAAAGCATAAAAACTAGAAAAATCGGAAATTGGAGGGTTGCTGACGCTCCACGACGACTTCCGTCCTCTCCCACGACCTTGCTTAGCTTCTCTGATGACCTAGGAAGAGCCCATAGGTGTCCTTTTATAGTGGGAGAGCCCCCTTGCGTCGGAAACATCCAGAAATTGCGTAAGGTTACGCAGTGCGCAGAAATTCTCGGAGCCGGATTTAGAAACTTCCTGATTTTTCTGCATGGCCGACCGGTCGGATTGGCCTGGCTGACCGGTCACGACCGGTCGGACTAGTCTATTGAACAGTCCAGGGAGTTCAATAGACTTCCCACTTTGATGACCGACCGGTCAAGACCGGTTGGACTGGGTTGGCCGACTAGTCACGACCGGTCGGACCTCAGTTGTTTCTTAGTCTAGCAAGCTTCCAGAGAGATGCCGACCGGTTGGCCGACCGGTCAAGACCGGTTGGACCAACTGGTCCTTCCAATGGTTTCCACAGGTGTGGCCGACCGGTTGGACGACCGGTTGGACTTGCCATTTTTCTTCTTTTTCTTCTTTTCTTTATTCTCTTCTCCCTCTTTCTTCTTCCTTCTTTGTTCCACCTTGGACCTTCATTCACAGGTTCTAAATGGTCCCTTTTTGGTCTCCAATTGAGTGAAGTCTGCTCTCATCCCTACAATCACAAAACACACATTAAATGGGCCTTTTAATCATGAAAAACATACATATAATGTCATTTAGTGGGCAATGCAATGTATAAATTGGAGGTTCAACACACCCCCCAACCAGCTTTTTGCTAGTCCCGAGCAAAACATGCGTGAAACAATTTCAAACCTCCAAACCCAACTCTCTTTCAGAAAACATGTTTCTACCCATTCCAAGATATACAAGTATAAAATTTGGAGAAACTAGGTGATAGAAATTGAAACCTTAAACTCTCAAAACATAATAAGTGTCTACATGAAATTCCCACTGATTGATTGATAAATAGAAGAACTGGAACAAATTCAACCTAGTGTGCATAGTGAAAGTTCATCTCATGAATTTCTGGGATCATCTTCTTCATAGATTAAGTAAACCAACGATTTTAAGGTGCACAGAGCAACAACAAGCCTATAACAGGAATTTGCCTTACCATCCTTCCGACGGCTTTCACACTACATCCCATTTCCGACTTTGGTTACGGTTCAACCATCCCCCGGTTGGTAATAGGTAGCCCTTTTCATAATTTTCCACCATTTTTTCTTCATTCCCGATTTCATCCTTTCTTTTCCTTTTTCTTTTTAATTTAGATAGGATTTTTAAAAATCCATATCTTTTGTTATTTTCCCATGGACAAGGATGGACAAAATACCCTGGCTTGGTTTCTCAACACCTTTAAATCAAAGTGTAGCTAATCCATAAATCACATAATCCTTTTAACCATGAAAATCGTGTAATGTGAACTAGGTGTAAAAAGTGTTCATATTTTCTATCAATCACAACAATAGGGGAACTAACATATAAAACCATTATGTTGGGAGAAATTCAAGACTTACAACGTCACACACTTCGTATCTCCTCTTCTTATACTCATATTATCTCGAATGCATGGAAATAAGGTTTTCTAAAAGAGTTTTGCAATTTTAGAAAATTCGAAAAAAAATTGCGCATATGAGGCTCGAAATGTTGCAACATGCTAGATGAAGAATCTCATCTCACCCCCCAACCAATTTTTGCATTATCCTCAATGTAAAAAGATATGCAATGAGCATGAACATGAGAGCAATGGTAAAATATGAGAGAGTGAGAACAGTAGTACCTGAGAGAGCGATCATGGAAGTCTACAACCCAACAACTAAAACCTACTAAAACAGTAAAACTAAATAAAACTAAACCTAATCTACGGAAAGCAATAAAGATAACTAACCCGTCCTTGTAAAAAGAGGATCTCCATCAGACTAGGAGATCGATTATCATTATAACATCCAAAAGGACAAAGTTGAGCAGGATCATCAAGTGGTGTAACAAATTTTTCAGTAGAACTATCCACCATCCTGCTTTGGAAAGTACATTAGTGACATCGATCATTCTACCCCATTAAAAATCCTGCTGAAAAATTTCAGCGGGTTCTTCAACAAAATTGTCACATGTACTAGGAAAGGAGAATTTCATTGGTTGGAAATCATTGAATATGGATCTCCTTTCCTTCTTGTCTGGGTGAAAATTATTCAAATACGGATCATTCAAGAAGTGTTCTTCGGTTTGAACAAACCAAAGAGATGTGGAGACTTGTATTTCTTCTTCACAAGTCGATATGATCTCCACAAAATCAGATTTCACCAGTGCTTCCACAATTGAATTTTCAGTTTGGTGTTCTGTGGAAGGAACCTTTTTAGGCATCGGGGAGGTCTCTCTCAAAGCATGTACAATTCCTGAATCATGGGATCATCACAATCCTCAAAGTACGTTAGGCACTCCTCAAGTGTATAAGAGACCTCATCAGAGGTAATTTTCAGATTTGGACCCTTTACGTCTTCCTCCTTCTCAGAATTTTGTGTAGGTTGGAGTGGGTCCTCAACCTCTACACTTTCAAAAATTGGCCTCTCTGTAGGCAAATCAAGCACCAACTCTTCCAAATCCTGCACAACAAATTTATGTAAATCAGAAATTGGTGACTTGTCAATTGAATTTTCAAAAATTGACACTTCCAAGGTCTTAAGAAAATGAGAATTAGATTTATCCTTAGAATGTGTCAAATATGTCTCCAAACTTTCAGGTAGATCATGTTGGGAAAACCCCCCATCATCCATGGATTCTATCATGTTTACCTCATGAGGACCATCATTGTCGTCCCAATCCTCAAAGGGATCAAAGCTAACAACATCTAGAGGGTCAAAATTCTGCCTTAAAGCGAACTCCTCTTCCACGATTGAATCAATCAAATCAACCTCGTGGATATCATCATCATCCCTATGCCTTTTGCCCAAGTGAAACACATTCACCTCTAATGTCATGTTTCCAAAGGATAGTTGCATCACCCCATTCCGGCAATTGATGATTGTGTTTAATGTGGCAAGGAATGGGCGGCCTAATATCACCGGTATTTGAGTGTTAACGTTTAAAACCGGTTGTGTGTCCAAGACGTTAAAATCTACCGGGTAGTAGAATTTGTCAACTTGAACTAGAACATCCTCAACTATCCCCCTCGGTACACGGATAGATCTATCAGCGAGTTGCAACGTGGTTTTGGTGGGTTTTAATTCACCAAGACCCAATTGCTCATATACCGAGTATGGGATCAAGTTCACACTCGCCCCCAAATCAAACAAGGCACGCTCAATCCGGTAGTCTCCAATGATACATGAGACAGTGGGACTACCGGGATCTTTGAATTTTGGGGGGGTCTTTTGAGTGAGAATGGCACTCACTTGCTCAGTTAAGAAGGCCTTTTGCTGCACATTATATTTGTGTTTTGTTGTGCATAGGTCCTTTAGAAACTTGACATAAGAGGGGATTTATTTAATGGCATCAAGTAAAGGGATATTAATCTTGACTTGTCTGAAAATCACTAGAATATCATGAGAGTTTGGAAGAGATTTTGGGGCAGCCAATCTTGAAGGGAATGGTGCTACGGGCTTGTAAATGCGTTCCGGTTCTTGTGGGGCTAAGTTAGATCCATCCTCATCCTCAGAATTTACCGGATCATCAGGCTCATCGGCCTTCACCGGAATAGATTTGTCAATTTGTTTACCACTTCTAAGAGTAGTGATGGATTTGGCTTGCTCCAAGTGTTGGTTAGAAGGATTAGGAATGCTTACTTCATGTACTTGCTTTGGATTGGGCTGAGGTTGGGCCGGAAAGGTCCCTTCCCTAGCATTCAAGCGTCCCTTAATCTCATCAACCGAGACTTTAAGCTCTTGGAACATTTGCTGATTCGTTTGATTGATTTGCGTTTGCCCTTGTATAAACGCTTTCAAGGTATCCTCCATTGAGAACTGAGGTGGGGCCATATTTTGCATGGGTGGCCCTCTTTGAGAGTTGGTAGGATTGCCTGTAGGAGCATTCTTCCAACTAAAATTTGGGTGGTTCTTCCAACTCTCATTGTACGTATTACCCGCCGGTCCATTGAAAGGCTGTTGATACCCATATGTGGCATTTGCATGTTCATGTAATACCTCTTGAAATGCAGGAATTGTGGGACAATCTTGCGTAGCGTGTAAATCGGTGAGACAAATCCCACATATGGTTTCAATAGCTTCATTGGACTTTGGAACTCCACTTTTACTAAGTTCCATAGCCTCAACCTTCCTTGTGAGGTTGGCTATCCTTGCATTCACGTCGTCTTCCTCCTTAAGGATATAGATCCCTCCTTTCTCTTGAATAGGCTTGGGGTTATTGGGTTTATCCAAGGTATCCCAAGATTGGGCATTTTCAGCCAACATGTCCAAGTAACTCCAAGCCTCATCTGGATTTTTACTCATAAACTCGCTATTGCACATCATCTCTACAAATTGGCGCATATTGGAACTTAGTCCATCATTGAAAAATTTTATAATTCGCCAACTCTCATAGCCATGATGTGGGCAAGCAAGTAGGAGGTCCTTAAATCTCTCCCAACATTGAAAAAAAGATTCACCCTCTTTAGCCGAGAAATTCATTATGGCTCTTCGAAGGGTGTTCGTTTTATGAGCCGGGAAGAACTTTTTCAAGAATTCCCGGGTCATCTCAACCCATGACCCAATCGAATGTGGTCTAAGAGAGTGAAGCCAATCTTTGGCTCTTTCTTTCAATGAAAAGGGAAAAAGTTTAAGTCTAATGGTATCTTCTTAAACATTGGCGTACTGCAAGGTAGCCACCACTTCTTAAAATTCTTTCAAGTGTAGATATGGGCGGTCAGAGTCTAGCCCATGGAACTTTGGTAAGAGTTGAATTACACCCGGCTTTATGTCAATGTTTCCCCCGTTTGGTGGTAGAACCACACAAGAGGGTGTAATTGCACGGGCTGGTTGTAGGTAATCCCGCAATGATCTCAGTGGAGGAACATTATGTACCTCATTCTCTCCTACTCCTTCTTGATTTGCGTTTGTAGTTGGAGTAGGGGGGAGGATTCCTTAAAGGTGTTTGATCCATACTCCCCAAACTTTCACAATGCTCTTGGTAATTTCGGACTCGTCTATGGACTGACAATGGTCCAACTAAGCCACCTTCAGATTGGAAACGATTTGAGTGGTTACGTTCCCAACGAGACATAAACCACTCAACAAAAACTACATTAGTCCTAAATCTTAGAAATCTGAAATTAAACTGAAAATAGAAAATCTGTAAAAAGCTAAGTTAGAAAGGTATCACCAGATGCGCTTTTAACTAGAGAAGAAATCCTACAAAACCAAACAATTTGTTAGTTCTAGAAAAAATCAGAAAACCTATCTACTTCTACTTCTACAGCCACTAAAACAATTTGAAAATCGTTATCTAAGTTCCCCGGCAGCGGCGCCAAAAACTTGCTCGCTCGGCTCAAGTGCAAGGCTGCGATGTAGTAATAAAACTCGGTAAGACAGAGGTCGATCCACAGGGAATTAGAAATAACTTTCAAACTATTCCAGCAACTCAGTTTTGCAAGAAATAAGATTCAATTGAGTAATTAAACTAAAACAAAAACTTAATGGAAAATCAGTGATTTAAGGTACCAAGGCATTCACAGATCCACTTGTAGCAATCCCATGTCAATCCAACCAATCCAAGTAGAGAACACAACTAGATTTGAAGTCCAATCTCTCATCTAGTTGGAAAATAAAGCATTCACACACATTCAATCCCATTCAAGTTGAACTTCCAAGTTCTAGTCCCATTCAATCAATGTAGAATTAAAATCATAGCCTTCGGAGTAATAGCCATGCCTATGGACTATGGCCTGCTCAAGGATTACTATAATTCGAATCTAAACAAGCATCATATGATAATCTCAGAGAATTGCAAGGAATTCATGTCCGGAACACATGAACTCTCATAAAACATCTCAAACTACCAATTTAAGAACTAGAATATGAAAAATCCAAACTTGAATTGAAAATTACTTGAATTAACTTGAATCAAACATGAAATTAGCTACAAGCTTCACCTCTCAACCTTAGCTGAGAGATTCTAGCCAAGCATTGTCATACTACAACTAGAACTCATAATAGAAAGCATAAAAACTAGAAAAACCGAAAATTGGAGGGTTGCTGACGCTCCATGACGACTTCCGTCCTCTCCCACGACCTTGCTTAGCTTCTCTGATGACCTAGGAAGAGCCCCTAGGTGTCCTTTTATAGTGGGAGAGCCCCCTTGCGTCGGAAACATCCAGAAATTGCGTAAGGTTACACAGTGCGCAGAAATTCTCGGAACCGAATTTAAAAACTTCCTGATTTTTCTGCGTGGCCGACCGGTCGGACGATCGGTGGACTGGCCTGGCCGACCGGTCACGACCGGTCGGACTAGTCTGTTCAACAGTCCAGGGAGTTCAATAGACTTCCCACTTTGATGACTGACCGGTCAAGACCGGTCGGACTGGGTTGGCCGATCGGTCACGACCAGTCGGACCTCAGTTGTTTTTTAGTCCAGCGAGCTTCCAGAGAGATGCCGACCGGTTGGCCGACCAGTCAAGACCGGTCGGACCAACTGGTCCTTCCAATGGTTTCCACAGGTGTGGCCGACCGTCGGATGACCAGTCGGACTTGCCATTTTTCTTCCTTTTCTTCTTTTCTTTATTCTCTTTTCTCCCTCTTTCTTCTTCCTTCTTTGTTCCACCTTGGACCTTCATTCACAGGTTCTAAATGGTCCCTTTTTGGTCTCTAATTGAGTGAAGTCTGTTCTCATCCCTACAATCACAAAACACACATTAAATGGGCCTTTTAATCATGAAAAACATACATATAATGTCATGTAGTGGGCAATGCAATGTATAAATTGGAGGTTCAACACATACGCGATGTGCAGTCCTTCCTTATACACGCTGGTTTTTATAGAAGGTTCATAAAGGATTTCAGGTGGATCTCTAGGCCCTTATGTAACCTTCTCTAAAAGGAGAACCAATTTAAGTGGAGTGTCGAATGTCAATTAGATTTTTCAAAGCTAAAAGACATGTTGACAACCGCTCCTATCATGCAACCACCGGACTGGTCCGTCCCTTTTGAGTTGATGTGTGATGCGAGCTGATTATGCTATTAGGGCAGTGCTAGGCCAAAAAAAGGATAAGAAACCCCACGTTATCTACTATGTGAGTAGGACCTTGAATCCCGCCCAAGTCAATTACTCGACTACAGAGAAGGAGCTCATAGTCGTCATTTTTGCCTTGGACAAATTCAGGCCTTACTAATAGGATCCATGGTCATTATTTACATGAATCATGCGGCGCTAAAGCACCTTCTTTCTAAGAAGGATGTTAAGTCCTGTTTGTTTAAATGGATCCTACTCCTTCAAGAATTTGATTTGGAGATTAAGGACAAGAAGGGAGTAGAGAATGTGGTGGCGGATTATCTATCTCAGTCTAATTCTACCCAATTCTATTGACGAGTTACCTATTGAGGACTCATTCCCTGATGAGCAACTCTTTATTACTATGCATCCACCATGGTACGTTGACATAGCCAATTATCTTTCTACAGGTGCGATGCAGATTCATTGGACTACTGCAAGACAAATGAAAATTTTTAAGGGAAGTGCACAGATTTTTCTGGGATGAACCATTACTTTTTAAATATTACCTAGATCAAATAATTAGGAGATGTGTCCCTGATCATGAACATACTTCTATCACCTCCTTGTGCCATGATCAAGCATGTGGGGGTCACTTTTCTGCCAAGAAAACTACTGTGAAAATTTTACAGTGTTGTTTTATTGGCCCACTCTATTTAGAGACACCCACGAGTTTTTGCAGAGCGTACGAGCGCTGCCAGAAGCTAGGAGGGTTGTCCCGTCAGAATATGATACTCCTTACCCCAATTCAACATCTTGAAGTCTTTGACTGTTGGGGCATCGATTTCATGGGACCATTCCCCTCATCTTTTGGACATGTCTATATCTTGCTCGTCGTAGACTATATGTCCAAGTGGATAGAGGCGATTCCGTGTAGAACCAACGATCATCGTACGGTTCTGAAGTTCCTTAAAGAAAACATCTTGTCTAGATTTGGAACACCTCAAGCCATCATAAGTGATGGTGGTTCTCACTTTTGTAACAGGTCGTTCGAAGCCTTAATGAAGAAATATGGCATTACGCATAAAGTGAGTACCCCATACCACCCACAGACAAGTGGGCAAGCTGAAATTTCCAATCAGAAAATTAAATAGATTTTGGAAAAGACGGTGAGGCCGGATTGCAAAGATTGGTCACTTAGATTAGTCGATGCCCTTTGGGCTCACGTACCGCTTATAAGACACAGATTGGAATGTCTCCCTACAAACTTGTCTATGGAAAAGCCTGTCACTTACCCGTGGAACTTGAACACAAAGCCTATTGGGTGATTCAAGCATTGAATTTTAACACTGACAAGGCTAGCTCACTTCACAAACTCCAAATGAATGAGTTTGATGAGATCCGGAATGATGCTTATGAGAACTCGAGGATTTACAAGAGTAGGATGAAGGTCTTTCATGATAAACACATCTTTATGAAATCTTTCCATGAAGGTCAGAAAGTGCTCTTGTACAATTTCCGACTTCATCTTTTTTCAAAAAAATTGAGATCTCAATGGACCGGCCCATATTTTGTTAAAGAATTTTTTCCTCATGGGGCTGTTTAGATAGAGAATACGGCTAATGGTAACTGTTTTAAAATGAATGGACGATGCCTTAAACCATTTATTAAGAAATTTGATTCGAAGGACATGTCTGTCACTCTGAATGATCCTGTGTATTAGGATGATTGATCTCCTAGTCTGACGGAGGTATAGAGTAGATTAGGTTTTGTTTAATTTTCTGTTTTAGGTTTATTTCGTTAGTTGCTTTAGTTGCCGGAGTTGTAGACTTCCATGATCGACTCTATCAAGTGATCTTGTTTTCACTCTGTCACGCCCCTAACCCGGGGACCGGGCTCACTAAATTCCTGATCTCCTACCTTGGTGCCAACAGCCTCCGTAGTACCACATTCTCGGCTCCTAGCTCTCATGTGCCAGGTTCCGATCTTGGGATCCTACCAGGAGGATTTTCAGGGTAAATTTTTTTTTTGTACAGGAGCATAATCAAAACCATAAAACATCATCAAATATCCACTAATAAGTTTGTTGAGTACAGTACTGGAAAGGGAAATACAACATGAATCAGAAGTCCAAAATATCAGGTACATGAACCGCGCTCAACGCTGCTGACATGCTCTAGTACCTGCAGTGTAAACAAACGCGCATGAGCTTCCTACGAAGCTCAGTAGAGTGCGTGTGTATGCGTGTGATGCATATGACAAGTATACAGATATCAGAGTAAGCGAAAGTAGTAGAGGGCTAAGTTACTAAGTTTATGAATGCTATCAGCCATCCCAAGGCTATGCGATGCAAGGGCCTACATGGCCGAGTGTTACGTGCTAGAGATGCAATGCAAACATGTCAATCCTCAACTGATCCACATATCAAAATAGTTCTCATCTGGGACATCACCTGGGTCTAGTATACTCTAATATTGGCCGCCGCACATCACGCGCATAACCAAGCGAGTAGAAAAGACCTCACTATCCGCCTCGTCAGTGGTATGCCAATGCCCACCCGACTGGCTGATAGCGGACCCATTCCATGAGCTGGTCAGACTCGACCTAGCTTATAGCCCACTGCACCCGGGCGGATAAGGTCACACCCCTTTCCAACCGACCTAGACACAGTGGGCGGATAAGGGCACACGGGCACTCATGTTATCCACTTAGTCTCGACACTGGAGCATCCTACTGGTACCACAGGGTTTAGGGACTTTCACCCAAGGACATCCATAGCGCCCACGTACTAGAACAAGTTTCCAGTGTCCAATACTGCCAACCATGATGTGACTATGGTGGCCACCACCCCGATGCTACTAGGGTGTGAAAGCGATCGTGACATACATAATGCGAAATGCATGAGTCATACAATCCAAATCATGCATCAAACTTACGCGTACTACGCAATCATGTGGGGCGACCCTGTCTCACACGGGTCCCCTAAGTATAACAAGCCAACTAGCATATGCTATGGTTAATCATGATCCATAACAGGCATACAAATGATGCGTATGGGCATATGAATGAGCATGGTATTCATTATACTAAGCATGTTATCAGTGTGACATATCAAGCTAATCATACTAGCATGTTACCAAACATATCATGTAACATTGGCCTTAAAAGGCCCAATATATACGGAGAGTGGGACCCGGACTGGTGGGTCCCATTGGAAATGTAAAGGTCTTCGTGGCATAGCCCACTTGAGACCACATCAGCCCCATACTTGGGCCTGCACATACAAGATAGGCCGTCAAAATACGTGTACGGCATGGATAAAACATATACATCATGGTGGAGCTAATAGATACATCATGTTGGGACCCATAGGGTGGGCCACCTACTGGGCAGCATGGTACCCAACTGGTTCCAAGAAGTTTTGAATCAAGTAGATATTTGTGTTTTCTCCTTCATCCATATCCATGTGATCTTATGAACAGGTTGGATGGCAAATAAACATCACTGTAGAACCTGGAAAGGTTTCAATGTTGGAAATCATCATTTCCACTGTGGCATGGTCCACTTGACATTAGGATATGCTTAAATTTTTGGGCCCAACCACTTATGAATAGGTTGGGTAACAAATAAACATCATTGTAGGACTGGGAAGGTTCCAACGGTGGAGATCATTATTCCCACTGTTGTCCCGTGGCATGGCCCACTTGCCGTTTGGATATGCTTAAAATTTGGGCTCAGCCACTAAAATGAGCTGGGAAAAACATATGGACGGAATAGGTAAGGCACATACATTCTAGGTGGGCCCAACGAGTGGGGCCCATGGTGACACCCACAATGCTGCTTGGCAGCAGCGTCCCCTGGACGCTGTCTGTCCAGCGGTCCTTTTTTTTTGTCATGAACTCATCAAGTGGGGCCCACAGAAGTTTTCGATTAAGCTGATATTTTTTTTCTCCCTTCTCCCTTACATGTGTGAACTTATGAATAGGTTGGATCTCAAATAAACATCATGGTGGGCCATAAGAAGGGTTTCAACGGTAGGTTAACTGTCCCTATTGTTTTCTGTGGTGGGGCCCCCTTGAGACTTGGATCTGACTGAATCTTGGGGTCATGCCCTAAAATGATCTCCCCAAATGGATGGACGGTGTGGATACAGCACATGCATCATGGTGGGACCCACAAGTGGGCCACCAACTGGCCTCAGCAGCCAGCGTACCTGGACGCTGGTGTGCCCAGCGTCAGAGGCGCCCTTCTTCTTATATTTTCTTCTTTTTTTTTGGTTTATCTAAGGTTTTCATCGAGTGGGGCCCACATAAGGGTGATCCACTCCATCTATCAGCTGGGCCATCTCATTGTGGGCCCAATGAGCCCAATATTGGGTATGCAAATCGATCTAGAAACATTAAGGTGGGCCAAATGATTTCTGACAGTAGAAATCATTGTTTCCACTGTTTTATGCGGTGCGGTCCGCTTAAGATTTGGATCTGGCTCATCCTTGGGCCCTGGCCCTAAAATGATATGGGAAAACAAGTGGATGGCGTGGATGGAACACAAACATCAAGGTGGGTCCCACGAGTGGGCCACCAGCTGGCCTCACGAGCCAGCGTACCTGGACATTGGTACGCCCAGCGTCAGAGGCACCCTTCTTCTTATATTTTCTTCTTTTTTTTTGGTTTATCCAAGGTTTTCATCGAGTGGGGCCCACATAAGGGTGATCCACTCCATCTATCAGCTGGGCCATCTCATTGTGGGCCCAATGAGCTCAATATTGGGTATGCAAATCGATCTAGAAACATTAAGGTGGGCCAAATAATTTCTGACAGTAGAAATCATTGTTTTCACTGTTTTATGCGGTGCGGTCCGCTTAAGATTTGGATCTGGCTCATCCTTGGGCCCTGGCCCTAAAATGATATGGGAAAACAAGTGGACGGCGTGGATGGAACACAAACATCAAGGTGGGTCCCACGAGTGGGGACCCCATTCACCGTCGCATCCTCAGCACGCTGGACAGTTCCAGCGTCCTGAACGCTGTGAACGTCCAGCGTCTGAGCACATTTTTTTTTTTCTCTTCTTAGTTTCTTTCAAGTGGGGCCCACTTGGGGACGATCCACCCCATTCATCATGTTCCCCAGCTCATTGGAAACCTAATAAGCCCAATATTGGGAGGTGATTTGGTCCAGAAACATCACGGTGGGCCAAAGAAGTCTCAACAGTAGGCTTCATTAGCTCCACTGTTTTCAATGGTGTGGTCCACCTGAGATCTGGATCTTCTTCATTTTTGTTGACCATCCCTAAAATGGGCTGGAGAAACAGATGGACGGTGTGGATCAACTCATACATCAAGGTGGGTCCCACGAGTGGGGACCCTGTCCAACGCCCAAAAGGGCTTTTAGCCCACGTGCTGCTGGGCAGCAGCTCCTCTGGACGCTGTCTGTCCAGTGGCACCCTCTCCCTCTTTTATTTTTATTTTTATTTATTTATTTATTTATTTATTATTATTATTATTATAAGAAGGTGGGGTCCATTCATGGATGATCCAGTCCATCCATCTCATTGCCCATCACAAGGTGGGCCCAAAAGAAAAAGGAAAATGGAAGGAAATTAAGAAAATGGATAGGTTTATGTCCCTTGCACTCACCTTGATGGATGGTTGGACGGTTGGATTGGATCGGGTTGACGATCGGATGATCCGGACGGTCCGGATGATGGTTGGGGCCCTCCAAGCTTGGATCTCCACCCTCAATCTCTCTAATCTCTCTCTTCTCTCAAATCTCTCTCTTCCTCTCTCCTCTCAAATCTCTTTCTCTCTCCTTTAGCTATTGAAAATATGGAATGAGCTCTCCTCTCCCCCTACGTATGGACTTGTATGGGGGAGAGAGAGAGAGAATGAATCATGGGGTCATGATGGTGCATGGGAGGGGGGTATGGGAGGTATGGGTGAGAGTTGACTTTGGGAGGAGAGAGAGGGATGGGGGGTATGGGGTGTGTAGAGTAGGGGTATGGGATGGGTATAGGTGAGAATGATGGTGATGGATTTGACATGATCTTGAGATTTGTGCAAGTGGGGCCCACGCCACACGCGCGTTGTGCGGCCCATCTTGGATTACGAAATCGATCATAACTTACACACCGGGTATCAGAATGAGGCGTGTCACTCGGCGTTGGAATCGCAGCGCCTACGCGGTCGCCTGGGTATAGGTCTCGGGTCGCGATCAAGTGGGGCCCACGCGCGTTGTGCGGCCCATCTTGGATTACTAAAGTAGGGTCGCGATCAAGGCTCGCTAGTCTGGTCCATCCGGGACGTACCAGCACCGAAAATTAAGCGTACAGAGGGCAAATAAGGGTACGGGTCTTACACACTCTCTTTTATTTTACCATTGCTCTCATGTTCATGCTAATTGCATATCTTTTTACATTGAGGACAATGCAAGATTTGGTTGGGGGGTGAGATGAGATTCTTCATCTAGCAGTTTGTGGACATTTCGAGCATCATATGTGCAAATTTTTTCAAAATTTTCTGAAAATTTAAAACTCATTTGGAAAACCTTATTTCTATGCATTCGGGATGATATGAGTATAAGAAAAGGAGATATGAAGTGATGAATGTTACAAGTCTTGAACTACTTCTAATATAATGGTTTTATATGTGAATTTCCCTATTTATATGATTGATAGAAAATTTGAACGCTTTTACACCTAGTTCACATTATACGATTTTCATGGGCTGAAAGGATTATGTGATTTATGGATTGGCTAGACTTAGATTTGAGGTGTTGAGGAACCAAACTGGGGTACTTTGTCCATCCTTGTCCATGGGAAAATAATGAAAGATATGGATTTCTAAAAATCCTATCTAATATGTATAATGAAAATATAAGAATGATGGAGAAAATGGTGGAAAATTCCGAAAAGGGCTACCTATTACCAACTGGGGGATGGTCTACCCGTAACCAAAGCTGGAAATGGGACGTAGTGTGAAAGCGATTGGAAGGACGGTAAGGTAAATTCCTATCATAGGCTTGTTGTTGATCTATACACCTTGAGATCCATAGTTTAATTGATCTAGGAAGAAGATGATCCTAGAAACTCATGAGATGAGACATCACTATGCACATTAAGTTGAATTTTGTTCAAAGTTCTTCTATTTATCAATCCATCAGCGGGAATTCTATATGAACACTTTTTATGTTTTGAGAGTTTAAGGTTGCAACCTCTATCACCCAGTTTCTCTAATGTTTGCACTTGTATGTCTTGGAATGAATAGAAGTAGTGTTTCTGAAGGAGAGTTGGATTTTGGAAGATTGAACTTATTTCACACATGTTTTACTCGAGACTAGCAAAAAGCTAATTGGGGGGTGTGTTAAGCTTCTAATTTATACATATTTTAGCCCATTATATCACATTACACGCATGGTTTGTATGCTTAAAAGACCCATCTAATGCGTGTTTTGTGTATGTAGGAATGAGAGAGAGAAGTCATAAATTTGTTGTCAAAAGGGTCCTTTGGAACCACATTGAAGACACTAAAAAGAAGCCCTAAAGAATCACATCAGAAAGACCTGGATCGGCCAGAAGAAAAGAGGATTTCAGCATTCATATTAGAAGGCCACCAACGCCCAACCATCACATAGTCAGGCACCCGAAATTGGGAGAATTTCAGCTGAACCCGCTAGACAAATCTGGACCTGACCGGGCGCCCGACCAACATCTGGTCGGGCGCCTGATATTCAAAGTGAATTTCATCAAAAATGCATTGGACGAATTAAAGTATGGTCGGGCACTCGACCAATGTCTGGTGACCGACGTAAGTGCGAAATTCCTTACGCAATCCAAGGCGGTTCGTGTTTTTTTTTCTATAAAAGGACACTTAGCATCCTTGCTAAGATATCCTAGAAGAGTTCTAAGTTCGTAGGGAGCAAGGGAGATCATCCTAAAGCGACCGCAACTCCTCCAACTAGGGTTTTTTTTCTAGTTTTAATGTTTTTGTTTAGTTTTTCTTTGAATTCTAGTTGAAGCATGATAATGCTCGGCTAGAACCTCTTAGCTAAGGCTAAGAGGTGAAGCTTGTGAGTAGTTATCATGTTGAATTTGTTCTAATTCAAGTACTTTATTTAAAGTTTGGATTTTTAAAGTTCTGGTTTGAATAAAAGTTTATATTTTTTATATTTTATGAGAGTTCATGTGCTTTGGACATGAGTTCCTTGCAATTCTCTGAGATTATCATGTTTGGATTGATTATATTCGAATTGTAGTAAACCTAGAGCGTACCATAGTCCATTAGCATGGTTGTTACTTCGAAGGCTAAATATTTGACTTCTACATGCTTCATTAGAATTAGAATCTTATTCTTCCACTTGAGTGGGGATTGTTCGTGTTTGAATGTTATAGCTTTCAACTAGAAGAGAGATAAAACTTCAATTCTAATTGTGTTATGCTTGGATGAATGAATTCACATGAGGGCTATCGCAAGTGGATCCTCGAAAGCCTTAGTTCCGTTAATTACAGATTTTTACAACTTTACTATTTTAAGTTAGTTTATGAACTTGAACTCCTTATTTAATTGATTTTAAAGTTGCTAGAACAACTTGAATTGGTTTACCTAATTCCCTGTGGATCGACCTCGGTCTTATCGAGAATTATTACTACATCGCAGCCTTGCACTTGAGGCGAGCGAATAAAAGAGCTATCCCAGACAGTTGCAAACCTGATGTATCAGGAGAAAGAGAAGGAGAAGAGAGGGAAGTATGTGTACTGGGTGTCGTATTTCCCCGAGGTGGATGATATTCCATTTCCCCACCGCTTCAAGCGCCTTGATTTTCCATGATTCGATTGTAGAGGATCAATGGAGGAACACATGGCTCAGTTCATGACAATGATGGGCAACCTGTCGACAATCCCCTAGTATTGTCTTAGAATGTTTGGCTCGACGCTCACGAGCAAAGCATTCCAATAGTACATGTCACTACCTGCAGGGTCTATCAGAACTTGGGACCGGATGCAAGAATTGTTCATTTCTAAATTTTTCTTCACTGAATGGGAAGTCTCATTGATAGACCTAGCCTTAGTTTGTCAAAGCAAGGGGAGTCAATAGAGAAGTTTATCGACAGATGGGGCACTATAACGGCTCAATGCCGAGAATTACCTAGGGACCCTAAGCAAGTCAAGATGTGTACACAAGCCATGGACCCAATGATCTCGTTCGGTTTATCTAGACACAATTTCTCAACATTCTGAGACCTAGCAACAAAGGCCCATATGGTAGAGGGAGCCGCGCTGAGAACGCAGTTCAAAGTCGAAAGACCAAAGCGAGAGATCGGGAAGATGGTCACATCAAGTTATGTCGACAAAAGCAAAGCCTCAAAAGATCGAAAACGCCCACATCCAGAACACAAGATCAAAGGCAAACCAGCAGAAACTCAAGCCAGAGATAAAGGGCCACGAAAACCGAAAAAGATGATTTTTGTTGGACGGGTGTTGAGCTCTTAATTGTGCATATTCTAACCCCAATTCATCACTCATTATGCATGGATTTTATGTTTAAAGACTATTCTAATGCATGGATTTGTGATTGTAGGAATGAGAGGGAGACGTCACTAATTCATAGTTAAAAGAGTCACTTTGTATGCATTGAAGATCAATAGAACAAATGCCAAAAGGTGGAAGAAAGAAGCAAGAAAGAAAGAGAAGAGATAAAGAAGAAAATCTGAAAATTTGTTCTTAGACCTGTTTGTAGACCGGTCTAGCGCTAGACAGGTCGACAAACAGGTCGACAGTGTATTTTTTGGACTGTAATTTTCTCCTCTTAGACCGGTCGCCAGACAGGTCGAGAGTAGCCCAGAAACATAAAAACTCTCTGGACAGATTCTGCAGTTTTGAGACCGGTCGTGCAGCCGGTCGTCCACAACTCAGACTGGTCGTACGACCGGTTGTCAGCGTAACAGATTGCAGGCAAAGCTCCAATCTTCTCTGCGCAATTGCATAATTCCTTGCTAAATCTGGAATCTTCCGTGCCAATCTATAAAAGGGACTTCTCCTCTTCATACCAGGACATGCCAGGATGTGGGGATTGCTTGGGAGACGGATTCTACTTCGAGCTTTCTTAGTTTTCTTCCTATTTTAGTAGTTTTTATGTTTTTGAGGCTTTTAGTTCAAGGATGTTAGAGATGAACTAAAACCTCTTAGCTAGGGCTAAGAGGTGAAGCTTTTGATTTGTTTTTGATGGATTGATGCAACCTAGGTTTCCTTTTATGTTTTAATTGAAGAATTTTAGTTCAATATGAGTTTGAATCAAGTTCTAGTTTGGTTTTACTTTGATCTCTTGATGACTCCGGGCTCATGTGATTCTTAATGATTCTAAGCTTGGTAGCTTACCTTTTGAGCATTGTTTATGCTTGTGTAGTTCATTGATCTATCATTGACTCCGGGCATGGTAGATCCTTTGATTGCCTTGTGTACAATGGCCCAATTTTCATGTGGGAACTCATTCAACTAAAGTTCTTATCTTTTGTTATAATCTGGAATAGCTGTTTGTTGATTGATTTTGATTTAATTAGAGTTCTAATCATTAGTTGTAATCAAGTCTAGTGACAGGATTTGATGAAAGCTATGGTTGTGAATCTCAACTAAATTGGAAAGAGGCTTGGCCTACATAATTGAGTGTGCCCAAGGCCTGATCATTGATGTGGGAATTGAATCAATGAATAAGCAACTATTTTGGATAATTGTTGATTTAACCGCTCTATATTCCGATCGGATAGAGATATGAATTCGATTCCGATTGAGTTATGAGAGACCTAGTTGTGTTGATGCAATGAAACTTGTGTGGATCCTTGGCGCTCTAGTGCCTTTTAAGATTGAAATTACCTTACACATTCACTGTTTAAACCCAAATTGCTATTTTTCACTTTTAATTCTTAATAGGATCTTAATTACTAGTTATTTTAGACAAATTTTGAGAATACCCATTCATAAATCTCTGTGGGAACGATACCCGGTCTTTCCGAATTATTACTACTTCGCAACCCTACACTTGGGGAGTGAACAACGGGGCAGGGTAGAAGGACGCTATTCTTTTGACTTGGAAGACCTCGTTCTGATAATGAAACGACTAGTCGAAGAAGGGGTGCTATTATTGCTAGAACCGATTCGACCAAAGAAAGCAGGGCAAGTGGATGCCCCTAATTATTGTAAATATCACCGAATCCTAGGACACAAGATGGGAGAATGCCTCATCTTGAAAGGGAAAGTACCGAGACTGATCAACCAGGGTACTATTAAGCTAATGATAGAAGAAACCAGTCGGGTTATGTCAGCCGTAGTGACAATAGCACCTATGACACCACTAGTTCGTAACGAAAGACCGGTACAAACGACAATGGTACAAGCTATCGAAGAAAGGGAATTGGCAAGACACGACGTTGAATTGTTGGCAATTCGAGAGCAAATCAGCGAATTGGTCCAAGCCCATAGGGAGTTATCCAAGCAGATGGGAGAGGTTCAGGAGGCTTTAGCCATCTTGATCTCATAGAAAGCAACCCCCAGTATCGCTCTGCCTGTCCAACAGTTGGAAGAAGAAGCACCAGGGGTAGCTCGTAATGCAGTTGAAGTAAAACAATAGAACCACACCGAATAAACAACTGCACATATGTCAGATTCGAACTCCATGATTCCATACAAACTACTAGGTAATATCTCTTTCACCCTTCGTAACCTGGCTGTAGAGGTTCGCATGATAGAGCAATCCATTTCAGAAACACAGTCTCAAGCAGAAAAGTCAAGACACGAAACGAGAAAGAGGACATGGGTCGACGTAAGAAAGAACCCTAGGAACAAAAAACGACCAAATCCAAGATAGGGGACAGAGACCAAGGTAATGAAGACACAAGACAAGGGTAAAGAACCTCAAAAGTTGTAGCACATGACAATCAGTGAGCGAGACGAAAAGAATGGACCGTATACATTTGACATTAAAGACCTTGTCCCAATTATGGAGCGGTTAATTGAAGAAGGAAAATTGCGACTCCCAAAGTCTGTTCGACCAGCGGAAGTAGGATGCGTGGATGATCCCAACTATTACGAATATCACAAATGCATAGGCCATAAGACCGATCAATGCTTCATTCTGAAAGAAAACATATAAAATATGATAAATCAAGGCATCGTCAGTCTGAAGATAGAAGGGTTTGATAGAGCCCCGGCCAGTATAGTTTCAATAGATATCACTTAGGAAGAACGTTCGCTCAAGGACTCCATTTCCTAAGGGTTATAAAGTAGATGGGGATATACTTATGCTCGTTCATGCATCTATTTCATCTACATGCCATACTTCATACTCACTCACATGTTTACTCATATCATACTGTTATGTATATGAAAATAAAATGTTCGTAGAGCTTTTCTTAATGATAGGTACCATGGTCAAAGAATATCAGTGAACCGACTCCATGAATCATCAACATGACTTATTATATTCTTATCAAACCAGTCGAACCAGAAGCAAGTATCTCATAGAAAGTCTACGCGGAGCACAACATCCTCATATTATTATATCTTCATCGCAGCCTCTCTTATTATTATCTCGATATTCTGGCATCCCTCTGCTTAATAGAAAAATGCTTCAAAATTGATGGATTCATATATGGTTCTATATGAAAACAACAGGACATTCTATTATTAGCATTCTCTTCTACTTACGTACATAGTTCTGTACAAAGATGATCGAAACATCACTATATATATATATATATATATATATATATATATATATATATATATATATTCATCTTTCGTATTCTATCATGGATCTCCTCCTCACTATTGTATTATTCTTTTAATCTATATGAAGATAAGTCAAGGCTGGTGTTAGAACTGAAAATGCTTCAGGGACATTTTTGTGTATTATTGTTCTGGGGTTCTGAGTAATGGAAACATTCGTAGACAATCACAAGCATTCATAAAATGTACACAATAAGAGATATCGCAAGGAGAATTTTATTCCAGAGATTCTGAGATCTTGTACATTCCAAGCCATTTCTGGTACGAGCCCTTAATTACATCGAATGATCGATGACCCTTGATTAAAAGGTAGAAGACTAGTCAGCCGGGTCTATGGTCTTAGAGTTTGTGGTCATAGAGACATGTATTTATTTTGTTATGGACTGAACCATCTTTGTATTAGTCAAATGTCTATGTCCCATGTTTTGACCGGTGATCTGGGCTGAGACTATCAGGGTTTATGACTGAGAGGGATAACTCGAGGCCTGCGCCTGTCATGTTTGGATAGGTGACCTCGAGAAGTCTGATCTGCAGTTATGTATACCTGAATAGCCCAACCGATGGATGCCGTTTGAATGGGTAGGGCATCGACAGTTGTGTTGTGGCAGTTCATAGCAATTGCTTTGTAGAGAATTGGAACTCTTTGATATGGTTTATTGTGATAACCATAATCCCGTTTGTCTTGCTTTTGACCCTAATCGGGTCATATCTTAAAGTACATGTGAGTAATGATACATTTATACAGTCCTGGATGCTGGCGCCTTTCTTCCGAGAAGTTATTTCGTTCATCGGGTTGAATCGGGTCAAACCTCGAAGATACGCAATTTTGTTCATTTTAAAAATCCTGGAATGACCGTTTGACTATTCTATTACATCTGGAATGCTCGAAATACCCAAAATAGAATTAAACAAGGCTTGAAAAGACTTAAAATTGATTCCGCGCACTCTGAACGGGATCTAAAAAAATTCTAATTTTTGGGGTGCGCCAGACCTATTTTTCGGGTGCGCTAAAGTCGGAGTACCTAAAAATATGAAGTATTTGGTGTTGATTTTTAGAGTCTGCCAGACCTATTTTTCAAGTGTGCTAGTGTCGGAGCACCCTGAAAATAGATAAGTGGAGAAATGTTGATTTTTCAGGTGCTCCAGACCATTTTTATGGGTATGCTAGTGCACTTGAACAATTTTCTAAAGATGTCATGTTTTGTTGGTTTTATGCCAAACCTGCGGTGATCGGAGGTAGATTTCCGTTGTAGGATTCTGGTGATCAAAAAGGTATTCCGGTGGTCGAAAAGGGATTCAGGTGAACGGAAAGGGATTCCGACGAGGGTTTCCGGCCAGGATTTTGAATGTCCAGAGGGTAATAACTCTCTCTCTCTCTCTCAGTACGCATACAAATGAATAGTGCAGAGGGGTATTTATACCCAAAAATCTCAGAGGATTAGCCAATCATCATGTGACATGGCGCACCTTAAAAATGACTCATTTTTAGTTTGACACACCCTAAAAATGTCTGGAGCACCCTGAAAATAGTTAAAATCGATGTTTTGTGAAATACCTATTTTTCGGGTGCGTCGGACTCTGGAGCACCCTGAAATTAGGTATTTTTCGGGTGCTCCGGAGTCGAAGCACCCCAAAAATTGTCTGAGTGGACTTTGCTGAAATCACGTATTTTCTGGGTGGGACAGACGTATTTGTCGGGTGCGCTGACAAATTGGTTTAGGTTTCATGGAGTTTTACAATGCTGTATTTATTTGGTACGCCAGATCTATTTTCTAGGTGCGCCAGACTTTTGTTAAGTGAAAATGGTAAGTTTGAAAAATCTTGTATTTTATGGGTGCGCCAGAGCTATTTCGGGTGCGCCGGCAGCCGTTGTATTGCATTTCTGACTTTAATTACGATCTATATCTAATTTGTGGGGCCCACTTGGATGATGACTATTTATCCACTCTTTTAGTGGTTCACCTATATGCCCATGACCCAATTTTGGAACTAGTTTGGTCATTGTGCGACATGGGGCCCACCAAAAGTCTTTTTTGGGCCAATGTATGGTCTGGTGCACCTTACAATTTATGGGTGCGCCGGAGGTCTTAAGAACCCCCACTCTTTAATTCCCGTTCTAGCTTGAATTTGTAGGTGCGTTTGGTGTAATTTTGGAGGTATTCTGGACTGATTTTCTGGGTGTGCCCCCTCAGTATTCAATCAAAATTTGTTTTAATAAGTTGGATATTTTGGGACCCCAACAGATGCCCCTTCGGTGTGCTATGACGGATGGACAACCGTCCGTTGCAGCGCACCAGACTTCGAGTCCCCAATAAATATGATAGTTGTGATCATTTCCTCATTTCACTCTTCACTGTGCATTACCGAGCAGACTGGGGCACCCTTTTTTTCGCCAACGCACCCGTTTAAATCTCTAGCGCACCCAATTATTGGGTAAGTTTTGGGTTTTCTCCATTTTCGGGTGCGCTAGAGGTTGCGCACCAAGATTTTGAACTTGGGGAAAATTCTGGATAGATGGGTGCGCCAGTACTTGTGCACCCAAGCTCAGGACTTGGAACAATTTTGAAAATTTTTGGAATATGTGGGTGCGTAAGAGCTTGCGCACCCTGATTCTAGACTTGGAACAATCTTGAAAATTTTGGAATAAGTCTCGAACTTGATGAAAATATGCGAAGTTTGGAATATATGGGTGCGGCAGAATGTGCGCACCCTAATTCTGGACTTGGATGAATTTCGTAATCTTAGGTTTTCTGGGGTATGCCAGACCCTGCGCACCCAATCTCCGACTTAGATGAATTTTGGTATTTTTGGGCTTTCTGGGGTGCGCCAGAACCTGCACACCCAATCTCGGACTTAGATGAATTTTGATATTTTTGGGTGCGCCAGAGCTTGTGCACCCAATCTTGGACTTTAGTATTGGTCTGGCCCATAATCTTTAATGGTGGTTATAACACTCATGTCATGGCTTGACAAATCTCTTGTTATGGCACCAGAGATTGTTTACTCTAGGGTATATGAGATCAGACACCCCCTTGTGAGGATTTAAACATGTAGTTGTTGTTTCAAGTGGGTGTCAGGTCTCACTTACCCAAATATCCCGAGTTATTCCTAATTTCAGTTTTATGGCTTAAGTGATCAATCTAATTAAAGTTTAGGCATAACTTTACACGCTTTCCTTTGTCTCTAGACCGGTTTTAAATACGTTTGCATACTTCCTTTTCTTCATCGAATTACTATGATTCTCAGTTCGGGTTGCTAGTCTTGTTCTTAGCAGATAATGGTTAGGACCTGTGCTTCTCTGCGCACTGCCCGTGATTGCCTTCAACGGCTTCTCGACTCTCTCGATCAACCCGATACTTGGTCGTCTCTAGATAGTCAGCTTGACGAAGTAACTGATGCCTTATCTCGTCTGGATACTGATTCTCGCGCCATTCTGAAAGCTATTAAGAGTATCTCCCTTATGGCTTCTATCTTTGACGAGTATAGTGTAGATATGCTTGGCTTAATCGGCGACTTCCCTTTTCAAGAGGAGTTGGCGGTTCTTGAAGAAGCGGAGCCCCCCATGGCTACTTCTTTCTTCAACTTGCTGGGCAAGTATCATTCTCTGAGGAGAGAAAACTGGGTTAACAAGAGACGTCTTGCCACTATCCTTCCATATGTGGAGGCGGAAGTTCAAGACCGCCATGCTGGGAATTAGAGATCGGTGAGGGATGCCTGGAGGATCCGCGACAGGCTTGCAGTTGAAATTCCCGCTGCGAGGTGCCAAGTTAAGTTGGAATATCTGAACCTTGATTCCATATAGCAGTGCATCTCCAATCTGATGGATTTGATCTCCAAGGAGGTCCAGGTTCAAGCGAAGGTGGATATGCTAAAGGCTCGGGTTCTTCAGCTGCTGCAGGATTGAGATCTTTCTCTGATCATGGGGAGAAGGCCCCATAATTTTGTGTCACCTTGTGACAAATATTAACTTTTAAATGTTTCAAACAATTGACATGATGATCAAATTATTTTGAATTGTCCCTATAGTTGATGAATGATGATTAAACCCTTTTCTCTTTCTTCTTCCTTTCTTGTTTGTATGTGTGCTGATGATATCGGTTATGAATGTTGTCGCACTATTTCCTTCTTTGTTGGTTTGGGTATAATTTACTGAAGTCTTAGCTAATCGTCTGGCTTTCATCTCTTTCTTCTTCTCTGCTTGTACCCCTTGGGTCTCGTGAATGTTGATTTCTCTCTGCATAAGCATTCCTTTATTTTCTGGGTTGGATCTTTTTTTTGTGCTTTTGTAGATCATAATGGCTGGTAGTTCTTCAAAACATGGGCCTTTGAAAGCTGGCTCTTTGAGGGACGGTCCGTCTGGTTCTCCTTCTGTTCAACGCAAACGCAAGCAAGCTACGTCAAAGAAGGTTGGAAGACCGTCAAAGCAGAATCCCCAATGGTTTCATCCATTGAAAACCTTTAGTTTCTTCTAGTGCCTGTTGATGTTGCCGAAGTTCATTCAACAGAAAGTGTTTGTTTATAAGGTTATCCCACTTCCGAAGGATAGGGGAACACAAGAAGAGTGGGATGCGTGGTATGCCCCATGAGCTGGTTTTCGGACAGAAGATGATGTAGGCTCGGAGGAGGGTGAGGCTGGTCCATCTGTCCCCTTACAAACTAGTAGACGTTGTCGTCCGAGGGCGGCCGGCAGAGGTGCTAAGTATGAATATTTGGTCAAGCAAGCTCGTTCTAAGGCAGATAAGATGAAGATTGCCTAGTCTTCGTGCAAGCTGATGATACAGACATTGTCGATCCGAAATCCCTATACCAAGGAACACATCCGATATCCAAGGAATTTTCAGAGGTACCATTCTCTTTCGAACATCAATCCTTCGGACGTCAGTCGCACCAATTCTTTTTATGGCGTGGAGAGTTGGACATTTGCCCAGCGCCGTTTCTCAGTTACGCCGTGCTTGAAAATGGGAGGAAACAAATGGTGATGGAGGAGAAGGAGATGGTCTTTCTTGAGCCAAATTACAATCCTCACAGGCCATTTCCAAAGGATTATTTCGAGACTCTTTGCCAAAGATTCCATCATTTACGAGATACGGAAGTATGAGAAACGAGTGCTTATCGTACTCGAGGTCATTTGGCCGGTCGTCCGGGGTATGAAGCCTGGGCGAATCATATTCTGGAACGTCACGGTGATGTTCTAAGAGAGGTTGGCCTTTTCAAGGAAATACAAGCAACTTCTAGTTATTTTGTCGTGATCCCTGGGTTTTCAAGGGATTCTTGAACCATTGGAGCTCCATCACTAACTCTTTCCACCTTCCCTGCGTAGAGATGAGCATCACCCTGTGGGATATTGTTTAGATTGTAGGGCTTCCAATTAGGGGACAGATATATGACTGAATGGGTTCCTTGTGATATCGAATTGTCACGAAGAAGGAAGAGTATAGGTGGAGGTTTCTTTTCTGAGTCCTGTTATGAGCTATTCGCCGAGCTTCCACAGTTCATGGGCATCAAGGATAAGCTAACTTTGGAGGATTGGCTGGTTTATTTAAGCCATGGGTTAGAGTAAGTTTCATGACTTGCATTAATCTTTCTGTGTTATTCTGTTTCTTCTTCTGCTGACGATTCTTTATTCTTTTCAGCTTGGACTATTTAATGTATGACGAAGATCATGACGATGGCATGTATCTGAGAAGCCAAGATGGGGGAAAGGTTTCCTGAGCCAAATGATCTATCTCCCACATGTGAACTTGCCGGTTCCTTGGCATATTGGCTGAGTTCAGTCGCCTTGCCAGTTCTAAGGAGGCGGATAGTGTGAGAGTTTCTTTCTTTATCGTAGCGGGAGGTCTAGCCAATGGTCGTCGTTACGCCCTAGCCCCGGTTGTTTTGTGTTCTATCTACAGAGCTTTCAGATATGTCATCAGTAATAAGGAGCGAGCATCATATGGGATGACTTCTGCTTACTGCGGTTGGCATTACTTTGCCGGTTAGCTAGGTGTTTACTTCCCCTGGGTGTACGGCATCGAATCTGGGGGTTATATGTAGAGGGGTTACATCCCACTCCATTTCTTTCATAAAAGAAGAATGGTAGCATAAAACCTGACCACCGTGGGGGAGAGGATTGCTGACTGCAATTTAATAAACTTCTTTCACTTTCCCGGCACCAGCGGGGCTAACGATCAGCTACGTGAGGATACCGAGGATCTCGACTCGTATGAACCTGATTTCATCACTTCGATTCGCACGGGGTCCCTCTCTTTTAGAGAAGGTCTGGAATTCTGGAGAGAACCGTATTACCCGAGTTGCTTTGCTCGACAATTTGGCTACGACCAAGGAGTGCCGGAAACTTTAGAGCCGGTTACACGTGACCAGCGGGCGTATGGCACCGGGCCCATCAATTGGAAGTGGATGTGGCACCAGTTCTTGCTTTCCAGGACAGGTTGCAAGTTCATTATCCCGGGTACTAAACATATACAAGGGGCTACATTTGGTTGGATGCGATGGTGGTCCCATTAGTATTTTCTGATCCAGAATTGTAAGCTCGTAAGCGAGCCTGTCTTCAGTCACACCACTAATCATTGACCCTTTTCCTGCTGACGGGTTCATGTACGTGGCGCAATCTCTTCATCAGCCTTCTCTTCCGGGTGTACAAAAGATCGAAACTTCTTTAAATGTGACAATTGACTACGAGAAACCCGAACATACTCTTGAAGGCTGGGTAGCTTACGGTCAGCGGAACATAATGCAAGAGGACTCGGATCTCTCCGCAGTGGCTACAGAGTTGGATGTCGATGATGAAGATGACGTTAATGATGATGAGGATGGTGATGGTGAGTCCGCTTCAAGGGTCGGTGATACTACCGTGGGGACTGCTTCGACTAATACTCCGGGCAGTAATGAACAAGGTCGGCTGATTCAGGTCGATTTATCTCACCGATCAGTTCCCGGGGATAGCGATGATGAAATGCTGGTGAGATGGATAGGACCTTGAGTGAAAATTGCTCATCGTTGCTTAATCGTTGACGGTGGTAAAGACATTAATGAGATGCGAAAATCATATGCCGCTAACAAATTGTAAGAACAACTTTCTAGAGTCGTTGGAGATCCCTCGGCTGATAACATGGGTGAAGTAAGGGAGGAAGGGGAGATGAGCTCTCAGGCTAATCTGAGCGGAGATTACCCAACGGGGGAAGTTAATGATGATGAACCCATATATGATAACCCTGTGCCTGAAGCAGATACTAAAGCTATCCTCATGGATCTTGACGGTGGGGTGCAATCTGAAGATCCTCCTCTTTGAAACCCTGCTAATAAAGAAATCCCGACTGCTTCTAGCCCTTGTTCCTGAGAGAAGAATTGATGTTGCTATGGAGGGGGTGGTACCTCCCTCAAACCTTCCACATAACGAAGATATTAGGATTGAAGAGGTTGGTTTGCCCTCTCAGGAGGCTGTAGTTTCTGATATGGCTAGCGTGCCTGAGCCTATCACGGAGACACCCTCTGCTGCTGAACGGATCCCAGTTGTCGCCGCACCCGAGATCGTTGCACTCTCTTCTCCTGAGTTGCCTGAGCCAACGACGGAGATTGTACCTGAATGTGCCCTAATGCCATCAACGCCCATTGCTTTAACTAGTGCTCTGGTTGATGATGCTCTTGAAGCTACTGGTATATTACCCGTCCTTACCCTTTTGTTTGTTTTTCTTTCTTTCTGCGGTTTCTATATGCTGATATCTGCCATTGTTCTTGTCAGTGATTGCTCCTGCCAGCACTTCTGTGCCTATTATCTTGCCTGAGGCAGTCATTTCTTCACTCCAAGGAATGCCGATAATCAACGCCAGAGTTCTGAAAACGCTTCTATCATCTATTGTTGAAGCTTTAAGAAATGTGGAGGAAGAGCAATTACTCGATGAAGGGGTGAAGGCTTTGGGGGTGCACGCCGAGTGGCTTGGCATAGATGCTTTTACATTAAGTCAATATGTAGCTTTGTTCAAAGATGGGCTTGTGCGAGTTAAAGAAGCTAGGCAACTTAAAGCTGATCCTTCTGTCGATACCAAGCGCGATCAGCTATGGACCCTCCTTCCACGTTTTGAATTGGGGAGAGCACAGATGGCGGTAACTAATTCAAAGTGGCAGAGGACCAACACTGAGTGTCAAGAAGCCGTAGCCCGTATCGCAATGCTGGATGAAGAGATCAGTCATCTCCAAGCCGAACGTTCACTGATCCACCTCCAGGTAATACGGCTTGACAGTCAGAAGTCCCATTTGTGAGCAACAGCCGAGCAGCAAAAAACTGAATGTGACGCTTGGAGGCTCAAGTAACGGCGTTGCAGCAATCACTCCGGGATATCCCCGATCCTGTCCAGGTTTTGGCAGAGGCAGAGAGGAGCAGAAAGCTGCTCAAGAGTTAGCGATAGAATTATTTGAACAATTCTAAAGAACTTAAATGTGTAATTTTGTGTAAGGAATGTTCCTATTGTATGTTGGAAGAAAACCTTTTGTAACAATGAAATGTATAATATGTGTGTATTTCTGATGTGTTGTAAGTTGTGTCACTTATCTTTGTTTTAGAAAAACAGTATGAAAGAAATGACGAATCACAAGTAGATAATCACCCCCCTATCAGGACTAAACCTACACTCATGGAGGTCAGATTTTGAACAAGTTTCAACTTCTAATCCATTCTTTTATCTTGAATTTTAGCAGTCTTGGGAAGAAAATGTCATATCCTTGGCGTATTCCAAGTTCTAGCAATTTTCCTGATACTTACATGCATATACACAGAATGAATGATTAGTATTTAACATTGCTAACATTTATTATTGTATTGCTTTATTGCTTTTGGTATTTTATTTATTACACTTTCCCTCTGATGGGGTGTTTACAAATCACGATGATAAACAAATGTCACGTGTAATATCTCTTAAAAAACCGATCGTTCACTAGGGAGCTGATGCCTTGTCCTTTGCAATTGACCACTCAATAGGCTCCATTAGAGTAAACTTCATCGACGATGTATACCGGATCCCATTTCGGGTCGAATTTGCTTTTCTGGCCTTGGGCTGGTGTTGGGCGTTTTATCATTAGTACCAGATCACCCTTCTTGAACGACCTACCACAGACTTGTTTATCGTATGAAGCTGAGATTTGCTTTTGATACATTTCGAGCCTTTGTTGAGCGGCGAGCCTCTTTTCATCTAAGGCATTGAGTTCAACCATTCTAATCTTGGCATTGTGCTCGGTCGTTAAGGAGTGCCGGAGCGCAACCCGTAGTGACTTAACCTACATTTCCATCGAAATTACGGCTGCAGTACTGTATACCAGTGAGTAGGGCATACCTCGAGTGGCTATGCGGTGTGTAGTCCGATGCCCATAATGCTTCGGGCAACCGTCTATCCCAGTCCTTATTCTCTGCCACTGTCTTCTTCAAAATTTTCACGATAGTCTTATTAAAGGATTCGGCCAGTCCATTTGCAGGGGGATAGTAAGGTGTCGAATAATAGTGCTTAATCTTGAACTTCGTGCATAATTTATGGATAGTGGCATTCTTGAAGGGTGATCCATTATCGGTGGTGATCTTCTAGAGGATACCATGCCGGTATAATATAGTATGACGGATGAAACCTTCAACATGTTTGGCCTTCACATTCCTAAGGGCCACTGCTTCGGCCCATTTGGAAAAGTAATCTATTGCGGCCAGGATGTACTGATGCCCCTGGGATGAGGGTGGGCTGATCGGTCCGATCACATCCATGCCCCAGGCAGCGAAAGGCCAAGATATCATTGATTGGTGCAACTCTTCCAGTGGCGAGTGTATGATATCTGCATGAATCTAACACTGATGGCATTTCTTGACATACTCTATCGCATTTCTTATCATCGTGGGCCAATAATATCCCATGTGTCGAACACGGTAATGTAAGTTCTTACCTCCTTGGTGAGCACCGCACTCTCCCCCGTAAGCCTCTTTCAATGTGGCATATGCTTCATCTTGGTCCAAGCAACGTAGTAATATTCCCTCATATGAGCGTTTGTAAAGAATATCGTTCTGCATTATAAATGAACCAGCGCGTCTTCTGACTTGCGTCCGCATCTTGGGATCTTCTGGTAAAAACCCGTATTTCAAATAGTTGATGAATGACCTTTTCCAGTCACTCTCCTCTATAATCTCAAAATAGCAGATAGGGTTTGCGCTTGATTCACCATCACGCAGTGCAGCTGTTGGTAGAATTCTTCTTTCTTCAATTGTTACTTGGAGTGGGCTACCCTCGGGATTAGTCAGAATAGAGGTCAGACTGGCCAGCACATCAGCTTGTACATTCTCTTGCCTCGGTATATGTGATGTCACGCCCCAAATTCGGTTCTCGACATCCATTCGCCGTAACCCGAATTCAGAGGTGGCAGCCTCTGTAGTACCCCGATCTCGGATCCTAACCCCACACGCCAGGTTCCGATCCTCGGATACCATAAGGAGGATTTTAGTGTCTGAATTTTTTTTTTTTAAACATAAGCATCACCATATGAGTACCATCAAAGACAAACACAATATTTCCACTAAGTCATTTCGTTTACATACAGTACTGAAAGGTAAATACACAATGCATAATATAAAAACTGTGCGCAATCCGGCACCTCCTGCTACTGCACTCCCAACTCCAACTCAACGTTGCTGATACACTCTGGTATAACCTGCAGTGTAACAAACGCACATAAGATTCGAATGAAGCTTTGTGAGTGCGTGTGTGCGTGCGCAATGCGTATGGCAAGCATGATAAATATCAGAGTAAGCAGTAAAGCATGATGAGAACTTTAAACCAAGATGTTCGCTCACCTCAAGTGTAAGGCTGCGATGTAGTAATAAAACTCGGTAAGACCGAGGTCGATCCACAGGGAATTAGAAACCACTTTCAAACTATTCCAGCAACTCAATTTTGCAAGAAATAAGATTCAATTGAGTAATTAAACTAAAACAAAAACTTAATAGAAAATCAGTGATTTAAGGTACTAAGGCATTCAAGGATCCACTTGTAGCAATCCCATGTCAATCCAATCAATCCAAGTAGAGAACATAACTAGATTTGAAGTCATATCTCTCATCTAGTTGGAAAATAGAGCATTCAAACACATTCAATTCCAATCAAGCTGAACTTCCAAGTTCTAATCCCATTCAATCAATGTAGAATTCAAAATCATAGCCTTCGGAGTAACAACCATGCCTATGGACTATGGCCTGCTCAAAGATTACTATAATTCAAATCTAAACAAGCATCATATGATAATCTCAGAGAATTGCAAGGAATTCATGTCCGGAGCACATGAACTCTCATAAGACATCTCAAACTACCAATTCAAGGGACTAAAATAAATAAAAATCCAAACTTGAATTGAAACTACTTGAATTAAACTGAATCAAACATGAAATAAGCTACAAGCTTTACCTCTCAGCCTTAGTTGAGAGATTCTAGCCGAGCATTGTCAGACTACAACTAGAACTCAAATAAGAAAGCATAAAAACTAGAAAAACCGAAAATTGGAAGGTTGCTGACGCTCCACGACGACTTTCGTCCGTTCCCACGACCTTCCTTGGCTTCTATGATGACCTAGGAAGAGCCCCTAGGTGTCCTTTTATAGTGTGGAAGCCCCTTGCTTCGGAAACATTCAGAAATTGCGCAAGGTTACACACTGCGCAGAAAATCTCGGAGCTTCACGGAGAAGCTTTATTACCCAGACGATCGGTCGCACGACCGGTCTGCGCCTCCTGATGACCAGTCGCACGACCGGTCGCAAAACATCACTTTTTAGTCTAACGAGTTTTGCCAAAATTCCGATATTAAAATTAAATTGAAGGACCGGTCGCACGACCGGTCTGGGCATAGGACGACTGGTCGCACGACCGGTCATGAATGGTCTAGTGACCTTCTCAGAAAATTTTCCTTCTGTGCATAATCGGACCGGTCGGACGACTGGTCCTGGCGATGGACGACTGGTCGCACGACCGGTCTTAACCCCTGTTTCTGCTTTTCTCCTTTTGCTTCTTTCTTCCTTTCTTCTCCTCTCTTTCTACTTGCTTTGGTCCTTCTTTCTTCTTCATCCAATGGCTTCAAATGGCCCTTTTTAGTCTCCAATTTGGTGAAGTCTGCTCTCATCCCTGAAATCACAAAACATGCATTAAATAGGCCTTTTGAGCATGAAAATCGTGCATATAATGTGATGTACTGGGCAATGCAATGTATAAATTGGAGGTTCAACACAAGACTTTGCCTAATTAGACTACACGATCATGTGATGTGAATAACCAGCCTACCATGGCTATGCAAGCATGCAATACAGATAACTAGCCTGCCATGGCTATGCAAGCATGCAATACAGGTAACCAGCCTACCAAGGCTATATACTCATACTATGCGATGGCCTACAAGGCCTAATGTCACATACAATGATCCAATGCATGTATGCAAATCACCACCTCTCAGTACAGTGGTCCAGATACGAACAGTCATAATGCGATTGCCTAAGCAATGCATGACTCGGAACTAGTAGCTCGCCCAGTGTGGTAGCTCACCCAGGCTTACAGCCTTGCCCACATCACACCCGCCCACGTCAGGAACGTCTAACACCATACAGAACATCAGTCACATCACTGATACCAATACCATCTCTGAAACAGAACATCACCGGGGTCTCACAGACCTCACTACTCACCAGTAGAATGCCAAAGCCTATCTGGTGCAATAGCGAACCTACTCACAGCTGGTCAAACTCAACCCACTTTGCCAACACTCTTCCGGCAGGTTAGGTTAGACCTCCTTCCAAACTGACCACAGTGTAGTGGAAAACACCGTCGTTTGATATTCAGCATACTGGTGTATGATTAAACCACCCGGTCCTTGAATGGAGTACCCACCTTGGTACCAACGGGATCAGGGACTTTCACCCAAGGACATCTTTGGCATTCAGTTTAAAGATCACATATTTTCGGTGTTCTGCAAACCACGATGGAGCTATGGTTGCAACGTAGTAACCATGCTATATGCGGCACAAGCAGACAGTGAAAATGAAACCATGCATACAAACGTGGGACGACATGCCCGTGTAAGTCTCCAAAGAGCACCATAAAACTATAGGGTCTCAAATACAATGTCACCGTCGACTGGTAATGAACTGCACGACAATCGCGGCCGCTATGGCCTGGTTAATACAAGACAATCAGATGAGCCAAGCATTCATGATGCATGAGCCAAGCATACAGTATGAGTGCCAATAAGTAGTCAATCTACCACGATGGCAATAAAGCAATCTAGTCCAACTTATTTGAGATATGATTAAGACGAGGGGACACATATGGATGATCAAGTCATAGTGAGGGATGTCGCTAGCCAGGGAATCTCACACCAAGGGCTACAAGGTATGCTAAGTTATTCCTACCATACAGTGTAAGTCAGGATGATAGATTCCTGTCCTCGAATAGTCCCATACCTATTGGAGAGGTTTGTGATAGAGAGCACATGAATTACATTTGCGTGACTACATCTCGAATGCTTTATGAATGCGCTTATGCCGTAGTGGTCCCCAACTAATAATGGTGATTCAGGATGCATACTCATTACACATGCATGGTAGTCATCGAAGCATATAGTATATAGATCGCATATGAGCATTCCAAACAACACTACGTGTGGCAACAAACATACTAAAAACATCATAAAAAGATAATTCACTTATAACACAAGCAAACATAAAGAGATAGGACCTTAAATGGATGGTATACAACAACACAGATGGTCCAACAATTGAACGGTGTGGATTAACTTTCAACATTCAGATAACTCAAATGGAAAGAAAAATAATTGAATACACTACTGACACATCAAAGGTAGAACCTACTTGAGCGGCAAGAGTAGAATACCCAAAATCATGCCTATACCCATAGTGCAGTAGTACAGTTGAGATAAACACAATAATGGTCCGTAAAAGGAATGTCATAGAATGGGTTGCAAGATAGACAGGTCATGACAGAGAATCATAAATGGTAGGGTAATCTGAGATAGATGATCAATACGATGAGGTCCAAAAAGGGACGACAGGTCTAACCTCATACTGCAAGATAGGCTCCATATAATGGATGGCCTAGATGACATACTAACATTGAGAATGAGCCCCACACTCGTCCTAAAGGTAAATGGACGGTGTGGATGGGATATACACGATATGGTGGTCTTTAATAGTTGGGTACAAGGGTAGAAGGGGTGAGTCATATGAGTATACAACAAGTTGATTTACCAGGATCAATCAACATGGTGAGTCAATAAGGTAGGTTGATAGGCGGGTCAACATGGTGAGTTAAAAAAGTGAATTGACAAGACAGTTCAACAGGGTGAGTTTAAGAAAGTAGCCCTGTGACTTGGATCGAGCGAACGTTAGGGATCTGATGCATCCAGATCTATATGACCTTTCAATAAAGGTTTACACAACTAATCATCAAGGTGGATCCACGGGATGGATAATGCGGTCATTCGAACACGCACACTAAGGTGGTCCCAAGGCCATCCTGTACATAACATGCTAGGGTCCATTCATTTGGATGGTTTGGATCAAGCACAAAATTAAGGCGGTCCTAATCGATGGGCAACATACATATCGCACCATAGTAGCCAATCGCTGACGTGGATAGAACACGTGCATAACAAGGCGGACCCGTGGTTGGGGATAACCGCACAAAGGAGTGGGGAAGCCACATACATCAATGGGCGCCAACAGTTTGGGATCAACCCGATATTTGTGCTTTCCCACTAATCAAGTGAGATGGCAACCAAACACCATGGTGGGGCCCACACACCATGTTCACTCCCCAATTGTAGGGTTGCGAAGTAGTAATAATTCAGAAAGACCGAGTATCGTTCCCACAGAGATTTATGTACGGGTAGTCTCAGAATTTAACTAAAACAACTAGTAATTGAGATCCTATTAAGAACTAAAGCTGAAAAATAGGAAATTGGGTTTAAACAGTGAATGGGTAAGGTAAATTCAATCTAAAAAGTCACTAGAGCGCCAAGGATCCACTCTTGATACGTTTCAATGCATCAACACAACTAGGTCCTCATATAACTCAATCGGAATCAGATTCCCATCTCTATCCGATCGGAATATAGAGCAGTTAATCACAGTTATCTGAAACAAGTGCTTATTAACTGATTTGATTCCCACTTCCAAGCTCAGGCCTTAGGCACACTCAATTGTATAGGCCAAGCCTCTTTCCAATCTAGTTGAGATTCATAACCATAGCCTTCACCAAGTCCTGTCACTAGACCTGATTACAACTCATGATTTGAACTCTATTTAAATCAAAATCAATCACTAAACAACTATTCCAGATTATACACAAAAGATAAGAATTTCAGTTGCATGAGTTCCCACATGAAAAACAGGCCATTGCATACAAGGCAATCAAAGCGTCTACCATGCCCGGAGTCGATGGTAGATCAATGCATTACACAAGCATAAACAATGCTCAAAAGTTAAGATACTAAGTTAGGATCACTAAGAATCACATGAGCCCGGAGTCATTAAGAGATCAAAGTAGAAATCAACATAGTACTTGAATCAAACTCAATTTGAACTAAAATTCATTCATTAAAACATAAAAGGAAACTTAGGTTGCATCAATCCATTAAAAATGAATCAAAAGCTTCCCCTCTTAGCTAGGGGCTAAGAGGGTTTAGTTCATCTCTAACATCCTTGAACTAAAAGCCTCTAAAAACATGAAAAACTACTAAAACAGGAAGAAAACTAAAGATCCGAAGTAGAATCCGTCTCCTGAGCAATCCCCACGTCGTAGCCTCCTCTGGTATGAAGAGAAGAGGTCCTTTTATAGCTTGGAGGAGTCCTTTACGCAAGAAAGTTCCAGAATTTGCGTAATCTTATGCTATTGCGCAATGAAATCTGGAGTTCCAAGAATAGAAACAGCTTTCTACGCACAGCCGACCGGTCTGGACCGGTCGGTCTTCACTTGCAATGGTCCAGAGAGCACAGCCGACCGGTCATGACCGGTCGGACTGTATTGAGCTTGTTCCAGCAGCTATGCCCGACCGGTCATGACCGGTCGGGCTGGACTCCTTGATCAGTTCAGCAACTATGGCCGACCGGTCATGACCGGTCGGCCTGGGTAATCCATCCTCCAGCGTTTCTTCTCTTCAAATAAATGAGTGGCCGACCGATCTTGACCGGTCGGGCTTGCTTGGACGACCGGTCAGCTTCTTTTCTCTCTATTTCTTTCTTTCTTTCTTCTTTCCTCTTCTCTCCTTGCTTTCTTCTCTTTGATCTTCCTTCAATACTTCATCTTATGGTCTTCAATGCTTGTAAGGAGCCTCATTTAGCTTTCAAATGGTGAACTCTCCATCTTGTTCCTACAATCATAAATCATGTATTAAGTTGGTCCTTTAAACATGTATATCATGCACAATGAGTGATGAATTGGGGTTAGAATATGCACAATTATGATCTCAACACACCCCCCAACCAGCATTTTGCTAGTCCCGAGCAAAACATGCGTGAAACAAGTTTCATTCTCCAAAACCCAACTCTCCTCTGGAAACTATTCTTCTATACATTCCAAGACACATAAGCGTAAGAATCAGAGAAATTAGGTGATAAAGGTTGAAACCTTAAATACTCAGAACATAATAAGTGTTTATATGAAATTCCCGCTTATTGATTGATAAACAGAAGAACTTGAACACATTCAACCCAGTGTGCATAGTGAAGGCTCATCTCATGAGTTTCTGGGATTATCTTCTTCATAGATCAACTAAACTATAGATCTCAAGGTGTATGGAGCGACAACAAGCCTATGACAGGAATTTGCCTTACCGTCCTTCCGACGACTTTCACACTACGTCCCATTTCCAGCTTTGGTTACGGGTAGACCATCCCCCGGTTGGTAGTAGGTAGCCCTAATCGGAATTTCCACCATTTTTCCTTCCTTCCCTATTTCATCCTTTCTTTCCTTTTTCTTTTAAATTAGATAGGATTTTTAGAAATCCATATCTTCCGTTATTTTCCCATGGACAAGGATGGACAAAGTACCCCGGCTTGGTTTCTCAGCACCCTTAATCAAAGTCTAGCTAATCCATAAATCACATAATTCTTTCAAATCATGAAAATCGTGTAATGTGAACTAGGTGCAAAAGGTGTTAAAATTTTCTGTCAATCATAGAAATAGGTGAATTCACATATAAAACCATTGTATTAAGAGAAATTCAAAGCTTGCAACATCCCTCACTTCGTATCTCATCTTCTTATGCTTATGCTATCTCCAATGCATATAATCAAAGCCTTCCAAAAGAGTTTCGAATTTCAGAAAAATCGAAAAAATTTCTACATCTTTACTCGACATGTCACAAAAGCTAGCAGATTCATCAATTAAGGAATCTCTCACCCCCCAACCAAAACTTTGCATTGTCCTCAATGTAATAAGATATGCAATATGTATGACATGAGAGCAATGACATAAAATAAAGGAGAGTGAGAAAGAGAGATATCACCTGAAGCATATGGCAAGGTTAGCTTTTGGAGATGGATTACTTCACAACTAAATCAACTATCAAGGCAAATCCTAATGGGAAAGCATTCTAACAAATCATCCTCCATTAGACTAGGAGGTTAATCCCAACAACTCATCCAAAAGCATAAAGTCAAGCAGAATCTTTAGATGGATCAAAAGGTTTCGCAGTAACGTCATCCAAAATCCTGCTTTACAATGAACATGTGTGTGAATGATCGAAATAAGCCACTCAAAATCCCAAGAAGGAATTCCAGCGGGTTCCTTAGTGTTTTCACCACATGTCTAAGAGGAGACATCATCATATTTAGCAGAAAAAATATGTCTCCAATCAGATTTTCCTGGGCAATGATATTGCAAGTAAGGATCATCCCAGGGTTGGTGGAGTTCGGTATGCATGATCCACAAAGATGTGGAAATATGAATTGATTTCTCAGCATAAAAAGGTGTTGTTTCCACATCCTTCTCTTGGCTAGTGTCATATGCCGATACCGACTCAAAAAGTGTGACCATATCCCTTATCATATCGTCGTTCTCATCAAGGGAGTGAGTCACTTCTTCGTCTAAGGGACCGGAGTAAAAAGATGAGAGGGACTCATCTTCCACGATAGAATTGATCATGTTTATGTCGTGGACCTCCTCATCTTCATCCTCATGTTGGTTGTCAATATTGAAAGCATTCAACTCAATCGTCATATTGCCAAAAGACATTTGTATGACCCCACTCCTACAATTTATGATAGCATTTGACGTAGCTGGAATGGACGGCGAAGTATGACAGGAATTTGAGGACCAATATTAACCGTGGGTCGCGTGTCCAAGACAATAAAGTCGACCGGGTAGTAAACTTTGTCAACTGGACAAGTACGTCCTCAATTACCCCTCTTGGAATCCGAATTGATCAGTCAGCAAGTTGTAATGTGGTTTTGGTGGGTTTTAACTCACCTAAACCCAATTGTTCATAGACCGAAAAGGGAATTAAGTTTACACTTGCCCCTAGATCAAGTAAAGCATGTTTCACCCGGTAGTCTCCAATTACACATGATATTGTCGGACAACCGGGATCTTTGTACTTTTTGGGCATCCCGTGGTTGATAATGGCACTCACATTCTCTATAAAAAATGCCTTCTTTTGCACATGTATTTTTCTTTTAACCGTGCAAAGGTCTTTTAAAAATTTTGCATATGACGGTATTTGTTTAATGGCATCCAACAATGGGATGTTGATTTTGACTTGCTTGAAAACCTCCAAAAATTCCTGATATTTATCTTGAGGTTTGGCTGGAATCAAGCGTTGGGGGAATGGAGCAACGGGCCTATATTCTTTCAGTGGCTCTTTTTCATTCATGGTGGTGCTAGGTCCATCGTGTCTTTGGAAAATACCGGATCATTAGGCTGTGAAACCTTCACCGGATCAGATTTTTCAATGATTTTACCACTCCTAAGAGTGGTGATGGCCTTAGCATGTTCCATATGTTGGTTAGAAGAACTAGGCACGCTTACTTCACATTGTGTTTTTGGGTTTGGTACGGGTTGGGCTGGAAGCATCCCTTCCCTTGCGTTTAAGCGAGCCTTGATTTCCTCTACCGAAGTTTTAAGCTCAAGCATTATTGTATGGTTGGATTGATTTATTTGAGCTTGACCTTCCATGAATGCTTTTAAAGTATCCTCTAAAGGCATTTGAGGTGGGGCCATTTGCATTGGGGGCCCCCTTTGAGGATTATTTTGATTAGCCGTGTTTCCATTCGCCCAATTGAAGTTTGGGTTGTTCCTCCAACTAGAATTATTCGTGTTTGAATTTGGAGTACTAAAAGGTCGTTGATAACTATTCAAGGCATTCGATTGTTCAAATAAAAGTTCTCGAAACGCATAGATTGTTGGACAATCCGGCGTTTGATGCACATTGGAAGCACAAATACCACAAATAGTTTCAACAGCCCCCTTTTGTTGGGTTGTATCCACTTTCTTTAGTTCCATCTCCTCAACCTTTCGTGTGAGTTTAGCCACTCTAGAACCTAGATCATCTTGCTCATCTAAAACATAAATTTCTCCTTTTTCCTTGGTTTGGGGTTGTTTTGAACTTGTTGGCTTAGATGTATCCCATGATTGTGTATTTTCAGCCAATATGTCAAAATAATCCCAAGCTTCCTCCGTTTCCTTGTTCATGAACTCCCCATTGCACATCATCTCCACAAATTGGCGCATGGCTGAGTTTAATCCATCATAGAAGAAACTAATCAACCTCCATCGTTCATAGCCATGATGTGGGCATGCGTTTAATAGCTCATTGTACCTCTCCCAACATTGGAAAAAGGTTTCTTCTTCTTTTTGGGCGAAGTTCATTATGGCCCTTCTTAATGCATTGGTTCGATGAGTAGGGAAGAATTTCTTTAGAAACTCCCTAGTCATCTCAGCCCATGTCCCAATAGACCTCGGCCTTAAGGAATGAAGCCATGATTTAGCCTTCTCTTTCAAGGAAAAAGGGAACAATTTAAGTTTTATAGTATCCTTGGTCACATTATCATAGTTTATTGTGGCTATAACTTCTTCAAATTCCTTAATATGTAAATAAGCGCTTTCAGAGTCGAGTCCATGGAATCTAGGAAGAAGTTGGATCAACCCCGGTTTAAAATCAATATTTCCCACATTGTGAGGAAAAATTATGCAAGAGGGAGTACTCGTCCTAGCTGGTTGTAAATAGTCACGTAAAGTTCTAGGTTGAGGTACATCCCCCACTTCATTCTCATCCAATTCAGTAAGGTTTGGGGCTGGATTTTGATTAACCCTTTGATTTGGTTGATTTTCAGCCATCTCTCTAGTAATTTCAGGAAAACTTTGACGTTTCCTAGCACGAGGCTCTCTATCAATCCCTTCAACAATTACTCCGTCCCTTACAAGTCGGTTATTATAAGTCCTAGCCCAATGTGGCATGCAAAACCAAAAAGAATGAGTGAAAAGGAAAAAGAATTCTTCCTTCCTTCCTTTACTCTTCCCTAAAACTTAAGCACAGGGTGTCTTGCAATGGCTGAGCCAGAAGCAAGGATAGAGACCGATTTCTCCTGGTCAATAGGGGTTCAAAGAACTCCCCACCCACTCTTTGAGTCTTTTGAGAAAAAGTACAGAAAAAGAAGAAAGAGGAATAGGTTGAGAAAAGAAATCTCTGAGCACAAGGTGATCCAAGGCGGCAGAGCCGACCAATAGGAATCCAAGTGGCACAAGGCCTACCTTTCAGAGATCCAAAAAGGAGTCTCCACCCACTCTACGAGAGATGAATAAGATAGGAACGAATAGGAGAAGAAGAAGAGTAAGGTTAGAACGATAAAACCTGATTTGTGACTTTAGATGCCTTCTTCTTCTTCAACTTCCTAAAAATCCCTGGATTAGACCTATGTTAGAATCCTGCAAAAATCAAAACAAACTAAGTTAGTAATTAGAAGAAAACCTACTCTAAAAAGCAAAACAAATCCTAAACCTATCTTAACACAATCTCAACTAAAAGTTATTTCAGAAAATTCTAAAAATACTGCATAGAAATCCCCGGCAACGGCGCCAAAAACTTGTTCACTCCCCAATTGTAGGGTTGCGAAGTAGTAATAATTCGGAAAGACCGAGTATCGTTCCCACAGAGATTTATGTACGGGTAGTCTCAGAATTTAACTAAAATAACTAGTAATTGAGATCCTATTAAGAACTAAAGCTGAAAAATAGGAAATTGGGTTTAAACAGTGAATGGGTAAGGTAAATTCAATCTAAAAAGTCACTAGAGCGCCAAGGATCCACTCTTGATACGTTTCAATGCATCAACACAACTAGGTCTCATATAACTTAATCGGAATCAGATTCTCATCTCTATCCGATCGGAATATAGAGCAGTTAATCACAGTTATCTGAAACAAGTGCTTATTAACTGATTTGATTCCCACTTCCAAGCTCAGGCCTTGGGCACACTCAATTGTATAGGCCAAGCCTCTTTCCAATCTAGTTGAGATTCATAACCATAGCCTTCACCAAGTCCTGTCACTAGACCTGATTACAACTCATGATTTGAACTCTATTTAAATCAAAATCAATCATTAAACAACTATTCCAGATTATACACAAAAGATAAGAATTTCAGTTGCATGAGTTCCCACATGAAAAACAGGCCATTGCATACAAGGCAATCAAAGCGTCTACCATGCCCGGAGTCGATGGTAGATCAATGCATTACACAAGCATAAACAATGCTCAAAAGTTAAGATACTAAGTTAGGATCACTAAGAATCACATGAGCCCGGAGTCATCAAGAGATCAAAGTAGAAATCAACATAGTACTTGAATCAAACTCAATTTGAACTAAAATTCATTCATTAAAACATAAAAGGAAACTTAGGTTGCATCAATCCATTAAAAACGAATCAAAAGCTTCCCCTCTTAGCTAGGGGCTAAGAGGGTTTAGTTCATCTCTAACATCCTTGAACTAAAAGCCTCTAAAAACATGAAAAACTACTAAAACAGGAAGAAAACTAAAGATCCGAAGTAGAATCCGTCTCCTGAGCAATCCCCACGTCGTAGCCTCCTCTGGTATGAAGAGAAGAGGTCCTTTTATAGCTTGGAGGAGTCCTTTACGCAAGAAAGTTCCAGAATTTGCATAATCTTATGCTATTGCGCAATGAAATCCGGAGTTCCAAGAATAGAAACAACTTTCTACGCACAGCCGACCGGTCTGGACCGGTCGGTCTTCACTTGCAATGGTCCAGAGAGCACAGCCGACCGGTCATGACCGGTCGGACTGTATTGAGCTTGTTCCAGCAGCTATGCCCGACCGGTCATGACCGGTCGGGCTGGACGCCTTGATTAGTTCAGCAACTATGGCCGACCGGTCATGACCGATCGGCCTGGGTAATCCATCCTCCAGCGTTTCTTCTCTTCAAATAAATGAGTGGCCGACCGGTCTTGACCGGTCAGGCTTGCTTGGACGACCGGTCAGCTGACCGGTCTAGCCTCTTTTCTCTCTATTTCTTTCTTTCTTTCTTCTTTCCTCTTCTCTCCTTGCTTTCTTCTCTTTGATCTTCCTTCAATACTTCATCCTATGGTCTTCAATGCTTGTAAGGAGCCTCATTTAGCTTTCAAATGGTGAACTCTCCATCTTGTTCCTACAATCATAAATCATGTATTAAGTTGGTCCTTTAAACATGTATATCATGCACAATGAGTGATGAATTGGGGTTAGAATATGCACAATTATGATCTCAACACACCACACGTGTGGAACCCCACCCATGGCTGGGTGATTTATGAACAGGAAGAATGGAAAATAAACATAACAGATGGGTCCTATAAAGTTTTCAATGGTAGGCATTCAATCACCCTTATTTTCTACCTGTGGCCCACCCAAACTGGGCCCCACGCCCCGGCCAAGTTGGATAACAATGTATACAACACATCTATCAAGGTGGGAGCCCAAGATGGACCCCATAGCCTTTGGTTGGATGGAAAAATAAACAACATAGTAGCCTTAAGAGGAGTTTCAATGGTGGGCATCAATGGCCACTGTTTCCTATGGTGTGGTCCACTTGAGGTTTGTATTTACCTCACTATGCTGGCCCACGGCCCTAAAATAATATGGAAAAATAGATAGTCGGCATAGATAAAACAGATGCATCATGGTGGGACCCACAGGGTAGGCCACCTGTTGGGCAGCGTGCCAAAGCACGCTACTTGGAGCATGGCACTCAAATGGGTCCCAAGAGTTTTGAATCAATCTGATATTTTTGTTTTCTCCTTCATCCATATCCATGTGATCTTATGAACCGGTTGAATGATAAATAAACATCACTGTAGGGCTGGGAAGGTTTCAACGGTGGAGATCATTATTCCCACTGTTTCCCGTGGCATGGTCCACTTGACATTTGGATATACTTAAATTTTGGGCTCAGCCACTAAAATGAGCTGGAAAAACATATGAACGTAATAGATAAGGCACATGCATTCTAGGTGGGTCCCACGAGGGGCCACCTGCTGGGCAGCCCAACCAGCCCACGGCCAGCGCCCTCTTCTGTTGGATGACAAATAAACATCAGTGTAGTGGAGCCCACAGAAGCTTTCGATCAAGCTGATATTTTTGCTTTCCCTCCTTTCACATGCACGTGTGAACTCACGAACAGGTTGGATCTCAAATAATCATCATGGTGGGCCGTAGGAAGGTTTCAATGGTGGGGTTACTGTCCTCACTGTTTCCTCTCAAGTGGGGTCCACTGGAGATTTGGATCTGTCTCATTCTTCATATCATACCCTAAAATGATCTCCCCAAATGGATGGACGGTGTGGATATAACACGTACAACACGGTGGGGGGCCCATGGGAGTTGGTGACGGCACGTCAGTAGCGAGATAGCTACTCCTTATTATAATTTTTTTTCTTCTTTTGTTTTCTTGTTTTCCTCTGATTTTCATCGAGTGGGGCCCACATAAGGGTGATCTACTCCGTTCATCAGATTCCCTAGCTCATGGGGGACCCGAAGAGCCCTATATTGGGTATTTGATTCAGTCTAGAAACCTCAAGGCGGGCCAAAGAAGTTTCAGCCGTGCACATCCTTATTTTCACTGTTTTCATGTGGTGCGGTCCGCTTAAGATTTGGATCAGCTTCATATTCGGTCACTGGCCCTAAAACAAGCCGGGAAAACAGATGGACTGGCATGGATTGAACATAAACATCAAGGTGGGTCCCACGAATGGGGACCCCACTAAACCACGCTGATGCTGGATCGTTCCAGCGTCCCTGACGCTATGAACGTCTAGCGTTTGGACGGTTTCCTCTTCTTTTTTTTATTCTTTATATCAAGTGGGGCCCACATGAGTGTGATTCACTCCATTCATCATGTTTCCTAGCTCATTGGGGACCTAATAAGCCCAATATTGGGCCGGTGATTTGGTCCAGCAGCATCACTAGTGGGCCAAGGAAGTTTCAATAGTGGACATCATTATCTCCACTGTTTTCTATGGTGTGGTCCACCCGAGATCTGGATCTACTTCATTTTTGGTGTCCAGTTCTAAAATGGGCTGGAGAAACAGATGGACGGCGTGGATCAAATACATGCATCAAGGTGGGTCCCACGAGTGGGGACCCACGGTCAATGCCCAATTGGGCTTGCCCAGGCAGCGTCCTCTGGACGCTGTCTGTCCAGTGGCCACACTTGTATTTTCTTTTTCTTTTTTTATTTTGTGTGTGGTGCCTTGACTAGTGGGGTCCACACGTGCAGATCCACTCCATTCATCAGTTGGGCCATCTCATGGTGGGCCCAATTAGCTTTGGATCAAGATAATCCTTATATTTATCCTTCATCCATATCTTTGTGATCTAAAACAAAATGGTGGGGGGGGGGGGGGGGGGGGGGGGTAGGTGGAATGGAAAATAAGCATCATGGTGAGTCCACATGGTGGACTGCATGGATGAACTACATACATCATGGTGGGTCGTTGGCCACACTAATTATGCCACAAAATGGGTCCCCAAGTGGGATCCACACCATCAAAAGGTGGGACCCATTTGAATCCTAGATTCTACACAAAACCTAAGAGGAACATGGATGCACTCACAATGATGGGTGGACTGTCGGATGGGGTTGGATTGCCGATCGGATGGTCCGGATGATGGTTGGGGTCCTTCAAGCTTGGATCTCCTCCTTCAATTCATCTAATCTCTCTTCTAATCTCACTCAAATCTCTCAAATCTCTTTCTTCTCTCTCTCTCTCAAATCTCTTTCTCTCTCTTTTCTCTCTTTCTCTTTCTCTCTCCTTTCTTGCAAAATGAGAATGAGAAGACCCACCCCCTACGTATGAATCTTGTATGGGTAGAGGGGGGTACTTGAGGTAATGATGATGATGATGGGAGAGGGCATGGGAGGTATGGGTTGTGTTGACTTTGGAGGTGAGAGAGTGATGGGGTGGGTATGGTGTGTGTAGACTAGGGTGATGAGAGGGGTATGGTGATTGATTTGATTGATTTGACATATTCTTGGGATTTGTGTAAGTGGGGCCCACGCCACACACGCATTACGCTGCCCGCTTCGGATTGCGAAAAGTACGCATCTTTCAAAGTAAGCATCGAAACAGAGCGTGCCGCACAGCGTTGGAGTTGTAGCGCCCGTGTGGTCGTAAGGGTACAAGTCTTTGGTCGTTGTGGTACTAAATCAGAGTCGTGATAAGAGATCGTCGATCTGGTTAGTCCGAGATGTACCGACATCGGAAACTAAATGTACGTTCAGTTAATCAGGGTACTGGTCTTACATGTGAAATATTACTATTCTGAAATTGATCGAATAATGATTGTGCTTGATGGTAGAAATAGGATAATTCAGGTTTGCGGACTTCATATTCTATCGTCAACTGTCCGATGACTAGCCTGGAGTCACCATAGATCTGTATTGCTTTGATTCACATTTCTAGGGGGAGCTATAGTCCGATGATGAGGGCTTGATATTCTGCTTCATTGTTGGTGCAAACTGGCATGATCGTAAATGAGTAAGGTAGCAAATCTCCCTGCGAACTGATGAGTATAACTCCTACTCCTGCCCTTGTTGACCTAGAGGCTCCGTCAACGTACAGCTGCCAGAGTCGCGATTCTCCAACCATCATAACTTGGTCATCTGGGAGATCACATTCCATTTCTTCATTGCTCGGGATTGGGTGTGCAACGAGGAAATCTGCGAAGATTGTCCCTTGATAGCTCGGGCTGGGACATACATGATGTTGAATTCTGAGAGGAGAAGGGCCCACTTAGCCAGACGCCCGGACAACATAGGCCAGTTAATGAGGAATTTGATCGAATCTGCCTTGGATATCAATGTTATCTAATGTGAGAGGCAATAATGCATAAGTTTCTTCACAGCGAAAATGAGGGCGAGATATATCTTCTTGATTGCCGAATAGTCGAATTCGGCTCCCACTAGTGTGTGACTCAAATAATATAGTGCGTTTTCTTTCTCTTCTTCATTCTTCTGTGCCAGAAGTGCCCCTAGTGAATTATCACCTACTGCCATGTATAAAATCAGCGGCTTTCCTTTGATTGGGGCAGTAAGGATTGGAGAATTCCCGAGCATTTCTTTCAGCGAATCGAAAGCTTTCTGATAAGCATCATCCCATTTGAACTTAACAGTCTTTCTTATTGAGGCGGGAGAACAGCTGATAATGGCTGGCCAGGTTTGAAATGAATCTTCTTAGGTATGCCACACGGCCTTAAAAACTCTTCAATTGTTTTAGATTCTTTGATGGTGGCATTTCTCTGATTTCTATACCCCTATGCCTGACAACAAAGCCCAAAGATTTTCTTGAAGCAACTCCGAATGGGCACTTCAACGGATTCATACGGAGACTCTTCTTGCGCAATCGCTGAAATACTTGTATCAGATGTTTCATGTGCTGTTCATGATCAGCCGACCGCACAACCAAATCATCCACATAACATTCAACGTGCTTGTGCATAATATCTTGGAATATAACGTGCATCGCGTGCTGGTACGTTGCCCCTGCGTTCTTCAACCCAAATGGCATTACATGGTAACAGTAGATGTCGAGCGTCGTGCTAAAGGATGTAGCTTCTTTATCTTCTGGAGCCATGCGAATTTGATTGTATCCCGAATAACCGTCCATGAAGGACATCACTGCATATCCTGTCGTGTTATCAATCAACAATTCTGGGATGGGGAGAGGAAAATCATCTTTAGGGCAGGCTTCATTAAGATTCTGAAAGTTGACACAAACCCAGATTTGTCTACTCTTCTTCTTGACTAGCACGATATTCAAAATCCACCGGGGGCATTTCACCTCTCAAACGAACCCGGCCTGGATCAACTTCTTGATTTCTTCCTCAATCTTGGGTACGATGTCAGGGTGAAACCGTCGTTGAGGTTGCTTTACTAGCTTCTTCTCCTTTATGATGCTCAGCTTGTGCATGACGATTGTTGGACTAAGCCCTGGCATTTTCGAATATGTCCAGGCGAATAAGTCTTTATTTTCTTCCAGCAACTGTATGTATTTCTCTCTTTCATCTTTCAGAACGTTTCTGCTTAGGTATGTGTTCCTGGGTTCTTCGAGAGTACTAAAATTTACTTCTTCAAGTTCATCAATTGTTGGTTGTCCACTATCTTCTAGTTGCACAGGCGCGACACTTGGCTAGATCACGTCAGTAGGATCTTGCAGCGGTATTTCTTCCACAGGTCCGATGGTTACTATATTCATGCTTGCCTTAGCTCCTAGACCTTCTCCATTTCTGTATACTTGTTTGTATTCTTCAAACGGAGCTAGCAACCTCTTCTTCGTGCTTGAATCTTGGCCGAAGAATCCCATGTTTCTCATAATCTTCCGGCTGGCTCTGCTGTATCTCTTCTCCTCTATCGGCCGAGGTCGGATAAATTCTCTTTCCTCTTCTTCTTCTGATGATACTAGCTGACTTGGCCCTGAGTGAAATTTGATATCTTTCTGAGTGATATCTCTTGATGGCACAATAAATTGGCTTGGAGCTTTCGGGAATGGTTTGACTCTTCCTATCTTGGGTATCAGCATGTTGAAGCTAGATTTGAGCACACTCGTGTGTTGATCTGAGATTAGTTTTAACACAGTTGACACAAATGTTGCGGTGAAATTGTGTCGGGTAGTCTAAAACGACACCCTATGCATACACGTGCGGAAGCTTAAAGAGTAACTAGAATTATGGCTAAACCTATAGGAGGGGGGTGATTAGGACCTTTTTAAAACTCTTTTTGCCTACTTAAATAATTCAACAAATTAAACTACGTAAGCGATTAACACTTTGGCTTCCAAGCCTAAGTGGGTCCAATCAAGAGACTAGCAAACGATAAGTGTAATCAGCAACCTAGTCTAAACAGCTCATGTGGACTATAGAGGATGGATCAAGAAATGCTCAAGTCAACATGAGGTAGTGAAAGTACATCTTGTGAGTGTGGATGTGCCTATCAAGTGCCTAGCATGCATTCCTAACTAAGAATTCATAATTAACCAATTAAACACAATGCATAAAGAGAAATGTGCTCAAGAACAATCACAAACACAAGGATGTATAGTGGTTCGACTACTTGTCTACTCCACTCCCGGTTCAAGTACTCAACCCCTTTGAGCACACCGGCATTCACTGGGGAGTTTAAATCTGGTTCCTCCCAACCAAGGTGTTTTAACTCAGATCAACCCAATCGAGGAGTTTATAGGTTCCTCCCAACCTACACATTTGCACCCGTGTTGGTGGCTCCCCCTTGGAGACTTTGTTTAGGCCAACTAACGAGCCAAGGAACGGCTGACGTCCCTGAATTTAGGCCAACTAACAGGCCAAGGATCGGCTAACGACCCTAGATCGAGTTTGTCAAACAAACTCTACACTCAACTCCCACAGGGAATTGAGTGGATGGACTCCTAACAAGACAACCTTACTTGTCGGATTGAGCCCCTTTGTAGCGCTGCTTTGGGTTGCTTCTTCTCGATCTCCCGTGCTTGAATCAGTTCCCCTTGTGCTCCCTCGATCTTTGACGTCGCTGCTTTGCCAAGGCTTCAGGTCCAAGATCAGCTACCTTGTATGTGATGCTCCATTGGAGATGCCCAGGTGCTAGGGAATGGTGAATCCTCTACAAATGGTAGGAAATAGGTTTCCTAGAGGAATACACCTATATGGACTCCTAGGTAGTGTTTAGACAAGGGATTTAACTATGATCAAGGTGTCTAAACCCTAGGAATCAAGAGGGAACAAGTTCATTCTCAAGATACCATTGAATGGCCCAAGCTTGTGATGAAAACACAAGGAGAATGACTTGCTATGGGTTTGGGATAGAGCCTCTGATGGTCTATAGCAATGGTGGCTTCTATCTCCTCAAAATCCTCTCTCTTTGCTAAAAAAATGAATCCCCATCTTTAAATAGATTTTCTTCCAACGGTAAAAAAACGGGCAGATTCGTGCATCTTCGATTGATCAGAAGAAGGTCCGATTGATCGGAGACATGTCCGATTAATCGAAATTTAGTCCAGAGAATTCTCTGGAGGATATTCCGATTGATTGGAACATGGTCTGATTGATCGGACTGACCCCTTCCGATGGATCGGAAGACTGTCCGATTGATCGGAAATATGTCTAGTGGATTTTCAAGATTGCTGGAACAATTTTCGATTGATCGGAACTTCTGTCCGATTGATCGGAGTCTTATCGGAGCCAACGTCTGATTGATCGGAGATCAATCGAAAACTGTTGTTTGAGCTGTATTGATTACAACAACTTCCACCTCTTTAATTAGTCTAACTTATCATGTTTTTCATGGAGTTCTAAGACTAATGATGATGACTAAGGGTATACCTAGTTGGTGCAAGTCATCTAAGAGGCTAAGGGTTAGGTTTTAGTCAAGGTTAAGGCACACCAAGGCATCACTTTTACCTGTTTCTTCTTCCTTGATGCTACAGGACCACTTGAATCTTCGGTCTTCGTCTCCATTAAGCTCAACCGACGCTAGACTCATTGACCTAAGTAATTGACAAACAAGGTGCACTAGTATGCCACTAAAAAGTGCACTAACATGTGGTACCACATAGAACTTCTTCATGATCAGCTGAGGTTGATCTTCCGAATAATGTTGGGATCTCCCCTGAGTGATGGGCTGAGGTTTGCTTTTCTGCACAAACTTTTCAACTTGAGATCTTTCCCCTTGCCCTTTCTTCATTATATCAGGCTTCTTACCGATTTTACTGTTGTAGGTGAGGTTGTAATACTTTGCATCGGCCAAAAATGACTCAGCTATTGTGTATGACTTCGGATCCGCTGCTACCCTGTATTAGATCCCGTCCCTGTTGTATTTGAAGCATTGATGATACGTCGAAAGGATTATGTGATTTTGATGAAGCCAGGGCCTTCCTAAGAGGAGATTGTATGTTGTCACTGCGTCTATCACCTGACATGTTACTTTCGTCGTTAGTTCTTCGATCTCTAACATCACCGTGGTTGACCCAAGTGTACGCTGACTGTCTTGGTTGAACCCCTGAATCATTATGAGACTCAAGCGTAACACTGATTTCCTTTAACCCAATTTCTATAATGTCTTCAATGGCATGATATTTACTGCTGACCCATCGTTCAACATACATCTCTTGATTTCTGTCCCTAATTGTTCCTGTAACCATCAACAGACGGTTGTGGTCTGTTAATTCGATCGTACGGTCTTCTTCTGAGAAAGTGATTGCCGAGGGACGATCAACATGCATGACTTGTGACATCGGTATATACCCCTCACAAAATTTATCTGTATTATTCATTTCTTCTTCTATTTCTATCATCATAACCTCCTTGACCTCACTGTCAAGTAATGCATTGATTAACATTTCTCTGTACACTTTTGAGAGACATAAAGCATCGTATATACTTAAGCGGGCTGTGACCTTCCGCAGATGTGACACAACGTCATACGCTATTGGTCTTGTGGATGACTGGTGGTAGCCTCGACGATCTTCTCCTTCAGTTTCTGCACGCGGGGTCTTTCTTACGGTTTGTCAAGGATGTTGTCTTCTTGTATCGGGTCGTCTGATCTTTAAAGGGTACGGTCAGGCATATGCTTTCCTGATCGTAAGATGACTACGTCAACTTCTCCCTCAGTTGCTTTTGAGGTTTCCTCGAATGATTCTTGTTCGACAAATGACACCATTCGGCAATGTGCCCTGTTTATCATGGGTCATATCTGCCCTTGTATCATTTCTCTCCTTCCTCTGTTCTTTCTTCAGTTAATGAGCCTTCGTCTGTTCCCAAGTCTTCTCTTGCTACTGACTAGAGTCCATGGTTCCTTTGGCTCTGGAAATGAAGTTGGTCGGTTAGTGTCATTTCCTATCATAACTGCCGAAATTGTCCTGGTTGTTTCCTTCATCGTCTCGGGTATCTTCATGCGAATAACCCCTTGGTTGATCAACCCCTGTATCCTTCCCCTCAAGGAGAAACAATCTTTTGTCTTATGGCTGACGCATTGATGATATTTACAATATTTGGGGTCATTTATTCGTCCAACTTCATGGGGACAGATAGGCTTTGGCAAACGCATCAGGCCTTCTTCGATCAATTGTTCCATGATCGGAACTAAATCGGCCACATCAAATGTGTACAGGTCATTCGCCCTTTCTCTGTCGGCTATCGATATGCATTTAGGTGCATAAGGCCTTTTACCCTTGTCTTGTATAACTGTTGCTTTTGTCTCTGGCTTGTGATCGATAGCGGGACGCTTGCGGTCTTTTTGATCTCTGCTCTTATTGACCTGGTGAGTTTCTACTACTCTTCCCATCTCTCTCTTCTGTCTTTCGGGTCTAAAGTTTACCCGAGAGGCTGCTTATTCAACGAGATGCGCTTTCATCACCAGCTCGCGAAAAGAATTGAAAGTATTGCCCGATAATCCATATGAGATCATCGGGTCTAGAGCCCTTAAGCACATCTTCATCTGCTCACCCTCACTAGGTAATTCATGACATTAAGCTGCCGTGGTCCCCCATCGGTCGATGAACTTCTTAACCGATTCACCGTTTCTCTGTCTGACCAATGATAGGTCTGTTAATAAAATCTCCCTCTCTGTCGTAAAGAATTTTGAGATGAAGTTGTCCCTGCATTTTCTCCCATGTCCTTATAGAGCTGGCCGGCAACGACATGTACCACTGGAAGGCTTTTCCTTTTAGGGTTGACCCGAATAATCGCATACAGTACTACGGGACTGCAGACCAATTGCCTAAGGCGGTTAAGAAGTGGGTGATATGTTCTTCCGGGCGATCCTCTACCACCGAACTTTTCAAAGTTCGGGCATCTGAAATTGGCTGGGAATGACACTTCTTCTACTTCCGGTGGGTATGGTACCCGCTATTTATAGCTACCTCTCCTCTCTTTCTCTTTTTCTTGTTGCATCATGTGGGCTAACGTCTGGGATAACTCTTCTCGTGACATGTGTGAGGTGGAAAATGGTGCACGCTCTATTGGCGCGACTCTGAGTTGGATGGGCAGTTCAGGTTCAGCTAGACCTTCTACTTCCCCTTGGAATTCCTCTGTCGACTGACGAGTAGGCGGCGCAGCATTTCTAGTGGCAGTCTGGGCTATCAAAGTAGTCAGGGCTTCCTGCATAGCCCTCATTTGATCATTTGTTTCGCGATTATCTTCGATTAATCTGTCAATCTGGTCTTGGACTGGCGGTAATTCTTTGGTTTCATATGTTCCGTCTTCTTCTTCTTCAGCCACTTGGACCATTACCACCTGTGCTGATGGGATCTTTTGAACCGGCCTCTGTCTTGGTTCGAAGGCTTGTTGTAGGCTTGAAGTTCTTTAGGGGTGCGGGGTTTCGTAGGTTTCTGCGAGGTGCGATTTGAAAGTTCGTCAGTAGTCTAATACGACACCAACGTATGTGCGGAAAGCTTAAAGAGCAACTAGAATTATGTCTAAACTTATAGGAGGGGGTGATTAGGACCTTTTTGAAATTCTTTTCGCCTACTTACACAATTTAATAAATTAAACTAAGTAAGCAAGAACACTTTGGCTTCCAAGCCTAGGTGAGTCCAATCACAAGACTAGCTAGCATATGGTTAAGCAATAAACAATCCTAGTCTAAGCATGCATAGGTAAATAAATGATTTAACTAATCAAGCTCCTAACCTATGCCACCTATGTAGACTTATGAGAATAGATCGATGAGCTCAAGTCTACACAATTAGTGAAAGTACATCTTGTGTATGGATGTGCCAATCTAGTGCCTAGCAAACATTCCTATCAAGCATTCATAATTAAACAATTAAACATCCAATGCTAAGATATCAATGTGCTTAATACAATCACAAACACAAGCATGTATAGTGGTTCGACTTTGGGTCTACTCCACTCCCGGTTCAAGTACTGCAACTCCTTTGAGCACACCGGCATTCACTATCGGAGGTTTTAAATGAGGTTCACCTCTCAACCTTTATGCGGAGGTTTTACCGGTTCACCTCTCAACCATAACCGGAGTTTTGGACAAAGGGCTAACTCTTAACCCAAACGGAGTTTTGGACATAGGCTAACTCTCAACCCGACGCACGTTCACTCCCGTGTCGGAGGCTCCCCCTTGGAGACTTAGTTTAGGCCCGGCTAACGGGCCAAGGAACGGCTAACGTCCTTAGATCGAGTTTGACAAACAAACTCTAGATGGACTCTTAAAAAGGACAACCTTACTTGTCGAATGGGGCCCTTGTTTAGCGCTGGTTTGGGTTGCTTGATCTCCGCTCTCCCGTGCTTCAATCAGCTTCCCTTGCTCCCACGATCGTGTTACCGTTGCGTCGCCAATGCCTTAGCCACACTTGATCAAACACTTTACATGTGATGCCTTTGAGATGCCCAAGGTGATAGGAAGGTAGGTTTGAGAGCTCTACAACTAAAGGGAATGGGTTACCTAGAATCTCTTTCCTATAACGATCTCATCTTAGAGTTTTGGACAAGGATATGCCTATCAAGAAGGTTCCAAACTCTAGAGATCAAGAGGGGATGAAGGTCATCTTCTTCATGAGCTTGGAATGCTCTAATCTTGTGTTAAAGCATAAGGAAGATGCCTTACATAGGTTGAGAATGAGCCTCATGGTCTCCAACAATGGTGGCTTCACTCCTTTCGAAATCCCTCTTCTTCCCCCTCAAAACAAGCCAAGCCCTTATATAGAAAAGTGTGCAACGGATATAAAACGGGCAGAAAATGGCTAGTGCCGACCGGTCGTGACCTGTCGACCAGGGGTCCACGACCGGTCATCCAGGGTTAAGATCGGTCGCTCATACGACAGAGTGTAATCTGTCAAGAGGGGGGGCCTGTCCGACCGGTCGGGCGACCAGTCAAGACCGGTTGGCCTTATGGCCTGATGTATACAGCAAGCTGCTGTCCAGATGGGGACCAGTCCGACCGGTCTTGACCGGTCGGTCAGGCCTGGGTTTAGCCAAATGGTTTGCTGATCCACATATACTCCAAACCACTTCAAAGGCCAAGGTTTTGGATGGTCTTTTGGTGCACCTGGGGCCACTCTATGATGACAAAAGGTTTCCTAGTATGGTCAAGGTCATCAAGGAGGATAAGAGGTTAGGTTTTGGTCTAGGTTAAGGCACATCAAGGCATCACTTTTACCTGTATCTTCTTCCTTGATGCAGCAGGGCCACTTGAGTCTTCGGTCTTCGTCTTCATTAGGCTCAACCGACACTAGACTCACTGACGTAAGTGATTGACAAATAAGGTGTACTAGTATGCCATAGAAAAGTGCACTAACAATCTCCCCCTTTGTCAATTACTTACAAAAACCTATCCTACCAAAACAAAATACATGTTCAAGATATTACATTGATAATGAATTAAATACAGGACTCTTGACATGCCTAAACTAAGTTGCTCCTCTTCCGTTTGCTCCCCCATAACCTGTCAATCCCTGCATCACAAAATATAACAAACTAGTTTTGGTGGGATTTGAACTTTCTCCCCCTTTTTGTTAGCAATTGACAAACTATTCTCTCCCCCTCAATGATATATCAATAAGGTTAAGGTAAGAGTAGATAGTATGTTGCAGTTATAACTATAAGCACATGCTAAAATGGAGAGTAAGGGGTGCATGAACATAAAAACATGGAGCATGCTGAGGAACATGATTAACAAGAAAATATAACTATCTAGGCAAGGTTAATCATGCATAATTGGTCAAGGATATACATTTACAATGAAAGCACAAAGGGCTTATAACCCAATCAATAACCTCCCTTAATGGTATATCAAGATCAATATTAAGCAAAGATTAGCATACAATGAAGCATAAAATTCAGCTAAAATAGCTAATCTAAGCATGGAGATAGTCTAGCAAGTAAATATGTAAGATGAAAGCAAGGCTAAACTACCTAATTTGGGCTTATGAGCCTTGAATCCTCTGATTTGCCCATACACAAGGAAATGAGGCTGAAATCCTCAAATTTTCCTATTAAAGCATTTCTAGCTACCCTTGCTAAATATGTTGAGATTGATAAGCCAAGGGTAACTAATTTCCTCAACACCCTCATAAAATGTAGCATGAGGTGAGGGGTTGGGAACTCCTTCTCCTAGAAGGGATAGCGATTGGGATCTCCTATTAGATAAGCAGGAAGAGGGGTTGTGGTGAAGGCCGAGAGAGCAAGATCTTTATGTTGGCTCTCATCACAAGCGGAGTCACCAGATTCGGACTCCTCCGTATCATCCCAAGTGGTAGCCATCGCCTTTTTACCTTTCGGTTTAGGCCCATCCGGACATTCCGGGGCAATATGGCCACGACGACCGCAACCGTAACAATTGACGGATGAAGGCATGGATGATTTTCCTTTATGTTTCTCGCCCTTCTTGTCCTTCTTGTCACGGCTATTCCCTCTATCAAATTTGAGGAATCTCTTGAATTTTTTGTTCAATTCCTCTTCCTCATCATCCTCATCATCACTATCTTCCTCCGACTCACTCTTAATTTTTTTATGTTTGTGAGAGGATTTAAGAGCGATGCTTTTCTTTCTAGAGGGGGTCTTAAAGTGTAGTTCATGAGTTTATAGGGAACCTATGAGTTCTTCTACTTTCATGTTATCTATGTCTCTACACTCCTCTAAGGCAACTATCTTGGAGTCAAATCTATCTGGGAGAGACCTAAGTATTTTTCTACAAATCCTACCATCCGGAACCGGATCACCCAAGACAAACATGGAGTTGCAAATATCTGACAATTTAGTATAAAACTCCATGAAAGTTTCAGTCTCTTCCATCTTAATGTTTTCAAATTTGGTGGTTAAGAGCTGAAGCTTCGAGCATCTTACTATGCTAGTTCCCTCGTGGGTAACCTCAAGTATATCCCACGCTTCTTTTGCAAATGCGCATGTGAGAATGCACTGAAATTCGTTCGGGGAAACCGCATAGCAAATCGTATTGAGAGCTTTGGCATTCGCCTTGTATTGTGCTCTCTCTGTGTCATCCCATTTGGAATCATCTTTGGGAATGACAATGCATTTTCCATCAACCTCCACTTGCACGGTGGGTAAGGCGTATCCATTTTGTGTTCTTAGCCACACTGGACGGTCCATGGATTGGAGAAAAATTCTCATTCTAGCCTTCCAATAGGCATAGTTGGACCCATTAAAGAATGGTGGATGCTTGGTGGTACTCTCATCTCGGTTAGACATTATGCTAGTGCTCTGATACCGGATCTTACTCTAGACGGTTACGTCCTTGAAGAGCAACCCGCTCTGATACCAATTGAAAGTTCGTCGGTAGTCTAATACGACACCTATGTATGTACGGAAGCTTAAAGAGCAACTAGAATTATGTCTAAACCTATAGGAGGGGGTGATTAGGACCTTTTTGAAATTCTTTTCGCCTACTTACACAATTCAACAAATTAAACTAAGCAAGAACACTTTGGCTTCCAAGCCTAAGTGGGTCCAATCACAAGACTAGCATATGGTTAAGCAATAAATAATCCTAGTCTAAGCATGCATAGGTAAATAAATAATTTAACTAATCAAGCTCCTAACCTATGCCACCTATGTAGACTTATGAGAATGGATCAATGAGCTCAAGTCTACACAATTAGTGAAAGTACATCTTGTGTATGGATGTGCCAATCTAGTGCCTAGCAAACATTCCTATCAAGCATTCATAATTAAACAATTAAACATCCAATGCTAAGATATCAATGTGCTCAATACAATCACAAACACAAGTATAGTGGTTCGACTTTGGGTCTACTCCACTCCTGGTTTAAGTACTCAACTCCTTTAAGCACACCGGCATTCACTATCAGAGGTTTTAAAGGAGGTTCACCTCTCAACCTTTACGCGGAGGTTTTACCGGTTCACCTCTCAACCATAACTGGAGTTTTGGACAAAGGGCTAACTCTCAACCCAAACGAAGTTTTGAACATAGGCTAACTCTCAACCTGACGCATGTTCACTCCCGTGTCGAAGGCTCCCCATTGGAGACTTAGTTTAGGCCCGGCTAACGGGCCAAGGAACGGCTAACGTCCCTAGATCGAGTTTGACAAACAAACTCTAAGTGGACTCTCAAAAAGGACAACCTTACTTATCCAATGAGGCCCTTGTTTAGCGCTGGTTTGGGTTGCTTGATCTCTGCTGTCCCATGCTTCAATCAGCTTCCCTCGCTCCCACGATCGTGTTGCCGTTGCGTTGCCAATGCCTCAGCCACACTTGATCAAACACCTTGCATGTGATGCCTTTGAGATGCCCAAGGTGATAGGAGGGTAGGTTTGAGAGCTCTACAACTAAAGGGAATGGGTTACCTAGAGTCTCTCTCCTACAACGATCTCATCTTAGAGTTTTGGACAAGGATATGCCTATCAAGAAGGTTCCAAACTCTAGAGATCAAGAGGGGATGAAGGTCATCTTCTTCATGAGCTTGGAATGCTCTAATCTTGTGTTAAAGCACAAGGAAGATGCCTTGCATAGGTTGAGAATGAGCCTCAAATGTCTCCAACAATGGTGGCTTCACTCCTCTCGAAATCCCTCTTTTTCCCCCTCAACACAAGCCAAGTCCTTATATAGAAAAGTGTGCAACGGATACAAAACGGGCAGAAAACGGCTAGTGCCGACCGGTCGTGACCTGTCGGCCAGGGGTCCACAACCGGTCGTCCAGGGTTAAAACCGGTCGGTCATAAGACAAAGTGTAATCTGTCAAGAGGGGGGGGGGCTTGTTCGACCGGTCGGGACAGCCCAGCGGACCGGTCAAGACCGGTCGGCCCTATGGCCTGATGTATACAGCAAGCTGCTGACCAGATGGGGACCCAGTCCGACCGGTCTTGACCGGTCTGCCCAGTCCATCCAACCGGTCATGACCGGTCGGTCAGGCCTGGGTTCAGCCAGATGGTTTGTTGACCCACATATACTCCAAACCACTTCAAAGGCCAAGATTTTGGATGGTCTTTTGGTGCACCTAGGGCCACTCTATGATGACAAAATGTTTCCTAGTATGGTTAAGGTCATCAAGGAGGATATGGGGTTGGGTTTTGGTCTAGGTCAAGGCACATCAAGGCATCACTTTTACCTGTATCTTCTTCCTTGATGCAGCAGGGCTACTTGAGTGTTCGGTCTTCGTCTTCATTAGGCTCAACCGACACTAGACTCACTGACGTAAGTGATTGACAAACAAGGTGCACTAGTATGCCACAGAAAAGTGCACTAACACGAGTGGTCTTGGATAACGGCGGAAACTGCTCGGCTACCGTCGCAGGCATTGCGGGCTTGGCTGGTACGACCGGACCGTTGATAGGGATCTTCTGTTCCTGTTTTGGCTGCCACTGTTTCCTTATAACGGAGCGAGATTTCACAATATTCGCCCTATTTTGTGTGCAGCTACAATGGCCACTTTCTTCTGTTCTTTCTTCTATCATTGTGTTTCAACTAACTGTCATTCTGAGTCAGAGACAACTGTTGTGGTTGTGGTAAAACGGGGGAAGGTGAAACCCCAATTGGTAAGGAAGATGCATGAGCTCGTCATTGAGTATGCCATCTCTTTTGTCTGTGCTAATGTCTTGTTAATTATGCGGTGTCATAAAACCGTTAGAACAGTTCATAAATGAGGCTGGGAGCGTGAACCCATCGACTGCGGTGCATAAAATAACAGAAATGAGCAGGAAGAAGATGGGTATGTATAGTTGCAGAAGTTTATGGGTTTGAAAACCTTTGATTTATTGTTTATTGCCTTAAAGATGAGGGGAAGATTCCCATTGAGAGTCTCCAGTTTGGCGCCCGAGGGCGCCGAAACATTATGCCTCGCGATAACTTTCCTATATACATATTCATGTTTGTGAATGACTAGTCTTAGAGCGTTTCTATACTCAGAGCTAGCCAAAGATCCTGGTATTGTTCGATTCCCCAGCAGAGTCGCCAGTTTATTAAAACTGAAAATGCTACAGGGACATTTTCTATGTATTATTGTTCTGGGGTTCTGAGTAATGGAAACATTCGTAGACAATCACAAGCATTCACAAAATGTACACAATAAGAGATATCACAAGGCGAATTTTATTTCAGAGATTCTGAGATCTTGTACATTCCAGGCCGTGGTCTGGCATAAGCCCTTCATTACTCGAATGATCGATGGCCCTTGATTAAAAGGCAGAAGACTAGTCAGCAGGGAGTATGGTCTTAGAGTTTGTGGTCATAGAGACCTATATTTGTTTTGTTATGGACTGAACCATCTTTGTATTAGTCAGATGTCTATGTCCCATATTTTTCAGGAGATCCGGGCTGAGACTATCTGGGTTTATGACTGAGAGAGATGACTCTGGGCCCGCGCCTATCATGTTTGGACAGGTGACCTCAGGAAGTCCGATCTGCAGTTGTGTATACTTGAATAGCCCAACCGACGAATGCCTTTTGAATGGGTAGGGCATCGACTGTTGTGTTGTGACAGTTCATAGCAATTGCTTTGTAGAGAATTGGAAAGAGATATGGTTTATTGTGATAACCATAATCCCGTTTGTCTTGCTTTCGACCATAATCAAGTCATATCTTAAAGTACATGTGAGTAATGATACATTTATACAGTCCTGGATGCTGGCAGCTTTCTTCCGAGAAGTTATTTCGTTCATCGCGTTGAATCGGGTCAAACCTCGAAGATACGTAATTTTGTTCGTTTTAAAAATCCCGGAATGACCGTTTGACTATTCTATTACGTCCAGAACGCTCGAAATACCCAAAATAGAATTAAACAGGTCCTGAAAACACTTAAAATTGAGTCTGGCGCATTCTGAACGGGATCTGAAAAAATTCTGAATTTTGGGGTGCGCTAGACCTATTTTTCGGGTGCACTAGGGTCGGAGCACCCAAAAATATGAAGTATCCGGTGCTGATTTTTAGAGTGCGCCAGACATATTTTTCGGGTGCGCTTATGTCGGAGCACCCTGAAAATAGATAAATGGAGAAATGTTGATTTTTTGGGTGCTCCAAACCATTTTTATGGGTACGCTAGTGCACTTGAACAATTTTATAAAAATGCCATGTTGTGTTAGTTTTATACCGGACCTGCAGTGATCGGAGGTAGGTTTCCGTTGTGGGATTCTGGTGATTGAAAAGGTATTCTGGTGGTCAGAAAGGGATTCTAGGTGCGCCAGACCTATTTTTTAGGTGCGCCAGACTTTTATTAAGTGAAAATGGTAAGGCTGAAAAATCTCATTTTATATGGGTGCGCCGGACCTATTTCGGGTGCATCGGCAGCCGTCGTATTGCATTTCTAACTTTAATTACGATCTATCTATGATTTGTGGGGCCCCCTTGGATGATGACTGTTCATCCACTCTTTTTAGTGGTCCACCTATATGCCCATGACCCAATTTTGAAACTAGTTTGGTCATTGTGTGACGTGGGGCCCACCAAAGTCATTTTTGGGCCAATGTATGGTCTGGCGCACCTTATAATTTATGGGGACGCCAGAGGTCTTAGGAACCCCCACTCTTTTATTCTCGTTCTGGTTTGAATTTGTAGGTGCATTTGGTGTAATTTTAGAGGTATTCCAGACAAATTTTCTGGGTGCGCCCCCTCAGTATTTGATCAAAATTTATTTCAACGGGTTGGATATTTTGGGACCACAACATAAGGCCTTATATAAAGATGATCAGGCCATTCTATTATATATCACTTTGCCTTGAAAACATCAATAGCTTTCTCTTATAAATGACTCTGCAACAAGAATGTGCGATTAAAGATTATGATCAGAAGTATTCTATATGGACTTGTTCGCTTCCCCAAGTGTAGGGTTGCGATGTAGTAATAATTTGGTAGAGACCGAGATCGTTCTCAAGGACTTGTTAGGAATTCACAAAATTACTTCTAATATTCTCTATTTTAGAGCTAACCAAACAGATTTCTAAAATTGAATGTACATAGAATTCTTAAACTAAAGGTGAATGTAATCAATATAAAAGAGCACTAGGGGTCCAAGGATCCACTTGTAGCAATCCTTGATGCATAATTCGCTATGGTTTCCCAATTACACAACTAGAATCGAAATCAAATCCTATATAGTCGGATGATAGAGCGGTTGTAACATACAATCTGTCATATGTGTGATTTATATACATGCTTCCCTCAATTCAAGTTAGGACTTGAGCACACTCAATTGCATAGGTCAATCCTAGTTCCAATAGATTTAGATCACAATCATAATCATCATTAAACTCTGTCACAAAGCATAATTAGATCATGATTTGAACTTCATTCAAATCACATACACAATCAACACATAATACAGAATTTAGAACAAAAAGGTAGAACTTTGGTTTGAAGTTCCCACATGAGAATCCAAGTCTAGAGCGTATTGAATCTGATTCCTCGGAGCATACATGTCTAGAACTGTGCAAAACAATTAAGAACTAAAGCAATTCTTCCAAACATCTATGAGCCATCATAAGATTAAGAAAAACTACTTAGAACTTTATTCAAACTACTAAAAACCATTGTTCTTCAATAAATCCAACTTGAAACCAACACAAACGAATTAACACATCTTAGATTCACTACAAGCTTCACTTCTTAGCCCTAGCTAAGAGGTTTAGCTGTTCATGATCCAAGGAAACATGAAAACAACTTAAAACATGAACTAAAAAGCAACAAACTAGAGGGACTTGTAAAACTCCGATTCCGTCTTTCTCCGCCTCCCACCTTCGTAGATCTCTTCTAGGATGCCTTAGCTACGATCGCTAGGTCCCCTTTTATAGTGGAGAGTCTCTAACGCCTCAGAATCTTTTATATTTGGGCAGCACTTACTCACTTGCGCACAAAACTTGGTGCTTCAAGAGGAAGTTGCTAAATTTCAGCCGCAATACACTGGCTGACCGGTTTTGACCGGTCGGACTGGGCTGGCCGACCAATCTTGACCGGTCGGACCCTTTCCGTGGACAGTCCAGCATGCAGGAGGGGGGGAGTAGGTCCTGGATAATCGGTCAAGACCAGTCGGCCCTCTTGTGTTTGGTGTCCAGAGAGGTAAAGGGGGTGTGATCGACGGGTCGTGGCCCTCTTGGCCAACCGGTCATGACCGGTCGTACCTGATTTTCTCCATTTTCTTCTTTCTTTCTTCTCTCTTTGCTCTCCTTGGTTTCTTCTTTCTTTGGCCCACCTTGGGTCTTCATCCCAAGCTCCAAAATGCAGTCTTTTAGTTATCAATTGGGCGAAGTTCTCTCATTCCTACAATCATAAAACCATGCATTAGAGTAGTCTTTAAGATTGAAAACCATGCATAGTTGGCGATGAAATGGGGTTAGAATATACACATTTAGGCGCTCAACACACCCCCAAACTAGCATTTTGCTAGTCCTGAGCAAAACATGCATGAAACAATTCATTTCTCCAAAACCCAACTCTCCTTCAGAAACTATGCTTCTATACACTCTAAGACATGTAAGTGTAAAAATCGAAAAAACTAAGTAATAGAGGTTGAAACCTTAAACTTTCAAGAACATAACACGTACTCATATGGATTTCCCACTGATTGATAAATAGATAGAAGAATTTGAACAATTTAACCTAGTGTGCTTAATGAATGCTCATCTCATGAAATTCTGGGATTATCTTCTTCATAAATTAGCTAAGGTATGTGTTTAAAGGTGTACAGATCAACATCAAGCCTTTGACAGGAATTTGCCTTACCGTCCTTCCGACGGCTTTCACACTACTTCCCATTTCCGGCTTTGGTTACGAGTAGACTGTCCCTCGGTTGGTATTTCGAAATTTTCCACCATATTTTCAATTGTTCCCATATTTTCATCCTTCCTTTCCTTTTTATACATATTAGATAGGATTTTTAGAAATCCGTATCTTTCGTTATTTCCCATGGACAAGGATGGACAAAGTACCCCGGCTTGGTTTCTCAACACTGCAAATTGTTGAACTTCCAATTTATACATTTTCTAACCCATTACATCACATCTTATGCATGGTTTGCATGCTTAAAAGACCAATCTAATGCATGTTTGTGATTGTAGGAATGAGAGAAATAATTCACCTATTTTGATGGCTAAAAAAATGCTTTTAAACCCACTTGAGGATGAAGGAAGATGAGCTATAGGAATGGAAGAAAGAAGCAAGGAGAAGAGAGAGATGACATGGATTTAATATGCCAATTTGAAGGATTTGGAATGACTAGAAGACCAAGCTTTAATGAGCCAAAGAAGTGGAGAAAAAGCCTTAAAGGAATCAAGTTGAAGACCTGGAATGACCAGAAAAGTCATATTGCAGAACTGCAGGGCTAGAAAAGTCAAATGCAGAAAATTCAGCAGATGGCCCTATAACCAGAAAAACTGAAAAAATTGGCCTTCAGGCGCCCTACCACCATTTGACCGGGTGCCCAAAATTGACAAAAAAATCCAGTTATTGCTGGAACTTTTCTAGACTTGGCCGGGCGCCCGACCAAAACATGACCGGGCACCCGACTAGCATCCGACTGTCGTTACAAGTGCGTAAATCTTTACACAATCCGAGGCGGTGGGTGGTTTTTCTTATAATAGGACACCTTAGCATCCTTCCTAAGGTATCCTAGAAGATTTCTAAGTTCGTGGGGAGCAAGGGAGATCATTGTGGAGCGATCGGAACTCCTCCAATTAGGATTTTTTCTAGTTTTACATGTTTTTATTTAGTTTTTCTTTGAATTCTGGTTGAAGAGTGATAATGCTCGGCTAGAACCTCTTAGCTAAGGCTAAGAGGTGAAGCTTGTGAGTAGTTATCATGTTGGATTCGTTCTAATTCAAGTACTTTACTTAAAGTTTTGGTTTTTAAGTTCTAGTTTGAATCAAAGTGATATTTTTGGATGTTTTATAAGAGTTCATGTGCTTCAGACATGAGTTCCTTGCAATTCTCTAAGATTGTCATGTTTGGATTGATTAGATTCAAATTGTAGTAACCCTAAAGCGTACCATAGCCCATTAGCATGGTCGTTACTTCGAAGGCTACATATTCGACTTCTATGGGCTTCATTAGAACTAGAACCTTATTCTTCAACTTGAGTAGAGATTGTTTGTGTTTGAAAGCCATATCTTCCAACTAAAAGAGAGATAGAACTTCAATTCTAGTTGTGTTATACTTGGATGAATGAATTCACATGAGGGCTATCACAAGTGGATCCTCAAAAGCCTTAGTTCCCTTTAATTACAGATTTTTACAATTATTGTTTTAAGTTAGTTCATAGACTTGAATCCCTCAATTCCTTGAATTAGAAGTTGCTGGAACAACTTGAATTGGTTTACCTTATTCCCTGTGGATCGACCTCGGTCTTACCGAGTTTTATTACTACATCGCAGCCTTGCACTTGAGGCGAGCGAACACAAATCCAAACCTAGCTAATTCACAATTCTAATAATCCTTTCAAAGCATGGAAATCGTGTAATGTGAACTAGGTGTAAACTGAAATTGCGGTTTTACCGCTTGTAGAGATACTCGGAGATATGTCTATGGACCTAGAGGGGGGGTGAATAGGACCTTTTTTTTTTTTAAATCTTTTCGCCTACTTATGCAATTCAACAAGTTTAAGCTAGGGTAAGCAAGAACACCTTGGCTTCCAAGCCTTGGTGGGTCCAATCACAAGACTAGCAAGAGTTAAGCAATAACCAACCCTAGTCTAAGCATGCATAGGAAGGAAATGATTCAACTAATTAAGCTACTAACCTATGCACCTTGTGTAGACTTATGAGATTGGATCAATGAGCTCAAGTCTACACAAGTAGTGAAGGTACATCTTGTGCAAGGATGCCTAAAAAGTGCCTAGCATGCATTCATATCAATCATTCATAATTAAGCAATTAAACTAACAATGCAAAGATATCAATGTGCTCAATAACAATCACAAACACAAGGATGTATAGTGGTTCGACTACGTGTCTACTCCACTCCCGGTTCAAGTACTCAACCCCTTTGAGCACACCGGCATTCACTATCGGAGGTTTTAAATGAGGTTCACCTCTCAACCTTTACACGGAGGTTTTATCGGTTCACCTCTCAACCGTATCCGGAGTTTTAGACATAGGCTAACTCTCAACCTTATCGCACGTTTACTCCCGTGTCGGAGGCTCCCCCTTGGAGACTTAGTTTAGGCCCGGCTAACGGGCCAAGGAACGGCTAACGTCCCTAAGGCGAGTTGACAAACAAACTCTAAAATGGACTCTCAAATGAGACAACTTACTTGTCGGATGAGCCCCTTGTTTAGCGCCGTAATGGGTTGCTTGATCTCCGCTCTCCCGTGCTTCAATCAGCTTCCCTTTGCTCCCTCGATCGTGTCGCCGTTGCGTCGCCAATGCCTCAGCCACATTCGATCAAACACCTTGCATGCGATGCCTTGAAATGCCCAAGGTGCTAGGAGGATGGGTGAATCTCGTACATGGGATGTGTAAGTTGTTCCAACTAGGAGATTCACCTAGAGAGTCTTCTAGAGGTCTTGGACAAAGGATATACCTATGTGGAATAGTGTCACACCTCTAGATTTGAGAGAGGAATCAAGTCATCTCTTGATAGCATTTGAATGCCCATACTTGTGTTTGAAACACAAGGGATATGACTTGAAAACCTCCTCTTTGAGACCCCAAAGGATGTACAAATGATGTGGGTAAAGGGCTCTCTAAAACCTCTCTCCACATGACCCAAGAATGGAGCTCCATATTTATAGAAAAGAGGCTCCAACGGTCATAAAACGGCCATAAAACGGCCTGCCCCGACCGGTCATGACCGGTCGGACTCCCCTGCTGAAGAACCTCAAGTGTATAGGCCACATATATGGGCCGACCGGTCATGACCGGTCGGACCCCCTCACTGGACTGCCTGAACACTGCAGGCCGACCGGTCATGACCGGTCGGCGCTCCTTGCTGGATAAGGAATTCCTCCAGGCCGACCGGTCATGACCGGTCGGCCATACTTGCTGGCCACCATGGTTTGTAAACGGCCGACCGGTCATGACCGGTCGGCTGGCCATTGTATAAAGCAGCAAGGCTGCTGGCCGACCGGTCATGACCGGTCGGACCAGCCTGGTTCTCCCCACATACAAGCTGCACTCTACTATCTTCAGCCTGTACATAAAGTCCTAGGTTAGGGTGATCAAATGGGACACCTAGGGCCTATCTATGATGACTAAATGTACTCCAAAATGGTCAAGGTCATCAAGGATACAAAGGGGATAGGTTTTGGTCGAGGTTAAGGCATCAAGGCATCTCATATACCTGAATCTTCTTCCTTGATGCGGCTGGACGTCTTGAGTCTTCGTTCTTCGTCTTCTTTGGGCTCAACCGACTCTAGACTCACTGCTGTAAGTGATTGACAAACAAGGTGCACTAGTATGCCACGGAAAAGTGCACTAACAATCTCCCCCTTTGTCAATTACTTACAAAAACTTAACCTACCAAAACAAATTACATGTTCAAGATATTACAATGATAAAGCATAAATTACAGGACTCTTGACATGTCTAAACTATGCTGCTCCGTTTCAGTTTGCTCCCCCACAACCTGTCAATCCCTGCATCACAAAACATAGCAAACTAGTTTTGGTGGGATTTGATCTTTCTCCCCCTTTTTGTTAGCAATTGACAAACTACTCTCTCCCCCTTAATGATATGCCAATAAGGTTAAGGTAAGAGAAGATAGTGTGTCACAATTATAACTATAAGCACATGCTAAAACGGAGAGTATAGGGTGCATGAATCATAAATACATGGAGCAAGCTAAGAAACATGATTAACAAGAATGTAACTATTCAGGCAAGATTAATCATGCAATTGGTCAAGGATATACATTTGCAATGAAGCACAAAGGGCTTATAGCCCAATCAACCAACCTCCCCTAATGGTATATCAAGACCAATACTAAGCAAAGATTAGCATACATGAAGCATAAAACTCAAGATGGTTAGCTAATCTAAGCAGGATGATAATCTAGCAAGCAAATGTATCAATAAAAGCAAAGCTAAATCATCAAAATTTGGGCGAATGAGGCTGGAATCCTCTGATTTGCCCATATTCACAGAAATGAGGCTGAAATCCTCAGATTTGCCAATAAACACAGAAATGAGGCTGAAATCCTCAGATTTGCCAATAAAAGCAAAACTAGCTACCCTCTCTAACCATGTTCAGTTAAAAAAAAAGCCAAAGGGTAGCAAAGATTCCACAACACCCTCATAAAATGTAGCATGAGGCGAGGGGTTGAGAACTCTACCTTCACTTAGAAGGGATAGCGGTTGGGATCCCCTCTTAGATAATCTGGTAAAGGGGTCGTGATGGAGGCCGAGAGAGCAAGATCATTATGTTGGCTCTCATCATCAGATTCGGACTCCTCCGTATCATCCCAAGTGGCAGCCATTGCCTTTTTACCTTTCGGTTTAGGCCCTTCTGGACATTCCGGGGCAATATGGCCACGACGACCGCAACCGTAACAACGGACGGATGAAGGTATGGATGATTTTCCTGTACGTTTATCACCCTTCTTGTCCTTCTTGTCACGGCTATTCCCTCTATCAAATTTGAGGAATCTCTTAAATTTTTTGTTCAATTGTTCTTCCTCATCATCCTCATCATCACTATCATCCTCCGTCTCACTTTTGATTTTCTTGTGCCTGTGAGAGGACTTGAAGGCGATGTTTTTCCTTCTAGAGGGGGCTTTAAAGCCTAGCTCAAAGGTTTGTAGGGAACCTATGAGTTCTTCAACTTTCATAGTATTAAGATCCCTACACTCTTCAATGGTGGTGACTTTAGAAGAGAACCGATCCGGAAGAGATCTCAGAATTTTCCTACAAAGCCTATGTTCCGGAACCGGATCCCCTAAGCCCCACATATCATTTGTGATTTTGTTCAGTTTGGTATAAAATTCAGTAAACGTTTCATCCTCCTCCATAGTGATATTTTCAAATAGAGTGGAGAGGCGTTGGAGTTTAGAATTTTTAACAACATTTGTTCCTTCATGGGTAACTTCCAGAATATCCCATGCTTGTTTACTGGTAGTGCAATTTTGGATCCGACCAAATTCTTCTCTCGATACTGAACAAAATATGGCATTCAGGCCTTTGGCATTATTAATACGTTGAGCTTTTTCATGAGCAGTCCACAATGCCTTGTCTTTTGGCCTGAGAACATCCGGCTCACCCTTCTTAGAAATAGTGACCATTGGGGGTTCATATCCAAAATCAACCATGTCCCTCACATCCGAATCAATAGATTCCAAGAAGATGCGCATTCGGGCTTTCCAATATGGATAATTTGACCCATCAAAGAAAGGAGGCTTAGAGACGGATGAAGAGTCCTCTCTAGACATATTTTCAAGTTTCTCTTTAGGATCTACCTCTAGGCAATTAAGCCCTTAAAGAGGAACCCTCTCTGATACCAATTGAAATTGCGGTTTTACCGCTTGTAGAGATACTCGGAGATATGTCTATGGACCTAGAGGGGGGGTGAATAGGACCTTTTTTTTTTAAAAATTCTTTTCGCCTACTTATGCAATTCAACAAGTTTAAGCTAGGTAAGCAAGAACACCTTGGCTTCCAAGCCTTGGTGGGTCCAATCACAAGACTAGCAAGAGTTAAGCAATAACCAACCCTAGTCTAAGCATGCATAGGAAGGAAATGATTCAACTAATTAAGCTACTAACCTATGCACCTTGTGTAGACTTATGAGATTGGATCAATGAGCTCAAGTCTACACAAGTAGTGAAGGTACATCTTGTGCAAGGATGCCTAAAAAGTGCCTAGCATGCATTCATATCAATCATTCATAATTAAGCAATTAAACTAACAATGCAAAGATATCAATGTGCTCAATAACAATCACAAACACAAGGATGTATAGTGGTTCGACTACGTGTCTACTCCACTCCCGGTTCAAGTACTCAACCCCTTTGAGCACACCGGCATTCACTATCGGAGGTTTTAAATGAGGTTCACCTCTCAACCTTTACACGGAGGTTTTATCGGTTCACCTCTCAACCGTATCCGGAGTTTTAGACATAGGCTAACTCTCAACCTTATCGCACGTTTACTCCCGTGTCGGAGGCTCCCCCTTGGAGACTTAGTTTAGGCCCGGCTAACGGGCCAAGGAACGGCTAACGTCCCTAAGGCGAGTTGACAAACAAACTCTAAAATGGACTCTCAAATGAGACAACTTACTTGTCGGATGAGCCCCTTGTTTAGCGCCGTAATGGGTTGCTTGATCTCCGCTCTCCCGTGCTTCAATCAGCTTCCCTTTGCTCCCTCGATCGTGTCGCCGTTGCGTCGCCAATGCCTCAGCCACATTCGATCAAACACCTTGCATGCGATGCCTTGAAATGCCCAAGGTGCTAGGAGGATGGGTGAATCTCGTACATGGGATGTGTAAGTTGTTCCAACTAGGAGATTCACCTAGAGAGTCTTCTAGAGGTCTTGGACAAAGGATATACCTATGTGTAATAGTGTCACACCTCTAGATTTGAGAGAGGAATCAAGTCATCTCTTGATAGCATTTGAATGCCCATACTTGTGTTTGAAACACAAGGGATATGACTTGAAAACCTCCTCTTTGAGACCCCAAAGGATGTACAAATGATGTGGGTAAAGGGCTCTCTAAAACCTCTCTCCACATGACCCAAGAATGGAGCTCCATATTTATAGAAAAGAGGCTCCAACGGTCATAAAACGGCCATAAAACGGCCTGCCCCGACCGGTCATGACCGGTCGGACTCCCCTGCTGAAGAACCTCAAGTGTATAGGCCACATATATGGGCCGACCGGTCATGACCGGTCGGACCCCCTCACTGGACTGCCTGAACACTGCAGGCCGACCGGTCATGACCGGTCGGCGCTCCTTGCTGGATAAGGAATTCCTCCAGGCCGACCGGTCATGACCGGTCGGCCATACTTGCTGGCCACCATGGTTTGTAAACGGCCGACCGGTCATGACCGGTCGGCTGGCCATTGTATAAAGCAGCAAGGCTGCTGGCCGACCGGTCATGACCGGTCGGACCAGCCTGGTTCTCCCCACATACAAGCTGCACTCTACTATCTTCAGCCTGTACATAAAGTCCTAGGTTAGGGTGATCAAATGGGACACCTAGGGCCTATCTATGATGACTAAATGTACTCCAAAATGGTCAAGGTCATCAAGGATACAAAGGGGATAGGTTTTGGTCGAGGTTAAGGCATCAAGGCATCTCATATACCTGAATCTTCTTCCTTGATGCAGCTGGACGTCTTGAGTCTTCGTTCTTCGTCTTCTTTGGGCTCAACCGACTCTAGACTCACTGCTGTAAGTGATTGACAAACAAGGTGCACTAGTATGCCACGGAAAAGTGCACTAACATAAACGTGTTCAAAATTTCTATCAATCATAAAAATAGGGAAATTCACATACAAGACTAGTACCTTAAAGATTGTTCAAAGTATTCAACATCACTCACTTTGCCTCTCTTTTTCTTATACTTACACCATCCCGAATGCATATTCACAAAGTTTTCCAATGGAGTTTTGAATTTTTAGAAAAAATCTCAAAAATCTTCTTTATATTGCTCGAGATGTTACAAAACATGTCACTAGATTCATCCCAGTGATCCCACATACCCCCCAACCAAATCTTGCATTGTCCTCAATGCAAAAGATATTCAATGAGCAAAAATGAGAGCAACTATAAAGTAAAGAGAGTGAGGAATGAGAGTACCTAAGAGAACAAAAACTAGGATTCTACCTCCTTCAAACAAATCTATGAAAAAGCAAACCAAAAGCAACAAAATCCTAATCCTAACCACTCTATACCTCCATCAGACTAGGAGATCAAATATTCTGATACACAGGATCAGTCAGAGGTATGGACATACCTTTTGAAGGAAGCTTCTCAAAGAACGGCTTTAGGCGTTGACCATTTGATTTAAAGATAATACCATTCCTTGGATTCAACAACTCGACAGTCCCATATGGATAAACAGTTTTCACAATGAAAGGACCGGTCCATCGAGACTTCAATTTCCCCGAAAATAAATGTAACCGAGAATTATACATAAGGACATTTTCATTAATCATGAAGGTCTTACGAATGGTGTTTTTATCATGAAACACCTTCGTCTTGTCCTTGTACAAATTCTAGCATTTTCATATGCCTCGTTCCAGAGTTCCACAAGTTCATTCAATTGAAGTTTGCGCAATGAGCTTGCTTTGTCAGAATCAAAATTCATCTTCTTTATCGCCCAATATGCCCTATGTTCCAACTCCACGGGCAAGTAACAAGCTTTCCCATAGACAAGTTTATAGGGAGACATTCCAATGGGGTCTTGAAAGTAGTACGGTAAGCCTAGAGTGCATCGGTAAGTCGAAGTGACCAATCTTTGCGATCGGGGCTCACGGTTTTCTCCAAAATATGTTTAACTTCCCTGTTGGATATCTCAGCTTGTCAACTTGTTTGTGGGTGACAAGGAGTACTCACCTTGTGATTTATGCCATATTTCTTCATTAAAGCTTCAAATGGGCGGTTACAAAAATGAAATCCTCCATTGCTTCTAATGACTCGAGGTGTTCCAAGCCGGGAAAGGATATTTTCTTTTAAGAAACAAATGACTGTTTTATGGTCATTGTTCCAGCATGGAATCGCTGTTCGCTCGCCTCAAGTGCAAGGCTGCGATGTAGCAATAATTCTCAGTAAGACCGAGGTCGATCTACAGGGAATAAGGTAAAGCAATTCAAGTTGTTCCAGCAACTTCAAATTCAACGAATTGAGGATTTCAGGTTTATAAACTATCTTAAAACAGTAATTGTAAAAATCTATAATTAAAGTGAACTAAGGCTTTCGAGGATCCACTTGTGATAGCCCTCATGTGAATTCATTCATCCAAGCATAACACAACTAGAATTGAAGTTCTATCTCTCTTCTAGTTGGAAGATATGGCATTCAAACACAAACAATCTCTATTCAAGTTGAAGAACAAGGTTCTAGTTCTAATAAAGCCCATAGAAGTCGAATATGTAGCCTTCGAAGTAACGACCATGCCCATGGACTATGGTAGGCTCTAGGGTTACTACAATTCGAATCTAATCAATCCAAACATGATAATCTCAGAGAATTGCAAGGAACTCATGTCCTAAGCACATGAACTCTCATAAAACATTCAAAAATATCACTTTTATTTAAACTAGAACTTAAAAATTAAAACTTTAAGCAAAGTACTTGAATTAGAACGAATCCAATATGATAACTACTCACAAGCTTCACATCTGAGCCTTAGCTAAGAGGTTCTAGCCGAGCATTATCATGCTTCAACTAGAATTCAAAGAAAAACTAAACAAAAAACATGAAAAACTAGAAAAAAAAACCCTAATCGGAGGAGTTGCGGTCACTCCACGATGATCTCCCTTGCTCCCCACGAACTTAGAACTCTTCTAGGATACCTTAGCAAGGATGTCAAGGTGTCCTTTTATAGGAAAAACCACGAACTGCCTCGGATTGCGTAAAAACTTACGCACTTGTATCAACAGTAGGACGCTGGTCGGGGCGCCCGGTCAAGTAGTGGTCGGGCGCCCGACCACACTTAAATTCGGTCTGTAGCTTTTTGGAGAAATCTCTGTTGAATATCGGGCGCCCAACCAGATGTTGGTTGAGCACTCAGTCTGGTCCAGAATTGAGCAGGAAGTTCAGCCTTTTATCTCATAATTTGGTTGGGCGCCCGGTGGCCTTCTGACATGTATGCTAAACTCTTCTTTCTTCCAGGTCTTTCTGAAGTGATTCTTCAGGGCTTCTTTTCAATGTCTTTAATGTGGTTCCAAAGGACCCTTTTAGCAACAATTTCATGACTTCTCTCTTACATTCCTACATACACAAAACAAGCATTAGATGAGTCTTTAAAGCATGCAAACCATGCATGTAATGTGATGTAATAGGCTAGAAAATGTATAAAATGGAGGCTCAACACACCCCCAACCAGCTTTTTGCTAGTCCCAAGCAAAACATGCGTGAAACAAGTTCAATTCTTCCAAAATCCAACTTTCCTTCAGAAACTATATTTCTATCCATTCCAAGACATACAAGTGTAAAATTAAGAAAAATGAGGAGATAGAAGTTAAAACCTTAAACTCTCAAAACATAATAAGTGTCCATATGAAATTCCCGCTGATTGATTGATAAATAGAGGAACTCAAACAAATTCAACCTAGTGTGCATAGTGAAAGTTCATCTCATGAGTTTCTAGGATTATCTTCTTCATAGATCAACTAAACTATGGATCTCAAGGTGTACAGAGCAACAACAAGCCTATGACAGGAATTTGCCTTACCATCCTTCCGACTACTTTCACACTACGTCCCATTTTCGGCTTTGGTTACAGATAAACCATCCCTCTGTTGGTAATAGGTAGCCCTTTTTCGAAAATCTCCACCATTTTCTCCATCATTCCCAATTTTCATCCTTCCTTTTCCTTTTTCTTTTACATTAGATAGGATTTTTAGAAATCCATATCTTTCGTTATTTTCCCATGGACAAGGATGGACAAAGTACCCTGGCTTGGTTCCTCAACACCTCAATTCTAAATCTAGCCAATCCACAAATCACATAATTCTTTCAACCCATGAAAATCGTGTAATGTGAATTAGGTGTAAAAGTGTTCAAATTTCTATCAATCACATAAATAGGGGAATTCACATATAAAACCATTATATTAGAAGTAGTTTAAGACTTGTAACATTCATCACTTCATATCTCCTTTTCTTACACCCATATCATCCCGAGTGCATAGAAACACGGTTTTCCAAACGAGTTTTGAATTTTCAGAAAAAAATGAAATTTTTTTTCCACATATGATGCTTGAAATGTTACAAACTACTAGATGAGGAATCTCATCTCAGCCCCCAACCAAATCTTGCATTGTCCTCAATGTAAAAAGATACACAATGAGCATGAACATGAGAGCAATGGTAAAATACAAGAGAGTGAGAACAATATTACCAGGGAGGGTTGATCATGGAAGCCTACAACTCTGACAACTAAATCTACTAAAATAGCAAAACTAAAATAGAAAAAAATAACTAAACCAAAATAGAAAAAATAACTAAACCTAATCTACGCTATACCTCCGTCAGACTAGGAGATCAATCATCCTGATACATAGGATCATTCAGAGTGATGGACATGTCCTCTGAATCAAATTTCTAAACAAATGGTTTAAGGCGTTGTCCATTCACTTTGAAACAGTTACCATTTGCAGCATTCTCTATCTTGACAGCTCCATGAGGAAAAACTTCTTTAACAAGATATGGGCCGGTCCATCGAGATCTCAATTTTTTTGAAAAAAGATGAAGTCGGGAATTGTACAAGAGCACTTTCTGACATTCATGGAAGGATTTCCTGAAGATATATTTGTCATGAAAGGCCTTCATCCTACTCTTGTAAATCCTTGAGTTCTCATAAGCATCGTTCCGGATCTCATCAAGCTCATTCATTTGAAGTTTGTGAAGTGAGCTAGCCTTATCAATTTCAAAATTCAAAGCCCGAATCGCCCAATAGGCTTTGTGTTCAATCTCCATAGGCAAGTGGCAAGCTTTTCCATAGACAAGTCTATAGGGGGACATTCCAATGGGGGTCTTGTAAGCGGTATGGTGAGCCCAAAGCACATCATCTAATCTCAGTAACCAATCTTTATGATCCGACCTCACCATCTTTTCCAAAATCTATTTGATTTTTTGATTGGAAGTTTCAACTTGCCCACTCGTCTGTGGGTGGTATGGGGTACTCACCTTATGCCTAATGCCATATTTCTTCATTAAGGCTTCAAAAGGCCTATTACAAAAGTGGGAACCACCATCACTAATGATGGCTCGAGGCGTTCCAAATCTGGAAAGTATGTTTTCTTTAAGGAACTTGAGAACTGTACGATGATCGTTGGTTCTACACAGAATCGCCTCTATCCATTTGGACACATAGTCTACGGCGAGCAAGATATAGACATGTCCAAAAGATGAGGGGAGTGGTCCCATGAAATCGATGCCCCAACAGTCAAAGACTTCAGGATGTTGAATTGGGGTAAGGGGCAACATATTTCGACGGGACAACCGTCCTAGCTTCTGGTAGCACTCACACGCTTTGCAAAACTCGTGGGTGTTTCTAAATAGAGTAGGCCAATAAAAACCACACTGCAAAATTTTTGGAGTGGTTTTCTTGGCGAAAAAGTGACCCCCACATGCTTGATCATAATAAAAGGAGATGACAGAATTATGTTCATCATTAGGGACACATCTCCTAATTATTTGATCTGGGCAATATTTAAAAAGTAAAGGTTCATCCCAGAAAAATATGCGCACTTCCCTTAGAAATTTTCGTTTGTCTAGTGCAGTCCAATGAATCGACATTGCACCTGTGGAAAGATAATTGGCTATGTCAGCGTACCAAAGTGGATGCATAGCAACAAAGAGTTGCTCATCAGGGAATGAGTCCTCAATAGGTGACTCGTCAATGGAATTAGGTAGGACTAGGCGGGACAGATGATCTGCCACCACATTCTCTACTCCCTTCTTATCCTTGATCTCCAAATTGAACTCTTGAAGGAGTAGGATCCATCTAAGCAAACGAGGCTTAGCATCCTTCTTAGAAAGAAGGTGCTTCAGCACCGCATGATCCATGTAAACAATGACCCTAGATCCTATTAAGTAAGGCTTGAATTTGTCCAAGGCAAAAATGACGGCTAGGAGCTCCTTCTCTGTAGTTGAGTAGTTGACTTGAGCAGGATTCAAGGTCCTACTCGCATAGTAGATAACGTGGGGATTTTTATTCTTCTTTTGGCCTAGCACCACCCCAATAGCATAATCGCTCACCTCGCACATCAACTCAAAAGGTATGGACCAATCCGGTGGTTGCATGATAGGAGCGGTTGTCAACATGTCTTTTAGCTTTGAAAAAGCTAATTGACATTAGGCATTCCACTCAAATTGGTTCTCCTTTTAGAGAAGGTTATATAAGGACCTTGAGATATGCCTGAAATCCTTTATAAACCCTCTATAAAAGCCGGCATGTCCAAGGAAGGACCGCACATCGCGTATGCTTTTGGGTGGTGGTAGATTGGAAATAATATCAATTTTAGCCTGGTCTACTTTTATTCCATTGGACGAGATGATATGTCCAAGGACTATTCCTCTTTGTACCGTAAAATGGCACTTCTCCCAGTTTAAGACAAGGTTTTTCTCCTCACACCTTGTCAAGACTAACCTCAAGTGATTGAGGCACTCATCAAAACTGCAACTAAAAATAGAAAAATCGTCCATGAATACCTCAAGAAATTCACCCACCATGTCCGAGAAAATACTCAACATGCATCGTTGGAATGTGGCAGGTGCATTACATAGCCCAAATGGCATTCTTCGGTATGCGAAGGTGCCAAATGGGCATGTAAAAGTGGTCTTCTCTTGGTCTTCTGGGGATATTTCAATTTGATTGTAACCAGAATAGCCATCTAGGAAGCAAATAGGAATGACCTACCAACCTCTCCAAAATTTGATCCATGAATGGGAGAGGGAAGTGGTCCTTCCTAGTGACCGTGTTTAGCTTTCGATAATCAATGCACATACACCAACCGGTGGTCACTTTAATCGGTATAAGCTCATCGTTGGCATTTTCTATGATGGTAATACCGGATTTCTTAGGGACAACTTGGGTAGGACTCACCCATTGGCTATCCGAGATGGGGTAGATGATACCCACATCTAGTAGCTTTAACACCTCGGCTTTGAAAACCTCCATCATGTTTGGATTTAGCCTTCTTTAAGGTTGTCTAGTCGTTTTTGCATTTTCTTTGAGGTGTATACGGTGAGTACAAACCGAAGAGTCTATCCCCTTAAGATCCACTATTGTCCATCCTATGGCTCCCCTATGTTCTTTGAGTAGCTCAATCAACTTGAGCTCTTGGTCTTTCCCTGGGTGAGAGGCAATGACAACCGGGAATGTTTCTTCTTAACCCAAGTATACATATTGAAGCTCAAATGGTAATGGTTTAAGGTTAAGATTTTGTGGTTTGATGTTAGACGGTAGAAGCCTTAATGTGGTTGGTAGCAATCTCTCAAAATGGGGCCTCCACTGGCTAGTACCAACTACCAGTTTCTCAATATTCAATGCTTGCACAATTTCACTAATGATGGGGTCTTTGGAATCCTCGAAATGTGCCAAGCATATCTCCAATCTTTCTAGTGGTTCAAGTTGGAGGAGCTCTTCTTCTTCAAAAGATTCAAGCATGTTTACCTCAAAGAGCTCGTCGTCATCAACATCCTTATGCCTTTTACCCATGTGGAACACATTCACATCTAATGTCATGTTCCCAAAAGATAATTGCAGCACCCCGTTCCGAAAATTTATGATTGTGTTTGATGTAGCAAGGAACGGGCGGCTTAAAATCATCGGTATTTGAGTGCTAGCATCTATAATCGGTTGTGTGTCCAAGATGATAAATTCACCAGGTAGTAGAAGTTGTCAACTTGGACTAGAACATCCTCAACTATCCCTCTTGGTACATGGATGGATCTATCAGCTAGTTGCAATGTGGTTTTGGTGGGTTTTAATTCACCAAGACCCAATTGCTCATACCCCGAGTGTTGAGCTCTTAATTGTGCATATTCTAACCCCAATTCATCACTCATTATGCATGGATTTTATGTTTAAAGACTATTCTAATGCATGGTTTTGTGATTGCAGGAATGAGAGAGACTTCACTCAATCAATAGCTAAAAGAAGCACATTTAGGAACCTTGGATGAAGACCCAAGGTGGGCCAAAGAATCATGAAGAAAGAAGGAAAGAAAAGAAAGAAGGAAAGTATGAAAAGGAGCCCCACAAGGTGGTCCAACCGGTCTTGACCGGTTGGCCAAATAGGCCCAGACCGGTCTTGATCGGTCGGTCAGTTGTTCTCCCCTCTCTTAAAGCTGCTGGAGCAAGGCCAGCCCTGTCCGATCGGTCTTGACTGGTCGGCCATGCAATTTTAAAGTTCCAGATTTCAGACAGCAGGATATTTCCCTTTTTGAATTTTCGGCACAATTTTTTGGAGCCATCTTGATGATATTTGGAAATCTAATACATCCATGTCGAAGAGGAGCTCGACGCCGAAATAACCCAAGTGCTGTTCGGAGCTACGGATTGACCGTGGTGGCCAAAACAATACGAACTATCCAGAAAGTTCCAAATTCCGTCTACTCCACTCTGGGCCGGTCCAGGTGGCCCATCATTGATGATATGAAAAATCTACTTTGACCATCTTCTAAACTACATCCATATATGAATAACCACAAAGTTTCAGATTAAAAGGATGTGTGGTTTGATCGTACCAGTTGAAGAAAGATGGACCATCCAGAAAGATTCAACTGCACAGAGTTTATAAAAGCTCCAAGTGTTCTAATTTTCGAACCACATTCTGGGATTGTTTTGGACAATCTAATCCGTCTATCATGTGGAGGAAATTTTTTTTACCAATATTCAAAATTTGGAATCAATCCGACATCTGTACACTCCGAGGTGTTGAAGACGAGATGACTAGTTCTGAAGGTACCCGAATTGCGTGAATTTGAGAGGCGGTCACTAATCTGATTGGTGGGCTCATTCAGAAAATAATCTTGAAAATCTAAATCATCTATGAGGAAGATCACATTACAAGGAAGCTACAAATCAAATTTGAAGGCAATCCGACCATTGGTTAAGCCATACGAAGCGAAACAAAATTTGTTATGTTGCGGTACTCTTGCTGTATTATAAATGGAGGTGCTCTCTTCTATTCTAGGGCAACCAAGGACGTGGGGAGCAAGGAGTTGAAGTCATAGGATGCTTCCTAGCCTCCTCCAGCTACTTTTTCTTCCTTTTCTTGGTTCTAGTTTTATTTTTAATATGCTTTTCATTAGCTAATCTCTTAGCTAGAGCTAAGAGGTGAACCTTATTGTTTTCTTAGATTGTTTAATTCGTTTAATTAGGTTTAAGTTGGATTTCATGTTTAAGAACAATGCTTTGAAGTTTAATTCAAGTACTAAGTAATTTTTCTTAGTCCTATGATGAATCATGGATGTTTGGAAGAATTGCTTGAGTTCTTAATTGTTGTGTACTAGTCTAGACCTGTATGATCTGAGGAATCGGAATACGCTCTAGATCTGTGATTGTCATGTGGGAATTTCTTACCAAAGTTCTATTTTCTGGAAATTCTGTAGTATGTGGGACTGTGTATGTGATTTGAATCAAGTTCAAATCATGATCTAGTTTTGTCTTGTGGCAGGATTTAATGATGGTTATGATTGTGAACTTAGTCTATTAGAATTGGGACTGACCTATGCAATTGAGTATGCTCGTCTTAGCTTGCATTGAGTGAATCATATATATGGATCATACATATGTCAGGTTGATTGTTTTAACTGCTCTATGATCCGACTAGAGAGAACTTAATTTCGATTCTAGTTGAGAAAGTGAGAAACCATAGCGAATTATGCATCTAAGGAGAGTTATAAGTGGATCCTTGATGCTCTCGTTATCTTTCCATTATCAGATTTTCTATTTTATGTTTAAAACCAATTTCACAAACCTCTTAAGATTCTAGTTGTTAGAGTAGTTAGAATTGTGTACCTCCTTCCCTGTGGATCGACCTCGGTCTTACCGAGATTATTACTACATCGCAGCCTTGCACCGAGTGAATAAGTTTTTGGCGCCGTTGCCGGGGAAGAGGTTAAACTGGTTCTAATTGTTCTAGTAGCCATAGAGTAGTCTTAGTTAGGTAGGATTTTCAGTTTTTCTAGAAGTAAGTTTTTTTTATTTTTTTTCTAGATTACTAACAATATTCTATTTTTGTGTTTTGTAGGAACTTATTTGTTGACATAGCTCTCACCTTCACGGGTAACATCTTCCTTTCTTCTTTTTGTTTTTCTTCCTAGATTAGGGTAGTTCCAACTCTTTAAAATCTCATTATGGCTGATTGGAAGTGTGGTGCTTATGCATAGCTTTTGGAAGATGAGATGTCAGACCATGGAATCAAAACTCTTTATGATTGGAACCATTATAAGCATAAGTATTTTTCTGAGATTCAATCAACCTCCACTACCCCCCTATGTAGGACGCTACGTGATTACTGGGTTGAAAATAACAAGAGTGTTCCACCGAGTTTAACAGGAGGTAGGAATAAGAAAAAGGACCGGGGGAGTAATGAGCAACCGGTAAAGACATTGTGTGATCACTTGTATGGTTATGCCTATCAACCATCTTATCAGTCTTCGTCATATAACACATATGGTCTTCATCGGGAGAGTCCTCACACCTCTAGTCCAATGGAAGAACCAACCATGGATGCCAACAATTATCCTCAAGAGTTTCTTTCTCATGAGCCACAACTGACACGAACTCTTGAGGATACTCAGCGAGAGTTTATAGGAAATAACTGAGCAATGCATACAAAACCTCTTGCCATCTCAAAATCTTGAACCCAACATTGGGAACACTGAATCATCCCCCAACAAGGAGGAGGATGAGGCTATCCAAGCCCAACCCTCTTCTGATTTGATGACTAAGCTTTTAGGGGATGTAGATCTTAGTGATCCCAACATTACCATCGATTATGGTAAATCAACTATCTCTTTTAGTTATTCTGATTTGAATGATGAAGAGATTTCAAGGACGATTGACGAACCCGAGGAATCTACAAAATCTGAAAGTGATAGTTTGATTGCCTATAATGAAGGTTTGAAGGATGATTGTGAGTTCATGATTTCTTCTTCCAAAGGGCCGAATGTTTTTGAGTCACCGGAAGATATTCTTGTTAGAGAGATGGCCGAAGTGGATCTCTTTGAGTCCTCCCACCAACATAACATGACCAATTCTATTGTGGAAGAACTCCCTTGTGTTGAAAATTCTGTTTCTTTGGATGACAGGGTGGCACAATCTGAAATTTCAAAAGATCAGCCAATGCTAAATGATGTGCTTACCACTGAATCTGAAAATTTTTATTTGGAAGACCTCCCCTCTATAGAGGAGGAATTCCTTGCCATTGAAACAGACTTTCCTCAATCACTTAGGGAGAACGAGGACCCTTCATCCGACTTTCTCGATTTCCTAGAGGAATGCATGACCCACCCCTATAATCTGGATGATGAGATGATTAAGGAGTTGGATAGTTTGTTAGACACGGTGTCAGTGCCTGAAGAATACCATCCCATTAATTTACACTCTTTACCATTATTTGTGAAAACACTATGCAATTCTGAATTTGTGGAGGAGATAACCCAGACTAAAGAATACTTAATGAACGTCCCTCCACCATCATGGGTTCTTCAACCCATTGAAAATTCTGATTGGGAGGACCCATTTTTAATCAATTACAACCCAATTCGAAACTTGAGGAGATATCTTTTTACTGCTCTTATCTCCTCTTTACATGCGTGTGGTGCACACTATGATTGGACCTTCATGAAGAAACGCACCCATGTATACATTCGAGCAGGACTTTGGATGGTTCTCATGAGAAACCTATTGAAATTCATGAAGATCCTGCTCAAATTTGATCATGTAGTCGATCGAACTAATCAAAGGTAGGTAGGTAGGTTAGGATTTCTTTTCTATATTTAGGATTGAATAAGTCTCATCAAGACAATGAAAGATGCTATAATTGATCTACTTGCTACCTCAGGTACTCTCGTTCTCACTCTCCTTTGTTTTATGTCATTGCTCTCATGTCATGCATATTGCATATCTTATTACATTGAGGACAATGTAAGATTTTGGGTGGGGGGCTGAGATTCCTTAGATGAATCTACTAGCTTTTGTGACATTTCGAGCAATTATGTAGAAAATTTTTTATTTTTCTAAAATTCAAAACTCTTTTGGAAACTTTGTTTATATGCATTCAAGATGATATGAGTATAAGAAGAGGAGATACGAAGTGAGTGATGTTGCAAGCTTTGAACTTCTCTTAATATAATGGTTTTACATGTGAATTCCCCTATTTATGTGAGTGATAGAAAATTTGAACACTTTTACACCTAGTTCACATTACACGATTTTCATGGGTTGAAAGGATTATGTGATTTGTGGATTAGCTAGACTTTGATTTAAGGTGTTGAGAAACCAAGCCGGGGTACTTTGTCTATCCTTGTCCATGGGAAAATAACGAAAGATACGGATTTCTAAAAATCCTACCTAATGAAAAAGAAAAAGGAAGATGAAGGATGAAAATTGGGAATGATGGAAAACATGGTGGAAAATTTCGAAAAGGGTTACCTATTACCAACCGGGGGATGGTCTACCCGTAACCAAAGCCGGAAATGGGAAGTAGTGTGAAAGCCGTCGGAAGGACAGTAAGACAAATTCCTGTCATATGCTTGTTGTTGCTCTGTGCACCTTGAAATCTATATTTAATTGATCTATGAAGAAGATAAGCCCAGAAACTCATGAGATGAACTTTCACTATGCACACTAGGTTGAATTTGTTCGAGTTCTTCTATTCATCAATCAATCAACGAGAATTTCATATGGACACTTATTATGTTTTGAGAGTTTAAGGTTTCAACTTCTATCACCTAATTTTTCTGGATTTTACACTTGTATGTCTCGTAATGGATAGAAGCATAGTTTCTTAAGGAGAGTTGGTTTTTGGAGAATTGAACTTGTTTCACGCATGTTTTGCTCGGGACTAGCAAAATGCTAGTTGGGGGTGTGTTGAGCTCTTAATTATGCATATTCTAACCCCAATTCATCACTCATTATGCATGAATTTTATGTTTAAAGACTATTCTAATGCATGATTTTGTGATTGCAGGAATGAGAGAGAGTTCACTCGATCAATAGCTAAAAGAGGCACATTTAGGAACCTTGGATGAAAACCCAAGGTGGGCCAAAGAATCATGAAGATCGAAGGAAAGAAAAGAAAGAAGGAAAGTAGGAAAAGGAGCCCCACAAGGTAGTTTGACCGGTCTTGACCGGTCGGCCATGCAATTTTAGAGTTCCAGATTTCAGACAGCAGGCTATTCCTGTTTTCAGATTTTCGGCACAGTTTTTTGAAGCCATCTTGATGATATTTAGAAATCTAACACATCCATGTCGAAGAGGAGCTCGACGCCGAAATAACCCAAGTGGTTTCGTGTCGATCGAAGCTACAGATTGATCGTGGTGGCCAAAACAATACGAACTGTCTAGAAAGTTCCAGATTCCGCCTACTCCACTCTGGGCCGGTCCAGGTGGCCCATCATTGATGATATGAAGAATCTACTTTGACCATCTTCTAGAACACATCCATATATGAATAACCACAAGTTTCAGATAAAAATGATATGTGGTTTGATCATATTGGTTGAAGAAAGATGGACCATGCAGAAAGATTCAACTGCGCAGAGTTTATAAAAGCCCTAAGTGTTTTAATTTTGGGACTACATTCTGGGATTGTTTTGAACAATATAATCCATCTATCATGTAGAGGAGGAAGTTTTCTACCAATGTTCAAAATTTGGAATCAATCTGACATCTGTACACTACAGGGTGTTGAAAGCAAGATGACTGGTTCTGAAGGTACCCGAATTGCGCGATTTTGAGAGGCAGTCGCTGATCTGATTGGTGGGCTCATTCAAAAGATAATCTTGAAAATCTAAATCATCTATGAGGAAGATCACATTACAAGGAAGTTACAAATCAAATTTGAAGGCAATCCGACCATTGGTTAAGCCGTACGAAGCGAAACAAAATTTGTTATGTTGCGGTACTCTTGCTGTATTATAAAAGGAGGTGCTCTCTTCTATTCTAGGGCAACCAAGGACGTGGGGAGCAAGGAGTTCAAGTCATACGAGGCTTCCTAGCCTCCTCTAGCTACTTTTTTTTTTCCTTTTCTTAGTTCTAGTTTTATTTTTAATATGCTTTTCATTAGTTGATCTCTTAGCTAGAGCTAAGAGGTGAGCCTTATAGTTTTCTTAGATTTTTTAATTCGTTTTATTGGGTTTAAGTTGGATTTCATGTTTAAAAACAATGGTTTGAAGTTTAATTCAAGTACTAAGTAGTTTTTCTTAGTCCTATGATGACTCATGGATGTTTGGAACAATTCCTTGAGTTCTTAATTGTTGTGTACTAGTCTAGACCTATATGATCTGAGGAATCGGAATACGCTCTAGATCTGTGATTGTCATGTGGGAATTTCTTACCAAAGTTCTATTTTCTGGAAATTATTTAGTATGTGGGACTGTGTATGTGATTTGAATCAAGTTCAAATCATGATCTAGTTTTGTCTTGTGACAGGATTTAATGATGGTTATGATTGTGAACTTAGTCTATTGAAATTGGGCCTGACCTATGCAATTGAGTATGCTTGTCTTAGCTTGTATTGAGTGAATCAGATACATGGATCATACATATGTCAGGTTGATTGTTTTAACTACTCTATCATTCGACTAGAGAGAACTTAATTTCGACTCTAGTTGAGAAAGTGAGAAACCATAGCGAATTATGCATATAAGGAGAGCTATAAGTGGATCCTTGATGCTCTAGTTATCTTTCCATTATCAGATTTTCTATTTTATGTTTAAAACCAATTTCACAAACCACTTAAGATTCTAGTTATTAGAGTAGTTAGAATTGTTTACCTCCTTCCCTGTGGATCGACCTCGGTCTTACAAAGATTATTATTACATCGCAGCCTTGCACTTGAGGCGGGCGAACACCGAGTATGGGATCAAGTTTGCGCTTGCCTCCAAGTCTAGCAATGCACGCTCAATACGGTAGTCTCCAATGATGCGGGAAATTGTGGGACTACCGGGATCCTTGAATTTTGGAGGGGTCTTTTGAGTGAGGATGTCACTCACTTGATCATTCAAAAAGGCCTTTTGTTGCTGTTCGCTCGTCTCAAGTGTAAGGTTGCAATGTAGTAATAAATCTTGGTAAGACCGAGGTCGATCCACAGGGAAAGAGGTAAACAATTCCAACTAATCTAATAACTAAAATCTAAGAAATTTAGGAAAATAGTTTTTCACATGAAGTAGAAAAATCTGAAAATAAGAAGAACTAGAGCATTAAGGATTCACTTGTAGTAGTTCAATACCAATCCATTCATCTAAGTACAACACAATTAGAATCAAAGTCCTATCTCTCATCTAATTGGAGGATATAACATTCAAGCATAAATAGTCCCACTTAATCTGGAAATCAAATTTTTAGTTCTAATGAAGCACATAGAACTTGAACTTGTAGCCTTCGGAGTAACATCCATGCCTGTGGACTATGGCATGCTCAAGGGGTACTACAATTCGAATTCAAACAGCCCAATCATGGTAATCTCAGAGAATTGCAAGGAACTCATGTCCGGAGCACACAAACTCTCATAAAACTTCTAAAAAACCAAACTTTATTCAAACTAGAACTTGAAAATCCAAAATTAAAGTAAAGGGTAGTTGAAGAACGAATTAAAGCATTGAAACAAACTACAAACTTCACCTCTTAGCTCTAGCTAAGATGTTAACTAGAAGAAAACATTAAAAACTAAAAACTAGAACAAGAAAAAGAAGAAAACTAGTTGTAGGAGGCTAGGAAGCCTCCTAGGTCTTGATCTCTTTGCTCCCCACGTTGCTAGATGCCTTAGGAAGAGAGTGGAGGTGGCCTTTTATAAGAGAAATCCCGCACCAACTTGGAAACTTCGAGAATCCACGGAGTCCTCTCGCAATTTGGAAACTTGGCCTTGAAAATCGGAGTTTCTGGAGCACCTTCGACTTGTTTGGCAACCGGTCTAAGAAGAAAAAAACTGTCCAAAAATACACTGTAGACCTGTCTGTCGACCTGTCTAGCGACCGGTCTACAGACAGGTCTAAGACAAAAAAATTAGACTTTCTTCTTTATCTCTTCTCTTTCTTTTTTGCTTCTTTCCTCCACCTTTTGGCACTTGTTCTATTGATCTTCAATGCATACAAAGTGATTCTTTTAACCATGAATTGGTGAAATCTTCCTCTCATTCTATAATCACAAAAACATGTATTAGATTAGTCTTTAAACATGAAAATCATGCATATAATGTGATGTAATGGGTCGGAAAATGTATAAATTGGATGCCCAACACACCCCCCAACCAGCATTTTTCTAGTCCCGAGCAAAACATGCGTGAAACAAGTTCAATTCTCCAAAACTAACTCTCCTTCAGAAACTATGCTTCTATCCATTCTAAGACATACAAGTGTAAAAAATCAGAAAAATTAGGTGATAGAAGTTGAAACCTTAAACTCTCAAAACATAATAAGTGTTCATATGAAATTCCCGCTGATTGATTGATAAATAGAAGAACTCGAACAAATCCAACCTAGTGTGCATAGTGAAAGTTCATCTCATGAGTTTCTGGGATTATCTTCTTCATAGATCAACTAAACTAAGGATCTCAAGGTGTATAGAGCAACAACAAGCCTATGATAGGAATTTGCCTTATCGTCCTTCCGACGGCTTTCACACTACGTCCCATTTTCGGCTTTGGTTACAGGTAGACCATCCTCCGGTTGATAATAGGTAGCCCTTTTCGAAATTTTCCACCATGTTTTCCATCATTCCCATTTTTCATCCTTCCTTTTCCTTTTTCTTTTTCATTAGATAAGATTTTTAGAAATCCATATCTTTCGTTATTTTCCCATGAACAAGGATGGACAAAGTACCCCGGCTTGGTTTCTCAACACCTTAAATCAAAGTCTAGCTAATCCACAAATCACATAATCCTTTCAACCCATGAAAATCATGTAATGTGAACTAGGTGTAAGAGTGTTCAAATTTTATATCAATCACATAAATAGGGGAATTCACATATAAAACCATTATATTGAGAGAAGTTCAAAGCTTGCAACATCACTCACTTCCTATCTCCTCTTCTTATACTCGTATCATCTCGAATGCATAGAAAAAAAAATTTCCAAAAGAGTTTTGAATTTTAGAAAAATCAAAAATTTTCTACATTAATTGCTCGAAATGTCACAAAAGCTAGTAGATTCATCTAAGGAATCTCACCTCCCAACCAAAATCTTATATCGTCCTCAATGTAACAAGATATGTAATAAGCATGACATGAGAGCAATGAAATAAAACAAAGGAGAGTGAGAACGAGAGTACCTGGGGTAGCAAGTTGATCAATTCTAGCATCTTCCATTGTCTCGATGAGACTTATTCAATCCTAATTATAGAAAAATAAATCCTAACCTACCTACCTACCTTTGATTAGTCCGATCGACTACATGATCAAATTTGAGCAGGATCTTCATGAATTTTAATAAATTTCTCATGAGGACCATTGTTCGCTCGCCTCAAGTGTAAGGCTGCGATGTAGTAATAAATCTCGATAAGACCGAGGTCGATCCACAGGGAAAGAGGTAAACAATTCCAAGTACTCTAATAACTAGAATCTAAGAAGTTTGAGAAGATAGTTTTTCACATAAAATAGAAAAATATGAAATTAAGAAGAACTAGAGCATCAAGGATCCACTTGTAGTAGTCCAATGCCAATCCATTCATCCAAGTACAACACAATTAGAATCAAAGTCCTATCTCTCATCTAATTAGAAGATATAACATTCAAGCACAAACAATCCCACTTAAATCTGGAAATCAGATTTCTAGTTCTAATGAAGCACATAGAACTTGAACTTGTAGCCTTCGGAGTAACAGCCATGCCTATGGATTATGGCATGCTCAAGGGTTACTACAATTCGAATTCAAACAACCCAATCATGGTAATCTCAGAGAATTGCAAGGAACTCATGTCCGGAGCACACAAACTCTCACAAAACTTCTAAAAGACCAAACTTTATTTAAACTAGAACTTCAAAATCCAAAATTAAGAAAAGGGTACTTGAAATAAAAGAATTAAAGCATTGGAACCAACTACAAATTTCACCTCTAGCTCTAGCTAAGAGGTTAGCTAAGGAAAAGCATATTAAAACTAGAACTAGAACTAAGAAAAGGAAGAAAAACTAGCTGTAGGAGTCTAGGTAGCCTCCTAGGACTTGAACTCCTTGCTTCCCACGTCCTTGCTTGATTTGGAATAGAAGAGAGCACCTCCTTTTATAGTGCAGCAATAGTACAACAACATAGCAGAATTTGTTTCGCTTGGTACGGCTTAATCAATGGTCGGATTGCCTTCAAATTTCATTTGTAGCTTTCTTGTAATGTGATCTTCATCATAGAGGATTTAGATTTCCAAGATTATCTTCTGAATGGGCCCACCAATCAGATCACCGACCGCCTCTCAAAATCGCGCACTTTGGGTACCTTCAGAACCAGTCATCTTGCTTTCAACGCTCCGGAGTGTACAGATGTCGGATTGATCCCAAATTTTGAACATTGGCAAAACACTTCCTCCTCTACATGATAGATGGATTAGATTGTCCAAAATAAATCCCAGAATGTGGTCCAAAAATTAGAACACTTAAGGCTTTTATAAACTTTGCGCAGTTGGATCTTTCTGGATGGTCCATCTTTCTTCAACTGGTACAATCAAACCACACATCCTTTTGATCTGAAACTTTGTGGTTATTCATATATGGATGTGGTATAGAAGATGGTCAAAGTAGATTCTTCATATCATCAATGATGGGTCACCTAGACCGGCCCAGAGTGGAACAGCGAAATCTGGAACTTTCTGGACAGTTCGTATTGTTTTGGCCACCACGATCAATCCGTAGCTCCGATCGACACGAAACCACTTGGGTTAGTTCGGTGTCGAGCTCCTCTTCGAGATGGATGTGTTGGATTTCTAAATATCATCAAGATGGGCCCAAAAAACTGGTTTGAAAAATCAGATAAGGGAATAACCTGCTGTTTGGAATCTGGAAGTTTGAACTTGCATGGCCGACCGGTCTTGACCGGTTTAGACCTGTCTGGCAGGTGTCCAGGGAGTGCAGCCGACCGGTCTAGACCGGTCTTAACCGGTCAGGCCTTCTTGTTTTGACATTTTCTTTCTTTCTTTCTTCTTCCCTCTCCTCTCCTTGCTTTCTCATTTCTTTGATCCACCTTGGCCTTCATCTAAAGCTCCTAAATGTGCCCCTTTTGGTCTCCAATTGGGTGAAGTCACTCTCATTCCTACAATCACAAAACAAGCATTAGATGGGCTTTTTACACATGAAAACCATGCATATAATGTGATGTAATGGGTCGGCAAATGTATAAATTGGAGGTTCAACAACCATCCAAAGTCTTGCTCGACAGTAAACATGTGTGCTTCTTATCATTGAAGTCCAATCGTATTATGCACCACATGCATAAAAGGAGGAGATAAGAGCAGCAAAAAGATATCTCCTCAAATTCTGATATGGGTTATGATCGATTAAAAATGGGTGCTCCCAATCAGAATTTTCAATGGGCTGAAGGACCCATGATCGTGGAGAGACATTCATCAAGTTTTCATTGGTTAAAGTTGTCTCCTTGTTCGCTCGCCTCAAGTGCAAGGCTGCGATGTAGTAATAAACTCGGTAAGACCGAGGTCGATCCACAGGGAAGGAAGTAAACAATTCCAACTATCCTAATAATTAGAATCAAAGAGGTTTTTGAAATTGGTTTTGAACATAAAATAGAAAATCTAATGATGAAAAGATAACTAGAGCATCAAGGATCCACTTATAGCTTTCCTTAGATGCATAATTCGCTATGGTTTCTCATTCTCTCAACTAGAATCGATATTAAGATCTATCTAGCTGGATGATAGAGCTGTTAAACCAAACAATCTGTCATATGTAAGTTCTATGCATAATATTCACTCAATGTAGGCTGAGCTGAGCATGCTCAATTGCATAGGTCATTCCCCTTTCCAAAAGGTCTAGTTCACAATCATAACCATCCTCAAGTCCTGTCACAAGACAAGGCTAGATCATGATTTGAACTAGATTCAAATCACATGCACAATCCATACATATTCAGAAAATCAGTAAAATAGAACTTTGGTCGGAAGTCCCTTTATGAAGAGCATAGTACTAGAGCGCACTCCGATTCCTCGGATCATACAGGTCTAGACTGTTACAAACGAATTAAGAAGTTAAGTAATTCTCCCAAACATCCATGAGTCATCACAAGACTAAGAAAAATTACTCAAAAACTTGTATAAACTTCAAACCATAGTTCATAATCATGAATTCCATACTTAAAACCAACAAAACGAATTAAACAATCTAAGAAAACTATAAGGTTCACCTCTTAGCTCTAGCTAAGAGATTAGCTAATGAAAAGCATATTAAAAATAAAACTAGAACTAAGAAAAGGAAGAAAAACTAGCTGGAGGAGGCTAGGAAGCCTCCTATGACTTGAACTCCTTGCTCCCCACGTCCTTGGTTGCCCTGGAATAGAAGAGAGCACCCCCTTTTATAGTGCAGCAATAGTACAGCAACATAGCAGAATTTGTTTCGCTTGGTACAGCTTAACCAATGGTCGGATTGCCTTCAAAATTGATTTGTAGCTTCCTTGTAATGTGATCTTCCTCATAGATGATTTATATTTCCAAGATTATCCTCTGAATGGGCCCACCAATCACATCACCGACCGCCTCTCAAGATCGCGCACTTCGGGTACCTTCAGAACCAGTCATCTTGCTTTCAACACTCTGGAGTATACAAATGTCGGATTGATCCCAAATTTGGAAAATTAGTAGAAAACTTCATCCTATACATGATATATGGATTAGATTGTCCAAAACGATCCGAGAATGTGGTCTGATAATTAGAACAATTAGGGCTTTTATAAACTCTGCGCAGTTAGAGCTTTCTGGATGGTCCATCTTTCCTCAACCGGTATGATCAAACCACACATCCTTTTGATCTGAAACTTTTGTGGTTATTTATATATGGATGTGGTCTAAAAGATGGTCAAAGTAGATTCTTCATATCATCAATGATGGGCCACCTGGACCGGCCCAGAGTGGAACAGCGAAATCTGGAACTTTCTGGACAGTTCGTATTGTTTTGGCCACCACGATCAATCCGTAGCTCCGATCGACACGAAACCACTTGGGTTAGTTCGGCGTCGAGCTCCTCTTTGACATGGATGTGTTGGATTTCCAAATATCATTAAGATGGCTTCAGAAAAGTTGTCCGAAAAACTAGGTACGGGAATACATTGCTGTTTTAGAATCTGGAATCTGAAACTTGCATGGCCGACCGGTCACGACCGGTCGGACAGGGCTGGCCGACCGGTCATGACCGGTCGGACAAGGCTGGCCTTGTTCCAGGGAGTGCATCCGACCGGTCATGACTGGTCGGGCCTTCTTGGCCGACCGGTCTTGACCGGTCAGACCCAGTTTTGCTTGTTTTTCTTCTTTCTTTTTTTCTCTCCTTCCTCTCTCTTTACTTTCTTCTTTCTTTGGTCCACCTTGGGCCTTCATCAAAGGCTCCAAATGGCCCCTTTTTGGTCTCTAATTGCGTGAAGTCCCCTCTCATCCCTACAATCACAAAACATGTATTTGATTAGTCTTTAAATCATGAAAATCTTGTATAATGAGTGATGAATTGGGGTTAGAATATGCACAATTAAGAGCTCGACACTCCTCCCCAAATTCAGAATTGAACGGTGCTTCCACAAACAATGGTAGAGAGTGTAAATCAGTGGAATGGTATTCTTCAAGCATCGACACCGTGTCTAACAAAATATCCAACTCATTAATCTTCTCATCATCAAGATCAGAAGAGTGGGCCAAGCATTCCTCTAGGAAATCGAGATAGTCAGATGAAGAGTCCCCATCCTCCCTTAATGATTGAAGAAATTTTGTTTCAATGGTAAGGAAGTCCTCCTCTATAGAGAGGTCTTTGTTAAGCTCTTAATTGTGCATATTCTAACCCTAATTCATCACTCATTATGCATGGTTATCATGATTTAAAGACTAATTAATGCATGGATTTGTGATTGTAGGAATGAGAGGGAGACTTCACCAATTCATGGTTAAAAGAGTCACTTTGTATGCCTTGAAGATCAAAGAAATAAAGGATATGAGATGGAGGAAAGATGCAATGCAATGGAGGAAGAAAAGTGTGAAAAAGTCATAATTTACAGCCTGACCGGCCGGCCGGCCATAGCCACCGATTGGCCGGCAAAACCCTCCAGAAATAGAAAATTCTCTGGACTGATTTTGTTAAGGCCGACCTGTCGTCCGACCGGTCGGCCATGCACTTTCAGGAGTCAGATTTCAGATACAGGCTATTCCCATTTTTAGATTTTTGGAATAGTTTTTTGGGCTCATCTTAATGATATTTGGAAATCCAACATATCCATGTCAAAGAGGAGCTCGACGCCGAACTAACCCAAGCAGTTTCGTGTCGATCGGAGCTACGGATTGATCGTGGTGGCCAAAACAATACGAACTGTCCAGAAAGTTCCAGATTCCGCCTACTCCACTCTGGGCCGGTCCAGGTGGCCCATCATTGATGATATGAAGAATCTACTTAGACCATCTTCTAGACCACATCCATATATGAATAACCACAAAGTTTCGGATCAAAAGGATGTGTGGTTTGATCGTACCGGTTGAAGAAAGATGGACCATCCAGAAAGATCCACCTGCACAGAGTTTATAAAAGCCCTAAGTGTTCTAATTTTCGAACCACATTCTGGGATTGTTTTGGATAATCTAATCCGTCTATCATGTAGAGGAGGAAGTTTTCGTCTATCATGTAGAGGAGGAAGTTTTCTACCAATGTTCAAAATTTGGGATCAATCCAACATCTGTACACTCCGGAGCGTTGAAAGCAAGATGACTGGTTCTGAAGGTACCTGAAGTGCTCAATTTTGAGAGGCGGTCGGTGATCTGATTGGTGGGCCTATTCAGAAGATAATCTTGGAAATCTAAATCATCTATGAGGAAGATCACATTACAAGGAAGCTACAAATCAAATTTGAAGGCAATCGGACCATTGGTTAAGCCGTACGAAGCGAAACAAAATCTGTTACGTTGCGGTACTCTTGCTATATTATAAAAGGAGGTGCTCTCTTCTATTCCAGGGCAACCAAGGACGTGGGGAGCAAGGAGTTCAAGTCATACGAGGCTTCCTAGTCTCCTCCAGTTAGTTTTTCTTCATTTTCTTAGTTCTAGTTTTATTTTTAATATGCTTTTCATTAGCTAATCTCTTAGCTAGAGCTAAGAGGTGAACCTTATAGTTTTCTTAGATTGTTTAATTCGTTTTATTAGTTTTAAAGTTGGATTTCATGTTTATGAATAATGGTTTGAAGTTAAAACAAGTTCCAAGTAGTTTTTCTTAGTCTTATGATGACTCATGGATGTTTGGGAGAATTGCTTGAGTTCTTAATGGTTGTGTGCTAGTCTAGACCTATATGATCCGAGGAATTGGAGTACGCTCTAGTACTATGATCTTCATGTGGGAACTTCCTACCAAAGTTCTACTTTTCTGGAATTCTGAACTATGGAGACTGTGTATGTGATTTGAATCAAGTTCAAATCATAATCTAGTTTTGTCTTGTGACAGGATTTAATGATGTTTATGATTGTGATCTTAGCCTATTGGAATTGGGATTGACCTATGCAATTGAGTATGCTCGTCCTAGCTTGCATTAAGTGAATCATATACATGGATCATACATATGTCAGGTTGATTGCTTTAACCGCTCTATCATCTGACTAGATAGAACTTAATTTCGATTCTAGTTGAGAAAGTGAGAAACCATAGCGAATTATGCATCTAAGGAGAGCTATAAGTGGATCCTTAATGCTCTAGTTATCTTTTCATTATCAGATTTTCTATTTAATGTTCAAAACCAATTTCACAAACCTCTTTGATTCTAGTTATTAGGATAGTTGGAATTGTTTACTTCCTTCCCTGTGGATCGACCTCGGTCTTACCAAGATTATTACTACATCGCAACCCTAAACTTGGGGAAGTGAACAAGTTTTTGGCGCCGTTGTCGAGAATTGAAGCAGGACTTTCAAGCAAGACTTTCGACCTCGGCCTTAATGATTGAAGAAATTTTTTTGAGTAGGAATTCCTATATAGGACTATATACCTTAAAATTAAAATTGAAGAAATTACTAAAATTACTATATACCTTAAAATTCCTATATATTGGATAAATGTCTTTAAAGTATCCTCCATTGAGAATTGAGGTGGGGCCATATTTTGCATGGGTGGCCCTCCTTGAGAGTTAGCAAGATTGCCTGTGGGAGCATTCTTCCAACTGAAATTTAGGTGGTTCTTCCAAGTAGAATTGTACGTGTTACTTATCGGTCTATTGAACGACCGTTGATAACCATATGTGGCATTTGCGTGTTCATGTAACACCTCTTGAAACGCAGGAATTGTAGGACAATCTTGCGTAGCATGTAAATTGGTGAAACAAATCCCACATGTGGTCTCAATAGCTTCATTGGCCTTTGAAACTCTACTTTTACTAAGTTCCATGGCCTCGATCTTCCTTGTGAGGCTGGCTAACCTTGCATTCACATCATCTCCCTCCTTAAGGATATAAATCCCTCCTTTCTCATTTTCTTGAGTAGGCTTGGGGTTATTAGATTTATCCAAGGTATCCCATGATTGGGCATTCTCGGCCAACATATCCAAATAACTCCAAGCTTCATTTGGATTTTTGCTCATAAACTCGCCGTTGCACATCATCTCTACTAATTGACGCATATTGGAACTTAATCCATCATTGAATAAGTTTATGATTCGCCAACTTTCGTAACCATGATGTGGGCAAGCAAGTAAGAGGTCCTTAAACCTTTCCCAACAATGAAAGAATGATTCACTCTCTTTAGCCGAAAAATTCATTATAGCTCTTCGAAGGGTGTTCGTTTTATGAGTCGCGAAAAACTTTTTCAAGAATTCCTGGGTCATCTCGTTCCATGACCCTATCAAGTGTGGTCTAAGAGAGTGAAGCCAAGTCTTGGCTCTTTCTTTTAATGAAAAGGGAACAAGTTTAAGTTTAATGGCATCTTCCGAAATATTAGTGTATTGCAAGGTAGCCACCACTTCTTCAAATTCCTTTAAGTGCAAATATGGGCTTTCAGAGTCTAGCCCATGGAACTTTGGTATAAGTTGAATCACACCCGGCTTTATATCGATGTTTCCCCTGGTTGGTGGTAAGACCATGCATGAGGGTGTAGTTGCACGGGCCAATTGTAGGTAGTCCCGTAAAGATCTCATTGGAGGAGCATTATGCACCTCATTCTCCCCTACTCCCTCTTGATTTGCGTTTGTGGTTGGAGTAAGGGGGGGAGGATTCCCTAATGGAACTTGATCCATACTTCCCAAATTTTCACGATGTTCTACAGATTTTCGGACTCGTCTATGAACGGAGAGTGGTCCAACTAAACCACCTTCGGATTGGAGACGATTGTTGTGGTCATGTTCCCAACGAGACATAAACCACACAATCCAAAATCTAAACTAAACCTAAATCCTAAAATCTGAAAATAAGAACCGAAAACTAAAAGAGTTCAAGTTGGAAGGATAGTACCCGATTTACTTGAACTAGAAGAACTTCCTACGAAACAAAACAAATTTTGTTAGTTCTATAATTCAGAAAAATTAATCCTAAGAAAACAATAAAACCTAACTACTTCTACTCTATAGCCACTAAAACAATTTAGAACCGTTTAACCTAATTCCCCAGCAACGGCGCCAAAAACGTGTTCGCTCGCCTCAAGTGCAAGGCTGCGATGTAGTAATAATTCTCGGTAAGACCGAGGTCGATTCACAGGGAATAAGGTAAAGCAATTCAAGTTGTTCCAACAACTTCAAATTCACTGAATTGAGGATTTCGGGTTTATAAACTATCTTAAAACAGTAATTGTAAAAATCTGTAATTAAAGGGAACTAAGGCTTTCAAGGATCCACTTGTGATAGCCCTCATGTGAATTCATTCATCCAAGCATAACACAACTAGAATTGAAGTTTGATCTCTCTTCTAGTTGGAAGATATGGCATTTAAACACAAACAATATCTACTCAAGTTGAAGAACAAGGTTCTAGTTCTAATAAAGCCAGATTGAAGTCAAATATGTAGCCTTCGAAGTAACAACCATGCTCATGGACTATGGTACGCTCTAGGGTTACTATAATTCGAATCTAATCAATCCAAACATGATAATCTCAGAGAATTGCAAGGAACTCATGTCCTACGCACAAGAACTCTCATAAAACATCCAAAAATATCACTTTTATTCAAACTAGAACTTAAAAATCAAAACTTTAAGCAAAGTACTTGAATTAGAACGAATCCAACATGATAACTACTCACAAGCTAGAACCTCTTAGCCTATCATGCTTCAACTAGAATTCGAAGAAAAACTAAACAAAAAACATGAAAAATTAGAAAAAAAAAACCCTAATTGGAGGAGTTGCGGTCGTTCCACGATGATCTTCATTGCTCCCCACAAACTTAGAACTCTTCTAGGATACCTTAGCAAGGATGCCAAAGTGTCCTTTTATAGGAAAAACCATGAACTGCCTCGGATTACGTAAAAACTTACGCACTTGTATCAGCAGGCGGACGCTGGTCGGGCGCTCGGTCAGGTAGTGGTCGGGCGCCCGACCACACTTGAATTCGATCAGTAGCTTTTTGGAGAAATCTCTTTTGAATATCTGGTGCCCGACCATAATTTGGTCCAGAATTGAGCAGTAAGTTCAGCCTTTTATCTCCCAATTTCGGGCGCCCGACCATAATTTGGTTGGGCGCCCGGTGGCCTTCTGACATGTATGCTAAACTCTTCTTTCTTCTGGCCGATCCAGGTCTTTCTGATGTGATTCTTTAAGGCTTTTTTCAATATCTTCAATGTGGTTCCGAAGGACCCTTTTAGTAACAATTTCATGACTTCTCTCTTGCATTCCTACATACACAAAACAAGCATTAGATGGGTCTTTAAAGCATGCAAATCATGCATGTAATGTGATGTAATAAGCTAGGAAATGTATAAAATGGAGGCTCAACAATCGCCTCGACCCATTGTTGGGGTTAAAAATTTATACCCATTGTAAAACAACATCCCATGGTCCATTGACAATGATTTGAATCAGTTTTGAGACTGGGAAAGCCCGAAAAATGCCAATGCAACCCTAATCATTCGGTAGTGACCAAAATCCGAAAACGACATTTTGGAGCATAACTGGACATGCGGATCACTGCTAAATGGTCCAGAACATCCTAAAACTCTTAACCTGCAAGTTTCGAAGTCATACGGTGCATATCTTACCCAAAGCTGACCAAAAGGGTCTGTAAGCCTACAACTACCATTTTAAAGCGGAACCGGACATCCGCACCACCACTAAATGATTCGGAGCGCCCCAAAACCCTTAAATAACAAGTTAGTCATTACGATGTGTATTTCTATGCGCACGCTCCCCAGAACAACGTTCCTATACGACAAGCCGACCCGGAGGCTCCAGATTAGGAGGTACCAAAATTTGCAACATCTAGACCTTCACACCCCACCCCGTTTATTCAGAAGGTTAATCCTATCCTAGAAGTGGCTTCACGATAGTGAGTGCATGTCTAGAAAAGGTAGCTATCCTTTGGAGGTATAATGACCCAAGTTTTTGAAATAATTAAAATAACAATTTAATTAATTTTTTTAGTAAATTACGTGATTTATTATATTGATAAATTAATAATAAATAATCCGTAGAGAATTAGTATAAGATCCCTTTATTAAAGTTGCTCAAAATGAACCCTAGAATAGCGTAGAAGTGTTGGATTTCACAAAACTTACAAATTTATAATAATTACAAAAATGCCATTAGTTAAACTTAAGTTAAACTGACAATTTTAAGTATACCAGTTTCTGACGATCTGTTTCATGCAAAACTTCATATAATAGTTTAGGAATATATTTTAATCGTACACATCAAATTTCAGCCCTCCAATCATCCGACAAGTACCCTAATCAGAAGTCGGGTCATAAGTGGCCATCTAACCTCAGATCTGCCTCATTTTTGGTGTCATGCCCTAAAACTTTGTGGCCTACCTGATGATAAGAGTAGATTTTGTACATACATCACGGTGGGACCCACATGCACAACGTGCGTACACTCGACCGGTCAAACACGCGTTGACCGCGTATATAGAAGGCGAGCCGTCTTCTTCGTCAGCTGCTGCGACAGCAGCGTCCGCTGGACGGTCCACACGATCCATCACGGTGGACCCCATCTAGAAATCTATTCCGTCCATTATGTAGCCTCCTCTTGGGACTACTAAATGAAGAATTTAGTTTTGTAATTAGAAGCTAGAGTGGACCGCACAATCTCTTTATACCCTGGAACTTAACGAAATAGAACGCTGAAGATCGGGACCGATCCTACGTATGGGTCCCTGAAAGTTTAAGGGATTATTTTCGTGGAGCCCACCTACGGTTTTAACGGTTCACATTGTACCAAGTGGGGATGTAGAGGAAGATATGAAATCTTGATCTTTTCCTTCTCCCACTCAAACTCAAACACGTCGGTCCGGTTCTTCCGTCCGCAAAACACTACCTCTGGCGTATTAGTGTGATATAAGAGGCCGTAGTCGTCTCTCCCCTCCCCAGTAAAACATAGAGAGAGAGAGACGTTAGAGAGAGAGAGTGAAAGAGAGAGAAGAGAGAGAGTGATCGTAGGGGGGGTTTCCTGTGCTGTTGTCGTTCCTGTTGCTGGGGCAACAATCCAGTAGTAAGGAGAGGAAGAAGAAGAAAGAGAAAGAAAAGGAAAAGAAAGAAAAAGAAGAAGGAAAGAAAGAAAGAAGGAGAGAAGAAGAAGAAACAGTGAGTTTCTCTCTCATATATGTTTCACTGTGTATTTCGAAGTTTAAATTCTTTTTATTTATATTTTAAATTCCATGTTTAGAGGTTTGAATTGTTTTATATGGGTTGATTTATGAGTTATATTGATGATATATAAAATTCTTTACAAATTGTGTTTTATATGAATTTAATACCAACTTTGCGTTGTACGTGTATAAGTCGATTTTGAACTATCCTAGAAGAATGTGTGGGAATTTTAATTTTGATTTGATTCATGCATAGCACGATTTGAGAACTCCAGTTAGTACCATAGGGTGAGCACCTTAGTGTGTGCAATAGGCCCAATGATGATTGTTTGGGTGAGCACCCAATTGTGTGCAACAGTCCCTGGTTGAGAGCCCTGTGTGTGCAATATACCCTTCTGATAGTCCATCGATTGTGGACGGGTTGGTTGAGCTCCCTGGTGTGTGCAAGATATCATACTAGCATACTGGTGGATATCAGATGATTTTGGCAGGTTGGGTGAGTTCCCTGGTGTGTACAAGAGACCTAACTCTGCAATTGTGAAACAGTGTAGGCCCAACTATAAACTGGCCCCGGATGTTCTACTGATAATCGTACTGAGATCGTCAAGGCATACTTGCATACCATGCATCACGTGTATGTTTAAGAGATTTTGGTTTGATGAAACTACTATTGGAATTGTAGTGATTTGTACTTTAATGGTCAAGTGATTTTCTATATCCAAGTACGTGTGTTAAACTATATGAGAATGCTCACCGGCTTTTATAGCTGACGTAGTGTTATGCGATTAACCGTGGTGACAGGTGATGATTTAGAAGACTTCGAGGAAGCGGTTCCAGATGAGGGAATACTCTAGAAGATTTTTGAGAATTGATTTATTTTTATTTTTAGTTTAAAAGTATTGATGTAATAAGGCCCATTAGATGGCCATTAGTTTAGACAGTTTGGAACAATTTTGTAGACCCATTGATTAATAGTTTAATTTTTAAAGTTTGGTTTATTTTGAATCTATATATTTGGTACGTTGTGAATGGAAAAGAAAAATATCAGTTGTGATTGTGAAGGATTCATTCATTATTTACATGACACCCTTGATTTCGGAATTTGAGTTTATATACTCGAGTGTCGAATTTTGGGGGCGTTACAGTTGGTATCAAAGGATAGGAATGAGATAAACTGTGCCTTGAGAAAAAAGTTCACTAAAGTTTTAGGATATATGGTAGCTTCATGAATGTAGAAACTCTAAACATAGGCTCCCAAATACTTTTAGGATAACCATTGAATTTAGACACATGTACCTAGGTACCGTGGGAGGTGAATTCCCACCTTAGTGAACCTTTTACTTAATCAAAAGTCATAAAAATTAAAAACTTTAACCTCTGTGATCTTTATTAGGGTTATAAAGACATTCCCACGAAATCACAACAAGTGGATTGACCAAAAAATTGATATTTTTGAATTTTTCCTTAATTTTCACTTATAGGACTGAAATTATGGACCAGATTCATACCTATGATCACACATGACATAATATAATTCTAAAAATTTTTAAAATTTTTCTGAAGGTCATTAACATACCCATTGATATCCCCACAAACTTTTAGAACAAATAGAATTGTAGAAAAATTCTAAATATTCTAGTAGTAGACTGAGAAACGTGAAATTTACTGCTGGACAGCAACATATCGCTGCCTTTATCAGGGAGAAAACCTAAGAATTAATCGATATTTTAAGCTAAAATATTTTCTGGTGATACATCTTGAAGTCAGTAACATCTGTTCCAAGTTTTAAATCGATTGGATATATGATTTGATAGAAATAAATTTTAGAGTAACTGCCTGTCCAGCCACCCGATTTTCTTGCAAAACCTCCATCAAACAAACATATGGAGTGACATAACGTATCTAGGTTAAAGGATGAATAACTTAGTTATTATTATTACTGAAATATTGAATTCATGTGTGTGTATTTGGACTGATCTAATATTTGAGGAGTACTAAATTGATTGTCTACTAAATGTAGATCATGCCGCCTAAAAGGAAGAGTCAAGCTACTCCATCTACACCCGACGTAACAGGTGATGAATAGTCAATAGAGGGGCTATACAACATTTTAGGTGATATAGCATCTCTCCTCCGCCAGCAAGTACAAACAACAAATAACATTATAAATCAACGCCAAATACCGACTCCACAAGGGGGGGGGGGGGGGGGGGGGGGGGGGGGGGAGATGTATTAGAGAGATTCAGAAGACTCCGACCACGCAGTCTTTAAAGGGAAAACTGATTATTTGGAGGTAGACAATTGGAAGAATCAAATGGAAAAACTCTTTGATGGAATGAGGTGTACCGATGAAGACAGAGTGGTTTTAGCAGTATACATGTTAGAAGGAGAAGCAGATCACTAGTGGAAGGCAACCAAAAGAGCAGCCTCTGCAAACACAGTATGGACATGGAAAAACTTTTGCGAGAAATTCGACCAAAAATACTTTTTCGAGAGTGTGAAGGATAGAAAGGTGGCCGAATTTATGAATTTAGAACAGGGGAATCTTACTGTCGATCAATATGAAGCTAAGTTCATGGAATTATCGCGTTTTGCACCCCATCTCATTCCTGAAGATAAACAAAAAGCAAAAAAATTCGTTCAAGGAATGAAGACTCCCCTCCGTACCAGGGTAGTCCCTTTCGAACTTCGAAAATATTCCAAGGTAGTGAACAAAGCACTGGTCATTGAATAAGATTTTGAAGACATTATGAAAAATCACGAACCAAAGAGAGGGGTGGGCACTACACAGAAGACGATCTCAGGACCTCCTTCAAATCAGGAGAAAAGACAAAGGACTACACCTACAACACCTCCAGCACTCTCCCAACAACGTCCAAACTCTTCGGTCACATGTTATAACTGCGGAATAGAAGGGCACATATCACGTAATTGCTCCCAACCCCGTCGTCAACCACAAAATCAGAGATCTGGACAACAAACTCATGCAAGGACTCAACCATTCGATTTGGCACCTAACACCTTGCAACACAAGCCACCCTATCCCCAGGTGCAAGTAAGGTCGCAAACACAACAACAAATAAGGCAGAGTGGTCAAGTGTTACATCAGGCGACACAAGGACGGGTCTTTGCTGTAGCTCCTCCAGAGGACGAGCCAGAAGAAAATCTTAATGCCGATGAAACCGCAGAAATGAATATGGTGGAAGGTACATTAATCATTTATGCCTCTCAGGTGAAAACTTTATTTGATTCCGGCACCTCTCATTCATTTATCTCCACATCTCTCGTCAAATTATTAAGCATGTCTACTGAACTGTTAATAGAGAAACTTGTGGTGGCTACACCCATGGGAAAATCGATAGTTCTAAGTCAAGTATGTAAATCTTGCCCCATCACCATTGGGGAATGGAAACTGTTGGCTGATTTGGTTGTAATGGAAATGCAAGGGTTTGAAATGATTTTGGGCATGGACTTCCTTGCCGCGTTTCATGCCAAAATCGATTGTTTCAAGAAAACAGTAACGTTTTCAGTCCTCGGACAATCAAGCGTACAATTTCATGGAACTAAGGAATGGAATGAATTAGGAAATTTAGCAATCCTTATAGATGATGAACCTCAAAAGGGCAGCATTGACCACATCCCTATTGTGAATGAATTTCACGAAGTATTTCACGAAGTGCTGAAACTACCGCCTCGCCGTGACGTAGACTTCTGTATCGACCTTCTACCGGGAACTACACCTATATCGATACCACCATATCAAATGGCACCTGTTTAATTAAAAGAATTAAAAGACTAACTCGAACAACTACTAGAGCAAGGCTTCGTTCGACACAGTGTCTCACCATGGGGAGCGCCTGTCCTGTTCGTGAAGAAAAAGGATGGTAGCCTACGACTCTGTATTGATTACAGGAAGATAAACAAAGTCACCATCAAGAATAAGTACCCTCTGCCCAAAATTGATGACTTATTCAACCAATTGAGGGGAGCCCAGTACTTTTCCAAGATTGATTTACGATCAAGGTACCACCAACTTCGTGTCAAGGAGGAAGATATACTTAAGACTGCTTTTAGAACACGTTACAGGCATTATGAATTTCTTATAATGCCGTTCGGGTTGACGAATGCCCCCGCAGTATTTATGGACCTAATGAATCGGGTTTTCAAACCCTACTTCGATCATTTTGTGATAGTGTTTATAGATGACATCTTGATTTACTCGAAGTCGAGAGAAGAACATGAGGAGCATCTGCGAATCTATCTGCAAACTTTTAAGGATCATCAATTATATGCTAAATTTAAGAAGTGTGATTTCTGGCAGAGGGAAGTAAAATTCTTGGGCCACGTAGTGTCTGAAAAAGGAATATTAGTTGAACATTCTAAAGTTGAGGCAGTGGTGAAATGGGAGCAGCCCACGAATGTGTCAGAAGTCCGCAGCTTCCTTGGACTGGCGGGATATTACAGAAGGTTTATTAAGGGGTTTTCGAAGATCACAAAACCATTGACTCATTTAATTAGAAAATGGATACCATTCCGATGGGAAGAAGAGCAAGAGAAAGCCTTTCGTGAATTAAAAGAAAAACTGACGACTGCTCCAGTTCTCACAATACCGATTGAAGGAGAGAAGTTTGTAGTGTATACCGATGCGTCGTATCAAGGATTATGATGCGTCCTTATGCAACTAGGCAGCTGAAGAATCATGAAAGAAACTACCCGACTCATGATTTAGAATAACAACAGTGGTGTTTGTCCTAAAAATATGGAGACATTATCTATACAGAGAGCAGTTTGAGTTGTATACAGATCACAAGAGCTTGAAATATTTGTTCGATCAGAAAGAACTCAACATGCGTCAGAGGCGATGGGTAGAGTATTTAAAGGATTTCTATTTTGATATATGTTATCACCCAGGCAAGGCAATGTAGTAGCCGACACATTAAGTAGGAAGAATCATCGACTTGCAGCTTATATGACCATAAAGGAATGGAAGATGATCGATGCTATAAAGAATTATGATTTTGAACTGAAGTCGGGAGGAGAAAATTCCTATCTCAGAAGTTTGGTAGTCCGACCTACACTGGTGAACAAAGTTATAGAAGCTCAGAAACATGACACATGGTTACAAGCTAAAATCACGGAAGCATCAAAAGGAGATACACTCAACTGGAATATCGGAACAGATGGAGGAATTAGAAACCAAGGAAGATTATGCGTCCCAGACATCGCAAAATTAAAGGAGGAAATATTGGGTGAGGCACACCGATCAAGATTTACCATCCATCTGGGAAGCACAAAAATATACCACGACGTACGAAGACAATACTGGTGGAATAATCTGAAAAGAGATGTAGCAGATTTCGTGTCTAAATGTCTCACATGTCAACGAGTGAAAACTGAGCATCAGAAATCGTCAGGGTTGTTACAACCATTACCTATCACTCAGTGGAAATGGGAGCATATTACGATGGATTTCGTAACTGGATTTTCGAAAACCCAGGGAAACCACGATGCGATATGGGTGATTGTGGACAGACTAACCAAATTTGCACATTTTATACCGATCTGTATTTCATACTCGATGGATAAATTGTGTAAATTTTATATCAAGGAAATAGTACAACTGCATGGAGTCCCCGTATCGATTGTTTCCGACCGTGATTCAAGATTCACATCTAGATTCTAAAAGACTTTTCAGAAAGCAATGGGAACTACACTTGATTATAGTACGGCCTTTTACCCTCAGATTGATGGGCAGACAGAGCGGGTGAACCAAATACTCGAAGATATGCTCCGTTTATGTGCCCTAGATTTTAAAGGAAGTTGGGATGATCACTTACCCTTAATTGAATTCGCATATAATAACAGTTATCAGGCCAGCATCACAATGGCGTTGTACGAAGCTCTCTATGGAAGACCATGCCGATCACCGAGCTGCTGGGCCGAGGTCGGAGAAAAATGCCTACTCGGGCCAGAATTAGTACAAGAAACCTCTGAGAAAGTATACATCATAAGGGACCGAATCCGCATAGCATAGAGTCGACAAAAGAGTTACGCCGACAATCGCAGAAAGAATTGGAATTTTTCGAAGGGCAGCATGTATTTTTAAAGGTCTCTCCTATGAAAGGGGTAATGCGATTTGGGAAGAAAGGAAAACTTGCACCACGATACATTGGACCTTTTGAAATTTTGGAAAAGGAGGGAAAAGTGGCATATCGACTAGCACTACTACCACAATTATCAAGCGTACATAACGTATTTCATGCTAGTATGTTGTGAAAATATGAAAGGGAGACATCACATGTGATTGATTGGCAACCATTAGAAATACGGGAAGATGTGACCTATATTGAGCAACCAATACAAATCTTGGACAGAAAGGACCAAATACTCTGAACCAAAACGATTTCCCTGATCAAGGTTCAGTGGAGCAATCATGGAGAAGATGAAGCCTCGTGGGAACGAGAAGATGAAATCAAAGAAAAGTACCCACAGCTATTCGACCAATAAGGTAAATTTCGAGGCGAAATTTTTTCCATTATATTTTGAAACACTTCATATATACATTCCATATATACATTCATATATATATATTCCATTATATTGTGAAACACTTTAACTGTACCTTAAAATAAAATTCGGGATGAAATTTCCTTAAGGAGGGAAGAATGTAATGACCCAAGTTTTCAAAATAATTAAAATAACAATTTAATTAATTTTTTTAGTAAATTACGTGATTTATTATATTGATAAATTAATAATAAATAATCCGTTGGGAATTAGTATAAGATCCCTTTATTAAAGTTGCTCAAAATGAACCCTAGAATAGCGTAAAAGTGTTGGATTTCACAAAACTCACAAATTTACAATAATTATGAAAATGCCATTAGTTAAACTGACAATTTTAAGTATACCAGTTTTCGATGATTTTTTTAATGCAAAACTTCATATAATAGTTTAGGAACATATTTTAACCGTACACGTCAAATTTCAGCCCTCCAATCATCCTACAAGTACCCTAATTAGAAATCGAGCCATAAGTGGGCCATCAACCTCAGATCTGCCTCATTTTTGGTGTCATGCCCTAAAACTTTGTGGCCTACCTGATGATTGGAGTAGATTTCGTACATACATCACAGTGGGACCCACATGCACAACGTGAGCACACTCGACAGGTCAAACACGCGTTGACCGCATATATAGAGGGCGAGCCGTCTTCTTTGTCTGCTGTCGCGACAGCAGCGTCCGCTGTCCGCCGGACGGTCCACACCATCCATCACGGTGGACCCCATCTGAAAATCTATTCCGTCCATTATGTAGCACCCTCTTGGGACTACTAAGGGAAGAATTTAGTTTTGTAATTAGAAGCTAGAGTGGACCGCATAATCCATTTATACCCGGAACTTAACGAAATAGAATGCTCAAGATCGGGACCGATCCTACGTAAGGGTCCCTAAAATTTTAAGGGATTGTTTTCGTGGACCCCACCTACGGTTTTAACGGTTCACATAGTACCAAGTGGGGATGTAGAGGAAGATATGAAATCTTGATCTTTTCCTTCTCCCACTCAAACTCAAACACGTTGGTCTGGTTCTTCTGTTCGCAAAACACTACCTCTGGCATATTAGTGTGATATAAGAGGTCGTAGTCGTCTCTCCCCTCCCCAGTAAAACATAGAGAGAGAGACATTAAAGAGAGAGTGAAAGAGAGAGAAGAGAGTGATCGTAGGGGGGGTTTCCTGTGCGGCTGTCGTTCCTGTTGCTGGGGCAACAATCCAGTAGCAAGGAGAGGAAGAAGAAGAAAGAGAAAGAAAAGGAAAAGAAAGAAAAAGAAGAAGAAAGAAAGAAAGAAGGAGAGAAGAAGAAGAAACAGTGAGTTTCTCTCTCATATATGTTTCACTGTGTATTTCGAAGTTTAAATTCTTTTTATTTATATTTTAAATTCCCGGTTTAGAGGTTTGAATTGTTTTATATAGGTTGATTTATGAGTTATATTGATGATATATAAAATTCTTTACAAATTGTGTTTTATATGAATTTAATACCAAGTTTGCGTTGTACGTGTATAAGTTGATTTTGAACTATCCTAGAAGAATGTGTGGGAATGTTGATTTTGATTTGATTCCTGCATAGCACGATTTAAGGACTCCAATTATTACCGTAGGGTGAGCACCCTGGTGTGTGCAATAGGCCCATTGATGATTGTTTGGGTGAGCGCCCAAGTGTGTGCAACAGTCCCTGGTTGAGCACCCCGTGTGTGCAATATACCCTTCTGATAGTCCATCGATTGTGGATGGGTTGGTTGAGCCCACTGGTGTGTACAAGATACCATACTAGCGTACCCGGTGGATATTAGATGATTTTGGCAGGTTGGGTGAGTTCCCTGGTGTGTACAAGAGACCAACTCTGCAATTGTGAAACAGTGTACGCCCGACTATAAACTGGCCCTGGATGTTCTACTGATAACCGTACTGAGATCGTCGAGGCATACTTGCATACTATGCATCACGTGCATGTTTAAGAGATTTTGGTTTGATGAAACTACTATTGGAATTGTATTGATTTGTACTTTAATGGTCAAGTGATTTTCTATATCGAATTATGTGTGTTAAACTATATGAGAATGCTCACCGGCTTTATAGCTGACGCAGTGTTTTGCGATTGACCGTAGTGACAAGTGATGATTTAGAAGACTTCGAGGAAGCGGTTCCAGATGAGGGAATACTCTAGAAGATTTTTGAGAATTTATTTATTTTTATTTTTAGTTTGAAAGTATTGTTGTAATAAGGCCCATTAGATGGACATTAGTTTAGACAATTTGGAACAATTTCGTAGACCCATTAATTAATAGTTTAATTTTCAAAGTTTGGTTTATTTTGATTCTATATATTTGGTACGTTGTGAATGGAAAAGAAAAATATCAGTTGTGATTGTGAATGATTCATTCATTGTTTACATAACACCCTTGATTTTGAAATTTGAGTTTATATACTCGAGGGTTGAATTTTGAGGGCGTTACAGGAGGTCTCCCGTCGGAGCCTGAAATCCTGAAATTTTCTAACATAACACCCTTGATTTTGAAATTTGAGTTTATATACTCGAGTGTCGAATTTTGAGAGCGTTACAGGAGGTCTCCCGTTGGAGCCTGAAATCCTAAAATTTTCTAAGTGCTGGAATTCTGAAATTTGGCCAAGTAGTGGGAAAAGCACCGGCAAAGACATGCGCCTGGCTTTCCACCACATGTGCCTACACCCTATTTATGAAAGGAAGTGATCCGAACACTTTTCCAGCGTAGGAAAATGCGCCGGAAAAGGACATGCGCCCGGACCTTGCACATGCGCCCGGATTTTTCTGGCCACATGCGCCTGGCTTATCTTTTGCCACATGCGCCGGCTTCCCAGCACATGCCCCGGAAAATACCCGTTGGGCCAGACCCAAACCCAATTACCTCCCTGTAAATAGCAGGTTCACTTCATTCATCATGAGAAATCATCTTCTTCTGACCTCAGAGCGATGCAAGCACCACATACGCCCGCTTTGTTTTCCTTCGCCGGATGCCTTGGCTGGAGTGGATTCCCTCGCCGGAATCCCTCACCGGAAAGGGATTTCCTCACCGGAATCCCAAGTTCAGAGAGAAATCCTGAAATTTTTCTAAGTGTGGGGAACATACGCCAGCTTTCCCAGCACATGTGATGGCTTTTTCTCATCAAGAGAACTTGAAATTCCACCAAGTGCTGGAGGGACATGCACCCACTATTTGGGGCCAGGTGCATGTGCAGTATGACATGCGCCGGGATTGCTTCCCCTTCCTCCGTTTTTCATGAAGAAAGGGCACATGCGCCCAACTCCCCACCACATGTGCTTACCAACTGTTGCAATGCCACATGCGCCTGCACATCCCCCTCCATGCGCCTGGACGCTGATGGGAGGGGTGGACCTTCCATCGTGCGGCCCGCTTTCGTCTGGGATCGGATTTCGATTAAACCGCTTCTCCCGGATGCATCTCTATGAGATCTATCCATCCCCCAGATCAGATTCTCCAACGATCAATGATAAATGACCCAAATCAGTGTTTTGATTGAAAATGACCAACACTTAGTCAATTTAGCAGCTCCGGAAATCCCTCCGAAAGAGCCGAAAATGGCTGAAACCGAGGAGAATCGGGCGAAATTGGACCGAGCCTGAGAGGGAAACTTTTCTTTTACATGACATGATACACCATAATTATGCACCGTGACGAGGTTATCCAATCTCAGGACCCTCGAATACCCTAATCAAGTGGTCGGCAAGCCTGCTACTTAGTCATTTTTAGCCCTGGGAAGTGCCCTGTTGGCTCGGAAATCGACCTATGCTAAGCGAATCGGAATGCGATCGCACCGCGATCCTCGTGGACATAATCCACCCCTGTTCAAAGATGGTTATCGATGATATTCACCAATTTCCCTGATCAGATCGTAGACAGGTCCACAACTTAGTCATTTTCAGCCCTAGGAAGTGTCATGTCGGCTAGGAAATCGACTTATGTTAAGCGAATCGAAACGCGATCGCACCCCGATCCTCGTGGACATAATCCACCCCTGTTCAAAGATGGTCATCGATGATATTCACCGATTTCCCTGATCAGACCGCAAACAGGTCCACTACTTAGTCATTTTCACCCTGGGAAGTGCCCTGTTGGCCCGAAAATCGACTGATGCCAAATGAAATCAACTGCGAGCTCAAAGACGCTGAGGCAAAGCTGAAGTACTCAGGCTATCCAACAGCCGAGTTAAACATTTATGGGGCACCGATCCCCATCATTCATCAGAAATTGGCATGAACAGGAACCCATCGGACCCGATACTTAACCATTTGCGGGCATCGGAAACAGCCGATCCAGCCTATTGAATTTGAATCCTCAAAAGATCTTGGCTCGATAAAGCCTATTTGATTTCAAATAGATCATTAAAAATACTCAAAAGAAAGAGTGTTCTTAAAGATGAGTCACCTGACTCTAGAAGAAATACATTTACTTTACTGTACAAAACTCCATTCATCCCAGATAAAGGTCCAAGACTAAACCTAAGGGGTTATGGTTACCACAAGAAACCACAAATAAAAGAGTTCTAACTAAGCTTGAAACATCCTGCTATGGATTGCCATTATGAAAAGACAGTCGATGCCCTACCCATCGACAACGAGTCCGTCGGTTGAGCTGATGAGGCAGTTGCGAATTGCTTTCCTAAGGTCACCTGTTCACAGTAATAGGCGCAGGCTTTAGGTTATGCCGGCCAACATTTCGATGTTCGTGTATTCTAGCGGTCACCTATTCACAGTAACAGGCGTGGGCCCAGAGTTACACCACTCGATTAAAAACCTCGTTCGTGAACGTTGTGGAGTGCTCTCCTAAGGTCACTCGTCATAAAAATACGGGCGCGGACCTTGGGTTATGCCGACTAACATTCGAGGTTCGTGTATTCCAGTGGTCACCTGTTCACAGTAACAGGTGCGGGCCCAAAGTTGCACCACTCGAATCCTGTCAGTCTCTCAACCTGGACAATCCAAAAGAAAATGGGGCATAGACATCCGGCTTGTCTAAGAAATGTGATTCAGTCCATAACAAGAAAACAAATAGCTCTATACGACCATGAACTTAAGACCATGATCCCTGATGATTTAAATTACTTGCTCGATCTATCCAGGCTTTCTTTCTAACATTCCATCTATTGTATAACTACATTCATAGTGGAATCTTGTTGCTTTGTGCCATGGTTTTCTCCCACAAGGGTTTCCACATAAAAAATATTTATGTTGTTTGTGATTTGTTTCATTTACATTCATGCTCTCTTAATGCTTTATTTAACTTATCTATGATGTATGTATTCATTTACTTTTGCCTTTTAATCAAGGGTGATCATTCATTGATGTAATTAAAGGCTCGTGACCAGTATCACAGCCTGGAATGTAAAAGATCTCAGAATCTCTGGAATAAAATTCGCCTTGCGATACCTCTCTTGCGTACACTTGGTGGTTGCTTATGATTGTCTATGAATGTCTCTATACTCAGAATTCCCCCAGAATAATGAAACACAGGAAAAAGACTGCTGACGAGCACGATTTTTCTAGTTCTAACACCTATTTTGAAACATAATTACGGCAAGTAAGATATATAAATTTTCAAAAGAAGATGGGAATGAACCCATGAAATCCATGCCCCAACAATCAAAAATTTCGATTGGTAAGATGGAATTGAGTGGCATCATATTTCTACGGGATATTCCTCCCAATTTCTAACAAGGCTCACACGTTTTACAAAACTTATGGATATCTTTGAACATGGTGAGCCAATAAAACCCACATTGCAGAATTTTGGTTGTGGCCTTCTTAGCCAAAAAGTGGCCACCACACGCCTGAGAACGACAAAAGGAGATAATACTTTGTTGTTCATCATTCGGCACACATCTCCTTATGATTTAATCGGGACAATACTTGAATAAGTACGGGTCGTCCCATAAGAATTTTCTCACCTCGTTGAAAAACTTGTCCTTATCTCGCTTCTTCCAGTGTGTTGAAATTGTGCCTGTAGCAAGATAGTTAGCAATGTCTACATACTATGGCAATTGGGAGACTTTAAAAAGTTGTTCATCAGGGAACATGTCATTGATCGCGGTCGTCTCAGGGGAATCGGTGAGAACAAGTCTAGAGAGATGGTCAGCCACTACGTTTTCTACTCCTTTCTTATCACGTATTTCTATGTTAAATTCTTAGAGTAGGAGGATCCATCTTAACAAGCGTGGCTTAGCATCCTTTTTAGAGAGAAGGTACTTAAGCACAGCATGGTCGGTGAATATGATAATCTTGGATCCGATCAAGTAGGACCTAAACTTGTCTAAAGCAAAAACTATAGCTAAAAGTTCTTTTTCTGTAGTAGTGTAGTTTGCTTGAGCTGAGTTTAAGGTTCTACTTGCATAGTAGATGACGCATGGCTTCTTCTCTTTTCTTTGGCCTAACACAGCCCCAATAACGTAGTCACTCGCATCACACATGATTTCAAAAGGAAGGCTCCAATCAGGTGGTTGCATTATGGGAGCAGATGTCAACATACCTTTAAGTTTATTAAAGGCATTTTGACAATCCTTATTCCACTCGAATGAGTTTTCCTTTTAAAGGAGGTTACATAAAGGACGAGAGAGTGAACTAAAGTCCTTTATGAACCGTCTATAGAATCCTACATGTCCTAAAAAGGACCGCACATCTCGTACGCTTTTGGGGGGTGGAAGGTTAGAGATAAGATCGATTTTAGCCTTGTCCACCTCAATTCCATTTTGTGAGATGATGTGACCAAGGATAATTCCTTTTTGAACCATGAAATGACATTTCTCCCAATTCAACACGAGGTTCTTTTCTTCACATCTTTTTAAAACAATTTCTAAATGCATAAGGCACTCATCAAAGTTACAACCAAATACCGAGAAACTGTCCATAAAGACTTCAAGAATCATCCCCACCATATCAGAAAAAATACTCAACATACAACGCTAAAAGGTGGCAGGGGCATTGCATAGTCCAAAAGGCATTCTTCGATAGGCAAAAGTGCCGAATGGACATGTGAATGTTATCTTCTTTTGATCCTCTAGGGCGATCTCTATTTGGTTATATCCTGAATATCCATGATAAGTACCTAATATTGTATAATTAACCCTAGTTGTTAAGAGCAATATCATTGTTTTTCTGGTTAATTATCCCTCATTAGGTTAATTTTCTGTCTTCAGGTGTTCAGGAGAGGTTGCGCAAGATTTAATCCAATCAGAGCATTTAAAGGCCCAAAAGAAAGCAAGATCAGGCGTGTTGGTAATCTTGAACCAAATCAAGCCATGGAGATCGAACCCTGGACTGTTTTAATGGTGGACATGAAAGACCGCATCACAGCGCCGCTCATTTGGAATTCTAGGCTGTGTATATTTGATGGTAATGATTTGGCGATCAAACAAGTTCGGACGATTAAGATTGGATGTCCACATGAAGGGTGAACCAAGCATCAAGCGACAAGTGGAGATGTTCATCTCAATTGTTCAACTTGATGTCCACTGTCCATCAGATGTTGTCCACCACTGACTAGCAACAACATGAAAGTCCAACACATGCAGCGACCCAACTTGAGGACATCAGATCCAGCTTCCTTCATCTCCATCCAGTGGCCAGATGATCATCATCAATGCCGTCAGGAGATGGACATCATCATCACCGTCCAGCTGCTTCAAGATCAGCAGCCATGCAATCCAGCACCATCATCACCATCGTCAATCAACATTTGGAGTAGCCTCTTCACCATCCAATTACAGCAAGCCTCACACGTGCAATCTTCATCAGCACCGTCCAACTGTTGGACGCCAATCTCCATCGTTGTGGATCCCACCTTCATCTGGAGATCAGCCACTTGGCACGTGTGATCAGCTTCAGCTCCAGCTTCAACAGTCAGCAACTGTGATGGACCCCACTCTTCATCTGACGTCCAGCTTCATCTCAGCCGTCCAGTAAAGGTGGACGACCTCCAGTCACCACACGTGCAAAGCATCCAACTTTCAGTTGCACGTACAGCCTTCCTTCATCCAATCTTTAGCCGTCCAAGCAAGGCAGCAGCAAGTCCAACGTCCACCAGATCCAGCGGACCGTCCATTCTCCAACCATCCAGATCCAAACAATCCAGCCGTCCATCAATTTATACCATGGTCAGCACACGTGCTGATCATTTAAACAGCATGGACCTCATCTCCTTTAATGTCCTGATATGTTGGACGATCAGCAACCAGCGACCCCTTCATTAGCCACCGTCCATCTGCATTAAATGGCCAGCATGCTTGGCCATGAAATTCCACACATCCACAGTCCATTCATCAATGGCTGATCCCAGCAACACATCTCCAACGTGCAGTCCACTCCAGCTCCTCAGCCGTCCATCAAGATGGCCCTATGCACAACGTCCAGTAACTAGAGAAGCTCCATCACATGGCAGCAAGAGAGAAGCTCTCTCTCTCTCTCTCTCTCTCTCTCTCTCTCTCTCTCTCTCTCTTTCTCTCCACCCTTGCACATGTTTCAGTAAGAGAAGCTCTCTCTCTCTCTCTCTCTCCCCCTCTCTCTCTCTCTCTCTCTTGCTCTCTTCCCAACACATGTCTCTCTCTCTCTCTTGCTCTCTTCCCAACACATGTCTCTCTCTCTCTTGCTCTCTTCCCAACACATGTCTCTCTCTCTCTTGCTCTCTTCCCAACACATGTCTCTCTCTCTCTTGCTCTCTTCCCAACACATGTCTCTCTCTCTCTCTTGCTCTCTTCCCAACACATGTCTCTCTCTCTCTCTCTTGCTCTCTTCCCAACACATGGAGTGCCACCTAGGCTTGGGTGCCACCTAGGATTGGGAGGAGGCTTGGGAGCCTCTCAAAAGTCTATAAAAGGAGGCCTCTCCTCCTCATCTCATCTCATCTCATCCCATCCCATTCTCTACAACTCCTCTCTTCTCTTCTTTAGTTTTCTTTCTTTCTTTCATTTGTAGTGTAGAGTAGTGTAGAATTTTCTTTCTTAGTGAGTTTTAGTCTTCCATTGTAACATGGTTGGCTAAACCTCTAGCTAAGGCTAGGGGTGAAGCCTTTAAAGAAATTTGCAAGCTATGGTTCTTTTGGTTCAACAATGTGGTGTAAATGTTAGAGTTCTCTTTGGTTGATTGGTTTGGTTATCCGCCTTGGCAGACGCTATTGTTGTGCAAGCCCCTTGATCCATCATCGACTCCGGGCACGTTGGATGCTTGGGATCCCTTGCACACCAATTAGCTAGTTCATGATCGACAAAGTCCCTTGATCCATCGTCGACTCCGGGCACGTTGGATGCTTTGGATTCCCTACGGTCATCGAGCTAGTGCAGGTAAAGTCATCGATCTGTAAAATCCCTTGATCCATTGTAGACTCCGGGCACATTGGATGCTTTGGATTCCCTGCGATCGATAGACGAGATCTTAACGGTTGGATCAGTCAATCAAAACCTCCTATCTTGTAAGTATGCATTTGATCGTATGAATTGTGATCTTATCGGTTGACTTGTTGGCAAAGTTGTTGATCTGTACAATTCCTTGATCCATTGTCGACTCCGGGCACAGTGGATGCTTGGAATTCCCTGCGATCAACTAACAAGTGCTTCATGGTCAAATCAATCGGTTCAGATCACCATCTTTTATGAAATATGCAAATGGTTTAACTGTTTCATCTTCCAATTGGAATGAATCTTTATTTAATTCCAGTTGGGTTATAGTTGGACCAATAAATCAAATCTTGTGAATGAATCAAAGGTGGATCCCTGATGCCTTAGCCCCTTTTCTATTTTTGTCTTTCACCACACACAACTTGCTCCACTCTCGTGGATAAACCAGATTTCCTCTCACTCACCTAAACTAAGTCCTCTAAGTGTTCTTAACCCCAATCCCTGTGGATCGACCTCGGTCTTACCGAGTATTTTACTACTTTGCTACCTGCACTTGGGTGTGCAATCTTCGGGTTGTAGCAATCCATCAAGGAAGCAAAAATGAAAATGACCCGCCAACCTTTCTAAAATTTGATCAACAAATGGTAGGGGGAAATGGTATTTCCTTGTGACTGTGTTTAGCTTCCTATAGTCAATGCACATTCTCCAACCAGTAGTGACTCTGGTTGGCACAAGTTCATTGTTGGCATTGGCTACAATGGTTATTCCGGATTTCTTAGGCACCACTTGAGTGGGACTCACCCATTGGCTATTGGATATTGGGTAAATGATACCCACATCTAATAGTTTCAACACCTTAGCCTTAACCACCTCTTTCATGTTTGGATTGAGGCGTCTTTGTGGTTGCCTAGATGTCTTCGCATTCTCCTCAAGGTGTATGCGATGAGTACAAATCAGGGGGTCTATGCCTTTGAGATCCGCAATTGACCATCCAATGACGCTTTTATGCTCTATTAGAGTGGCTATCAGCCTACTCTCTTGTTCCTCATCCAAGTGGGAAGAATTCACCACCGGATATGTCTCATCTCGACCTAAATAAACATATTTCAAATCAGTGGGTAATGGTTTTAGGTCGAGCTTCGGTGCCTTAATATTAGATGGAAGAGGCTTGTTCTCTCTTAAGTGCAAAGGCTCAAATGGTGCCTTCCATCTTTTATTATCAAGTACCAGCATAAAATCCAAAATGGCATCCATCTCTCTTATCATGTCATCATCAATCTCATGAGAATGGGCCAAGCATGCCTCTAAGGGGTTGGAATAGAATGTCAGGAGGGTAGTGTCTTTCATGAATGATTTAATCAGATTTATTTCATGGTCCTCGTCATCAATATCCCGTGGTTGTTTACATAAATAAAAAATATTCATCTCTAGTGTCATATTTCCAAAGGACATTTGTACCAGCCCGTTTCTACAATTGATAATCGAATTTGAAGTGGCTAAGAAAGGGTGGCCAAGTATGACAGGAATTTGAGCACCAGTTCCCATCACAGGATGTGTATCCAAGACAATAATATCTATTGGATAGTAGAATTTATCGACTTGGACAAGGACATCTTCAATCATCCCTCTCGGTATACGAATAGATTTATCAGCGAGTTGAAGTGTGATTTTGGTGGGTTTTAATTCACCTAACCCAAGTTGTTCATAGACCGACTATGGGATGAGGTTAACACTTTCCCCAAGATCGAGTAAAGCTTGTTTGATCCGGTAGTCACCTATGATGCATGAGATGGTAGGACTACCTGGATCCTTGTATTTTTGGGGCACCTCTTGTTTAATAATGACACTTAAATTCTCAGTCAAAAGTACTTTGTTGTGAACATTGTGTTTCCTTTTTACTGTACATAATTCCTCAAAATTTTGGCATAAGATGGTATTTATTTTATAGCATCCAACAAAGGAATGTTGATCTTCACTTATTCAAAAACTTCTAGGATTTTTAGATTTTATCTAAAGGTTTGGGTGAAATCAACCTTTGGGGAAACGTAGCAACCGGCTTGTATTGCCTTTCCGGTTCTTTCTCATGTGGAGTGTTGTTCGAGATATCATCCTTATTAGCTATTTCCAAATCATTAGGCTTTGGGGCCTTCACCGGATTGGATTTATCAATTGTTTTGCCACTCTTCAAAGTGGTGATAGCTTGAACATGCTCCGTATTTTGGGAGGATGGGCTGAGGTTTTGTATCTCAAATTGGATTCTTGGGTTAGGGCTCTTGGGCAGGAAGTATGCCTTTCTCCCTAACACTAAGATGAGATTCAACTCTAGCCATTGAAGTTTTCAAATCATTGATGGCTTGAGATGAATTCTGATTGAATTTTAGTTGTTCTTGCATGAACCCATCAATTTTGTGAGAATTATTCTTGTTGTACTCAGCTTGGGCCGAGACGAATGTACCCAATATTTCCTCTCAAGCGTAGCTTCTGGGTTATTGTTTGCATTCTCTGATGGCCCATTCCTCCAACTGAAATTGGGATGGTTCCTCCAACCCGAATTATACGTGTTCAAGTTTGGATTGCTAAATGGTCGTTGATAATTATTTATGGCATTTGATTGTTCTTGTAGAACTTCCTGGAACGCAGAGATTTTAGGACAATCCTATGTTGCATGTTGGTTACCAGAACAAATTCCACAAATATTCTCAACTTCCTTAGTCTTTTCTCCCTTCCCTAATTCCATGGCCTCAACTTTTCTTGTGAGGCTAGCTACACGTGCACTTATGTTGTCTTCTTCGGAGAAGACATAGATTCCTCCCTTTTCTCTTTGTTCGCTTATCTTGGGATTTGTTGGTTTACTTGTATCCCAAGATTGTGCATTCTCGGCTAAGATATCAAAATAGTCGCATGCTTCCTTCCTTATTCATGAATTCTCCATTGCACATCATCTCTACGAATTGGCGTATGGGCAAAGTCAGTCCTTCATAGAAAAAGGTTATTACTAGCCAAATTTTGTAGCCATGATGTGGGCATATGTTTAATAAGTCTTTGAACCTCTCCCAACATTGGAAGAAGGTCTCATCCTCTTTTTTAGCAAAATTCATGATTAAGCGCCTCAACATGTTTGTTTTATGAGTAAGGAAAAACTTTTTAATGAACTCCTTAGTCATCTAAGTCCATGTGCCGATTGATCTTAGCCTTAGTGCATGAAGCCAAGCCTTAGCCTTCTCTTTAAGAGAAAAAGAAAATAACTTAAGTCTCACAACATCATCAGATACGTTTGCAAAGTGCAACGTGGCTATCACCTCATCAAATTCCTTAAGATGTTGATATGCGCTCTCACTGTTTAAACCAAGAAACTTCGGAAGGAGTTGGATTATTCTCGATTTTAGATCAATAGTCCCTGCATTGTATGGAAAAATTATGCATGAGGTAGTACTCGCTCTTGCAGGTTGCAAGTAATCACGTAAAGTTCTAGGTCGAGGAACATTCTTAACCTCATTCTCTCCCATTTTCGTTTAGCCCAAATTTTGATTGGCCATAGGGTTGGGTTGATTTTCAGCCATACTATCAGACAAAATTGGAGAGTCTAAACATTTCTTAGCACGTGGCTCCTTATCAATTCCTTCAACAATTCCCCCTTCACTAATGAGTCAGTTATTAGAATCTCGAACCCAATGTGGCATGCAAATCTCAGAAAAATAAAAGAAAACGAGTTCGAAAAACCTAATTTAAAGTGACTATTTCAACTCCTAGAAATCCCGGAAAAACAAAACAAAGAAAACAAACTAAGTTAGTAATGGACTCCTAAAAAAATCTAAAATAGAAATTATTTTAAAAAATTTTGTAAAAACCGTAAAAAATCCCCGACAACGGCGCCAAAAACTTGTTCGCTTCCCCAAGTGTAGGGTTGCGATGTAGTGATAATTCGGTAGAGATCGAGATCGTTCTTAGGGACTTGTTAGGAAGTCACAAAATTACTTCTAATATTCTCTATTTGAGAGCTAACCAAACAGATTTCTAAAATTAAATGTAGATAGAATTCTTAAACTAAAGGTGAATGTAATCAATATAAAAGAGCACTAGGGGTTTAAGGATCCACTTGTAGAAATCTTTGATGCATAATTCACTGTGGTTTCCCAATTACACAACTAGAATCGAAATCAAATACTATCTAGTCAGATGATAGAGTGGTTGTAACATACAATCTGTAATATGTGTGATTTATATACATGCTTCCCGCAATTCAAGTTAGGACTTGAGCACACTCAATTGCATAGGTCAATCCTAGTTCCAATAGATTAAGACCACAATCATAATCATCATTAAACTTTGTCACAAAGCATAATTAGATCATGATTTAAACTTCATTCAAATGACATACACAATCAACACATAATTTAGAATTTAGAACAAAAAGGTAGAACTTTGGTTTGAAGTTCTCACATGAGAATCCAAGTCTAGAGCCTATTGAATCCGATTTCTCGGAGCGTACAGGTCTAGAACTGTGCAAAACAATGAAAAACTAAAGCAATTCTTCCAAACATCCATGAGCCATCATAAGATTAAGAAAAACTACTTAGAACTTTATTCAAACTTCTAAAAACCATTGTTCTTCAATAAATCCAACTTGAAACCAACACAAATGAATTAACACATCTTAGATTCACTACAAGCTTCACCTCTTAGCCCTAATTAAGAGGTTTAGCTATTCATGATCCAAGGAAACATGAAAATAATTAAAAACATGAAATAGAAAGCAACAAACTAGAGGGAGTTGTAGAACTCCGATTCCGTCTTTCTTTGCCTCCCATCTTCATAAATCTCTTCTAGGATGCCTTAGTTACGATCCCTACGTCCCCTTTTATAGTGAAGAGGCTCTACCACCTCAGAATCTTCCAGATTTTCGCAGCACTTACACACTTGCGCACAAAACTCGGAGCTTGAAGAGGAAGTTGCTAAATTTCAGCCGCAATACACTGGTCGACCGGTCGGACTGGGGTGGGCGACCGGTCTTGACCAGTCGGACCCTTTCTGTGGATAGTCCAGCGTGCAGGGGGGGGGGGGGGGGGGGGGGGGTCAAGACCGGTCGGCCCTCTTGTGTTTGGTGTCCACAGAGGTAAAGGGGCGTGGTCAACCAGTCAAGACCGGTCGTGGCCCTCTTGTCCGAGCGGTCATGACCGGTCGGACCTGATTTTCTCCATTTTTCTTCTTTCTTTCTTCTCTCTTTGTTCTCCTTGCTTTCTTCTTTCTTTGGCCCACCTTGGGTCTTCATCGCAGGCTCCTAAATACAGTCTTTTAGTTATCAATTGGGCGAAGTCTCTCTCATTCCTACAATCATAAAACCATGCATTAGGGTAGTCTTTAAGCTTGAAAACCATGCATAGTTGGCGATGAAATGGGGTTAGAATATACACATTTAGGCACTCAATAGGACTCTTAAAACACAAGACCTTTCTCATCAGAATAAAGTGGTCTTGCAAAGCGACAAACCAGAAGCACTAGGGGCAAACCCCAACATACTATGAAAAACTTAATTTTATAAAAGAAACACTGGGGGAAAGCCTTAATATATTATTAAAATCTCAAGTCTACAGAAATAAGACTGGGGGCAGGCCAGGAAGGATGACAGATAAACTTGAAAATGTGGAGCTAGACGAAAGTTTTGGACTTATGACACGAATATCTCTCGAAAGCAATGACCTAAGGGTACACAGGTTAAGTAAAAAGGAAAGTATTATTTTTATGTATTTTTCCATTTTTTATGCTTTGATATTGTCGGTTCACATTAAAACTCACATATAACGCATCATTTTATGCCTGCTAGTCTCAAACACATAATACCAAGCAGTAGTTTGGTAAAAGAATCATTGTCATTATTTTGGATCATAAAGCACACGGTTAACAAGTTCTGATGTCGATTACATCGGATACAAGTAGCAGTTAGGTACTCAGGGCAACTATCTAATACTATTTTTGTCTAACAATGACTGTAAAGAGCAAAAAAACAGTGTTACAGCTTCTCCAGGCACCCTGTTATGAACTGCATCACATTTTTCCACATTGCTTCCATTGTAGCCTTTACCTCCGCTAGCATCAACGCAGGATCCAGAATATCATGAAGTTCGGTTTCTAAGTCTATCATTTGCTTGCGCACCGCCTCTCCTTCACTTTTGAGTCGTGCGACCTCAACACCGGTTCTGATTGACAACAAGATCGAGATGGGCAACCTCAAGATCTATGGCCGCTTCTTCTATCTACAGCCCCATGATCTCGATTTGATATCAACAAGATGATTAATACACCCCAAACGTTGAGTCTCACTATCTTCTAAAGTTGTTCCAGCATCAACTGTCGAGTGTCCTCGCTACTCTACGATAGGCCGTAAAGAAGACAACACTTGCCGTTTCTCTTCAGCCGTAGGGTCAGATTCAATCCGCTCAACCATAGTAACCTGCGTAACAGAATCCTCGAAAGAAGAAACGCGACAGACTATTTTAGATACATCAGGCCCAATTACTCCTATGCAAGCTTCCAACGCCTTCACTCCAACTCTCAACATATGCCACTCGCACGGCTCGACCAACACCTTTGAGATACTGGACAGTAAACTTCTTAGTATGTTCTGTCCGAAACAGTCCAAATGATCGAAACAAGGAATGCCAGATACTCCGTGAGCAGCAACATCAGAACTAGCAATATCTGCGACAAAAGGAATAGAGCAAGTATGCAATGAAATGATAAGTACAGAAAAAGAATACACCAAGGAACTATGAAAGAGCTATACCGAAAGATGAGTCGACAACGGGTTCTGAGGAATCCGTAGTATGTATCGTCGCATCAGTGAACGGCTCATGATCTCAGTCAGTGACATCGAGGTCACATCCAGAAGGTCAATAGTATCGCTATCAGTATCGATCACTTCGGTTACCACCGGCGATTCCGCCATACCCTCAACACTAAAAGCACCAAGGGCCACACACACAGTTGTGTCATTCCCTGACATAATGGTCCCTTACAGATTATCCTCCCTAATCTACCCAACCTGCTCTCTCACACCAACATGATCCGATGTTTCATTTACCGGTCCGCTTATTGTCGGGTCCTCTTCACTAATTAACCGATTGTCATCCTTATCACCTTCAACCACCAGAAGACGTGTGAACCCAGTTTCTTGTGACCATTTCACCAAAGGTACTCTGAAAGTATGCCAACCATCCAATGCCATATCCTCCTTATGATGGTCAATTGACACACTCAGGGAAGTCTTATGCCTAATGCTTGATGACAAATATGCTTCAGTCCACTCTCTATAATAACCCAATCCATCAGCGAGGACCTCTGTCATCCCTGGAGGAGGAATGTAGAGTGGATCATCAACATAACTGTTGTTCTGAACTAGAGCATACTGATGCACCCACCATCTCAGCCAGCGATAAGGACCGCCAGTCTTCTGATATAGGCCTGGAAGCATGAACCTCGCGCCTATTCATGTCATCAGAAGTTGGTGCCATATCCACTCCCAGTGAGTAGGACCCGTGCCGTACGCCTGCTCTACTATGGCTACATCTGGTAACGTTATCGGAACACCCTGATCATATCCGAATTGCCTAGCAAACCGGCTAGGGTAATAAGGCTCCTGCCAGAACTCTATTCCTTCGCGCAGCAGAAGTGAAGCAGTACGAATAGACACAAAAAATTCCCTATCAATAGTATTCATAAAATGTTCATCGTCAACAACTTCTCGATCCTCTACGATATCAGAAATAGGAAAGCGGTAGAAACAAATCTCCGCCCAACTGTCAATTTTGGAAGCTATCCAATCAGACGACTGCGTTATCATATTAAGTTTTTTGTAGCAATAAAGAGGTGCGTGATTGGCGTGGAGATACCTGAAGAGATCTATTTCTTACGTCCACGGAAAATATATACCCAACCATCTGCAGAAGAAATGCCATGGGTAATAAGCCGCGTTCATCCCTCGCCAGGGTTGGTCTTTGTTACTGGCAATATTGCCAAAAGCCCTATATAAACTGCATATCACTGGCGGTGCTAGAGAATAACGATGACCATTTTCAAGAGATCCCGCCATGACAAAGCAAGAAACCCTGACACCATCAGCACTCTTGGAGCTAGGCAACACAACTGCTAACAACCAATATGCTAAGAACCCTGCCAATTCACAAGTCGACGTAAGCTCATTTGGATTGCAAAACTTCTGTTCGAAATGCTCCCTCATTAAGGCCTGATCTTCGGGCAAGATCTCATACTCTTCGTAATCAATGCTGTAAGAAGAAAGAAGTACTCGTGTCAGAAGCAAAGAAACTAAGAGCATGCAAAACCAAAGTACAAAAGGAGGTATAAGAAGGAATGTTACTTCATCCTATGGCTAAAGTAAATCAACTAGTCATCATAACAAATCTTTGCAATATTGTCGAACTGCGACAACTCAGCGAATTACTCCAAATAAGCCTTTGAATGATATGCTTCTCGAGGACTTCCAAGCTAAGACGAAGACAACTGTCACGCCCCAAATTCGGTTCTCGACGTCCATTCGCTATAACCCGAATTTAGAGGTGGCAGCCTCCGTAGTACCTCGATCTCGGATCCTAACCCCACATGCCTGGTTCCGATCCTGGGATACCACAAGGAGGATTTTAGGGTCTGAATTTTTTTTTTTTTTTAAAACATGAGCATCACCATATGAGTACCATCAACGACAAACACAATAATTTCACTAAATCATTTCGTTTATATACAGTACTGGAAAGTAAATACACAATGCGCAAATATAAAAACTGTGCACAATCCAGCACCTCCTACTACTGCACTCCCAACTCCAATTCAACGTTGCTGATACACTCTGTTATAACCTGCAGCGTAACAAACGTGCATAAGCTTCGAACGAAGCTTTGTGAGTGCGTGTGTGCGTGCACAATGCGTATGACAAGCATGATAAATATCAGAGTAAGCAGTAAGCATGATGAGAACTTTAAACCAAGACTTCGCCCAATTAGGCTACACGATCATATGATATGAATAACCAGCCTACAACGGCTATGCAAGCATGCAATACAGAAAACTAGCCTACCAAGGCTATATACTCAAACTATGCAATGGCCTACAGGGCCTAATGTCACATACAATGATCCAGTGCATGTATGTAAATCACCACCTCTCAGTACAGTGGTCCAGATACGAACAGACAAAACGCGATCACGTAAGCAATGCAGGACTCGAAACTGGTAGCTCGCCCAGGCTTACAGCCCCGCCCACATCACACCCGCCCACATCAGGACCGTCCCACACCATACAGTGATACCAATACCATCTCTGAAACGGAACATCACCGGGGTCTCACAGACCTCACTACTCACCAGTAGAATGCCAAAGCCTATCTGGTGCAATAGCGGACCTACTCACAGCTGGTCAAACTCAACCCACTTTGCCAACACTCTTCCGGCAGGTTAGGTCAGACCTCCTTCCAAACTGACCACGTGCAGTGGAAAACACCGCCGTTTGGTATTCGGCATACTGGTGTATGATTAAACCACCCGGTCTTTGAATGGAGCACCTACCTTGGTACCAACGGGTTCAGGGACTTTCACCCAGGGACATCTATGGCATCCTGTTTAAAGATCACATATTTCTGGTGTTCCACTGTGGTTGCAACGTAGTAACCATGCTATATGCGGCACAAGCAGACGGTGCGAAATGCAATCATGCATACAAACGTGGGATGACATGCCCGTGCAAGTCTCTAAAGAGCACCATAAAACTATAAGGTCTCAAACACAATGTCACCGTCAGCTGGTAATGAACTGCACGACAATCACGACCGATATGGCCGGTTGATACAAGACAATCAGATGAGCCAAGCATTCATGATGCATGAGTCAAGTAAACAATATGAGTGCCAACAAGTAGTCCATCTACCACGATGGCAATAAATCAATCTGGTCCAACCTATTTGAGATATGATTAAGATGAGGGGACACATATGAATGATCGAGTCATAGTGCGGGATGTCGCTAGCCAGGGAATCTCGCACCAAGGGCTACAAGGTATGCTAAGCTATTCCTACCATACAGTGTAAGTCAGGATGATAGATTCCTGTCCTCGAATAGTCCCATACCTATTGGAGAGGTTTGCGATAGAGAGCACGTGAATTACATTTGCGCGACTACATCTCGAATGCTTTATGAATGCGTTTATGCCCTAGTGGTCCCCAACTAACAATGGTGATTCGGGATGCATACTCATTACACATGCATGGTGGTCGTCGAAGCATATAGTATAAAGATCACATATGAGTATTCCAAATAACACTACGTGTGGCAACAGACATACTAAAAATAGCATAAAAAGATAATTCACTTATAATACAAGCAAACATAAAGAGATAAGACTCTAAATGGATGGTATACAACAATACAAACGGTCCAACAACTGAACGGTGTGGATTAACCTTCAATATTCAGATAACCCAAATTGAAAGAAAATAATTGAATACACTACCGACACTTCAAAGGTAGAACCTACTTGAGCGGCAAGAGTAGAATACCCAAAATCATGCCGAGACCCATAATCCTGTAGTACAGTTGGGATAAACACAATAATGGTCCATAAAAAGAATGTCATAGAACGGGTTGCAAGATAGACAAGTCATGACAGAGAATCATAAATGGTAGGGAAATCTGAGATAGATGATCAATACGATGGGGTCCAAAAAGAGATGACAGGTCTAACCTCATACTGCAAGATAGGCTCCATATAATGGATGTCCTAGATGACATACTAACGTCGAGGATTAGCCCCACACTCGTCCTAAAGGTAAACGGACGGTGTGGATGGGATATACATGATATGGTGGCCTTTAATAGTTGGGTATAAGGGTAGAAGGGGTGAGTCATATGAGTATACAAGCTGAGTTACCAAGATCAATCAACATGGTGAGTCAACAAGGTGAGTCAATAAGGCAGGTTGACAAGGCGGGTCAACATGGTGAGTTAACAAGGTGAATTGACAAGACGGTTCAAGAGGGTGAGTTTAAGAAGGTAGCCCTGTGACTTGGATCAAGCAACTCTAAGGATGACCTTTCAATAAGGGTTTACACAACTAATCATCAAGGTGGATCCACGGGATGGACAACGCGGTCATTCGAATACGTACACTGAGGTGGTCCTAAGGCCATCCTGTACATAACATGCTAGGGTCCATTCATTTGGATGGTTTGGATCAAGCACATAATTAAGGCGGTCCTAATGGATGGCCGACATACATATCGCACCATGGAGGCCAATGGCTGACGTGGATAGAACACATGCATAACAAGGTGGACCTGTGGTTGGGTATAACCGCACAAAGGAATGGGGAAGCCACATACATCAATGGGTCACAACAGTTTGGGATCAACCCGATATTTGTGCCTTACCACTAATCAAGTGAGATGGCAACCAAACACCATGGTGGGGCCCGCACTCCACATGTGTGGAACCCTACCCATGGTTGAGTGAATCAAGGAGAATGGCAAATAAACATAACAGATGGGTCCTGTAAAGTTTCTAATGGTAGGCATTCAATCACCCTTATTTTCTACATGTGGCCCACCCAAAACTGAGCCCCACGCCCCGGCCAAGGTGGACAACAATGTATACAACACATCTATCAAGGTGGGAGCCCAAGATGGGCCCCATGACCTTTGGTTAGATGGAAAATTAAACATTACAATGGCCCCAAGGAAGGTTTCAAAGGTGGGCATCAATGGCCACAGTTTCCCTACAATGTGGTCCACTTGAGGTTTATGTTTACCTCAATATGAGGGCCCACGGCCCTAGAATAATATGGAAAAATAAACGATCGGCATAGATAAAACAGATGCATCGTGGTGGGACCCACAAGGTGGGCCACCTGCGCGCTGCTTGGAGCGTGGCGCCCAAATGGCCCCTAGAGTTTTGAATCAAACTGATATTTTTGGTTTTTCTCTTATATCCATATCCATGTGATCTGATGAACAGGTTGAATGACAAATAAACACCACTGTAGGGCCTGGGAAGGTCTCAACGGTGGAAATCATTATTCCCACTGTTTCCATGGCATGGCCCACTTGAGGTTTGGATATGCTTAACTTTTGGGCTCAGCCACTAAATGAGCCGGAAAAACATATGGAAGAAATTAATAAGGCACATACATTATAGGTGGGCCCAACGAGTGGGGCCCATTGCCATGCCCAGAGGGCTGCGCCGCTGGGCAGCAGCGTCCCTTGGACGCTGTCTGTCCAGTGGCCAGCTTTCATATTTTTTTTTATTTTTTATTTTTTATTATTATTTTTTTTATATCCTCTCCTAAAGTGGGGCCCACAAGCTTTCGATCAAGCTGATATTTTTGTTTTCCAGTCTTACATGCATGTGTGAACTTATGAACAGGTGGGATCTCAAATAAACATCATGGTGGGCCATTGGAAGGTTTCAACGGTCTGTCACTGTCTTCACTGTTTCCTTTGGTAGGGCCCTCCTGAGATTTGGATCTGTCTCATTCTTGAGATCATGCCCTAAAATGATCTCCCCAAATGGATGGACGGTGTGGATACAGCACATACATCATGGTGGGACCCACAGGGTGGCCTCCAGCTGGGCAGCGTGCCCAGCGTCCGTGGACGCTGGTACGCCCAGCGCCCGGACGCCTCACCTTTGCTTTCTCTCTCTTTTTTTTTCATTTTATTTTATTTTCTTGGTTTTGGTCCAGTGGGGCCCACATAAGGCTGATCCAACCCGTTCATCAGGTTCCCTAACTCATGGGAGACCTAACGAGCCCAATATTGGGTATGTTACGGGGTCTACGAACATCAGTGTGGGCCGAGACAGTTTCGACAGTGAACATCATTCACCCCACTGTTTCATGTGGTGCGGCCCACTAAAAATTTGGATCGGCTTCATCCTTCGGCCCCGGCCATAAAATGATATGGGAAAACCGATAGACGGTGTGGATACAACAAAACATCAAGGTGGGTCCCACGAGTGGGGACCCCATTCAACCTTCCAGGTGACGCTGGACTGTTATAGCGTTCTGACGCTGTGAACGTCCAGCGTCCCAACCCCTTTTTTTTCTTTCTTTTTTTTTGTTTATTTCAGGTGGGGCCAACTTAGGGAAGGTCCAATCCATTCATCGGGTTTCCCAGCTCGTTGGGGACCTAATGAGCCCAATATTGGGCAGGCTACGGGGCCTACAAACATCAAGGTGGGCCCAAGAAGTCCAGCAGTCCATAACATTGTCTCCACTGTTTTCGATGTTGTGGTCCACCTATGATCTGGATCTGCTTCATTTTTTTTGTACCCAGCCTTAAAATGGGCTGGAGAAACAGATGGACGGCATAGATCAAATATATGCATCAAGGTGGGTCCCACGAGTGGGCACCCCACTCAACGCCCAAAAGGGCTCTCTAGCCGACGCGCTGCTGGGCAGCAGCGTCCTCTGGACGCTGGCTGTCCAGCGGCATCTCCTTCACTCTTTTTTTTTATTCTTTTTATATACTTACAAGTGGGGCCCATATGTGTAAGATCCAGCCCATCCATCTCATTGCCCATCACAAGGTGGGCCCAAGGGAAGAAAATGAAAAGTAAACGAAAAGAAGGGGGGGAGGTTTGCACTCACAATGATGGTTGGACGGTTGGATTGCCGATCGGACGGTCCGGATGATGATCGGGGTCCTCCAAGCTAGATCTCCTCCTTCAATCTCTCTAACTCTCTCTCTCTCTTGATCTCCCTCTAAATCTCTCTACTTCTCCCTCTTCTTTCTCTTCTCTCTCTTCTCTCTCTCTCTCCCTCTCTCTCAAATCTTGGAATTGAGAAGGCCACCCCCCCCACGCATGGCTCTTGTATGGGAAGAGGGGGGTGCATGATGTAATGATGATGATGATGATGATGGGAGAGAGCATGAGAGGTATAGGTTGTGGTTGACTTTTGGAGGTGAGAGAGTGATGGGGTGGGTATGGTGATGATGGCTAGATAATGATAGGGGTATGGGTGAGGGTGATGGTGATTGAGTTGACATGTTGTTGGGAATTGTGCAAGTGGGGCCCACGCCACACGCGCATTGCGTGGCCCACCTCGAATTGCACAAACGTACGCATCTTTCACACCGGGTATCGCAATGGGGCGTGCCGCGCGGCGTTGGAGTCGTGGCGCCCGCGCGGTCGCAAGGGTATGTCGTTGCAGTACTAAATCAGGGTCACGATCAAGGCTCTCTAATCTGGTCCGTCCGGGACGTACCGGTACCGAAAACTAAACGTAGAGAGGGCACTTCAGGGTACGGGTCTTACAACAACTCTTTATCAGTTGGGATATATTCCTGGTAATATTCTCCTATTACAGACAAGCCAGCCATCATCCGAAGATCCCATAAGGTTATGATCATCTCTCCATATGGAAAGTGGAATGAATTGGTAATGGAAGACTAGTAGTTTAGGAAGCTTCAAAGAATTGTTGGATCTCGAAAGAAATGCTCAGAGGTCTCATCGATAGCCTGATACAGGCCGACTTGTTTCAAAACTCTCTCGTGGTGGATCAAAATCTCTTTTGCCCACGACTCATAACCAACTCGCTTGTTCAGATGGCCTCGCGTACGAAACCTCCTCGTCGCCTACATCGTCGTCTTGTCCATATGTCGAAACCTTTGCTACACTGTCTCAAAATAATAGAATGGAGAAGGAGCGTGAGGATCACATGTAGGCGAAAGGAAAACCATGTCTCTCGGGAGACCTACCTGCTGCTCTCTTCCATCATCAACCAGTAATGTAGTCAATAACTGCTCAGGAACAGACATTCACCTTTTAACTCCGTAGAACTGAAAAGGGTCTTGAACGTTGGATGGCTCAATACTCGGGAAGGGTTTGTGCCTCATAAGAGATTTTTCATGCATGATGACTCGGTCAGTATAAGGGTTTACGATGGAGAAACCGCACGTCGTAATGATCTTGTTTATATTCTAGCCGATCTTCATCCACTCATTCTTTGGATCAACAAGTTGTGGTGATTTCTCCACCTGGTCGACTTCCTCAACCGGCTTCTTACCTCGATTTCGTCTCTTCTTCTTCTGACCTTCCTGATCATCCTCGGAATGTTGGACATGCACCCTAGGACCTGCTTCAATGACACTCGGAGTACTAGTAAGCTGACAATACCAAGTGGACCACTCTTGCTCAGTCCCTTATGAAGGAGACTCAGGCGTGGTCTTATCTACGTAAATACGCAATAATACTTTGTGAGGAAGCTGCTTAATACGACCAGAGAAATTCTTCACTTTGAATTCGATTGTCTCAAAGGAATGCAAATGACATTCTGTCGAGGACGGATCAACAGTACCTTCAGCCGCCCTCTTCTTCCCTCGTTACGCAGATGAAGAACCAAAAAGTTACGATCCAGAAGCTTCACCAGAAAATCCTGCTGCTATCGCCATGATTCGCTGCAATACGTAAACAAAAGAACATCAAACAGAAGACCAGCGTATGCAACAGGCAACACAATAAGGTAAGCATCGCATCATCCAATCATGGATTTCACACACAAGTCACATCGATAAACACATGCATAAAGTCATGACCCACAAGAACATGAAAATAGTGGAATTTGAGCACACATCCGACAAACAAGCATGCACCTACAATAGTAACCCTGCACGTACACTCGGAATGCGTGTAAATTCGCACTAACCTTAAGTTATGCATATGCACTCACTTGGAAGTACATATTATAGAGCCATTTAAAAGAGTAGTTGCAGGCCGTAAAAGACCAACATAGGCAGTATATTATAGGCCCTAAGTACTAAGTCCTAATCATGTTTAAAAATTGAGCAAGACAGCTGCAAACGGCATCGAATTCGGCCAAGAATAGAGCAAGATATGCCATTTCTTCACCTAAGGCAAAAGAGGGCTAAAAACTGAAATTTTTGCTAAGTGTTGGGCTGACATGCGCCCAAGGTGAGGTCCTAGGCGCATGTGGCCTCTCACATGCGCCCAATCCATAAGTTGCAAGAATGCAAGTCCACTTTACCAGGTGTCAGGCGCATGTGCATGTTAACATGCGCCCAACTCAAAGGAAGAAAAGGAATAAGTTATAAGTGTAATGCACCAAGCACATGTGCATCACCACATGCACCCAATCCCTGTGGCAATGCAACATGCACCCAGAGCAACCCCCCATGTGCCTATACTCCTGTAGAATTTTCTACATGCGCGTGGGATCAATACACATGCATCCATGCTCTCTTACATGCGCCTATACCCCATGAAGAGAGGCAACATGTGCCCAAGGCCTAAATCCCATACACCAATTATCAGTTTGGACAGGCACATGCGCCCATAGAGGGACCACATGCGCCCATACCCTGGTGAAATAGTCTCTCACCTTGAAAAATTCGCTTCTCTAACTTAAAAAAATGTAGAAATGACTCAGTGAGTCCCCTATTTATACTTGAGCCTGGGGACTAGTGCACCGCACTGGCCTGGCGTAAGCATCCATCGCAGCGCACCGGGGGGGCACTTGTTGGGGTTCAAATTCACACCCATTATAAAACAGTATCCAGCGGTCCATCTACGATGATTCAGACTAATTTTGAGATTAGGAATACCCGAAAAATGCCAGTGCAACTTTAACATGCGCGATCGTGACCAAAACCTACAAATGTCATTTTGGAGTGAAATCGGACATGAGGACGACTGCCAATTAACTTGCAAGTTTTAAAGTCGCGCGACGTGTATTATTACCCTTGCGCTTCCAAATGCGTTTTACCCTGATCGTATCCGACTATATGGGCTCAGAAGCCTATAAATGCTATTTCTGAAGGGAATTGGACATGCGGATGACTGCCAAATGATCTAAAATGTCTAAAAACCCTTAACTTCCAAATTTGAATGCCATACGATGTACACTTTTACCTGCGCGCACTGAAGTGCTTTTTGCCCCCGTTTGGAGCCGATTGGGAGGGTCCAAATTGGGAAGGAACTACCGAAATTCATAGCAGATGACCATCCGTACCCTACTTCATTCATTTCATAGCCAGATGAGAGGCTTAAAGTGGCTTGACGTCAATGACTTCGGTCTCTGAAAAGGTAGCTCTACTTTGGAGGTCGCCCGTCGGAGCCTAAAACATAAAAATTTCTAAGTGTTGGAATATGTATACACCACTCTCTCCCCACATGCGGATGCCATGAGGAGACATGCGCCCATGCCTCCACCACATGCACATGGGAGCATTCCTCTCTCTCTTTCAAATTTCTAAAAATCAAAATTATGAGAAGAGTAGACATGCGCCAATTACAGAGAGCACATGTGCCCACTGCAGGGGAACGTGTTGAGCTCTTAAATGTGCATATTCTAACCCCATTTTATCACTAACTATGCTTAAAATTCATGATTAAAGACCTAACTAATGCATGGTTTTGTGGTTATAGGAATGAGAGAGAAGATTCATCAATAGAAGGCTTAAAGACGCTATTTACAAGCATTGAAGATCACAAGATCATGCGTCGAAGCATGAGTGAAAGAAGCAAGGGAGAGAAGAAAAGAAGTCAGGAAAAAGCAGCCAGGACCAGTCGTTCGACCGGTCGTCCATAGCCCAGGATCGGTCGTCTGACCGGTCCGAACACTCAACAGAAGGGGGCCCTCAATAAATCTTATTGGACTACTCACAACCGGTCGTACGACCGGTCGTCCACTGCTCAGACCGGTTGTGCGACTGGTCTTTGAATTAAAATTCTGAGTTTGAATTTCTGAAAAACTCTCTAGATGTTTTTTTTGTTTTTAAGACTGGTCGTGCAACTGGTTGTCTAGAAGCTCAGACTGGTCGTGCGATCGGTCGTCTGCGTAACGGTGCGTGTTCTATAAGCTCTGATTTTCTCTATGCAGTCTGGGATTTCTTGCGCAATCTGGAACCTTCCGCACTATGCTATAAAAGGGGACATAGGGCTTCTTCCTAAGGCATCCTAGAAGTGATTGAGCATGGTGGGAGACAACGAAAGTCGGATTTAGAGTTCTACAACTCCGCCTAGTTTGTTTTTCTAGTTTTATACTTTGTTTAGTTATTTTCATGTTTCCTTGGATCATGAAGGGCTAAACCTCTTGGCTAGGGCTAAGAGGTGAAGCTTGTAATGAATCTAAGATGTTTCAATTCATTGATTTGGTTTCAAGTTGATTTATTAGTGAAGAACAATGGTTTGAAGTTTAAATAAAGTTCTAAGTAGTTTTTCTTAATCCTATGATGGCTCATGGATGTTTAGAAGAATTGCTTGAGTTCTTAATTGTTTTGAGCTAGTCTAGACCTATATGGTCTGAGGAATTGGATTCGATACGCTCTAGATCTATGATCCTCATGTGGGAGCTTCATACCAAAAGTCTATTTTTCTGAAAATTCTGGATTAGGTGAGATTATGTATGTGATTTGGATCAAGTTCAAATCATGATCTAATTTTATCTTGTGACAGGATTTAATGATGGTTGTATAGATAAATTTGGCCTCCTAAGAGATGCGATCAAAGAATGATCAAGAGGAATCACGGTCGCATCCCAAAATGCGAGCAGCTCCGCTCGTGCTCGTCGAAAGGGGTCGCGTCCCAAAATGCGAGCAGCTCGGCTCGTGCTTGTCGCAAGGGGTCACGTCCCAAAAATACGAGCACTCTTGATATGAGCAGCCCCCTCATATGAGTAGCTCCCGACATATGAACGGTCCTAGTCTCTGTTCTCTAGCAAGGACGTCCCTCGTCTCATAGTACCAGTAGCCCATATAGGCCGGTTTTGGATTGTTTCTATTCATAGCTTCGAACATATCCATCAAGAGACGTAATCAGCTAAACGTCTGGAAAGCTTTGGTTATCCCCTTACCTAAGGATTAACAAGATAAGCATCTTATCCCTTAAAATCAGCAATAATCCTAACAGATTACGTAACAGACTGGATCGCTTAGATTTTTATAAATAGGTGACTCTACAGATGATAAAGGTATTCAATCTTTAAGCCCTATAATCTTTTTCCTCTCTTTATAGCCCTACCCTATCTAACTTAAGCATCCGAGGGCCAACGGCTAGACGCCGGCCACCCATAGTTTTTCCTTTGCCTCTTTTCAGGTTCAGGAGGAAATCGCTTGGAAGAAAGGTGAATGTCTGGAGGACCCTGTTACAAAACGCGACGTAAACAGATTGGTGCCGTCTGTGGGAACTCAATTTGATCATGAAATTTAGCAGCTCCCACCATCGAACACGATGCCTCCCAAAAAGACAGTTCATCCTTCCACTTCAAGGCAGACATTACCTCCACCTGACGTTACTGAACCAGTGCCTATCCCTCAAGCCACTTCGACGGGCATCCCTCAAGGAGATCCTAACGTGCCATCATACAATCAGTTATTTGAGATTTCCGGAAGTCAAGAAGATGTCATGCGTTTCCTCGGAAACACACTCCTAACCCTCAACGCTGGATTTCAAGCCCTGTCTAACCAGCTTGATCAGCATTTCCTGGAGCCTCAGAAACTACCTTCCGAAGGGTTGCTGGCTCAACCCATACCGGCGGCTTCCACACACTCTGTGGACGAACCACAGGTCCAACCAAATTATCCTCCGTCAAACCGAATGCCAATCAGCAACCAACCCCCTGCACTATCCCCGCATTCCATACATTCCAGTGCTTCCCACCAACAACAATCTCATGGGTCCATCGTCGAAACGTCAGGTTATACTTTACCATGGGAAGGAGACCTCAAGAGAATCCATGATGGTTTTGATGATATGGAGCAACGATATCAGGCGAATCGACCATCTACCGTTGTGGCATCAATACATCGATCCGAGTCTCCTTTCACCTACGAGGTCATGGAAGCACCTTTACCTAGAAAGTATCGTACGCCTGTCATCACACCATATACAGGTACTGGCGATCCTCTCAAACATCTGGAAACGCATAGGTCTCTTATGGAGCTAGAGGGACATGGTTCGAAAATCATGTGTAGGGCTTTTTCCCTAACCTTAAAGGAGGCAGCTTGCACGTGGTTTCGGGGGCTAAAACCTCGATCCATCGGGTCCTTTGCACAACTATCGGAGCTGTTCCTCTCCCAATTCATGGGAAGCATCCGCACCAAAAAACCAGCATCTCGCCTAATGGATCTGAAACAGAAGCTAAAATTGCGGTTTTACCGCTGATAAAGATACTTGGAGATATGCCTAATGTCTTAGAGGGGGGTGAATAGGACTTTTTAAATTCCAATTACAATTAAAAACTAATCAAGTCAATCTTATCAACTAAGATTATCACAATAACATTCAAGGCATTTATATGAGCAATTTGTAAGCAAGAACTATCATAGGCATTTCACCAAACAGTTAGCATTCATGATTGACTAAACCATTCAACACATAGCAATCATTCAATCTCACAATGCACAGTGATTTATTGTGGTTCGGTTTCCCTACTCCACTCCCGGTTCACGGTCTCAACCTATGAGACACCGGATTTCACTATAGTCTTGGTTTTAAATCAGGTTAACCATCAACCTTGAAATCCTTTGATCTAGGACCGCGTTTACCATTCGCCGATGGCCCAATCCAGGGACTTGGCGAGTTTGGATCTCAAACTCTCACCAATCCTAATCCAAGGATGGTCACGTACACTCCCGCCAAAGTTTCCCAATCCAGGGAATAGAGATTCAATAAATGCACTCTCAAATACTAGACATACCTAGACGATTGAGCCCCGATTCGATGCCTTTGATGAGTAGCTTCAGCTCTACGTGCTTTAGCTTCTCTTTGTGCTCCCAAGATCAGCTACCGATGCAAATGATGAGGTTATGTTGATGCCGGGTAGTTGGGAGAGAGTTGGTCTAGTTCCTCTTGCCTATTCAATGCAATGGTAATGAGGGAACTACCAAACTACAAACATTTAATGGCTATAAACGACCTCATAAATATATTCCGAAGGTAGGTCAGCCATGAATGAAGGTCTTGAGTTCATACTTCAAACCGAGCTTTGAATACTCATTGATAAGCCATTAATGGCTAGGTTTGAATGATGAACTCAAGGGGAACAAGAACAAAGAGGGTAGGAGGATGTGAGTAAAAGCTCTCTCTCTTAGCTGTTGAAAGGTGTTGAATGCATACTATGAAAGACCACAAGTCATGGTTATATAGAGCCCCAAATGATGGCCCCAACGGATCTAAAACGATCATAACCGACCTGTCAGAGAAGGGTCTCAACCGGTCGGATGGACCGGTCGTCATTCCAATCAGAAGGCCATATTTGAGACTGCCCGACAGGTCAAGACCGGTTGGACCCCCTTGCTGGAGGATTTCAATAATACAGGCCGACCGGTCAAGACCGGTCGGTTCACCTTACTGGATCTATTGGAGAAAACAGGCCGACCGGTCAAGACCGGTCGGCTGAACTTGCTGGACAACTTGTTGAAAGAAGGCCGACCGGTCAAGACCTGTCGGCTATGCTTGCCGGGCAGATTCTATATTGCTGTCCGACCGGTCAAGACCGGTCAGCTGTCAATCTGAACGTATTACAGCAATGTTGCTGTCTTGATAATGTCCCTGACCGACCGGTCAAGACCGGTCGGCTGTTCTGCTGAATATATCACAGCAAGCCTCTGTTGTTACTTTGAAAAGCCTGGCCGACCGATCAAGACCGATCGGCTGTCCATCTGCATTCTTCACAGCAAGGTTGCTGATGTGTTGAGAAGCCTAGCCACTGTCTAGATGATTGTCACAGCGGATTTGCTGGACCAAGTTCTTCAACACAGCAGCGGATCACTTCAAGTTATGAAGTGATGAGGTGCATGGGGTCCAATGTATGGACATATCTCCAATTACGTTTAGCACCAGCCATGGACCACAAGTCTGATCAACTTGTGCAAGGGTCGAGAGGGAATGGGATAGGATATGTGAGTCATTACGCCATTCTTTGATGTTTTGGGTTTCCTATGGTCGATCTATATGCAACTTACCTGAGATCTTGTTTCAGCATGAGCTTGAGCAATGGAAGAAGCATAATCTTCAAGTCTTGATCTTCAATTCTTCGACCGGGGCTCACACGACAAGACGCGACCAACCAACACGCTAATTGACAACAAAAGGTGTACTAACAATCTCCCCCTTTGTCAATTACGTGACAAAACATCTAACCTAGACAAATCATGACTCCTTATCATGATTGACCCTTAAACAGAAAGAAATATACACCCATTTACATGTCTATACAGATATACAAAATAATCTTTACAAAAGGACATGTACAAACTCGATTTTCTTCAAAATCTCCCCCTCAATGCTTGCACCTACAAAGTCCTGCAAAAAGATATAATCGGACTTTCTAGGTGGGATGATTCTCCCCCTTTTTGTTAGTAATTGACAAGGGTTAGCCAACAAAAAGATATGCCTAATAAAGCTGCAAGGCTAGTGCCGAAAATATGTCAATCACATAAGACAGGGAAGAGATATAGAAATTTAAGCCCTGATGAGATTCAAAGAACAAATCATGCCAGATATACAAGTAATCATGAAAACATAGAGGGCGTATAGCCCAATCAACCAACCACCCCTCCAGATGTATATCTAGACAAACACGGAACACAAAGCATGAGCTAAAAAGGGCAAATGTGCCCAAACCATCCAACCTCCCCCAGATATTCAATAAAAGATCAAAAGCTCATATAAAAAGATATAACTATAACATCCATATATATACCAAAATGGGCAAACAGCCCAAATGCAAATATGTGTCAATCCGTGTAAAATATACAGATAACCCATAAAAGATAGTGCATGAAATCCAGACAATGCCTTTGGTCATACAAAAAGTAACTGTGACCAAGACATGAGACTAGTAATCTGTTCCATCTCCCAGATCAGGGGGTGGAACGTCCCCACGCGCCACGCTCTCCCATATCTCTATCCGCCTCTCCAACTGTGCCTGACGAGTGACAAGGGCCTCCTGCTGTACAAGTATGGTGGCCTGACCCTGCAAAATCTGGTCCCCAGTCTGCTCGAGCCAATCAAACTGCTGAAATATACCCTCCCTAAGCTGGCAAAGCTCTGCAATGTATGAAGGTGGATCCACGGAAGGGGATCGTCGTTGAGAAAAGGCTCTAGGAGGCGTACTGAATCGACCTGGAGCTGCTCGCGGATCGAGGGATGGATCAGAGGAAGGAGCTGATGGTGAAGTGTGGGAAGGGCCAGTGGAGGAAGGTGGAGCCTCAGGCTAGGATGGCTCGGCCGAATCCTGCTGCTGCTCCTGCAGAAGATGACTCTGGATGACTTCTTTGGTAAGCTCCATACGAGTAATGAGGGTACGGTTGATAATGACAGGCTTGTGAACTTTATCAGTACCGACAATGCCAATATGCTCAGCTAATGTGCATATGAGATGCCCAAAAGGTAGATTGGTGGAGTTTCCATCGTCGGGTAGGATGACCTGGTGAATGATATTCATGATCCGAGTGGGAAGGCAGAGCGGATGACCCTTACCAACACGATACAGCAACCGAAACATGGTTTCGGTGACATCCGCCTTGTTACTCATCCGCGGGTATACATTGTAGAAGAAAAGGTTGTGCAAAATGCGGAAATCCCATGTCATAGAGGATGCTCGAAGTGTACCTCCTACCCATTTGGGTATCCCATCACTACATAGGAATTGAGCAATAACTAGATTAGGTTTGGGACCCAAGGAGGAAAAATTGAAAGTAGGCTCCTGAACAATAGGAACGCCAACAAATTTCGATATGGATTTCAAAGTAAAAAGGAAATCTCGATCACCAACCTCGACGTTAAAAAAGGGGGGAGAGGAAGTGACATGGACACAAGATGCATAAAATTTCCGTACAACGTCAAACTGGACCGGGCCCCCCCATGTGGAGTACGAGGCCCCAATTGATGGCATCCAAAATGGAACGAACATTATAGTCGGACAAGTCAACCAATTTGATTGATTTTTCACAAACTACCTCCTTGTCCTTGAAATCATCCCAATGGGTGGAATGGGATGGAACATTTTTCCCCAAGGATTTAGATTGAACAGGGGGAACAGAAGATGAGGCGGCCCCTTTCCCTTTGGAAGCTGTTTTCTTGGTCTTTAAAGTGCGAGGAGGAGGAGGCTTAGGTTTTGCCTTGGGTCGATCACTCCGCCTCAAAGGGAGCTCATCTTCGCTCTCTTGGGAAGACATGGAAGAGGCAAGAAGATCTCTAAATCACTCCTAGAGATGAAGGAAATGGATGAAGCAAAGAAGAGTGAGAGTGAAGAGAAGAAATCCCTTACCAAATGAATGAGAGTGAAGAGGAGTAAAGTAGAGGAGGTTAGAACCTCGAATCTTGCAACGAATCACCTCGAAATCATATTGGAGAGTAAGAGGGGGAGCTGGAGCAGCAAGTGGAGGTGAGAAAATGGGAAGTGGCTGACCTAAAATGAGCTCCAACTAGTTTTAAAGACCCCCCCTTTCGGACGGCTGATGCACGGGCTCGCTGGACTGGTGACACACGACCAGTCGTGACCGGTCGTGGGACGAGAAAAGGGACTCCAGCAGCATTTTCTTCACAGCCCGACCGGTCTTGACCGGTCGGATGGCGTAAGCGATTGAGTCCAGACAGGTCTGGGAGACGCCTGACCGGTCTTGACCGGTCGGCTGGCCGGTCGGCAGGCAGATTTTTTATACTTTTGACAGGAATCCTGCACTGGATTAGCTGGATAGAGAGTCTGTCCTTTGGACAGACCATTATCATTTAAAACCAAGTACCCTTACCAAGGATACAACATCCATGGTCATGGTGTACCAAGGTACAACTTAACACAAAATGAGGGACCCTTAAGGTCCAGATTTATCGATAGAGGACAAGAATTGGGACTATGATCCCGAATTTTCGTAGAAAGCAATGAAAAGAGGCAAAAATCCTCAGATATACCTATAAAGATCAGAAAGAGAGGCTTAATCCTCAGATTTTTCCTGTAAAACATACACTTGTTAGATAAACTAGACACATCCAACACCAATGGACTTCTAGAGGTTCGCAAAGCGAACCGAGTCCAAAGGTTTCGTTAGGATGTCAGCTAGCTGATTCTCGGTAGGCACATGTTCGAGAGATATTATGTGATCTTCAACCAATTCTCGAATAAAATGGTGCCTAATATCTATGTGCTTAGTGCGCGAGTGCTCAACTGGATTTTTTGATATATTTATGGCACTAGTATTGTCACAAAATAGAGTCATTGTGCCTTGGTTGATCCCATAATCGGTCATGGTTTGTTTCATCCATAATAATTGGGCACAACAACTACCAGCAGCAATGTATTCTGCTTCGGCTGTGGATAAAGAGATGGAGTTTTGTTTCTTACTATGCCACGCCACAAGGCAATTTCCAACATAAAAACACCCACCGCTGGTTGATTTACGATCATCCATGTTACCAGCCCAGTCGGCATCTGAATACCCTGCAATATCTGTAGATGAATCAAAAGGGTACCAAAGACCGTATTCGGTAGTGCATCCAACAAATCGAATGATCCGTTTAACAGCGGTAAGGTGAGATTCTTTGGGATCAGCCTGAAACCGAGCACAAACACCTACACTAAAAGCAATATCTGGTCTACTAGCAGTGAGATAAAGAAGATTACAATCATGCTTCTATAAAGATGTTGATCTACACTTTTCCCTGCAAGGTCTTTTGATAGTTTAACAGTGGTGCTCATAGGTGTAATGTAGGAACGACCAGAGTCTAAGCCAAATCTCTTAACAAGGTCTTTAGCATATTTGGCTTGAGTAATGAATATACCTGATGCAAGTTGTTTTACTTGAAGCCCTAGAAACATGTTAAGTTCTCCTACCATACTCATCTCAAATTCAGATGTTATTAATTTAGCAAAGGAGATGGACATTTTCTCACATGTGGATCCAAAAACCATGTCATCCACATAAATCTAGGCAATTAACACAGAATTCTCGGCTTCTCTAATAAATAGAGTTTTGTCAGCGCTCCCCCTAGTAAAATCATGGTCTACAAGAAAATGAGTTAAGCGTTCATACCATGCACGGGGTGCTTGCTTGAGTCCGTAAAGCGCCTTTTTCAACCGGTACACTTTGTGAGGATACTTAGGATCAATGAATCCTTTTGGTTGTTCAACATACACTTCCTCATCAAGAATACCATTCAAGAAGGCGCTCTTTACATCCATTTGAAATAGTTTGAACTTTAACGCACAAGCAACAGCCATAAGAATTCTAATAGACTCGAGTCTGGCTACAGGGGCAAATGTTTCATCAAAATCAATGCCTTCAATTTGTAAATATCCCTAAGCCACTAACCGAGCCTTATTTCGTATTACATTCCCAGATTCATCGGATTTATTCTTGAAAATCCATTTGGTTCCAATAACATTTTTCCTTTCCGGCCTGTCGACCAGATACCACACTTCATTTCTAATGAATTGTTGAAGCTCTTCCTACATTGCAAGGATCCAGAATTCATCATTTAGAGCTTCATCAGCATTTTTTTATTCTATTTTTTATGTGAAACACAGGTGACTATTGACTGCCTCCAACTGTCTCCTGGTTTTGACACCAATGCTAGGATCCCCAATGATTTGATTGAGGGGGTGATCCTTGACAATTTGTACATCACCAGGAGCAGTGGGGGCATTTGGAGATGAGGGTTGTTTATCAGATTTACCTATCTCGCATATTCCCTCATCTTCTTCTTCATCACCTGGAGACACAGATTTATCCAAGCTATCATCCACAGTCACATTGATTGACTCTTGAACTGATGAGGTTCGAAGGTTGTAGACACGAAAAGCTCTACTATTTAATGAGTATCCTAAGAAGATACCCTCATCACTTTTGGAGTCAAACTTTCACAAATTTTCTCGGTCTCTCAGAATATAGTATGTACTACCAAAGACCTTAAAGTATTTTACATTTGATGTCTTTCCACACCACAGTTCATAAGCTGTTTTGTTTAGACCTGCCCTTAAATAAACTCGATTAATAATATAGCAGGCAGTGTTAACATCTTCGGCCCACAGATTTTGAGTCAGATTTTTATTATTAAGCATAACTGTAGCCATATCCAACAACACTCTATTTTTCCTTTCAGCAACCCCATTTTGTTGAGATGTTTTGGATGTTGAGAACTCATGACGAATACCCAATTCATCAAATAATGCCTTCAAACGATGATCTTCAAATTCACCGCCGTGATCACTCCTGATTCTTGCTATCATGTATCATTTCTCATTGTGAAGTCGCTTCACTAGTTTTTGAAATTCTCCAAAAGTGTCAGATTTTTCTCTTAGGAAGGCGACCCATGTGAATCTAGAGTAATCATCAACGACTACAAAGAAGTATCGTTTTCCACCTTGGTTAAGTACCCTGGTAGGACCAACTAGGTCCATGTGTAGCATTTCAAATGGTTTTGATGTGACCAGGATAGAGGTTCTCTTGTGTGCAACCTTAATTTATTTACCTTTTTGGCATGCAACGCACATGGCATTTGGTCTTTTACCCATCTTGGGTAGACCTCTCACCAGATTTTTCTGACTCAGTTTAAAACAGATTTCTATAATGTACATGACCGAGTCGATGGTGCCATAGTTCTGTTTCATCCTGAACGGCCACGTGACACATGGTGGAGGAGCTTGAATTGTTGTGATTTTCAATGACATAGCAGTTGTCTCCTATGTGTAGACCTTTCATGACTAATTTTCCTGTGGAGTTCAGGATCTTGCACATATCTTTGGAGAAGCTTACTGAGTGCTCTTCATCACAAATCTATGAGACTCAGTAAGTTTTGTTTAAGGCCATCAACATACAGCACATTTTCAATTTCGGGCAAATCTGGCCCTGTGATGGTTCCTTTACCAATAATTTTAGCTATGCTCCCATCACCAAATGTGACAGACCCACCATCAAATTCGTCATATGCACAAAATTGAGATCTATCACCTGTCATGTGTCTAGAGCAAACACTATCCCAGTACCATCTAGGGGTATTCCCAGCTTTTAAGGCAGTATGAATGACCAAACACTTGTTCTTTACAACCCATTTAGTTGTTGTCCTTTTATGAGAGATGTTCTTATGGTGAGATTCTCTAATTTTCTTGGGAGAATCAGATTTTTCTTTTTCACGCAAGAGGAGCAGTTTTTAAATTCAGCATTTTAATTTGCTCCAACAGTTCATCCATCCTCTTGTCCTTCCTAGGAAGAGCAGGATAATTCTTTCGAATGTTTCCCATCTTTGGTGAAGAATGCATGGGAGGATTCCAATTAGCTTGGACATTTTTCCCGGTCGGTAAAAATTTACCTTTCAAGTTTCTGACCGAATTTTTGAATACCAAGCACTCAAATTTTAAGTGACCAATGTCTCCATAAGCATGGCAGACAGGAGATGCTCTAGTTTTACTCCCTGATGCACCATGATCTTTTCTTACAATCGAATGGACTGAGGTAGTTTTTGAAGTGTGACTGTCATAGCCCAAACCTCTTCTGTCCCTTGGTATCTTACAACACCTAAGAGTTTTTTAAGGTTTTCTTCTCCTTGGGCGAACCGTCTTCTAGAGTCAATGACTTGACACTTAAGACGATCAATTTCAGTGTTCGCCTCTTTGAGTTCTTTCTGTTGAACCTCCAATTTATACATTGCATTGCCCATTACACTACATGGTTTGCATGATTTTCATGGTTTAAAGGCCTACCTAACACATGTTTTGTGTTTACAAGGGATGAGAGCGGACTTCATTCAATTGGGATGAAAAGAAAGCTTTTGGAGCTTTTGCATGAAGGACGAAAGAGAATTGAAGATAGAAGAAAGCAAGGAGAAGAAAAAGAGGGAAAGAAGAGAAGAAAAGACAGAAAGAAGAACAATGTGAAGAGGGACCGGTCAGCCACAGTTGCTGATAAAAGGGGAAAACAGGCCGACCGGTCATGATCGGTCGGCCATGAACACTGGAGGCTGGACAGCAGAGCCCGACCGGTCATGACCGGTCGGCTGTATGCACTGGACAACGCAGGAACGAGCCCGACCGGTCATGACCGGTCGGGTAGGCACGCTGGATATATTGGACAGGTCTGTCCGACCGGTCTTGACCGGTCGGCAACAACCCCTGGAATGTGTAAAACATCAGTCTGACTGGTCACGACTGGTCGGCCCTGCGTAAGAGGATTCCTTTCTAATTCAGGACTCCGAAAAACATTGCGCAATGCGTAGTCTTTCGCAGAATCCGACGCAAGGGAGGTTTGTTGCTATAAAAGGCCACCTAGGGGCTCTCCCTAAGGTATCAGAGAAGCTAGGGAACATGAGTTTGGAGGGTGAAGGCGATTGTGGAGCGTCTGCAACTCTCCTATTTGGGTTTTTCTATTTTTATGCTTTATTTCAGAGTTTTTAGTTGTAGCATGACTATGCTCGGCTAAACCCTCTCAGCTAAGGCTGAGAGGTGAAGCTTGTAGCTAATACTATGTTGATTTCAGTTTAATTCAAGTAATTTACATTCAAGTTTGGATTTTTGCATGGTTTAGTTCCAAATAATGATAGTTTGAGATGTTTTATCTGAGTTTATGTGCCCCGGACATGAATTCCTTTTAATTCTCTGAGATTATCATGTGTGTTTCTAAAGTCAGATTATAGTAATCCTTGAGCAGGCCATAGTCCAGAGGCATGGCTGTTACTCCGCAGGCTATAGTTTTGAGTTTTGTATTGATTGAATGGAACTAGAACTTGGAAGTTCAACTTGAATGTGATGGAATGTATGTGAATGCTTTATTCTCCAACTAGATGGGAGATAGGACTTCAAATCTAGTTGTGTTCTCTACGTGGATTGACTGAATTGACATAGGATTGCTACAAGTGGATCCTTGAAAGCCTTAGTACTTTATCTCTGATTTTTCATTAAATTCCTGTTTTAAGTAAACACTCTATTAAATCTGATTTCTTTTAAAAACTGAGTTGCTGGAGTGATTTGGGAGCTGTCACTATTTCCCTGTGGATCAACCTCGGTCTTACCGAGTTTTTATTACTACATCGCAGCCTTACACTTGAGGCGAGCGAACAAGTTTTTGGCGCCGTTGCCGGGAAAATTAGATAACGGTTTTCAAATAATTCAGTGGCTGTAGAAGTAGAAATAGATAGGCTTCCTGATTTTCTTAGAACTAACTAATTCTTTCTGTTTTGTAGGAATTCTTCTCTAGTTTAAGCGCATCAGGTGATACCTTTCTAACTTAGCTTCTGCAGAATTTTTTCAGATTAGTTTCAGATTTTAGTTTTCTAGGATAGGATTAGTTTCAGTTTCTGGTTGAGTGGTTTATGTCCCGTTGGGAACGTAATCACTCAAATCGTCTCCAATCTGAATGTGGTTTAGTTGGACCATTGTCAGTCCATAGACGAGTCCGGAATTATCAAGAGCATTGTGAAAGTTTGGGGAGTATGGATCAAACACCTGTAAGGAATCCTCCCCCCCCCCCCCCCCCCCCCCCCCCCCTACTCCAACTACAAACGCAAATCAGGAAGGAGTAGGAGAGAATGAGGTACATAATGTTCCTCCAATGAGATCACTACGGGATTACCTACAACCTGCCCGTGCAATTACACCTTCTTGCATAGTTCTACCAGCAAACGGTGGGACCCTTGACATAAAACCGGGTGTAATTCAACTTTTACCTAAATTCCATGGGCTAGACTCTGACCGCCCATACTTACACTTGCAAGAATTCGAAGAAGTGTTGGCCACCTTGCATTATCCCAATGTTTCTGAGGATACAATCAGACTTAAACTTTTCCCTTCACTTTGAAAGAAAGAGCCAAAGATTGGCTTCACTCTCTTAGACCACGCTCGATTGGGTCATGGGTTGAAATGAACCGGGAATTCTTGAAAAAGTTCTTCCCGGCTCATAAAACGAACACCCTTCGAAGAGCCATAATGAATTTTTCGGCTAAAGAAGGTGAATCTTTCTTCCAATGTTGGGAAAGATTTAAGGAACTCCTGCTTGCTTGCCCACATCATGGCTATGAGAGTTGGCGAGTTATAAATTTTTTCAATGATGGATTAAGTTCCAATATGCGCCAATTTGTGGAAATGATGTGCAATGGCGAGTTTATGAGTAAAAATCCAGATGATGCTTGGAGTTACTTGGACATGTTGGCTGAAAACGCCCAATCTTGGGATACCTCAAATAAACCCAAGAACCCCAAGCCCACTCAAGAGAAAGGAGGGATCTATGTCCTTAAAGAGGAAGACGACGTGAATGCAAGGATAGCCAACCTCACAAGGAAGGTTGAAGCCATGGAACTTAGCAAAAGTGGAGTTTCCAAGTCCAAGGAAGCTGTTGAAACCACATGTGGGATTTGTCTCACCGACTTACACGCTACGCAAGATTGTCCCACAATTCCTGCATTTAAGGAAGTGCTACAAGAGACAGCCAATGCCACATATGGTTATCAACGGCCCTTCAATGGACCGGTAGGTAATACGTACAATGAGAGTTGGAAGAACCACCCAAATTTCAGTTGGAAGAATGCTCCTACGGGCAATCCTACTAACTCCCAAAGAGGGCCACCCATGCAAAATATGGCCCCACCTCAATTCTCATTGGAGGATACCTTGAAAATGTTTATGCAAGGGCAAGCGCAAATAAATGAATCGAATGAGCAAATGTTCCAAGAGCTGAAAGTCTCGGTTGATGAGATTAAGGGACGCTTGAATGCTAGGGAAGGGACCTTTCCGGCCCAACCTCAGCCCAATCCAAAGCAAGTACATGAAGTGAGCATCCCTAATCCTCCCAACCAAAACATGGAGCAAGCTAAATCCATTACCACCCTTAGAAGTGGTAAACAAATTGACAAAACTATTCCGGTGAAGGCCGATGAGCCTAATGATCCGGTAAATTCTGAGGATGAAAATGGATCTAACTTAGCCCCACAACAACCGGAACGCATTTACAAGCCCGTAGCACCATTTCCTTCGAGATTGGTTGCCCCAAAATCTCTCCCAAATTCTCAAGATATTCTAGAGATTTTCAGACAAGTCAAGATCAATATCCCTTTGCTTGATGCCATCAAACAAATTCCCTCTTATGCCAAGTTTCTAAAAGACCTATGCACAACAAAACGCAAATATAATGTGCAGCAAAAGGCCTTCTTAACTGAGCAAGTGAGTGCCATCCTCACTCAAAAGACCCCCCCAAAATTCAAAGATCCCGGTAGTCCCACCGTCTCATGTATCATTGGAGACTACCGGATTGAACGTGCCTTGTTAGATTTGGGGGCAAGTGTGAACTTGATCCCATACTCGGTATATGAGCAATTGGGTCTTGGTGAATTAAAACCCACCAAAACCACGTTGCAACTCGCTGATAGATCTATTCGTGTACCGAGGGGGATAGTTGAGGATGTTCTAGTCCAAGTTGACAAATTCTACTACCCGGTAGATTTTATAGTCTTGGACACATAACCAGTTTTGGATGCTAGCACCCAAATACCGGTAATCCTAGGCCGCCCATTCCTTGCCACATCAAACGCAATCATCAATTGCCGGAATGGGGTGATGCAACTATCTTTTGGAAACATGACACTAGAAGTGAATGTGTTTCATTTGGGCAAAAGACATAGGGATGTCGATGATGATGAGTTCTTCGATGTGAACATGCTCGAAACTTTTGAAGAAGAAGAACTCCTCCAACTTGAACCACTAGAAAGCTTGGAGACATGCTTAGCACATTTCATGGATTCTGAAGATCCCATCATTAGTGAGATTGTGCAGGCATTAAATATAGAAAGACCGGTGGTAGATATTAGCCGGTGGAGGCCCCATTTTGAGAAATTACCACCAACCACATCAAGGCCTCTACCGTCTAACATCAAATCACCAAAACTTGACCTCAAGCCATTGCCATCCGAGCTTAAATACGTATATTTGGGTCAAGAGGAAACATTCCCAGTTGTCATTGCCTCCCACCTTGAGAAGGACCAAGAGCTCAAGTTGATTGAGTTACTCAAAGAACATAGGGAAGCCATAGGTTGGACAATAGCGGATCTCAAAGGGATAGATCCTTCGGTTTGCACGCACCAAATACACCTTGAAGAAAATGCCAAAACGACTAGACAACCTCAAAGACGGCTAAATCCAAACATGATGGAGGTTGTCAAAGCCGAGGTGTTGAAGCTATTGGATGTGGGTATTATCTACCCCATCTCAGATAGCCAATGGGTGAGTCCTACCCAAGTTGTCCCTAAGAAATCCGGTATTACCATCATTGAGAACGCCAACAACGAACTTATACAAACGAGGATGACTACCGGTTGGCGTATGTGCATTGATTATAGGAAGCTCAACACAGTTACTAGAAAAGACCACTTCCCTCTCCCATTTATGGATCAAATTTTGGAGAGATTGGCAGGTCATTCCTATTATTGCTTCCTAGATGGCTATTCCGGATACAATCAAATTGAGATAGCTCCGGAAGACCAAGAGAAAACCACATTTACATGCCCGTTTGGTACCTTCGCTTACCGAAGGATGCCATTCGGGTTATGCAATGCACCCGCCACATTCCAACGATGCATGTTGAGTATTTTCTCGGATATGGTGGGTGAGTTTCTTGAGGTATTCATGGATGACTTTTCGATTTTTGGTTGTACATTTGATGAGTGTCTCAAGCACTTGAAGTTGGTTTTGATGAGGTGTGAGGAGAAGCAACTTGTACTAAACTGGGAAAAGTGTCATTTCATGGTACAAAGAGGAATAGTCCTTGGACATATCATCTCGTCCAATGGAATAGAGGTAGACCGGGCAAAAGTTGATATAATCTCCAATCTACCACCACCCAAAAGCATACGCGATGTGCGGTCCTTCCTTGGACATGCCGGTTTCTATCGAAGGTTTATAAAGGACTTTAGTCACATCTCAAGGCCTTTATGCAACCTTCTACAAAAGGAGAACCAATTTGAGTGGAGTGCCGAATGTCAATTAGCTTTTTCAAAGCTAAAAGACATGTTGACAACCGCTCCTATCATGCAACCACCAGATTGGTCCATTCCTTTTGAGTTGATGTGCGATGCGAGCGATTTTGCTATTGGGGTTGTATTAGGCCAAAAGAAAGATAAAAAGCCCCATGTCATCTACTACGCAAGTAGGACCTTGAATCCTGCCCAAGTTAATTATTCGACTACGGAGAAAGAGCTCCTAGCTGTCATTTTTGCCTTGGACAAATTCAGGCCATACTTAATAGGATCCAAAGTTATTGTTTATACGGATCATGCGGCGCTGAAATACCTTCTTTCTAAGAAGGATGCTAAGCCCCGTTTGTTAAGATGGATCCTACTCCTTTAAGAATTCGACTTGGAGATCAAAGATAAGAAGGGGGTAGAAAATGTGGTGGCGGATCATCTATCCTGCCTAGTCCTACCAAATTCCATTGACGAGTCACCTATTGAGGACTCATTCCCTGGTGAGCAACTCTTTGTTGCTATGCATCCACCATGGTACGCTGATATAGCCAATTATCTTTCCACAGGTGCGATGCCGACTCATTGGACTGCGCAAGACAAACGTAAATTTCTAAGGGAAGTGCGCAGATTTTTCTGGGATGAACCTCTATTGTTTAAATATTGCCCAGACTAAATTATAAGGAGATGCGTCCCCGATGATGAACACAATTCAGTCATCTCCTTTTTTCATGATCAAGCATGTGGGGGTCATTTTTCAGCCAAGAAAACAACTGCAAAAATTCTGCAATGTGGTTTTTATTGGCCCACGTTATTTAAGGACACCCAGGAGTTTTGCAAAGCGTGCGAGCGCTGCCAGAAGCTAGGAGGATTATCCCGTCGAAATATGATGCCTCTCACCCCAATTCAACATCTTGAAGTCTTTGACTGTTGGGGCATCGATTTCATGGGACCATTCCCCTCATCTTTTGGGCATGTCTATATTCTGCTTGCTATAGACTATGTGTCTAAATGGATAGAGGCTATCCCATGTAAAACCAATGATCATCGTACGGTTCTCAAGTTCCTTAAAGAAAACATACTTTCCAGATTTGGGACGCCTCGAGCCATTATTAGTGATGGTGGTTCTCACTTTTGCAATAGACCTTTTGAAACTTTGATGAAGAAATATGGTATTAGTGTTCAATCCCTAAGTGTAGGGTTGCGAAGTAGTAATAATTCGGAAAGACCGAGTATCGTTCCCACAGAGATTTATGTATGAGTATCTTCAGAATTTAACTAAAACAACTAGTAATTAAGACTCTATTAAGAACTAAAACTAAACAAACAGTGATTTGAGTTTAAACAGTGAATGGTTAAGGTAAATTCAATCTTAAAAAGTCACTAGAGCGCCAAGGATCCACTCTTGATACGTTTCAATGCATTAACACAACTAGGTCTCATATAACTCAATCAGAATCAGATTTCCATCTCTATCCGATCGGAATATAGAGCAATTAATCACAGTTGTCTGAAATAGGTGCTTATTAACTGATTTGATTCCCACAACCATGCTCAGGCCTTGGGCACACTCAATTGTATAGGCCAAGCCTCTTTCCAATCTAGTTGAGATTCATAACCATAGCCTTCACCAAGTCCTGTCACTAGACCTGATTACAACTCATGATTTGAACTCTATTTAAATCAAAATCAATCACTAAACACATATTATAGATCATACATAAAAGATAAGAATTTCAGTTGCATGAGTTCCCACATGAAAATCAGGCCATTGCATACAAGGCAATCAAAGCGTCTACCATGCCCGGAGTCGATGGTAGATCAATGCATTACACATGCATGACAATGCTCAAAAGCTAAGATACTATGCTTAGAATCACTAAGAATCACATGAGCCCGGAGTCATCAAGAGATCAAAGTAGAAACCAACATAGTACTTGAATCAAACTCAAATTGAACTAAAATTCATCAATTAAAACACAAAAGGAAACCTAGGTTGCATTAATCCATCAAAAACGAATCAAGAGCTTCCCCTCTTAGCCCTAGCTAAGAGGGTTTAGTTCATCTCTAACATCCTTGAACTAAAATCCTCTAAAAACATGAAAAACTACAAAAAACGGAAAGAAAACTAAAGATCTGAAGTAGAATCCTTCTCCTCAGCAATCTCCACGTTGTAGCCTCCCTGGTATGAAGAAAAGAGGTCCTTTTATAGCTTGGAGGAGTCCAATACGCGAGAAGATTCCAGATTTTGCGTAAAACTACGCACTTGCGCAGAAGAAATCGGAGTCCCGAAATAGAAGTTTCTAGTTTTGCACAGCCGACCGGTCGGACGACCGGTCGGAGTGACTTTCCCTTTGTCCAGCAGCAATGGCCGACCGGTCATGACCGGTCGGCCTGGGCAGTCCTTCAGTCAGCAGCTGTGCTCGACCGGTCATGACCGGTCGGGCTTAGTCTCTGTTCAATCCAACACATGAGTGGGGTGGCCGACCGGTCACGACCGGTCGGCCTAGCTTGGCTGACCGGTCAGCCGACCGGTCTTGCCTTCTTCCTTCTCTATTTCTTTCTTTCTTTCTTCTTTTCTCTTCTCTCCTTACTTTCTTCTCTTTGTTCTTCAATCATGCTTGATCCAATGGTCCTCAGTGCTCATAAAGAGCTCCATTTAGCCTTCAAATGATGAACTCTCCATCTTGTTCCTACAATCACACATCATGTATTAATTTGGTCCTTTAAACATGTATATCATGCATAATGAGTGATGAATTGGGGTTAGAATATGCACAATTATGAGCTCAACACACCCCCCAACCAGCATTTTGCTAGTCCCGAGCAAAACATGCGTGAAACAAGTTTCATTTTCCAAAACCCAACTCTCCTCTAGAAACTACTCTTCTATACATTCCAAAACACATAAGCGTAAAAATCAGAGAAATTCACTGAAAGAGATTGAAACCTTAAACTCTCAGAACATAACAAGTGTTTATATGAAATTCCCGCTGATTGATTGATAAATAGAAGAACTTGAACACATTCAACCTAGTGTGCATAGTGAAGGTTCATCTCATGAGTTTTCGGGATTATCTTCTTCATAAATCAACTAAACTATGGATCTCAAGGTATATAGAGCAACAACAAGCCTATGACAGGAATTTGCCTTACCGTCCTTCCGACGACTTTCACACTACGTCCCATTTTCGGCTTTGGTTACGGGTAGACCATCCCCCGGTTGGTAGTAGGTAGCCCTAATCGGAATTTCCACCATTTTTCTTTCCTTCCCGATTTCATCCTTTCGTTCCTTTTTCTTTTAAATTAGATAGGATTTTTAGAAATCCATATCTTCCGTTATTTTCCCATGGACAATGATGGACAAAATACCCCGGCTTGGTTTCTCAGCACCTCTAAATCAAAGTCTAGCTAATCCACAAATTACATAAACCTTTCAAATCATGAAAATCGTGTAATGTGAACTAGATGCAAAAGGTGTTCAAATTTTCTATCAATCATAAAAAATAGGTGAATTCACATATAAAACCATTATATTAAGAGAAATTCAAAGCTTGCAACATCCCTCACGTCGTATCTCATCTTCTTATACTTATGCTATCTCGAATGCATAGAATCAAAGCCTTCCAAAAGAGTTTCGCATTTTTAGAAAAATCGAAAAATTGCTACATCTTTGCTCGACATGTCACAAAAGCTAGCAGATTCATCAATTAAGGAATCTCTCACCCCCCAACCAAAACTTTGCATTGTCCTCAAATGTAATAAGATATGCAATATGTATGACATGAGAGCAATGACATAAAATAAAGGAGAGTGAGAAAGAGAGATATCACCTGAAGCATATGGCAAGATTAGCTTTTGGAGATGGATTACTTCATAACTAAATCAACTATCAAAGCAAATCCTAATGGGAAAGCATTCTAACAAATCATCCTCCGTCAGACTAGGAGGTTAATCCCAACAACTCATCCAAAAGCATAAAGTCAAGCAGAATCATTAGATGAATCAAAAGATTTCGCAATAAAGTCATCCAATATCCTGCTTTGCAATGTACATGTGTGTGAATGATGGAGATAAGCCACTCAAAATCCCAAAAAGGAATTTCAGCGGGTTCCTTAGTGTGCGCACCACATGTATCAGGGGAGACACCATCATATTTATCAGTAAAGATATGTCTCCAATCAGATTTTCCTGGGCAATGATATTGCAAGTAAGGATCATCCCAGGGTTGGTGGAGTTCGATATGCATGATCCACAAAGGTGTGGAAATCTGAATTGATTTTTTAGCGCAAAACGGTATTGTTTCCACATCCTTCTCTTGGCTAACGTCATGTGCCGATACCGACTCAAAAAGTGTGACCATATCCCTTATCATATCATCGTTCTCATCAAGGGAGTGAGTCACTTCTTCGTCGAAGGGACTGGAGTAAAAATGTGAGAGGGACTCATTTTCCACAACAGAATTGATCATGTTTATTTGGTGGACCTCCTCATCTTCATCCTCTTGTTGGTTGTCAATATTGAAAGCATTCAGCTCAATCGTCATATTGCCAAAAGACATTTGTATGACCCCACTCCTACAATTTATGATAGCGTTTGATGTAGCTAGGAATGGGCGGCCAAGTATGATAGGAATTTGAGGGCCAATATTAACCGTGGGTCGCGTGTCCAAGATAATAAAGTCCACCGGGTAGTAAACTTTATCAACTTGGACAAGGACGTCCTCAATTACTCCTCTTGGAATACGAATTGATCGGTCAGCAAGTTGTAATGTGGTTTTGGTGGGTTTTAATTCACCTAAACCCAATTGTTCATAAACCGAATAGGGAATTAAGTTCACACTTGCCCCTAGATCAAGTAAAGCATGTTTCACCCGGTGATCTCCAATCATACATGATATGGTTGGACAACCGGGATCTTTGTATTTCTTGGGCATCCCGTGGTTGATAATGGCACTTACATTCTCTGTCAAAAATGCTTTCTTTTGCACATGTATTTTTCTTTTAACCGTGCAAAGGTCTTTTAAAAATTTTGCATATGACGGTATTTGTTTAATGGCATCCAACAATGGGATGTTGATTTTGACTTGCTTGAAAACCTCCAAAAATTCCTGATATTTATCTTGAGGTTTGGCTGGAATCAAGCGTTGGGGGAATGGAGCAATGGGCCTATATTGCCTTTCTGGTTCCTTCTCTTGTGGGGTGTTGTTCATGTTATCATCCTCTTTGGAAATTTTCGGATCATTAGGCTGTTGGGCCTTCACGGGATTAGATTTATCAATTATCTTCCCACTTCGCAAAGTGGTGATAGCTTGAACATGCTCCATGTGTTGGGAAGATGGGCTTGCATCATGTATCTCAAATTGGGTTCTTGGGTTAGGAAGAGGTTGGGCAGGAAGTGTGCCTTTCTCCCTAGCACTGAGGTGAGATTCAACCCTAGCCATTGAGGTTTTCAAGTCATTGATGGCTTGGGTTGTATTTTGATTGAATTTCAATTGCTCCTGCATGAACCCATCTATTTTTAGAGAATTTGTCTTGTTATACTCATGCTGGACCGATACGAATGCACCCAACATCTCTTCTAGTGATACTTTTTGAGTGTTGTTTGCATTTGCATTGGGCCCATTCCTCCAACTGAAGTTGGGATGGTTCTTCCAATTAGGATTAAACGTGTTTGAGTTTGGAGCACCGTATTGCTGTTGATAACTGTTTATGGCATTCGTTTGTTCTTGTAAGATGCCTTGGACTGCTGAAATTGTGGGACAATCTTGTGTAGCATGTTGATTTCTAGCACAAATTCCACAAACAGTTTCAACGTCAATGAAGTTGATTGTTTCTCCTTTCCTTAATTCCATGGCTTCGACCTTTCTTGTAAGGCTAGCCAACCATGCACTTATACTATCTTCTTCTGATAAGACATATATTCCTCCCTTTTCCTTTTGTTGGCCAGTCTTGGAACTTGTTGGTTTAGATGTGTCCCAAGATTGTGCACTCTCAGCCAATTCTTCCAAATAATCCCATGCTTCATCAGCTTCCTTACTCATGAACTCCCCATTACACATCATCTCTACAAATTGGCGCATGGGTGGGTTCAGTCCTTCATAGAAAAAGCTTATAACCCGCCAAATTTCATAGCCATGATGTGGACACGTGTTTAATAGGTCCTTAAACCTCTCCCAACATTGGGAAAAGGTTTCATCTTCCTTTTGGGCAAAGTTCATGATAAGGCGCTTAAGCATGTTCGTTTTGTGAGTAGGGAAGAATTTTTTAATAAATTCTCTATGCATATCAGTCCATGCACCAATTGATCTTGGCCTCAATGCATAAAGCCAACCCTTAGCTTTATCTTTAAGGGTGAAAGGGAAGAATTTAAGTCTCACCACATCTTCCGTTACGTTTGCAAAGTGCATGGTGGTGATTACCTCATCAAACTCCCTAAGGTGTTGATAGGCACTTTCACTGTCTAAACCATGGAATTTAGGGAGAAGATTGATCGCTCCCGGTTTCAAATCCACATTCCCTGCATTCTGTGGAAAAATTATGCATGAGGGAGTGCTCGTTCTTGCAGGTTGCAAGAAATCACGTAAAGTCCTTGGTCGGGGAACATCCTCAACTACATTCTCCCCTGTTTCAGTTTGATTTCGGACTGGGTTAGGTTGATTAGCAGCCATATTTCTAGTGATTTCAGGAAAATTCTGAAGTTTTCTAGCACGAGGCTCTCTATCAATCCCTTCAACAACTACTCCGTCCCTTACAAGTCGGTTATTATAAGTCCTAGCCCAATGTGGCATGCAACCAAAAAGAATGAATAAAAAGGAAAAAGAATTCTTCCTTCCTTCCTTTACTCCTCTCTAAAACTTAAGCACAGGGTGTCTTGCTATGGCTGAGCCAGAAGCAAGGATAGAGACCGATTTCTCCTGGTCAATAGGGGTTTAAAGAACTCCCCATCCACTCTTTGAGTCTTTTGAGAGAAAGTACAGAAAAAGAAGAAAGAGGAATAGGTTGAGAAGAGAAATCTATGAGCACAAGGTGATCCAAGGCGGCAGAGCCGACCAATAGGAATCCAGGTGGCACAAGGCCTACCTTTCAGAGATCCAAAAGGAGTCTCCACCCACTCTACAATAGATGAATATGATAGGAATGAGTAGGAGGAGAAGAAGAGTAAGGTTAGAATGATAAAACCTGATTTGTGACTTAAGATGCCTTCTTCTTCTTCAACTTCCTAAAAATCCCTGGATTAGTCCTAGGTTAGAATCCTGCAAAAATCAAAACAAACTAAGTTAGTAATTAGAAGAAAACCTACTCTAAAAAGCAAAACAAATCCTAAATCTATCTTAACACAATCTCAACTAAAAGTTATTTCAGAAAATTCTAAAAATACCGCATAGAAATCCCCGGCAACGGCGCCAAAAACTTGTTCAATCCCCAAGTGTAGGGTTGCGAAGTAGTAATAATTCGGAAAGACCGAGTATCGTTCCCACAGAGATTTATGTATGAGTATCTTCAGAATTTAACTAAAACAACTAGTAATTAAGACTCTATTAAGAACTAAAACTAAACAAACAGTGATTTGAGTTTAAACAGTGAATGGTTAAGGTAAATTCAATCTTAAAAAGTCACTAGAGCGCCAAGGATCCACTCTTGATACGTTTCAATGCATTAACACAACTAGGTCTCATATAACTCAATCAGAATCAGATTTCCATCTCTATCCGATCGGAATATAGAGCAATTAATCACAGTTGTCTGAAATAGGTACTTATTAACTGATTTGATTCCCACAACCATGCTCAGGCCTTGGGCACACTCAATTGTATAGGCCAAGCCTCTTTCCAATCTAGTTGAGATTCATAACCATAGCCTTCACCAAGTCCTGTCACTAGACCTGATTACAACTCATGATTTGAACTCTATTTAAATCAAAATCAATCACTAAACACATATTATAGATCATACATAAAAGATAAGAATTTCAGTTGCATGAGTTCCCACATGAAAATCAGGCCATTGCATACAAGGCAATCAAAGTGTCTACCATGCCCGGAGTCGATGGTAGATCAATGCATTACACATGCATGACAATGCTCAAAAGCTAAGATACTATGCTTAGAATCACTAAGAATCACATGAGCCTGGAGTCATCAAGAGATCAAAGTAGAAACCAACATAGTACTTGAATCAAACTCAAATTGAACTAAAAGTCATCAATTAAAACACAAAAGGAAACCTAGGTTGCATTAATCCATCAAAAACGAATCAAGAGCTTCCCGGGCTAAGAGGGTTTAGTTCATCTCTAACATCCTTGAACTAAAAGCCTCTAAAAACATGAAAAACTACAAAAAACGGAAAGAAAACTAAAGATCTGAAGTAGAATCCTTCTCCTCAGCAATCTCCACGTTGTAGCCTCCCTGGTATGAAGAAAAGAGGTCCTTTTATAGCTTGGAGGAGTCCAATACGCAAGAAGATTCCAGATTTTGCGTAAAACTACGCACTTGCGCAGAAGAAATCGGAGTCCCGAAATAGAAGTTTCTAGTTTTGCACAGCCGACCGGTCGGACGACCGGTCGGAGTGACTTTCCCTTTGTCCAGCAGCAATGGCCGACCGGTCATGACCGGTCGGCCTGGGCAGTCCTTCAGTCAGCAGCTGTGCTCGACCGGTCATGACCGGTCGGGCTTAGTCTCTGTTCAATCCAACACATGAGTGGGGTGGCCGACCGGTCACGACCGGTCGGCCTAGCTTGGCTGACCGGTCAGCCGACCGGTCTTGCCTTCTTCCTTCTCTATTTCTTTCTTTCTTTCTTCTTTTCTCTTCTCTCCTTGCTTTCTTCTCTTTGTTCTTCAATCATGCTTGATCCAATGGTCCTCAGTGCTCATAAAGAGCTCCATTTAGCCTTCAAATGATGAACTCTCCATCTTGTTCCTACAATCACACATCATGTATTAATTTGGTCCTTTAAACATGTATATCATGCATAATGAGTGATGAATTGGGGTTAGAATATGCACAATTATGAGCTCAACAATTAGGCACAAAGTGAGCACCCCATACCACCCACAAACAAGTGGGCAAGCTAAAATCTCCAATATGAAAATCAAGCAGATTTTAGAAAAGACGGTGAGACCGGATCGCAAGGATTGGTCCCTAAGATTAGATGATGCACTTTGGGCTCACCGTACTGCCTACAAGACACCCATTGGAATGTCCCCTTATAGACTTGTCTATGGGAAAGCTTGCCACTTGCCTGTGGAGATAGAACACAAAGCCTATTGGGCAATTCGGGCTTTAAATTTTGACATTGACAAGGCTAGCTCGCTTCGCAGACTTCAATTAAATGAGCTTGATGAGATCCGGAACGATGCATATGAGAATTCGAGAATTTACAAGAGCAAGATGAAGGCCTTTCATGCCAAGCACATCTTAAGGAAATCTTTCCATGAAGGACAGAAAGTGCTCTTGTATAATTCCCGACTTCATCTTTTTCCGGGAAAATTACGATCTCGATGGACCGGCCCATATATTGTCAAAGAAGTTTTTCCTCATGGGGCTGTTGAGATTGAGAATGCAGCGAATGGTGACTGTTTCAAAGTTAATGGACAACGCCTTAAACCATTCGTTGAGAAATTTGATTCAGAGGACATGTCCATCTCCCTGAATGATCCTGTCTATCAGGATGATTGATCTCCTAGTCTGATGGAGGTATAGCATAGGTAGGTTTAGTTTTGTTCTTCTGTTTTATTAGGTTTTAGTTGTTGGGTTGGAGAATTCCATGATCGCTCTATCAGGTACTATGGTTCTCACTCTCTCATTATTTGCCATTGCTCTCATGTTCATGCTAATTGACTATCTTTTTACATTGAGGACAATGCAAGATTTGGTTGGGGGGTGAGATGAGATCCCTCATCTAGCATATTGCAACATTTCGAGCTTCAGATGCACAAAATTTTTTCGAATTTTCTAACAATTCAAAACTCTTTTAGAAAATCTTGTTTCTATACATTTGAGATGCTATGAGTATAAGAGGAGGAGATACGAAGTGTGCGATGTTGTAGTCTTGAATTTCTTCCAACATAATGGTTTTATATGATAGTTCCCCTATTGTTGTGATTGATAGAAAAATTTGAACACCTTTACACCAAGTTCACATTACACGATTTTCATGAGTGACAGGTTTATGTGATTTGTGGATTAGCTAGACTTTGATTTAAAGGTGTTGAGCAGCCAAGCCGGGGTATTTTGTCCATCCTTGTCCATGGGAAAATAACAGAAGATATGGATTTCTAAAAATCCTATCTAATTTAAAAGAAAAGGGAAAGAAAGGATGAAATCGGGAAGGAAAGAAAAATGGTGGAAAATTTCGAAAAGGGCTACCTATTACCAACCGGGGGATGGTCAAACCGTAACTAAAGCCGGAAATGGGACGTAGTGTGAAAGCCGTCGGAAGGACGGTAAGGCAAATTCCTGTCATAGGCTTGCTGTTGCTCTGTGCACCTTAAAATCCTTGGTTTACTTAATCTATGAAGAAGATGATCCCAGGAACTCATGGGATGAACTTTCACTATGCACACTAGGTTGAATTTGTTCGAGTTCTTCTATTTATCAATCAATCAGTGGGAATTTCATGTAGACACCTTTTATGTTTTGAGAGTCCAAGGGTTCAGCTTCTATCACCTAATTTTTCCAAATTTTATACTTATACATCTTGGAGTGGGTAGAATCATGGTTTCTGGAAGAGAGTTGGGTTTGGAGGTTTGAAATTGTTTTCAAGCATGTTTTGCTCGGGACTAGCAAAAAGCTGGTTGGGGGGTGTGTTGAACCTCCAATTTATACATTGCATTGCCCATTACACTACATGGTTTGCATGATTTTCATGGTTTAAAGGCCTACCTAACACATGTTTTGTGTTTACAAGGGATGAGAGCGGACTTCATTCAATTGGGATGAAAAGAAAGCTTTTGGAGCTTTTGCATGAAGGACGAAAGAGAATTGAAGATAGAAGAAAGCAAGGAGAAGAAAAAGAGGGAAAGAAGAGAAGAAAAGACAGAAAGAAGAACAATGTGAAGAGGGCTGACCGGTCTTGACCGGTCAGCCACAGTTGCTGATAAAAGGGGAAAACAGGCCGACCGGTCATGACCGGTCGGCCATGAGCACTGGAGGCTGGACAGCAGAGCCTGACCGGTCAGGACCGGTCGGCTGTATGCACTGGACAACGCAGGAACGAGCCCGACCGGTCATGACCGGTCGGGTAGGCACGCTGGATATATTGGACAGGTCTGTCCGACCGGTCTTGACCGGTCGGCAGCAACCCCTGGAATGTGTAAAACATCAGTCCGACCGGTCACGACCGGTCGGCCCTGCGTAAGAGGATTCCTTTCTAATTCAGGACTCCGAAAAACATTGCGCAATGCGTAGTCTTTCGCAGAATCCGACGCAAGGGAGGTTTGTTGCTATAAAAGGCCACCTAGGGGCTCTCCCTAAGGTATCAGAGAAGCTAGGGAACGTGAGTTTGGAGGGTGAAGGCGATTGTGGAGCGTCTGCAACTCTCCTATTCGGGTTTTTCTATTTTTATGCTTTATTTCAGAGTTTTTAGTTGTAGCATGACTATGCTCGGCTAAAACCTCTCAGCTAAGGCTGAGAGGTGAAGCTTGTAGCTAATACTATGTTGATTTCAGTTTAATTCAAGTAATTTACATTCAAGTTTGGATTTTTGCATGGTTTAGTTCCAAATAATGATAGTTTGAGATGTTTTATCTGAGTTTATGTGCCCCGGACATGAATTCCTTTTAATTCTTTGAGATTATCATGTGTGTTTCTAAAGTCGGATTATAGTAATCCTTGAGCAGGCCATAGTCCAGAGGCATGGCTGTTACTCCGCAGGCTATAGTTTTGAGTTTTGTATTGATTGAATGGAACTAGAACTTGGAAGTTCAACTTGAATATGATGGAATGTATGTGAATGCTTTATTCTCCAACTAGATGAGAGATAGGACTTCAAATCTAGTTGTGTTCTCTACTTGGATTGACTGAATTAACATAGGATTGCTACAAGTGGATCCTTGAAAGCCTTAGTACTTTATCTCTGATTTTTCATTAAATTGCTGTTTTAAGTAAACACTATTAAATCTGATTTCTTTTAAAAACTGAGTTGTTGGAGTGATTTGGGAGCTGTCACTATTTCCCTGTGGATCGACCTCGGTCTTACCGAGTTTTTATTACTACATCGCAGCCTTACACTTGAGGCGAGCGAACACTTTCTCAAGTCTAGCATGCTTGTCTAGAGATTCACCACTTATGAGCTTTTTCTTTTCTTGTTCAAGCTCATCATTCTTCCTTTTTAGCTCTTCTAGATCTTGACCCATCTTTTGATTCTCTATTTTCAATCCGTCAAGATTTTTTATCAGTTTGTCATTTTCAGCCTTCATTTGGCCCAACTTTTTTATGGTATTTATATTTTCAATGTATAGTTCGTTATATACCTCCTGAAGGCCTTCCACCTCATTCTCATCATCACTCAAGGAATCATTTTCAGTGTTAGAGGATTCATGATCATCAATGTCTCCGGTGATCTTTGCAATGGGCTCAATTTGAGGCACAATATCAGTAATGGAGGCCATTAAAATTCTAATTGAACCTTGCTCCTCCTTACTTTGGTATATGACTGATTCTGATTCAGATTCTTCAGTCTCATCCCATGTAGCCGCCATTGCCTTTTTCTTGGCTTTATTATTGGTGCACTCGGATGCAATGTGACCAAATCCTCTACACTTGTAGCATTGAGGATCTTTTGACTTAACAAATTTTCCTTTGTTGTTCTTAGAGTCAAAAGGTTTACCCTTCTGGTAGGGTTTCCTTCTAGAAGTATTTTCCGTAGTTTTGAAGAATTTTTTAAATTTCTTCGCCATAAGTGCCATTTCTTCTACGTCTGGATCTTCCTCACTTCCACATTCAGATTCTTGTTTCTTGTGAGAAGATTTCAGGGCTGTACTTTTGGATTTGGAGGGAGTTTTAAAACCTAGCTCATAAGTTTGAAGGGACCCTAGTAATTCTTCAACTTTCATGGTATTTAGGTCCCTACATTCTTCTATGGTAGTAACTTTGGAAGAGAACCATTCCGGTAGGGATGTCAGAATTTTCCTACATAGTCTATGCTCCGGAACAGGATCCCCCAAGCCCCACATTTCATTTGTGATCTTGTTCAATTTGGTATAGAAATCAGTAAATGTTTCATGCTCCTCCATAGTAATGTTTTCAAATTGTGTAGAGAGGCGTTGAAGTTTTGAGTTTTTAACAATGCTTGTTCCTTCATGAGTAACTTCAAGAATGTCCCATGCCTGCTTACTTGTTGTGCAATTTTGAATCCGGCCAAATTCATCTTTAGATACTGAAAAAAAATGGCATTCAGGCCTTTGGCATTATGAACACGTTGAGCTTTATCATAATCGGTCCACATCGCCTTATCTCTTGGCTTGAGGACATCCGGTTCACCTTCCTTACATATAGTGTCCATTGGGGGTTTATATCCAATATCAATCATGTCTCTAACATCTGAATCAATAGATTCCAAGAAGATGCGCATTCGGGCTTTCCAGTATGGATAGTTTGACCCATAAAAAAAGGGAGGCTTAGTAACGGATGAAGAGTCCTCTCTAGACATATTTTCAAGTTCTCTTAGGATCTCACTCCGGACTTTTAAACCTGAGCGGAGGAACCCGCTCTGATACCAATTGAAATTGCGGTTTTACCGCTGATAGAGATACTTGGAGATATGCCTAATGTCCTAGAGGGGGGTGAATAGGACTTTTTAAATTACAATTACAATTAAAAACTAATCAAGTCAATCTTATCAACTAAGATTATCACAATAACATTCAAGGCATTTATATGAGCAATTTGTAAGCAAGAACTATCATAGGCATTTCATCAAACAGTTAGCATTCATGATTGACTAAACCATTCAACACATAGCAATCATTCAATCTCACAATGCACAGCGATCTATAGTGGTTCGGTTTCCCTACTCCACTCCCGGTTCACGGTCTTAACCTATGAGACCACCGAATTTCACTATAGTCTTGGTTTTAAATCAGGTTAACCATCAACCTTGACATCCTTTGATCTAGGACCGCGTTTACCATCCGCCGATGGCCCAATCCAGGGACTTGACGAGTTTGGATCTCAAATTCTCACCAATCCTAATCTAAGGATGGTCACGTACACTCCCGTCGGAGTTTTCCAATCCAGGGAATAGAGATTCAATAAATGCACTCTCAAATACTAGACATACCTAGACGATTGAGCCCCGATTCGATGCCTTTGATGAGTAGCTTCAGCTCTACGTGCTTCAGCTTCTCTTTGTGCTCCCAAGATCAGCTACCAATGCAAATGATGAGGTTATGTTGATGCCGGGTAGTTGGGAGAGAGTTGGTCTAGTTCCTCTTGCCTATTCAATGCAATGGTAATGAGGGAACTACCAAACTACAAACATTCAATGGCTATAAATGACCTCATAAATATATTCCGAAGGTAGGTCAGCCGTGAATGAAGGTCTTGAGTTCATACTTCAAACCGAGCTTTGAATACTCATTGATAAGCCATTAATGGCTAGGTTTGAATGATGAACTCAAGGGGAACAAGAGCAAAGAGGGTAGGAGGATGTGAGTAAAAGCTCTCTCTCTTAGCTCTTGAAGGGTGTTGAATACATGACATGAAAGACCACAAGTCATGGCTATATAGAGCCCCAAATGATGGCCCCAACGGGTCTAAAATGGTCACAACCGACCTGTCAGAGAAGGGTCTCAACCGGTCGAACGGACCGGTCGTCATTCAAATCAGAAGGCCATATTTGAGACTGCCCGACCGGTCAAGACCGGTCGGACCCCCTTGCTGGAGACCGGTCGGACCCCCTTGCTGGAGGATTTCAATAATACAGGCCGACTGGTCAAGACTGGTCGGTTCACCTTGCTGGATCAATTGGAGAAAATAGGCCGACCGGTCAAGATCGGTCGGCTGAACTTGCTGGACAACTTGTTGAAAGAAGGCCGACCGGTCAAGACCGGTCGGCTATGCTTGCTGGACAGATTCTATATTGTTGTCCGACTAGTCAAGACTGGTCGGCTGTCAATCTGAACGTATTATAGCAATGTTGCTGTCTTTATAATTTCCCTGGCCGACCGGTCAAGACCGGTCAGCTGTTCTGCTGAATATATCACAGCAAGCCTCTGTTGTTACTTTGAAAAGCCTGGACGACCAGTCAAGACCGGTCGGCTGTCCATCTGCATTCTTCACAGCAAGGTTGCTGATGTGTTGAGAAGCCTGGCCACTATCTAGATGATTGTCACAGCGGGTTTGCTGGACCAAGTTCTTCAACACAGCAGCGGATCACTTCAAGTTATGAAGTGATGAGGTGCATGGGGTCCAATGTATGGACATATCTCCAATTACGTTTAGCACCAACCATGGACCACAAGTTTGATCAACTTGTGCAAGGGTCGAGAGGGAATGGGATAGGATATGTGAGTCGTTACGCCATTCTTTGATGTTTTGGATTTCCTATGGTCGATCTATATGCAACTTACCTGAGATCTTGTTTCAGCATGAGCTTGAGCAATGGAAGAAGCATAATCTTCAAGTCTTGATCTTCAATTCTTCGACCGAGGCTCACACGACAAGACGTGACCAACCAACACGCTAATTGACAACAAAAGGTGTACTAACAGAAGCATGGGGAAACGATAAAACTGCCGAAGCCATCCAAACTGAAGGTTATACCGAAGAGAAAGGCCTTACGGCCCTAATAGCCGGAATTACAAGCGAAAAATTCAGGTTCGCTTTGGATAAGAATTCTCCTAAGACTATGACAGAATTCCAAGCTAAAGCTCAGAAGTATATCAACACAGAAGAAGTTGCTCTAGCGTGTCATGGTATACAGGGCAAGAAGCGCAAGCTGGAGGAAATCTCTCCTTCGGATAAGAAATATCGGCGCGACCGGTGAGACCGCTCTCCCAAGAAAGTCTACTCTGGTAAGTACCATAACTACACTCCCCTCAACCGGCCTCCAGAAAAGGTGCTAATGGAGATCAAGTATAAACCATATGTGAAATGGCCCGTAAAGATCAAATCTAATCCTGAGAAAAGAGATAAGAGCAAGTTTTGTTATTTCCACAAAGATCATGGGCATAACACCCAAGACTATATATCTTTACGTGATCACATCGAAGCTCTTATTCGAAAAGGTCACCTTCAAGATTATGTTGTCCGACAAGGTTGTTCACCTAAAAGGAGGGAAGCCCCGACACATCAGAAGAAATCACCTCATCGACATACTTCACAAGAAAACGCTGAACCTACCGGGGAGATTCAGACCATTGCCGGAGGACCGGCTTGCGGAGTAGATTCTCAAGCTTCAAGAAAAGCATATACCCGTAAGGCATCCAAGAAGCCCCAGCATATTTACTGGCTGGAACGAACTCCCGATACATCAGAGTCCAGTCGTCCTTCAATCTCTTTCTCCCTCGAAGATGCAGAGGGGATTCACTTCCCTCATGAAGACTCCATCGTAGTCGGGCTAAAGGTATCAAACTATCTGACTCATCGTATTATGATGGATACAGGTAGCTCTGCTGATATACTCTACCTGGAGGCTTTCAACAAAATAGCACTCGCCAGAAGCCTGCTCAAGCCAGTCTCAACTCCCCTCATCAGCTTCGGGGGCGAAGTGGTGACACCTGAAGGAAGCATTGACCTTCCAGTCACCTTTGGTGAGAACCCAGCGAAGACGACTATCTTCATAAATTTCCTTGTGGTAGATCGAAGATCAGCATACAACGCCATTTTGGGGTGACCATCGCTTAATAAGGTTAGGGCTACTTTACATCCCTTGTATTTGTGCGTCAAATTTCCTACCCCGAATGGTGTTGGGGTTGTACGAGGAAATCAAAGAGAAGCCTGGTCTTGTTATGAGATTGCCCTACAAGACCGAAAGAAAGCACAAACGACGCCAGTTATGAGGTAGCATAGGATTCACCCAACTCCCCTACGGATACCTCGTTGGACCCAAGAGAGAATGCTCTCCAATCAGGAACTCCCAGGGAAGAGACAGTGGCGATTCACTTAACTGAAGGCGACTCGTCCAAAGTTGTCTACGTGGGATCCTCTTTGAGGAGCGTCTTTCGGGGAGATTTGATCCGTTTCCTCACCGAATACCAAGATGTGTTCGCCTAGTCTCACCAAGACATGCCCGGCATTGACCCCAGTGTCATCGCACATCGTCTGAACGTTGACCCGAAGCATAAACCCGTCTACCAGCACCGATGTGCCTTCACTGCAGAAAGGCAAATGGCAATCAAGGCTGAAGTCGAGAAGCTGCTCACGGTCAATTTCATAAAAGAAGTTGACTACCCGGAATGGGTCACAAACGTAGTTCTCGTTCGAAAAGCTAATGGCAAATGGAGAATACGCGTCGACTATTCGGATTTGAACAAAGCGTGCTCCAAAGATAGCTTCCCGACCCCGCGAATCGACCAGCTGGTCGATTCAACAACTGGGCATGCTCTGCTCAGTTTTATGGATGCCTATTCCGATTATAACCAGATCATGATGCATCCGCCCGATAGCCAACTGTTGAGCTCTTAATTGTGCATATTCTAACCCCAATTCATCATTCATTATGCACGGTTTACATGTTTAAAGGACTATTCTAAGGCGTGATTTGTGATTGTAGGAACAAGATGGAGATGTCACCAATTGAAGGCTAAATGTAGCTCCTTAAGAGCATTGAAGACCATAGGATGAAGAGAAAAGAAGGACCAAAGAAAGCCAAGGCAAGGAGAGAAGTGAAAAGAAGGAAGAAAGAAAGAAATAGAGAGAAAAAGAAGCCAGACCGGTCGGCTGACCGGTCATCCAAGCAAGCCCGACCGGTCTTGACCGGTCGGCCTACCATTGGAGCTCATGGACTGTTTAGGAACACAGCCCGACCGGTCAAGATCGGTCGAGCATAGCTGCTGGATAAGGGGATTTCCAAGTCCGACCGGTCATGACAGGTCGGCCAGGCCAGTCCGACCGGTCCAGACCGGTCGGCCAGCTTAAACAGCTTAATTCTAATTCAGGATTCCGAATTTTTCTGCGCTTTTGCGTAAGTTTACGCAATTTCTGGAGTTCTCTTGCGTATTGGACTCCTCCAAGCTATAAAAGGACCTCTTCTCTTCATATCAAGAGAGGCTACGACGTGGGGATTGCTCAGGAGACGGATTCTACTTCGGATTTCTAGTTTTCTTCCTGTTTTAGTAGTTTTTCATGTTTTTAGAGGCTTCTAGTTCAAGGATGTTAGAGATGAACTAAAACCTCTTAGCTAGGGCTAAGAGGTGAAGCTTTTGATTCGTTTTTGATGGATTGATGCAACCTAGGTTTCCTTTTATGTTTTAATTGATGAATTTTAGTTCAATTTGAGTTTGATTCAAGTACTATGTTGGTTTCTACTTTGATCTCTTGATGACTCCGGGCTCATGTGATTCTTAGTGATCCTAACTTAATATCTTAGCTTTTTAGCATTGTTCATGCTTGTGTAGTGCATTAATCTACCATTGACTCCGGGCATGGAAGACGCTTTGATTGCCTTGTATGCAATGGCCTGATTTTCATGTGGGAACTCATGCAACTAAAGTTCTTATCTTTTGTATATAATCTGGAATAATTGTTTAGTGATTGATTTTGATTTAATTCGAGTTCAAATCATGAGTCGTAATCAGGTCTAGTGACAGGAGTTGGTGAAAAGTATGGTTGTGAATCTCAACTAGATTGGAAAGAGGCTTGGCCTATACAATTGAGTATGCCCAAGGCCTGAGCATGGTTGTGGGAATCAAATCAATTAATAAGCACTTGTTTTAGATAATTGTTGATTGAACTGCTCTATATTCCAATCGGATAGAGAAAGGAATTTGATTCCGATTGAGTTATGAGAGACCTAGTTGTGTTGATACATTGAAACTTATCAAAAGTGGATCTTTGGCGCTCTAGTGCCTTTTAGATTGAAATTACCTTAACTACTCACTGTTTAAACCCAAATTGCTATTTTTCAATTTTAGTTCTTAATAGGATCTTAATTACTAGTTATTTTAGTTAAATTCTGAGAATACCCATACATAAATCTCTGTGGGAACGATACTCGGTCTTTCCGAATTATTACTACTTCGCAACCCTACACTTGGGTAGTGAACAAGTTTTTAGCGCCGTTGCCGGGGATTTCTATGCGGTATTTTTAGAATTTTCTGAAATAACTTTTAGTTGAGATTGTGTTAAGATAGGTTTAGGATTTGTTTTGCTTTCTAGAATAGGTTTTCTTCTAATTACTAACTTACTGTGTTTTGATTTTTGCAGGATTCTAACATAGGTCTAATCTAGGGATTTTTAGGAAGTTGAAGAAGAAAAAGGCATCTTAACTTACAAATCAGGTTTTATTGTTCAAACTTTACTCTTCTTCTTCTCCTACTCATTCCTATCATATTCATCTCTTGTAGAGTGGGTGGAGACTCCTTTTGGATCTCTGAAAGGTAGGCCTTGTCCCACGTGGATTCCTATTGGTCGGCTCTGCCACCTTGGATCACCTTGTGCTCGGAGATTTCTCTTCTCAACCTATTCCTCTTTCTTCTTTTTCTGTACTTTTTCTTAAAAGACTCAAAGAGTGGGTGGGGAGTTCTTTGAACCCCTATTGACCAGGAGAAATCGGTCTCTATCCTTGCTTCTGGCTTAGCCATTGCAAGACACCTTGTGCTTAAGTCCTAGAGAGGAGTAAAGGAAGGAAGGAAGAATTCTTTTTCCTTTTTGTTCATTCTTTTTTGGTTTTGCATGCCACATTGGGCTAGGACTTATAATAACCGACTTGTAAGGGATGGAGTAATTGTTGAAGGGATTGATAGAGAGCCTCGTGCTAGGAAACGTCAAAATTTTCCTGAAATTACTAGAGAGATGGCTGAAAATCAACCAAATCAAGGGGTTAATCAAAATCCAGCCCCAAACCTTACTGAATTGGATGAGAATGAAGTGGGGGATGTACCTCAACCTAGAACTTTACGTGACTATTTACAACCAGCTAGGACGAGTACTCCCTCTTGCATAATTTTCCCTCACAATGTGGGAAATATTGATTTTAAACCGGGGTTGATCCAACTTCTTCCTAGATTTCATGGACTCGACTCTGAGAGCGCATATCTACATATTAAGGAATTTGAAGAAGTTATTGCCACAATAAACTATGACAATGTGACCAAGGATGCAATAAAACTTAAATTGTTCCCTTTTTCCTTGAAAGAGAAGGCTAAATCATGGCTACATTCCTTAAGGCCGAGGTCTATTGGGACATGGGCTGAGATGACTAGGGAGTTTCTTAAAAAATTCTTCCCTACTCATCGAACCAATGCACTACGAAGGGCCATAATGAACCTCTCCCAAAAAGAAGAAGAAACCTTTTTCCAATGTTGGGAAAGGTATAATGAGCTATTAAACGCATGCCCACATCATGGCTATGAACGGTGGAGGTTGATTAGTTTCTTCTATGATGGATTAAACTCAACCATGCGCCAATTTGTGGAGATGATGTGCAATGGGGAGTTCATGAACAAGGAAACGGAGGAAGCTTGGGATTATTTTGACATGTTGGCTGAAAATACACAATCATGGGATACATCTAAGCCAACAAGTTCAAAACAACCCCAAACCAAGGAAAAAGGAGAAATTTATGTTTTAGATGGGCAAGATGATCTAGGTTCTAGAGTGGCTAAACGCACACGAAAGGTCGAGGAGATGGAACTAAAGAAGGTGGATATAACCCAACAAAAGGGGGCTGTTGAAACTATTTGTGGTATTTGTGCTTCCAATGTGCATCAAACGCCGGATTGTCCAACAATCTATGCGTTTCGAGAACTTTTATTTGAACAATCGAATGCCTTGAATAGTTATCAACAACCTTTCAGTACTCCAAATCAAAACACGAACAATTCTAGTTGGAGAAACAACCCAAACTTCAATTGGGCGAATGGAAACACGGCTAATCAAAATAATCCTCAAAGGGGGCCCCCAATGCAAATGGCCCCACCTCAAATGCCTATAGAGGATACTTTGAAAGCATTCATAGAAGGACAAGCTCAAATTAATCAATCCAACCATACGATAATGCTTGAGCTTACAAGTTCGGTGGAGGAAATCAAGGCTCGCTTAAACGCAAGGGAAGGGATGCTTCCAGCCCAACCCGTACCAAATCCAAAACAACAATGCGAAATAAGCGTGCCTAGTTCTTCTAACCAACATATGGAACATGCGAAGGCCATCACCACTCTTAGAAGTGGTAAAATCATTGAAAAATCTGATCCGGTGAAGGTTTCAACGCCTAATGATCCGGTATCTTCCAAAGAGGATGATGGACCTAGCATCACCATGAATGAAAAAGAGCCATTAAAAGAATATAAGCTAGTTGCTCCATTCCCCCAACGCTTGATTCCAGCCAAACCTCAAGATAAATATCAGGAATTTTTGGAGGTTTTCAAGCAAGTCAAAATCAACATCCCACTGTTGGATGCCATTAAGCAAATACCGTTACATGCAAAATTTTTAAAAGACCTTTGCATGGTTAAAAGAAAAATACATGTGCAAAAGAAGGCATTTTTGACAGAGAATGTGAGTGCCATTATCAACCACGGGATGCCCAAGAAATACAAAGATCCCGGTTGTCAGACCATATCATGTATGATTGGAGATCACCGGGTGAAACATGCTTTACTTGATCTACGGGCAAGTGTGAACTTAATTCCCTTTTCGGTCTATGAACAATTGGGTTTAGGAGAATTAAAACCCACCAAAACCACATTACAACTTGCTGATCGATCAATTCGTATTCCTAGAGGGGTGGTTGAGGATGTCCTTGTCCAAGTTGACAAAGTCTACTACCCGGTGGACTTTATTGTCTTGGACACACGACCCATGGTTAATATTGGCCCTCAAATTCCTGTCATACTTGGCCGCCCATTCCTAGCTACATCAAACGCTATCATAAATTGTAGGAGTAGGGGCATACAAATGTCTTTTGGCAATATGACGATTGAATTAAATGCTTTTAATATTGACAACCAACAAGAGGATGAGGATGAGGAGGTCCACGAAATAATCATGATCAATTCTATTGTGGAAAATGGGTCCCTCTCACCTTTTTACTCCGGTCCCTTAGACGAAGAAGTGACTCACTCCCTTGATGAGAACGATGATAGGGTAAGGGATATGGTCACACTTTTTGAGTCGGTATCGGCATATGACGTTAGCCGAGAGAAGGATGTGGAAACCATACCTTTTTGCGATGAAAAATCAATTCAGATTTCCACACCTTTGTGGATCATGCATACCGAACTCCACCAACCCTAGGATGATCCTTACTTGCAATATCATTGCCCAGGAAAATCTGATTGGAGACATATTTTTCTTGATAAATCTGATGATGTCTCCTCTTATACATGTGGTGAAAACATTAAGGAACCCGCTGAACTTCCTTTTTGGGATTTTAAGTGGCTTATCTCAATCACCCACAGACATGTACATTGCAAGGCAGGATATTGGATGACCTTACTGCGAAACCTTTTGATCCATCTAATGATTCTGCTTGACTTTATGCTTTTGGATGAGTTGTTGGGATTAACTTCCTAGTATGACGGAGGATGATTTGCTAGAATGCTTTTCCATTAGGATTTACTTTGATAGTTGATTTAGTTGTGAAGTAATCCATCTCCAAAAGCTAATCTTGCCATGGACTGTATGCTTCAGGTGATATCTCTCTTTCTCACTCTCCTTTATTTTATGTCATTGCTCTCATGTCATACATATTGCATATCTTATTACATTGAGGACAATGTAGAGTTTTGGTTGGGGGGTGAGAGATTCCTTAATTGATGAATCTGCTAGCTTTTGTGACATGTCGAGCAAAGATGTAGAAATTTTTTGATTTTTTCTAAAATTCGAAACTCTTTTGGAAGGCTTTGATTCTATGCATTCGAGATAGCATAAGTATAAGAAGATGAGATATGAAGTGAGGGATGTTGCAAGCTTTGAATTTCTCTTAATATAATGGTTTTATGTGAATTCACCTATTTTTATGATTGATAGAAAATTTGAACACCTTTTGCACCTAGTTCACATTACACGATTTTCATGATTTGAAAGGAGTATGTGATTCGTGGATTAATTAGACTCTGATTTGAGGTATTGAGAAACCAAGCCGGGGTATTTTGTCCATCCTTGTCCATGGGAAAACAACGGAAGATATGAATTTCTAAAAATCCTATCTAATTTAAAAGAAAAAGGAATGAAAGGATGAAATTGGGAATGACGAAAAAATGGTGGAAATTCCAATTAGGGCTACCTACTACCAACCGGGGGATGGTCTACCCGTAACCAAAGCCAGAAATGGGACGTAGTGTGAAAGTCGTCGGAAGGACGGTAAGGCAAATTCCTATCATAGGCTTGTTGTTGCTCTATATACCTTGAGATCGGTAGTTTAGTTGATTTATGAAGAAGATAATCCCAGAAACTCATGAGATGAACTTTCACCATGCACACTAGGTTGAATTTGTTCAAGTTCTTCTATCTATCAATCAATCAGCGGGAATTTCATATAAATACTTATTATGTTCTGAGAGTTTTAGGTTTCAACCTTTATCACTGAATTTCTCTGATTCTTTCGCTTATGTGTCTTGGAATGTATAGAAGAGTAGTTTCTAGAGGAGAGTTGGGTTTTGGAGAATGAAACTAGTTTCATGCATGTTTTGCTCGGGACTAGCAAAATGCTGGTTGGGGGTGTGTTGAGCTCTTAATTGTGCATATTCTAACCCCAATTCATCACTCATTATGCATGGTTTACATGTTTAAAGGACTATTCTAAGGCGTGATTTGTGATTGTAGGAACAAGATGGAGATGTCACCAATTGAAGGCTAAATGTAGCTCCTTAAGAGCATTGAAGACCATAGGATGAAGAGAAAAGAAGGACCAAATAAAGGCAAGGCAAAGAGAGAAGAGAAAAGAAGAAAGAAAGAAAGAAATAGAGAGAAAAAGAAGCCAGACCGGTCGGCTGACCGGTCAGCCAAGCAAGCCCGACCGGTCTTGACCGGTCGGCCTTCCATTGGAGCTCATGGACTGTTCAGGAACACAGCCCGACCGGTCAAGATCGGTCGAGCATAGCTGCTGGATAAGGGGATTTCCAAGTCCGACCGGTCCAGACCGGTCGGCCAGCGTAAACAGCTTATTTCTAATTCAGGATTCCGGATTTTTCTGCGCTTTTGCGTAAGTTTACGCAATTTCTAGAGTTCTCTTGCGTATTGGACTCCTCCAAGCTATAAAAGGACCTCTTCTCTTTATATCAAGAGAGGCTACGACGTGGGGATTGCTCAGGAGACGGATTCTACTTCGGATTTCTAGTTTTCTTCCTGTTTTAGTAGTTCTTCATGTTTTTAGAGGCTTCTAGTTCAAGGATGTTAGAGATGAACTAAAACCTCTTAGCTAGGGCTAAGAGGTGAAGCTTTTGATTCGTTTTTGATGGATTGATGCAACCTAGGTTTCCTTTTATGTTTTAATTGATGAATTTTAGTTCAATTTGAGTTTGATTCAAGTACTATGTTGGTTTCTACTTTGATCTCTTGATGACTCCGGGCTCATGTGATTCTTAGTGATCCTAACTTAGTATCTTAGCTTTTGAGCATTGTTCATGCTTGTGTAGTGCATTGATCTACCATTGACTCCGGGCATGGAAGACGCTTTGATTGCCTTGTATACAATGGCCTGATTTTCATGTGGGAACTCATGCAACTAAAGTTCTTATCTTTTGTATATAATCTGGAATAATTGTTTAGTGATTGATTTTGATTTAATTCGAGTTCAAATCATGAGTCGTAATCAGGTCTAGTGACAGGATTTGGTGAAAACTATGGTTGTGAATCTCAACTAGATTGGAAAGAGGCTTGGCCTATACAATTGAGTATGCCTAAGGCCTGAGCATGGTTGTGGGAAGCAAATCAGTTAATAAGCACTTGTTTTAGATAATTGTTGATTGAACTGCTCTATATTCCAATCGGATAGAGAAAGGAATTTGATTCCGATTGAGTTATGAGAGACCTAGTTGTGTTGATACATTGAAACTTATCAAAAGTGGATCCTTGGCGCTCTAGCGCCTTTTAGATTGAAATTACCTTAACTACTCACTGTTTAAACCCAAATTGCTATTTTTCAATTTTAGTTCTTAATAGGATCTTAATTACTAGTTATTTTAGTTAAATTCTGAGAATACCCATACATAAATGTCTGTGGGAATGATACTCGGTCTTTCCGAATTATTACTACTTCGCAACCCGACACTTGGGGAGTGAACACTAACACACTGCCTTCATCACTGACCGAGGCCTATATAGCTACCAGGTAATGCCATTTGGTCTAAAAAATGCAGGGGCCACCTATCAGTGCCTCGACAATAAAATATTCGCCTCCCAAATCGGCAGGAATATGGAAGTCTATGTCGATGACATGCTCGTGAAAAGTGTCGTAGAAGACGATCACCTTTCAGATCTTCGAGAAGCCTTTGACTTGATGAGGAAATATCAGATGAAGCTAAATCCAGAAAAATGTACGTTCAGAGTGTCTGCTGGAAAATTTCTTGGATTTATGGTCGGCCAACAAGGAATTTAGGCAAATCCTGAAAAAATAAAAGCGTTGATAGAGATGAAATCCCTGACCACTCTTAAGGACGTCCAACGTCTAGCTGGTCGCATTACATCATTAAATAGGTTCATTTCACAGGCCTCTGACAAGTGCTTACCCTTCTTTAATCTCCTCCGAGTCACATCCAAATCTGATTGGGAGTGGACACCACAATGCAAAGAAGCTTTTCAACAATTGAAGCAATATATGAGTGCACCCCCATTTTATCTAAACCTGTGGCGCACGAGCAACTCATCCTTTATTTATCTATGTCTTTCATGGTCGTTAGCGCCGCTTTAATAAGGAAAGATTCCGGGATACGAAGGCCCGTTTATTATATCAGTCGAGCAATGGTGGACGCTGAAACCCGGTATTCTGGTATGGAGAAGCTGGCCCTTGCTTTAGTCACGGCTGCCCGAAAACTACGACCATACTTCCAAGCCCACACTATATTAGTGCCAACAAATCATCCGTTACGACAGGTCCTTCAAAAACCCGAGGCTTCAGGACGATTAACCAAATGGGCGGTCGAGATCAGTGAGCACGATATTTCGTTCTGCCCCAGGACCGCAATCAAGGGCCAGGCCATGACTGACTTCATCGCCGAATTCACATACTCCTCTCCCGATGATAATGCCACGATCAGCGACCAGCCATCCTGGTCACTCTCTGTGACAGGTCCTCACGGGCCACCGACAGCGGAGCTGGCCTAATTTTAGTTGCTCCAGATGGGTCGCATTTCTAATACACTTTACGTTTCAATTCTCACATCTCAAATAATAAAGCAGAATATGAGGCTCAGATCGTTGGCCTCGAACTAACAAACGTCCTCTCAATTCAGAATCTACTCATTCATAGTGACTCTCAGCTCATAGTTAATCAGGTACTCGGCGAATTCGAAGCAAAAGAAGAAAGGATGACCTTATACAAATCTCGAGTGCTCATCCTGCTCGCAAAGCTAAAGAATTATGAAATAATCTACATCCCTCGCGAGAAGAACAAACTCGCTGATTCTTTGGCAAAACTCGCCTCTGCACCAGAATCTGAGTTATCACATTCAATTCCCATCGAGCACCTTCAAAACCCGAGTATTGACCAAGCAACTCTTGAACAGGTGATTACGGTACATCCCTCTCCGTGTTAGATGGACCCCATTCTCCTTTATCTCAGGGATGGAGATCTTCCGGACAACAAAAAATTCGCACGACAAATCCGCCATCGAGCTGCCAGGTATACTTTACAAAATGGAATGTTATTACGCAAGAGTTTTTCTTTGCCCTATTTAAGGTGTCTTCACCCAGAAGAAGCACATCGTGTTCTAGATGAAATACACCAGGGGGCATGTGGTAACCACCCAAGGGGACGATCTCTAGCATACAAGGCGATGAGGGAAGGATACTATTGGCCCACTATGAAGGCGGATGCAATTGAATTCTCTAAAAAATGTGACAAGTATCAGCGATATTCTCATATACCTCATGTACCATCCGAGAAATGACGCCAATTGATAGCCCTTGGCCCTTCGCCCAATGGGGGGTCGACATCATCGGGCCCTTACCTAACGGAAAAGGACAAAATAGGTTCGCTATCGTGGGGGTCGATTACTTCACCAAATGGGCCGAGGCAGAGCCATTAGCCAGAATTACTGAGAAACAGACCACTAAGTTCGTATGGAGAAATATCATATGCCGTTATGGACTCCCCCATACTATAATCACTGACAATGGAAAGCAATTCGACAATGCTGCTTTCAATGGATTTTGTGAAAAATGGAAGATAATGCAACATCCGCACCTCTCCATATCATCCTCTAGCAAATGGGCAAGTTGAAGCGGTGAATAAAATCATCAAGCATCATTTAAAAACTAAGCTCGGTGAGTGTAAAGGCATGTGGCCAGAACTCCTGCCAGAAGTCTTGTGGGCATATAGGATTACGACTCGCACGTCTACAGGCAAAACTCCTTTCTCCTTGGTATTCGGTACCGACGAAGTAGTACCAATTGAAGTTCAAGTACCCTCGTATCGAGTCGAGCAGTATGATCCCACTTGTAATCAAGAAGGCCTTCAACTCCATCTCGATCTCTTGGAAGAGCGGAGAAATGCCTCCCAGATGCGAGAAGCAGCATATCAACAGCGCATTGCTCGCTATCGTAATGCTAAAGTTCAACCTAGAGCTTTCCAGCTCGGCGATTTAGTCCTTAGACAGAACCTCGGAGCTTCTACTCGTTTGTTGGATCCAAATTGGGAAGGCCCGTATCGAGTCATCAAAATTGTGCGACCCGGTACTTATTATCTTGAAGATATGAAGGGAAGACCCGTACGTCGCTCTTGGCATGTGGAACATTTGCTACAGTATTTCCCTTAATTCGATGTAATTCTCAACGACATTTCGAATGAATAAGAGCTAAAGTCATTCTTTTTGGTCGCTTCTCCATCTTATGGATTAAAAGTAGCCCCGAAGAGAATACACACGTTCTCTTGGCCAATTGCCTACCCTTGGTAGAGTTAAAGTCATTTTTTTTGTTGCTTCTCCATCTTATGGATTAAAAATAGTCCCGAAGAGAATACACACGTTCTCATGGCCAATTGCCTACCCTTGGTAGAGTTAAAGTCATTCTTTTTGGTCGCTTCTCCATTTTATGGATTAAAAATAGTCCCGAAGAGAATACACACGTTCTCATGGCCAATTGCCTACCCTTGGTAGAGTTAAAGTCATTCTTTTTGGTCGCTTCTCCATTTTATGGATAAAAAATATCCCTGAAAGGAACATACGCGTTCTCTTGACCAATCTTCTACCCTTGGTAGAATCAAAATCTCAATCTATAAATCAGTCTATCTCAACGCGCACATGGGCACACGACCCCCGGATTGAGCCTAACTCATTTTTTCATGAGTTAGTTATACGAGCGGTCAACGTGCGATCGATAAATGGCGAAAAAGCTAGAAAAAATACACAACATCGAAGAAAAGGGAAGTTCCATTATAATTGACTAAAAAGTCGGATCATTTACATGGATACAAATTCTTCTCAAAATGTATAAAAACTAATGAAAAAGAACAATGACTCTAAGACTGGTCATCCCCGTCTTGGCCAGGCTCACGACTCTAGGCTTCAGGACCGATTTCGGGAGTAGGTGCAGCATCTATAGCACTTGTGACCTCATTTTCAGCCGCAGCTCGCTCTCTAACCGCGACCTCGAAGGCCACCCTCTCAAACTCCTCAAAATTGAAGGAAGGAGCAATCTGTTGCATAACCCTGACCGCAAAATCGCGACCAGCGATATACGCTTCATAGCGTTCCTCGTCGTAGAGTTGAGAGGTTCGGAACTCCTGGACTACATGAGGGCCCTCGTCAAATACCATCTTGACAAGAGCCACTCGCTCCTCCTCCCAGTGAATGGAATCATCCTTCAGCTGGTCGAGAGTCTTCTTGGCCTCCTCGAGCTTAGTCCGAAAATCCTTGAGCTGCTCCTCGAGGCGGATCTTGTCCTGGCGGAAAATCTCCTTCTCTTTCTCGCTCTTGGTATGGAGTTCTTGGGGCTTCGCGAGTTGAAGGTCCACTGACTAAAAACGGTCAGTCATGGCCTGAATCTTGACAAGGAGGATTTTCTTTTCCTCATCCATCTTGGCGATTTGGGCTTCCAGGGCCTTCATTAGGTGGTCCCTTCCTTGGACTTCGGCCTCCATCGCCTTTTTCTTCTTTTCCGCATCTTCAACGACGCGGCGGGCGGCTTCAATATCATGTCTGACACGAAGCGTGAGATCCAGACTCTGATATAAACAAAGAAAGAAGAATTAGAGTGGCTCGCCACACTTGTAACCCAAAGAAAGAATGAGAAACGGGAAGAGAGTTGTTACCTGAATCAATCTCACCCCAATATCAGTAAAAAGAGCCTCTGGGCTTGGCTCAGGGAGGCCCCCGAAGGAGTTGGGGGAGATGTTATCGAACATAAACTCGCATATTGGGTGCAAGTGTGATGGGATAGCAAAGACTCCCGACCCAAAGGGTTGGGCTACAACCATCTCACTAGTGCCCGCCTGGCGAGCATTCGTAGCACCCGAGGCGGGTGTCACTGATTCACGAGCAACAATAGTCTTGCATGCTGTCCCCTTCGGAGGGAGGCCTCCCTCCCTTCGATCGCCTTTCGGCGAATTATCAACAACTTCGATTACCGACTGGCTATGGGTGCCCGCCGGAGGGGTCGCGGTCGTGTGAGAGGTCGTGGCAACCCCCCCTTGTGCAGCAACACGCGGCTATGCGCCATGAGCAGACCCTTCTGCTGGAGCAGGCGCGGCTGAAGGACCAGCCTTCGACTTTTTTTGACTCTTCGAGGCCGCACCCTTCAGATGGGGGAGCATCCCCAATGCCCCCCTCTTGTCGCTTACGTTCACCATTTCCTCTCGAGAAATCAAGTCGCGGCGCGGAGGTGACGTGGGTCTACGGCAACGTTAACGTTGCGTGCAGCCGCTGGGAGCTTGGAGACCCTTACTAACTTTTTGTTAAGTCCTCCTCGCAAGTTTGGCCTCACACCAGTCGGAATGCCTACAGGAAAGAAGAGAAGGCACGTTAGTCAAAACAGAGCAAAGTTTTTGGTTTCTTTCAGACAAACGGGCAGAAACTTAACCCACCTTCGCCAAAGTAGCGGTTAACATTATAGCCTTTGGGGTCGGAGCCCACCTCGGACTCCCAGTTGCTTGAGACATAAAATCATTTTTCCCTCCATTCAGGGCAATTGGAGGAGGGGTTTCCTAGAATAAAATTGTTTTGGTGCTAGAAACAGAGGTAATACCAACCCTCGCTAGCTGGGGCCCTTTTTAGCTGGAATAACCTCAGAAACTCCTCAGCGGTTAACTCATCGTTACCCACTTGATTCCAGAGAACGAAGACAGTTATAAGCACCCGCCAGCCGTTTACGATAAGTTGGCCGGGGGCAATCTTATAAGTGCATAGGAAATTTCAGATGAAAGGGTGAAGGGGAAGACGCACACCGACTCTGAAAAAATACTCGTAAAAGGCTACACAGCCTGGTGGTGGTGCATCGGCCGTCTCCCTTCTCCCCGGTAACCTGAAAGTAACGGAGTCCGGGACCCGATATCTCTCCCGAAGGCTAGAGAGCTTTTCTTCCGTCATTATTGAGGAATAACCGGCGGCAGAATACCTCCCGGCCGGTACTCTAGCATTGTTGGATTCGGATGAATCGGGGGTATCATCTCCCAGAGGGACGACCTCTTCATCTGAAACCCCCGCCATTGTAAAAGAAAAAGCAAGATAGGAGAAAAGGAGAATGGGAAGAAAGACTACCTCAGCGAAAAGGTTTTCACCGAAAACAAAGAAGAAGAAAGAAGAACTCTCCTGCAGCAGAAGTTCAAAAATGAAGAAAACCCTGCAGAATTCGATATTTATGCGCAATCATTTTGTTTAATTTGGTTGACACGCGGCGGCCTCTCATCTGGCACGATAGACGAACGGGCGCGAGCATTAATTACGGAGACACGTGGCAAGCGACGCTTCACCTCTTACGGTTGAAAAGCTGCGTAAAGCTGGCCATCATAAATGCAGAATCATGTCAGATAACTCATGCGCAATTCTTTCCCAGCAGTCGGCTACAGATACCAACAAAACCCTTGGCATAGCTCCTCAAACGCCAAGGGTTTGGAGGGCAGTTGTTATAGATAAATTTGGCCTCCTAAGAGATGCGATCAAAGAATGATCAAGAGGAATCACGGTCGCATCCCAAAACGCGAGCAGCTCGGCTCGTGCTCGTCGAAAGGGGTCGCGTCTCAAAATGCGAGCAGCTCGGCTCGTGCTCGTCGCAAGGGGTCGCATCCCAAAATGCGAGCAGCTCGGCTCGTGCTCGTCGAAGGGGTCGCGTCCCAAAAATACGAGCACTCCTGATATGAGCAACCCCCTTATATGAGTAGCTCCCGACATATGAACAGTCCTAGTCTCTGGACTCTAGCAAGGACGTCCCTCATCTCATAGTACCAGTAGCCCATATAGGCCGGTTTTGGCTTGTTTCTATTCATAGCTTCGAATATATCCATCAAGAGACGTAATCAGCTAAACGTTTGGAAAGCTTAGGTTATCCCCTTACCTAAGGATTAACAAGATAAGCATCTTATCCCTTAAAATTAGCAATAATCCTAATAGATTGCATAACAGACTGGATCGCTCAGATTTTTATAAATAGGTGACTCTACAGATGATAAAGGTATTCAATCTTTAAGCCTCATAATCTTTTTCCTCTCTTTATAGCCCTACCCTATCTAACTTAAGCATTGGAGGGCCAACGGCTGGACGTCGACCACCCATATTTTTTCCTTTGTCTCTTTTCAGGTTCAGGAGGAAATCGCTTGGAATGAAGGTGAATGTCTGGAGGACCCTGTTACAAAACGCGACGTAAACAATGGTTATGATTATGATCTTAACTTATTGGAATTGGGATTGACCTATGTAATTGAGTGTGCTCAAGTCCTAGCTTGTATTGAGAGAATCATGTACATGATTCACACATATGACAGATTGTTTGTTTTAACTACTCTATCATCCGGCTAGATAGGACTTAATTTCGATTCTAGTTGAGAAAGTAAAAAACCACAGCGAATTGAGCATCAAGAATTGCTACAAGTGGATCCTTGAATCCTTAGTGCCTTTTATTAATTGTTTACCTTCAGTTTAGTTTAATAGCATCTATCTACATCAATCTACTAAAATCTATTTAGTTGGTTCTTCAGTAGAAACCATTAGAAGTGTTTTGTGAATTCCTACACAAGTCCCTGTGGATCGACCTCGGTCTTACCGAGATTATTACTACATCGCAACTGTTGGGGTCCCAAAAGGTAGGGGCCCTTAAAATAGGCGAAATAGCTATATACCTGCAAAAGAATCACTCGAAACGCCTTTCAGTGCACGTAAAACGAAGATTTACAAAATTCCCTTAGCCAATTTTGGCTGAAATCTCCAGTGGGCCCCGTCGATCACCGTGATCAGAATCGTCCAGAATCAGACCCATAACTTTGTTATCCTTTATTATGAACAGTGCATGTGATCTCACGATCAAACGGGCCCCACAAATCCCCCAAAATCCAAAACCCAAACGGTGGAGTGCCTATTTACGTCTCCACGCACCCATAAATTCGGGTACCCCACGCGCCCGAAAAATTAACAAATACAGAAATTGATTTAAGGGCCGCGTGAAGTCCCACGCACCCCAAAAATGGGTCCACGCACCCTTAAATTCACCAGATTTCAGGATTCTCATTCAAAGGTATTTTGGTGCCCCACGCACACCAAAAATGGGTCCACGTACCCTTAAATTCGACCCATTTGATATCCGTATTTTAGAGGCATTTTGGAGTCCCACGCACCCGAAAAATGCCCCACGCATCCATTAATCCGACTAAAAAATAGGCACTTAATTTACAGATGCGTTGAGTCCCACGCACCCGTAAATTAAGTCCCACATACCCAAAAAATCAGATATTTTCGAAAATCATTTCTGGGTGCGTCGGACCGCCGCACGCCAATTTAAAGGTGCGTGGAGGGTATTTTAGGGTGTGTGGCACGTGGCAGCCCCTCATTGGCGGAAATCCGGCGTCTTCGGCTATAAATACCCCTTCCAACAATTCATTTAAACGATTCAAAGAAAGAGAGAAAGCTGCCGCCCTCTGGGAATCCAAAATCCCCGTCGGAAACCCTCGCCGGAATACTTTTCTGATCGCCGAAAACCCTTCCTGATCGTCGGAATTCCTTCCAATAGCTAGCATTCTTCCCTGCAGGTCTGAATCCTAAAAAATCATCAACTGTGGGCACGAACCCATAAAATGGTCCCACACACCTTAAAAATGGCCCACGCGTCCATAAATTAGGTCCCACGCGTCCATTAATTCGACATAAAACAAATAAGTGCATCGGACTCCCACGCACCCAAAAAATGGCCCATGCGTCCATAAATTCGGTCCCACGCATCCATAAATTCGATGTATTTTGGATCTGTATTTTGGTGCCCCACACACCCCAAAATGGGTTCGCGCACCCTAAAATTCATCAAAATCCCATACTTTAATAAAAAGGTGCGTTGAACCCCACGCACCCGTAAAATAAGTCCCACGCACCAAAAAAATCAGCCGATTGCAGAACATGTTTATAGGTGCACCGAACTCAATTTTAAGTGTTTTCAAGTTCCGTTTAAGCCTATTTTGGGTATTTCGAGCGTTCCGAACGAAATGGAACGATCAAATGGACGTTCCGGGAACTATAAATAAGTAGAATCGAGCATCTTTGAGGTTCGACCCGATTTGACGCGATGAATGAAATGACTTCTCGGAAAGGAGCCGCCAGCATCCAGAACTATGCAAATATGCCATCATTTATGTCTACTGTAAAGATGTGACCCGATTTGGGTAGAAAGCTAGACAAATGGGGCCATGGTTACCATGATGAACCACTCCAAAGAGTTTCAATTCTCTACAAACCAATTGCTATGAACTGCCACAACACAACAGTCGATGCCCTACCCATTCAAACGGTATCCGTCGGTTGGGCTACGCAGGTACGCACAACTATAGAATGGACTTCCCGAGGTCACCTGTCCCTACATTGACAGGCGCGGGCCCAGAGTCGTCCTTCTCAATCATAAACCCTGATAGTCTCAGCCTGGATCTCCGGCCAAAACATGGGGCATAGACATCTGGCTAATACAAAGATGGTTCGGTCCATAACAAATACAGGTCTCTATGACTACAAACTCTAAGACCATAGTCCCTGCTGACTAGTCTTCTGCCTTTTAATCAAGGGTCATCGATCATTCGATGTAATTAAGGGCTCGTGCCAGATCACGGCCTGTAATGTACAAGATCTCAGGATCTCTGGAATAAAATTTACCTTGCGATATCTCGTCTTGTGTACCTTTTGTGAATGCTTGTGATTGTCTATGAATGTTTCTATTACTCAGAACCCCAGAGCAACGAAACACCATTTTCAGGAAAATGTCCTCGTGATCCATTTTCTAGTTCCAACAAACTGGCGACTCTGCTGGGGATCGAACCATACCAGGATCTTTGGTTAGCTCTGAGTATAAAAATGCTTTAAGATCAATCATTCGCAGACACGAATGTGTAAGCAAGAGATATATCACGAGGCATAATGTTTCGGCGCCCTCGGGCATCAAACTGGCGACTCTCAACGGGAACGTTCTTCCCTTCATCTTTAAGGCAATGGACGGTAAAAAAAAGGTTTTCAAAACCACAAACTTCCACAACTACATGCATTTGTCTTCTTCTTACTAATTACTATTAGTTTATGCATCGCGATCAATGGGTTCACGCTCCCGGCCGCGTTTATGAACTGTTCTAATGATTTTCTGACACCACTGAATTAGCAAGATAATAGGATAGACAAAAGAAATGGCATGCTCGATGACCAGTCCGTGCACCTTCCTTGCCACTGGAGGCTTCAGCTTCCCCCGTTCCACCACGACTACAAACCTAAGCTCAGAATGGTAGTTAGTTGAGACCCAAAGGCAGAAGAAGGAACAGAAGAAAGCTGCCATCATAGCAGCATATAGGAAAGCGAACGTTGCAAGACCTCGCCCCGTGATCAAGAAACAGTGGCAGCCGAAGTAGGGGCAGAAGATCCTTAACAACAGGCAGGTCACATCAGTCGAGCCCGCAGCGCCCGCGATGACAGTCGAGCAGTTCCCGCCATTATCCAAAGCTACTCGTACCTCGCAAAAGACGACTAGGCCCGCGCATGTAAAATCCAAGCCCGTGACGACCCCCAAACAGAAACAGAAGCCGGCTCGAAAAATCCCGTTGGCACAAGTAGTGATGGTCCAAGTGGCTGCCGAGGAAGAAGAAGAACCCTATGAGGCAGAAGAATTACCTCCATTCCAAGATCAGATCGACAGATTGGTTGAGGCTAACCACGAGACAAGCGATCAAATAAAGGCTATCTAGGAAGCCTTGACCACTCTTATAGCGCAGAATGCCACCAGAAGTATCACGTCCCCCACCCGTCAGTCGGCAGAGGAGTCCCAAGGGACAGCAGAAGGACCGGCTGAGCCTGAACCGCCCGTCCAACTCAAGGTCGCGCCAATGGGACCCGCGCTGCTTTCCGAGTCTCACGTATCACGAGAAGAGTTATCCCAAACAATAGCCCATATGATGTAGCAAGAAAAAGAGAAAGAGAGGAGAGGCAGCTATAAATATCGGGTCCCATACCCATCAGAGGTAAAAGAGGTACAATTCCCGGCCAATTTCAGATGCCCCGACTTTGAAAAGTTCGATGGCAGAGGATTGCCGGAAGAGCACATCACCCACTTCTTGACCACGTTAGGAAACTGGTCCGCAGTCCTACGGTATTGCATGCGGCTATTCGGATCTACCCGGACAGGGAAGGCCTTTCAATGGTACATGTCGCAACCAGTGTTCACTTCCCCAAGTGTAGGGTTGCGATGTAGTAATAAAATCGGTAAGACCGAGGTCGATTCACAGGGACTTGTGTAGGAATTCACAAACACATCCAATAGTGTCTATTGAGAGCTAACAACCAGATTTTGTATGAGATTGAGGTAAGTAACAACTTTGAACTAAATTGAAGGTAAACAATTATAAAAAGGCACTAGGGGTTCAAGTATCCACTTGTAGCAATCTTTGATGCTCAATTCGCTGTGGTTTCTCATTCTCTTAACTAGAATCGATGTTAAGATCTATCTAGCCGGATGGTAGAGCTGTTAAACCAAACAATCTGTCATATGTAAGGCCAATGTATATGATTCACTCAATGCAAGCTAGGATGAGCATGCTCAATTGCATAGGTCAGTCCCAATTCCAATAAACTAAGTTCATAATCATGATCATCACTAAGTCCTGTCACCAGACAAAGCTAGATCATGATTTGAACTTGAATCAAATCACATGCACAGTCCCATACATAATTCAGAAAACCAGAAAAGTAGAACTTCTCCAGCATGTGCATAGGGTTGGCCGACCGATCTTGGCCCTATTCTTCTTCAGTTTCTTTTTTCTTTCTTCTTCTTGATTTCTTCCTTTTTAGTCCTTCTTCAACCTTCATCCAAAGGCTTCAAAATGGCTCTTTTTAGTCTTCTATTGGATGAAGTCCACTTTCATTCCTTTAATCACAAAACATACATTAGGTTAGTCTTTAGATCATGAAAACCATGCATAATGAGTGATAAATTGGGGTTAGAATATGCACAATTAAGAGCTCAACACACCCCCCAACCAGCATTTTGCTAATCCCAAGCAAAACATGCGTGAAACCAATTCCATTCTCCAAAACCCAACTCTCTTTTAGAAATTATTCTTCTATATATCCCAAGACACATGAGTGTAAGATTCAGAGAGATTAGGTGATAGAGGTTGAAATAAAAAACCCTCAAAACATGATAAGCATTCATATGAAATTCCTACTGATTGGTTGAAAAATAGAAGAACTTGAACAAATTCAACCTAGTGTGCATAATAAAACTTCATCTCATGAGTTTTTAGGATTATCTTCTTCATAAATCAACCAGACTATAGATCTCAAGGTATATAGGGTCACATCAAGCCAATGACAGGAATTTGCCTTACCGTCCTTCCGATGACTTTCACACTACGTCCCATTTTCGGCTTTGGTTACGGGTAGACCATCCCCCGGTTGGTAGTAGGTAGCCCTAATCGAAATTTTCCACAATTTTTCCATCTTTCCCAATTTCATCCTTCCTTCTCCTTTTTCTTTTAAATTAGATAGGATTTTTAGAAATCCATATCTTTCGTTATTTTTCCATGGACAAGGATGGACAAAGTACCCCGGCCTGGTTTCTCAGCACCTTAAATCAAAGTCTAGCTAACCCACAAATCACATAATTCTTTCAACTCATGAAAATCGTGTAATGTGAACTTGGTGTAAAAGTGTTCAAATTTTCTATCAATCACATAACTAGGGGAATTCACATATAAAACCATTATGCTATGAGAAGTTCTAAACATACAACCTCATATACTTTATATCTTCTCCTCTTATGCTCATATCATCTTGAATGCATAGAAACAAAGTTTTCCAAAAGAGTTTTGAATTTTAGGAAAATTGAAAATTTTCTACATAATTGCTCGAAATGTTACAAAACGCTGGATTCATCCAAGTGATCCTACACCCCCCAACCAAATGTTACATTGTCCTCAATGTAAAAGATGCACAATGAGCAAAACATGAGAGCAATTTGAACACAAAAGGGAGCGAGGAATGAGAGTACCTGAAAAAGTGAAAAGTGGAATTCTTCCTCCTTCTAACAAACCTAAGCAAAAGTAAACAAAAGCAACAAAATCCTAATCCTAACTACTCTATACATTCGTCAGACTAGGAGATCAATTCCAACAACTCATCCAAAAGCATAAAGTCAAGCAGAATCATTAGATGAATCAAAAGGTTTTGCAATAATGTCATCCAATATCCTGCATTACAGTATACATGTGTGTGAGTGATCCAAATAAGCCACTGAAAATTCCAAAAAAGAATTTCAATGGGTTCATTAATGTTTTCACCACATGTATAAGAGGAGATAGTATCATATTTATCAGAAAAATTATGTCTCCATTCAGATTTACCTGGGCATTTATTTTGCAAGTCTGGATCATCCTAGGGTTGGTAAAGATCGGTATGCATGATCCATAGAGGAGTGGATATATGAATTGATTTCTCAGTACAATAAAGTGTTGTTTCCACATCCTTCTCTTGGCTAACGTTATGTGCCAGTACCGACTCAAAAGGTGCGACTATGTCCCCTATCACATCAACATTCTCATCAAGAGAATAGGCCGCATCTCCTTCTAAGTGATTGAGGTAAGGAGTTGAGAGGGACACATCTTCCACAATAGAATTGATCATGTTTATTTCGTGGACCTCTTCATCTTCATCCTCTTGTTGGTTGTCAACATTGAAAACATTTAACTCAATCGTCATATTACCAAAGGACATTTGTATGACCTCACTCCTACAATTTATGATAGCGTTTGATGTAGCTAGGAATGGGCGGCCCAATATGACAGGAATTTGAGGGCCACTATTAACCATGGGTTGTGTGTCCAAGACAATGAAGTCCACTGGGTAATAGACCTTGTCAACTTGGACAAGAACGTCCTCAATCACCCCTCTCGGAATACGAATCGATTGGTCAGCGAGTTGTAATGTGGTTTTGGTGGGTTTTAATTCACCTAAACCCAATTGTTCATAGACCAAAAAGGGTATTAAGTTCACACTTGCTCCTAGATCAAGTAAAGCATGTTTCACCCGATAGTTTCCAATTATGCATGATATTGTCGGACTACCAGGATCTTTGTATTTCTTGGGCATCCCGTGATTTATAATGGCGCTTACATTCTCTGTCAAAAATGCCTTCTTTTGCACATGTATTTTTCTTTTTATCGTGCAAAGATTCTTCAAAAACTTAGCATATGACGGAATTTGTTTAATGGCATCCAACAATGGGATGTTGATCTTCACCTGCTTGAAAACCTCTAAAATTTCCAGATTTTTGTCTAAAGGTTTAGGTGAAATCAACCTTTGTGGAAACGGGACAACCGGCTTGTATTGCCTTTCCGGTTCTTTCTCTTGTGGAGTGTTGTTCAGGTTATCATCCTCTTTGGAAATTTCTGGATCCTTGGGCTGCGGGGCCTTCACCGGATTAGATTTATCAATTATTTTCCCACTTCGCAAAGTGGTGATAGCTTGAACATGCTCCATATGTTGGGCGGATGAGCTTGCATCTTGTATCTCAAATTGGGTCCTTGGGTTAGGAAGAGGTTGGGCAGGAAGTGTGCCTTTCTCCCTAACACTGAGGTGAGATTCAACCCTAGCCATTGAGGTTTTCAAGTCATTGATGGCTTGAGTTGTATTTTGATTAAATTTCAATTGCTCTTGTATTAACCCATCTATTTTCAGAGAATTAGTCTTGTTATACTCAGCTTGAACCGATACAAATGCACCCAACATCTCCTCTAGCGTAGCTTTCGGTGTAATGATTAGGGATGGACCTAGTAAAGGTTGAGCTTGAGGGATATTGTTTGCATTCGCAGTGGGTCCATTCCTCCAACTGAAGTTGGGATGGTTCTTCCAACTAGAATCATACGTGTTTGAGTTTGGAGCACCAAATTGCCGTTGATAACTGTTTATGGCATTTGCTTATTCTTGGAATGTTGAGATTGCGGGACAATCTTGTGTTGCATGTTGATTTCTGGCACAAATCCCACAAATAGTTTCAACGTCCTTAGAGTTGTTCTTCTCTCCTTTCCTTAATTCCATGGCCTCAACTTTTCTTGTGAGGCTAGCCACCCGTCCACTTATGCTATCCTCTTCCGATAAGACATACATTTCCCCTTTTTTCTTTTGTTGCCCAGTTTTGGAATTTGTTGGTTTCGATGTATCCCAAGACTTTGCATTCTCAGCCAATTCTTCCAAATAATCACATGCTTCATCAGCTTCCTTATTCATGAACTCCCCATTACACATCATCTCTACAAATTGGCGCATGGGTGAAGTCAGTCCGTCATAGAAAATGCTTATAATCCGCCAAATTTCATAGCCATGTTGTGGGCATGCGTTTAATAAATCCTTAAACCTCTCCCAACATTGGAAGAAGGTTTCATCTTCTTTTTAGGCAAAGTTCATGATAAGGCGCTTCAACATGTTTGTGTTGTGTCTAGGGAAGAATTTTTTTTATGAATTCCCTATGCATATCAGTCCATGCACCAATTGATCTTGGCCTTAATGCATGAAGCCAACCTTTAGCTTTATCTTTAAGAGTAAAAGGGAAGAATTTGACTATCACCACATCATCAGTCACATTAGCAAAGTGCATGGTGGTTATTACCTCATTGTTGGGGCTCAAATTGGCACCCATTATAAAACAGTATTCGGCGATCCACCTAGGACAAATTGGACTGATTTCGAGATCCAAAATACTCGAAAAATGCCAGTGCAGCCCTAACATGCACGATCGTGACTGAAACCTATGAATGCTATTTCAGGGTGGAATCGGACATGCGAATTACCGCCAAATGATCTGGAACGTCCTAAAACCCTTAACCTGCAAGTTTCGAGGTCGAACGATGCATATCTTTACTCGCACGCTTCCAAATGCATTTTTGCCCTGACTGTATCCGACTATAAGGGCCCAAAAGCCTACCGGTACCATTTCGGGTTGGAATCAGACATGCGGATTACTGCCAAATGATCTGGAATGCTCGGAAAACCTTAAGTAGCAAGTTTGAAGTCGTTGCAGTGCATATTTCCACATGCATTCGTTCACTCTCTCTCCAGATGCATTCGTTCACTCTCTCTCCACATGCGGATGTCATAAGGAAGCATGCATTGGCTCTCTCACCACATGCGCATGAGAGCTCTCTCTCTCTCCCTTTTCAATATTCTAAAAATATAAAAATCATGAAAATATGCTAAGTGGGGCCACATGCGGCCAAAACAGAGGCCACATGCGCCCATACCAGTGGCCCATGCGCCCATGATATGCCACATGCGCCTGGTGCATGGGGACATGTGCATGATCCCATCACATGCGCATGACTCGTCTCTCCAAATATTTCCATGCGCATGATCCCCACAACATGCGCATGACTCGTCTCTCCAAATATTTCCATGCGCATGCCCTCCCTTTTGCAAACAACATGCGCCCGGTACCCGATACCCGATTAACACGCTATAAATACCCCTCCAGTGATAAGACAGGGACAACGAGATCATCACTCCCAGAGCACACTTCTTGCAGAGGTAAAAATTCCTCACCGGAATCCTCACCGGGAAAGGGACATGCGCCCATTCCTTCGCTGGATGCCCTCGCCGGAAAGGGATTTCTCCCACCGGAGCAAAATCCTCCAAGTCACATAGTGACATGCGCTCACGCATTCTTGGGAGGGGAAATGTGCAAAAATCCCTAAGTCCCATGGGGACATGCGCCCATGGCTGGAATGTTGGGCGCATGTGCATGTCACATGCGCTTGATAATAAGTGCATTCACACAGGACATGCGCCTGGGGCGAATAAGTGCATTCACACAGGGCATGCGCCTGGGGCAAATAAGTGCATTCACACAGGACATGCGCCTAGGGCGAATAAGTGCATCCACCTAGGACATGCGCCCATGTCTAATGCAACATGCGCCCAACCCAACCTCCCATGCGCCTGGACGCTGATGGGGAGGTGGGGCCTTCTGCGATGTAGCCCGCCTTCCGATCGTGTCAGCACTCCTAGACACACATCAATGCCCTCTATCCATCCCCCGGACCGGATTCGCCAACGGTCGATGTTAAGTGGGCCAAATCAGCAATTTGATCGAAAAGGCCTACACTTGGCCAATATTGCAAACCTCGAAAATCCCTCCGAAAGAACCAGAAATGGCCGAAATCGAGAGGAATCGGGCGGAATTCGACCAAACCCGAGAGGGAGACTTCTCTCCGCCATAACATGATACACCATAATCATGCATTACAATGAGATTACCTGATCTCAGGATCTCCGAAAAACCTTAATCAGACCATAAACAGGTCCACTACTTGGTCGTTTTTAGCCCTGGGAAGTGCCCTGTTGGCTCAGAAATTGACTTACACTAAACAAATCGAAATGCGATCGCACTGTGACCCTCGTGGACATAATCCACCTCTATCCAAAGACGATCGTGACAGGTATTCACCAAATCCTCCGATCAGATCGTAAACAGGCCTTGGGAAGTGCCCTGATGGCCCAAAAATCTACTAATGCCAAATGAAATCAATCGCGATCTCAAAGACGCGAGGGCAACATATCGATGACACAAAGATATATACGAAGCCGATTGATCGAATCAAATGTATAATTTGTCTGATACACTTAACATCTAGCATAAATGTGATCTTCTCTTGAGCATGCATAAAGCATAGTTACTTTGTACTGTACTCATTTGCATCCATTGCATGAATTTATTTCATCTCGGATCGAGTTACGAAACTAAATCAAAGGGGACTATGGTTATCATCGAAAATTGTAACCAAAGAGTTCTAAACGTCTGAAATACTTCATCGTTAAGACCAGTTGATGTGCGTCCTGTCCAAGACGGGATCCGTCAGTTGAGTGGCTAAGGTAATGAGTGCCTTCCAGTAAGTCACCCGTCCTAGCAGAGACGGTCAATGGCCCTAGTTGCAGTAAGTGGATGCCCTGAAGTGTATCTTTAAAAGTCATATCGTCCATAGAGACGCGTCATGACACTGAGATATACGACTCGGTCGAAACCCTGTTTGCACAAAGACCCCATGGAGTGCCCTCCAGTAAGTCACCCGTCCTAGCAGAGACGGTCACTGGCCCTAGTTGCAGTAAGTGGATGCCGTGGAGTGTATTTCTGAAAGTCATATCGTCCATAGAGACGCGTCATGACACTGAGATATACGACTCGGTCGAAACCCTGTTTGCACAAAGACCCCATGGAGTGCCCTCCACTAAGTCACCCGTCCTAGCAGAGACGGTCACTGGCCCTGGTTGCAGTAAGTGGACGCCGTGGAGTGTATTTCTGAAAGTCATATCGTTCATAGAGACGCGTCATGACACTGAGATATACGATTCGGTTAAAATCCTGGTTGCTACTCAACTAGGAACGCCCGAGGAGTATGGGACCAACATCTAACTGATCGTAACGGTGAAGTATTTCATAATAAATCCTAGACTTACTCTCGGCGACCATGAACTTGAGACTATAATCCCTGACGATTTAAACTACTTGCTCGATCTATCCGAGCTTTATCCCTTTGATATTCCATCTATTGTATAACTGAAATTCATAGTGGAATCTTGTCGCTTTGTGCCGTGGTTTTCTCCCATAAGGGTTTCCACGTAAAAATCTCTGTGTTGTCTATGCTGTGCTTTATTTATATTTATGCTCCTTTAATGCTTTATTTAATTCATTTATGATACATGCATGCACTTACTTTTGCCTTTTAATCAAGGGTGATCATCCGTTGATGTAATTAAGGGTTCATGACCAGTTCACAGCCCAGAATGTAAAAGATCTCGAAATCTCTGGAATAAAATTCACCTCGCGGTGCTTTCTCGTGTATACTTTGTGATTGCTTATGATTGTCTATGAATGTCTCTATACTCAGAATTCCCCCAGAATAAAAGAATAATGAAATCCAGGAAAAAGACTGCTGACGAGCAGTTTCAATTTTTTTCTAAGTTCTAACACTCATCAAACTCCTTAAGGTGTTGATAGGTGCTTTCACTGTCTAATCTATGGAATTTAGGGAGAAGTTGGATCACTCCCGGTTTCAAATCCACATTCCTTGCATTTTGTGGAAAAATTATGCATGAGGGAGTGCTCACTCTTGCTGGTTGCAAGAAATCACGTAAAGTTCTTGGTCGGGGAACATTCTCAACCACATTCTCCCCCGTTTCAGTTTGGTTTTAGCCCAGATTAAGATTGGCCATCAGATTAGGTTGATTTGCAGCCATGTTTTCAGACAAGATTGGAGAGTTTAGATGTCTCCTAACACGTGGCTTTCTGTCAATTCCTTCAACTATTCCCCCTTCACTAATGAGTCGGTTATTGCAATCCCGAGCCCAATGTGGCATGCAAATCCAAAAAAATATGAAACGAAAAGAGAAACGAATTCTTTCTTCCCTTCTTTACTCTTCTCTAGGACCGAAGCATAAGGTGTCTTGCAATGGCTAGGCTAGAAGCAAGGATAGAGACCGATTTCTCTTGGTCAATAGGGGTTCAAAGAACTCCCCACCCACTCTTTGAATCCTTTAAGAAAAGTGAAGAAAAAGAAGAAAGAGGAGTAGAGATGAGAAGAGAAATCTCTGAGCACAAGGTGATCCAAGACGGCAGAGCCGACCAATAAGAATCCAGGTGGCACAAGGCTTACCTTTCAGAGATCCAAAAGTAGTCTCCACCCACTTTACAAGAGATGAATATGATAGGAATGAATAGGAGAAGGAGAAGAGTAAGGTTTAGAAAGATAGAACCTGATCTGAGCACTTGAGATCCTTATGTCTTCTTCAACTTCCTAGAAATCCCTGAAAAAGAAAAACAAATCAAAATAAACTAAGTTAGAACTATTCCTAAAAATCCTAAATAGATTCTATTTTCAGAAATTTGTGAAAAACCGTCAAAGTCCCCGGCAATGGCGCCGAAAACTTGTTCGCTTGCCCAAGTGTAGGGTTGCGATTGTTAGTGCACTTTCCTGTGGCATACTAGTGCACCTTGTTTGTCAATCACTTACAGCAGTGAGTCTAGAGTCGGTTGAGCCCAAAGAAGACGAAGACCGAAGACTCAAGACGTCCAGCTGCATCTAGGAAGAAGATTCAGGTATATGAGATGCCTTGGTGCCTTAACCTTGACCAAAACCTATCCCCTTTGTATCCTTGATGACCTTGACCATATTTAGAACCCTTTAGGCATCATTGATAGGCCCTAGGTGTCCCTTTTTATCACCCTAACCTTGGCCTAAAACACCAAGCTGAATCATGAGGAGTTCAGCTTTATGGAGGGGAGAACCAGGCTGGTCCGACCGGTCATGACCGGTCGGCCAGCAGCCCTGCTGCTTTGCATAAGGACAGCCGACCGGTCATGACCGGTCGGCCTTCACATGGCATGTGGATCAGCAAGCCTGACCGACCGGTCAAGACCGGTCGGCCTTCACATTCGGCCTGGAGTTGTTTTTAGTCCAGCAGAGGGGTTCGACCGGTCATGACCGGTCGGCCTGGTGCATTAGGCCTGTCCAGAAGAGGGGTCCGACCGGTCATGACCGGTCGGCCCATGTTTGTGGCCTATGCACTTGAAGTTCTCCAGCAGGGGGCTCCGACCGGTCATGACCGGTCGGGACAGGTCGCTTTATGACCGTTATTTGCTCGTTTTATGACCGTTGGGGCTATGTTTTGCTACATATAGTGCTCCGGTTTTGGGCATTGGCAGAGGGATTTTTGAGGAAGGAAAGCCACCATTGAAGGAGTTCTTTTGAGGATTATTCCTTGACCTATGGAAGGCATCTTCCTTGTGCTTTAACACAAGATTAAGAGCATTCCAAGCTCATGAAGAAGATGACCTTCATCCCCTCTTGATCTCTAGAGTTAGGAAGCTTCTTGATTGGCAAATCCATGTCCTAAACTCGAAGATGAGATCGTTGTAGGTAAGAGACTCTAGGCAACCCATTCCCACTAAGTTGTAGAGCTCTTAAACCTATCCTCCTAGCACCTTGGGCATTTCAAGGCATCGCATGCAAGGTGTTTGATCGAATGTGGCTGAGGCATTGGCAACGCAACGGCGGCACGATCGAGGGAGCAAAGGGAAGCTGATTGAAGCACGGGAGAGCAAAGATCAAGCAACCCAATACGGCGCTAAACAAGGGGCTCATCCGACAAGTAAGTTGTCTTATTTGAGAGTCCATTTTAGAGTTTGTTTGTCAACTCGCCTTAGGGACGTTAGCTGTTCCTTGGCCCGTCAGCCGGGCCTAAACTAAGTTTCCAAGGGGGAGCCTCCGACACGAGAGTAAACGTGCGATTGGGTTGAGAGTTAGCCCTTGGTTCAAAACTCCGGTGACGGTTGAGAGGTGAACCAATAAAACCTCCGTGTGTAAAGGTTGAGAGGTGAACCTCATTTAAAACCTCCGATAGTGAATGCCGGTGTGCTCAAAGGGGTTGAGTACTTGAACCGGGAGTGGAGTAGACATGTAGTCGAACCACTATACATCCTTGTGTTTGTGATTGTTCTTGAGCTCATTCTATCTTTGCATTGTTAGTTTAAATTGCTTAATTATGAATGATTGATATGAATGCATGCTAGGCACCTTTTAGGCATCCTTACACAAGATGTACCTTCACTACTTGTGTAGACTTGAGCTCATTGATCCACTCTCATAAGTCTACACAAGTTGCATAGGAAAGAAGCTTTATTAGTTGGATCATTGTCTTATCTATGCATGCTTAGACTAGGTTTGATTATTGCTTAACCTTTGCTAGTCTATTTGATTGGACCCACCAAGGCTTGGAAGCCGAGGTGTTCTTGCTTACAACGCTTATTTTGTTGAATTGTATTAGTAGGCGAAAAGATTTGAAAAAGGTCCATATCACCCCCTCTAGGTCCTTAGACATATCTCCGAGTATCTCTACAAGCGGTAAAACCGCAATTTCAGCGATGTAGTAATAAACTCGGTAAGACCGAGGTCGATCCACAAGGACTTGTGTAGGAATTCACAAACACATCCAATAGTGTCTATTGAGAGCTAACTACCAGATTTTGTATGAGATTGAGGAAAGTAACAACTTTAAACTAAATTGAAGGTAAACAATTATAAAAGGCCCTAGGGGTTCAAGGATCCACTTGTGGCAATCTTTGATGCTCAATTCGCTGTGGTTTCTCATTCTCTCAACTAGAATCGATATTAAGATCTATCTAGCCGGATGGTAGAGCTGTTAAACCAAACAATCTGTCATATGTAAGGCCAATGTATATGATTCACTCAATGCAAGCTAGGATGAGCATGCTCAATTGCATAGGTCAGTCCCAATTCCAATAAACTAAGTTCATAATCATGATCATCACTAAGTCCTGTCACCAGACAAAGATAGATCATGATTTGAACTTGAATCAAATCACATGCACAGTCCCATACATAATTCAGAAAACCAGAAAAGTAGAACTTTGGTAGGAATTCCCCACATGAAGATCATAGTACTAGAGCGTACTCCAATTCCTCGGATCATACAGGTCTAGACTAACACAAAGCAATTAAGAACTTAAGTAATTCTCCCAAACATCCACGAGTCATCATAAGACTAAGAAAAACTACTTAAAACTTGTATAAACTTCAAACCATTGTTCATAAACATGAAATTCAATCTTAAAACCAACTTAAAACGAATTGAAACATCTTAGATTCACTACAAGCTTCACCTCTTAGCCCTAGCTAAGAGGTTTAGCCGTTCATGATCCAAGGAAACATGAAACAACTAAGAAAAACATAAAACAGTAAAACAAACTAGAAGGAGTTGTGGAACTCTGAAATCCACTTCCGCCGCCTCCCACCTTGCTCAAACTCTTCTAAGATACCCTAGGAACGATCCCTAGGTGTCCTTTTATAATGGGGAGGCTCCGCAACCTCAGAATATTCGAGAATTTGTGTAAAACTTACACACTGCGCAGAGAAATCCGGACTGAAAATAGAAAGTGCGCAACATTATGCATGGCTGACCGGTCGCACGACCGGTCTGGGTGACTGGCCAACCGGTCGCGACCGGTCGTGCCTCACTATGAAACAGTCCAGCAGCCTCTGGAGTTGGATTTTCTTCTGGCCGACCGGTCTGGACCGGTCGGACTGGCCTGGCCGACCGGTCACGACCAGTCGGACTATGTTTGTCCTGCTGCCAGCATGTGCATAGGGTTGGCCGACCGGTCTTGACTGGTCTGGCTCCCTTGGCTGATCGGTTGTACTACTGGTCTTGGCCCTATTCTTCTTCAGTTTCTTCTTTCTTTCTTCTTCTTGATTTCTTCTTTCTTTGGTCCTTCTTCAACCTTCATCCAAAGGCTTCAAAATGGCTCTTTTTAGTCTTCTATCAGATGAAGTCCACTCTCATTCCTGTAATCACAAAACATACATTAGGTTAGTCTTTAGATCATGAAAACCATGCATAATGAGTGATGAATTGGGGTTAGAATATGCACAATTAAGAGCTCAACAACCGGCCGGCTCTGTAAGGACATGGGAGCAAATCCAGGACACTTTCATCTTAAAGTTCTTCGCAACACAGAGAGAGATCTCCCCAACAGATTTAGCAATGGTCAGACAGATAAATGGTGAACCAGTCGAGAAGTTCATCGACCGATGGGGGACCACAGCGGCTCAATGTCGTGAATTACCCAGTGTTGGTGTTCCAAAAGGTAGTGGCCCTTAAAGTAAGCAAAGTAGCCAAAGGAATCACGCAAAATGCCTTCCGGTGCGCGTAAAACGGAGAATTACAAGATTTCCTTAGTCACTTCTCTAGTGGGCCCCGCTGATCACCGTGATCAGAACTGTCCAGAATCGGACCCATGGCTTCTTTGTGATTTATGATGGACAGTGCAAGTGATTTCATAATCAAACGGGCCCCACAAACCCTCCAAAATTCAAAACCCAAATAGTGGAATTCCTATTTATGTGTCTCACGCACCCATAAATCCGGACACCCCATGCGTCCAAAAAAATCAGCCAAAACAGGAATTCGTTCAAAGGTGTTCTGGAGTCCCACGCATCCTGAAAATGGTGCCACGCACCCTTAAATTCAACATTTTTTTATTTTCATTTTGAAGGTGTTCTGGGGTCCCACGCTCCCAAATAATGGTCCCACGAATCCAGTAATTCGATTACACTTCAAGCACTCAAATTATAGGTGCGTGGACTCCCATGCACCCATAAATTAAGTCCCATGCACCCAAAAAATCAAGTATTTTCGGAACGTGTTTCTGGGTGCGTCGGACCTCCGCACATCAATAAGCAGGTGCGTCGAAGGTATTTTAAAGATGCGTGATGCGTGGCAGCTCCTCATTGGCCGATTTTCGAATTCTTCGACTATAAATACCCCCCCCCCCCCCCCCCCCCCCACACCGAGTCATTACGACGATTCTAAAAAGAGAGAGAGCTGCTGCCCTCTGGAAATTCAAAATCCTCGCCGGAACACTCGCCGAAATACTTTTCCGATCGCCGAAAACCCTTCCCGGTCGCCGAAATCCCTTACAACCGCCAACATTTTTCCCCACAGGTCCGAATCTTGAAAAGCACCAAGTGTGGGGCACGCATCCTGAAAATACTCTCAAGCACCCGAAAAATGGCCCACGCGTCCATAAATTCGGGCCCACGCGTCCATTAATTCGGCATAAATCAAACAAGTGCATCGGACTCCCACACACCTGAAAAATGCCCCACGCACCCCTAAATTCACCAGAAATCTGGTACTTTAATTTTTAGGTGCGTTGGACTCCCACGCACCCGTAAAATAAGTCCCACGCACCCAAAAAAATCAGCCAATTGTAGAACATGTTTGCAGGTGCACCAGACTCAATTTTAAGTGTTTTCAAGGTCCACTTGAGGCTATTTTGGGTATTTTGAGCATTTCGGACACAATGGAATGGTCAAATGGTCATTCCGGGAACTCTATATGAGCAAAATCACGCATCTTCGAGGTTCGACCCGATTCGGCGCGATGAACGAAGTAACTTCTCTGAAAGGAGCCGCCAGCATCCAGAGCTATGCACATATGTCAATCATTCATATCTATTGTAAAGATATGACCCGATTTAAGTAGAAAACTAGAAAAGCAGGGCTATGGTTATCACGATAAACCATATCAAAGAGTTTTAATCCTTAACAAACCAATTGCTATGAACTGCGACAATACAACAGTCGATGCCCTACCCATTCAAACGGTATCCGTCGGTTGGGCTACGCAGGTACACACAACTGTAAAATGGACTTCCCGAGGTCACCTGTCTCTACATTGACAGGCGCTGGCCCAGAGTCATCCTTCTCATTCATAAACCCTGATAGTCTCAGCCAGGATCTCCGGTTAAAACATGGGACATAGACATCTGACTAATGCAAAGATGGTTCAGTCCATAACAAAACAAATACAGGTCTCTACAACCATAAAATCTAAGACCATAGTCCCTACTGACTAGTCTTTTGTCATTTAATCAAGGGTCATCGATCATTCGATGTAATTAAGGGCTCGTGCCAGATCACGGCCTGGACTGTATAAGATCTCAGGATCTCTGGAATAAAATTCACCTTGCGATATCTCTTCTTGTGTACTTTTGCGAATGCTTGTGATTGTCTTTGAATGTTTCCATTACTCAGAACCCCAGAGCAACAAAACACACATTTTCAGAAAAATGTCCTCGCGTAGCATTTTCAATTCCAACAAACTGGCGACTCTGTTGGGGATACGAACAATATCAGAATCTCTGGTTAGCTCTAAGTATAGAAATGCTCTAAGATCAATCATTTGCAGACATGAATATATACATGGGAAAGCTATCACGAGGCATAATGTTTCGGCGCCCTCGAGCGCCAAACTAGAGACTCTCAATGGGAATGTTCTTCCCTTCATCTTTAAGGCAATAGACGGTAAACTAAAAGGTTTTCAAACCATGAACTTCCACAACCACACGTACCTGTCTTCTTCTTGCTTATTCCTATTAGTTTATGTACCGCGATCGATGGGTTCACGCTCCCGGCCGCGTTTATGAACTGTTTTAATGATTTTCTGACACAGCAGAATTAGCAAGATACTAGAACAGACTAAAGAAATTGCATGCTCAATGACCAGTTCATTCACCTTCCTTGCCACTGGAGGCTTCAGCTTCCCCGTTTCACCACGACCGCAAATCTAAGATCAGAATAGCGGTTGGTTGAGACCCGAAGCCAGAAGAGGGAACAGAAGAAAGCTGCCATCATAGCAGCATATAGGAAGGCGACCATTGCAGGACCTCGCCCCGCGATCAAGAAACAGTGGTAGCCGAAGCAGGGGCAGAAAAGCCTTATCAACAGACAGGTCACATCAGCCAAGCCCGCAGCGCCCGCAATGACAGTCGAACAGTTCCCGCCATTATCCAAAGCCGTCCGAACCTCGTAGAGGACCACTAAACCTGCGCATGTAAAATCTGAGCCCGTGACAACCCCTGAACAGAAACAGAGGCCTGCTCGAAGAATCCCGGTGGTGCAAGTAGTGATGGTCCAAGTGGCCGCGGAAGAAGAAGAAGAACCTTATGAGGTAGAAGAATTACCTCCATTACAAGATCAGATCGACAGATTGGTTGAGGCTAACCGCGAGACAAACGATCGAATAAAGGCTATCCAGGAAGCCTTGACCACTCTGATAGCGCAGAATGCCACCAGAAGTATCGCGCCGCCCTCCCGTCAGTCAGCAGAGGAGTCTCAAGGGGTGGCAGAAGGTCCGGTTGAGCCCGAACCGCCCGTCCAACTCAGAGTCACACTAATAGGACGTACGCCGCCTTCCGCATCCCATATATCACGAGAAGAGTTATCCCAAACAATAGCCCATATGATGCAGCAAGAAAAAGAGAAAGAAAGGAGAGGCAGCTATAAATATCGGGTCCCATACCCGCCTGAGGTAGAAGAGGTACCGTTCCCGGCCAATTTCAGGTGCCCCGACTTTGAAAAGTTCGATGGCAGAGGATCGCCAGAAGAACACATCACCCACTTCTTCACCACGTTAGGAAACTGGTCTGTAGTCCCAGCGTATTGCATGTGGCTGTTCGGATCTACCCTGACAGGGAAGGCCTTTCAGTGGTACATGTCACTACCGGCCAACTCTGTAAGGACATGGGAGCAAATGCAGGACGCCTTCATCTCAAAGTTCTTCGTGACAGAGAGAGAGAGAGAGAGATCTCGTTAACAGACCTTGCAATGGTCAGACAGAGAAATGGTGAACCAGTCGAAAAGTTCATCGACCGATGGGGAACCACAGCGGCTCAATGTCGCGAATTACCTAGTGAAAGCGAGCAGCTGAAGATGTGTCTAAGGACCTTAGACCCAATGATTTCGTATGGCTTGTCAGGCAATACCTTCAGCTCCTTCCGCGAGCTGGCAACGAAAGCGCATCTGGTGGAGGAAGCCGCATCCTGGGTAAACTTCAGACCAGAGAGACAGAAGAGGGAGGTAGGAAGAGTAGTAGAGACCCACCAGGTCGACAAGAGTAAAGACCAGAAGGACCGCAAACGTCCCGCTGCCGATCACAGCCCAGAGACAAAGACAGCAGTTATACAAGACGAGTAAAAAGCCCTATGTACCCAAACGCGTATCAATAGCCGAGAGAGAAAGGGCGAACGGCCCGTACACATTCGATATGGCCGATCTGGTTTCGATCATGGAACAATTGATCAAAGAAGGCATAATACGTCTACCAGAACCTGTCCGCCCCCATGAAGTTGGACGAACGAACGACCCCAAATACTGCAAATATCATCGATGCATCAGCCACCAGATAGAAGATTGCTTCTCCCTGAAAGGGAGGATACAACGGTTGATCAATCAAGGGGTCATCAGCATGAAGGTACCAGAGACAGTAAAGGAGACGGCCGGGGCAATTTCAACAATCCCAATAGAAGGCAAGACCAACCGGCTCACTTCATTCCCTGAGCCGACGGAACCATGGACTCTGGTCAGTAGCAAGAAAAGGCTCGAGAACAGACGAAGACTCGGTAACCGAAGAAAGAACAGGGGAAGAGGAAGGAGAGGAATGTTGTAGGGGTAGATGCAATCCGCGACGAACATGGCATATTGTGGAATGGTGTCAATTGTTGAGCAAGCACCAACCGAAAAAATCCCGCAAGCAGTTGAGGAAGAAGTTGACGTAATCATCTTACAATCAGGAAAATAAATGCCTGACCGTACCATTCCAAGACTAGATGACCCGATGCCAGAAGACAGCACCCCCGACAGACTACGTGAGAGACCCCACGTGCAGAAATCTAAGGAAAAGGTCGTCAAAGCCACAACTAGTTAGCCGAACCCAAGACCAGTGGCGTATGACGTCGTGTCACACTTACGAAAGGTTCCCACCCGCCTAAGCGTATACGACGCTTTATGTCTTCGAAAGTGTACAGGGAAATGCTAATCAATGCCCTACTTGACAGTGAAGTCAAGGAAGTCACAATGATAGAGATAGAAGAAGAAATGAATAGTACAGATAAATTTTGGGAGGGGTATGAAAGTACGTCGGGTAGTCTAACATGACACCCACGTATGTGCGGAAGCTTAAAGAGCAACTAGAATTATGGCTAAACCTATAGGAGGGGGTGATTAGGACCCTTTTTAAAGTTCTTTTTGCCTACTTATATAATTCAACAAATCAAATTATGTAAGCAAGAACACTTCGGCTTCCAAGCCTAAGTGGGTCCAATCACAAGACTAGCATATGATAAAGCAATAAACAACCTAGTCTAAAGCATGCAAAGGTAATTAAAAGATTTAACTAATCAAGCTCCTAACCTATGCAACCTATGTAGACTTATGAGAATGGATCAATGAGCTCAAGTCTACATAACTAGTGAAAGTACATCTTGTGTGTGGATGTGCCTAATTAGTGCCTAGCATACATTCCTATCAAGCATTCATAATTAAACAATTAAACTAACAATGCTAAGATATTAATGTGCTCAATTCAATCACAAACACAAGCATGTATAGTGGTTCGACTTTGGGTCTACTCTACTCTCGGTTCAAGTACTCAACTCCTTTGAGCACACCGGCATTCACTAACGGAGGTTTTAAATGAGGTTCACCTCTCAACCTTTACACAGAGGTTTTACCGGTTCACCTCTCAACCATGACCGAAGTTTTGGACAAAGGGCTAACTCTCAACCCAAATGGAGTTTTGGACATAGGCTAACTCTCAACCCGACTCACGTTCACTCCCGTGACGGAGGCTCCCCCTTGGAGACTTAGTTTAGGCCCGGCAAACGGGCCAAGGAACGGCTAACGTCCCTAGATTGAGTTTGACAAACAAACTCTAAATGGACTCTTAAAAAGGACAACCTTACTTGTCGGATGAGCCCCTTGTTTAGCGCCGGTTTGGGTTGCTTGATCTTCGCTCTCCCGTGCTTCAATCAGCTTCCCTTGCTCCCACGATCGTGTTGCCGTTGCATCGCCAATGCCTCAGCCACACTTGATCAAACACCTTGCATGTGATACCTTTGAGATGCCCAAGGTGCTAGGAGGGTAGGTTTGAGAACTCTACAACTAATGGGAATGGGTTTCCTAGAGGTTCTCTCCTACAATGATCTCATCATAGAGTTTTGGACAGGGATTTGCCAATCAAGAATGTTCCAAACTCTAGAAATCAAGAGGGGATGAAGGTCATCTTCTTTATGAGCTTGGAATGCTCTAATCTTGTGTTAAAGCACAAGGAAGATGCCTTGGATAGGTTGAGAATGAGCCTCAAATGGTCTCCAACAATGGTGGCTTCACTCCTCTCAAAATCCCCCTTACAAATGCCCAAAAATTGAGCTCCATATATAGGAAAAGTGAGCTCCAACGGTCATAAAACGGGCAAAAAATGGCTCTGCCGACCTGTCCAGACCGATCGGCCAAAAGCCAAGAGAAGACAGGGAGTACACTGTTTGAATGGGGGTCTGTCCAACCGGTCGTGACCGGTCCGACCAGCTCAGCCGACCGGTCACGACCAGTCGGTCCACCTGAAGCCTGTAAACACAGCAGCTTGCTGTTTGGTCTGGTTGACCGGTCTTGACCGGTCGGACCAGTCCAGCTGATCGGTCTCGACCGGTCGGACAGGCCTGGTTCAGTTCAGTAGTTTGCTGAACTTCGTACATTCCAACCCACTCACTTAAGGCTATGTTTTGGGTGATGTTCAGGGACACCTATGGCCACTCTAAGATGACAAAGGGTTTTCCAAAGATGGTCAAGGTCATCAAAGAGGTTACGGGTTGGGTTTGGTCAAGGTTAAGGCATCAAGGCATCACTTTTACCTGATTCTTCTTCCTTGATGCAGCAGGGCCATCTGAGTCTTTGGTCTTCATCTTCATTAGGCTCAACCGACACTAGACTCACTGACGTAAGTGATTGACAAACAAGGTGCACTAGTATGCCATAGAAAAGTGCACTAACAGGGTATATGCCAGTGTCACAAGTCATGCCTGTCAACCATCCTTCAACCATCACTTTCTTAGAAGAAGACCATACGATCGAATCAATAGACCACAATCGCCCGTTGATGATCACAGGAACGATCAGGGACACCAAGGTCAAGAGGTGCATGTTAGACGATGGGTCTGCTGTAAATATTATGCCCTTGAAAACACTACAGAGGCTGGGTTATAGGCAATCGGCATTACGCCCGAGTCTCATGATGATTCAAGGTTTCAATCAAGATAGTCAGCGTACGCTCGGATTAATCACAGTGATGCTGGAGATCGAAGAACTGACAACAAAGGTAACATGTCAAGTGATCGATGCAGTGACGACATACAACCTTCTTTTAGGAAGGCCCTGGCTCCATCAAAATCGCATTATCCCTTCGACATATCATTAATGCTTCAAATACAACAGAGACGGGGTCCAGTACAGGGTCACGGCAGATCCGAAACCATACACAATAGTCGAGTCATTTTTGGCCGACGCAAAGTATTACAACTTGTCCGATAGCGGTGAGACAAATAAGAAGCCCAATGTAGTGAAGAGAGGGCAAGGGGCAAAACCCCAAATCGAGAAGTTCGTGTGGAAAAGTAAACCTCAGCACGTCACTCAGGGAAGACCCCAATATCAGCCGGGAAATCAACCTCAGCCAAATACGAAGAAGTTCTATTTGGTACCGCAACATCTGCGTCAGCTAGGGCAGTTCGTGTTGAAATTAATCTCAGATCAACACATGAGCGTGCTCAAGTCTAGCTTCAATATGCCAGTACCCAAGATAGGAAAAATCAAGCCATTCCCGAGGGCTCCAAGCCAATTCATCGTGCCATCAAGAGACATCACCCAGAGAGACATCGAGCTAACTCAGGGCCAAGCCTGCCAGTACCATCAGAAGAAAGAGAAGAGGGAAGGGGATCTGCCCAACCCCAACCAATAGAAGAGAAGAGATATAGCAGGGTCAGCCGAAAGATTATGAGGAATATGGGATTCCTCGGTCAAGGTGCAGACACAAAGAAGAGACTGCTGGCCCCATTCGAAGAATACAAGCAAGTATACAGAAACGGAGAAGGTCTAAGAGCTAAGGCAAGCGTCAACATGGTGACCATCGCCCTGGTGGAAGAAATCCAAGTACAAGATCCTATCGACATTATCCAACCAAGCGTCGCACCTGCGCAACTAGAAGATGGTGGACAACCGACGATTGATGAACTTGAAGAGGTGAATTTGGGCACCCTTGAAGAACCCAAGAATACATATTTGACCAGAAACGTCCCGGGAGATAAAAGAGAGAGATACATATGGCTATTGAAGGAGAATGAGGATGTCTTTGCCTGGACATATTCATAAATGCTCGGGCTCAGCCCGACAATCGCCATACACAAGCTGAGCATCATGAAGGAAAAGAAGCCAGTGAGCAACCACAACGACGGTTTCATCCCGATATCATGCCCAAGATTGAAGAAGAAGTCAAGAGACTGATCCAGGCCGGGTTCGTTCGAGAGGTGAAGTACCCTCGATGGATCTCAAACGTCGTGCCAATCAAGAAGAAGAGCCGACAGATCTAAGTTTGCGTTGACTTCCGAAATCTGAATGAAGCCTGCCTTAAAGACGATTTTCCCCTCCCAATTCCAGAGCTGTTGATTGATAGCACAACAGGATATGCGGTGATGTCCTTCATGGACGGATATTTGGGATACAATCAAATTCGCATTGCCCCAAAAGATGAAGAAGCTACAGCTTTTCGCACAAGTCTCGGCATCTACTATTATCGCGTAATGCCCTTCGGATTGAAGAACGCAGGGGCAACGTATCAGCGCGCAATGCACGTCATATTCCAAGATATGATGCACAAACACGTCGAATGCTATGTGGATGATTTGGTCATGAGGTCAGCCGATCATGAACAGCACAGGGAACATTTAAGACAGGTATTCCAGCAGTTGGGCAAGAAGAGTCTCCGTATGAATCCGCTAAAGTGCGCATTTGGGGTCGCGTCCGGCAAATTCTTGGGCTTTGTCGTCAGACATAGAGGCATAGAGATCGATCCTGCCAAAATTAAGGCCATTAGAGAAATGCCACCACTGAAAAACCTAAAACAGTTGAAGATTTTTCAAGGCCGCGTGGCATATCTAAGGAGATTCATTTCGAATCTGGCTGGTCGTTGTCAGCCATTTGCCCGCCTCAACAAGAAAGACGTTAAGTTTGAATGGGATGACGCTTGCCAGAAAGCTTTCGATTCACTAAAAGAAATGCTCGGGAATTCTCCAGTCCTCACCGCCCCAATCAAAGGAAAGCCGCTGATTCTATACATCGCAATAGGTGATAACTCACTAGGGGCACTCCTGGCACAGAAGAACGAGGAAGGAAAGGAAAACGCGCTATATTATTTGAGCCGCACGTTGGTGGGGGCTGAATTTAACTACTCAGCGATTGAGAAGATATGTCTTACCCTCATTTTCACCGTGAAGAAACTTAGGCATTACTGCTTCTCGTACCAAATAACGTTGATATCCAAGGTGGACCCGATTAAGTTCCTTATGAACCGGCCCATGCTATCCAGGCGCCTAGCTAAGTGGGCCCTTCTCCTCTTCGAGTTTGACATCATGTATGTCCCAGCCTGAGCTATTAAAGGACAAGCGATTGTGAATTTTCTAGCTGCCCACCCAGTCCCGAGCAGCGAAGAAGTGGAATGTGACCTCTTAGATGACCAGGTTGTGATGATCGAAGAACCACGACTATGGCAAATGTACTTTGACGGAGCCTCTAGGTCAACAGGGGCAGGAGCGGGAGTTATATTTAGAAACCCGCACGGAGACTTGCTGCCCTACTCATTTACGATCATGCCAGCTTGTACCAACAATGAAGCAGAGTATCACACCCTCATTATCGGACTACAACTCGTCCTCGAGATGCGTATCAAACAATACAGATCTATGGCGACTCCAGACTAGTCATTGGATAGCAGACGACAGAATATGAGGTTCACAAGCCTGAGTTATCGCATTTTTGCCACCAAGCGCAATCACTGTTCGACCAGTTTCGCGATAGCAACATTTCACATATACCGAGGCAGGAAAATGTACAGGCCGATGCGTTGGCCAGCCTAGCCGCTGCTCTGGCTAATCCCGGAGGCAGCCCACTTCAAGTAACGATCGAAGAAAGGAGGATCCTGCCAACCACCATATTGCGTGGCAGTGAATCAAGCGTAAACCCCATTAGTTGCTTCGAAATCACAGAAGAAAGCGACTGGAGAAGGCCATTCGTCGACTACTTAAAATATGGGTTTTTACCAGAAGAGCCCAAGATGCGCACACAGGTCAGGAGACGCGCTGGTTCACTTATAATACAGAATGATGTCCTTTACAAGCGCTCGTATGAGGGAATGTTGCTGTGTAAAGCTCTTAATTGTGCATATTCTAACCCCAATTCATCACTCATTATGCACGATTTTCATGATTTAAAGACTAATCAAATACATGTTTTGTGATTGTAGGAATGAGAGTGGCTTGGCTCAATTGGTGACCAAAAGGGTACATTTAGGAGTCTTTGATGAAGGCCCAAGGTGGACCAAAGAATGATGAAGAAAGAGAGGAGAATGAGGAAGAAAGAAGGAAAGAAAAGAAAGAAGAAATAATGCAGAAAATGGGCCCCGACCGGTCTTGACCGGTCGGCCAACACTACCCTTCCTTTCACATGCTGTTGGAGCAAGGCCAGCCTTGTCCGACCGGTCTTGACAGGTCGGCCAGCCCTGTCCGACCGGTCTTGACCGGTCGGCCATACAAATTTCAGTTTCCAAATTGCAGACAGCAGGCCACTCCCGTTTCTGGTTTTTCATACCCATTTTTTGGGCCGATCTTTATGATATTTGGAAATCCAACATATCCATGTCGAAGAGGAGCTCGACGCTGAACTAACCCAAGTGGTTTCGTGTCGATCGGAGCTACGGATTGATCGTGGTGGCCAAAACAATATGAACTGTCCAGAAAGTTCCAGATTTCGCTGTTCCACTCTGGGCCGGTCCAGGTGGCCCATCATTGATGATATGAAGAATCTACTTTGACCATCTTTTATACCACATCCATATATGAATAACCACAAAGTTTCAGATCAAAAGGATGTGTGGTTTGATCGTACCGGTTGAAGAAAGATGGACCATCCAGAAAGCTCCAACTGCGCAGAGTTTATAAAAGCCCTAAATGTTCTAATTTTCGGACCACATTTTGGGATCGTTTCGGACAATCTAATCCATCTATCATGTAGAAGAGGAAGTTTTCTACCAATGTTCAAAATTTGGGATCAATCGGACATCTGTACACTTCGGAGCGTTGAAAGCAAGATGACTGGTTCTGAAGGTACCCAAAGTGCGCGATTTTGAGAGACGGTCGGTGATCTAATTGGTGGGCCCATTCGGAGGATAATCTTGGAAATCTAAATCATCTATGAGGAAGATCACATTACAAGGAATCTATAAATCAATTTTGAAGGCAATCCAACCATTGGTTAAGCCGTACCAAGCGAAACAAATTCTGCTATGTTGCTGTACTATTGCTGCACTATAAAAGGAGGTGCTCTCTTCTATTCCAGGGCAACCAAGGACGTGGGGAGCAAGGAGTTCAAGTCATAGGAGGCTTCTTAGCCTCCTCCAGCTAGTTTTTCTTCCTTTTCTTAGTTCTAGTTTTATTTTTAATATGCTTTTCATTAGCTAATCTCTTAGCTAGAGCTAAGAGGTGAACCTTATAGTTTTCTTAGATTGTTTAATTCGTTTTATTGGTTTTAAGTTTGGTTTTCATGATTATTAACTATGGTTTGAAGTTTATACAAGTTTTAAGTAGCTTTTCTTAGTCTTATGATGACTCATGGATGTTTGGGAGAATTGCTTATATTCTTAATTGGTTTGCATCAGTCTAGACCTGTATGATCCGAGGAATTGGAGTGCGCTCTAGTACTATGATCTTCATGTGGGGACTTCTTACCAAAGTTCTACTTTTCTGAATTTCTGTAATATGTATGGATTGTGCATGTGATTTGAATCAAGTTCAAATCATGATTTAGCCTTGTCTTGTGACAGGACTTGAGGATGGTTATGATTGTGAACTGAACCTTTTGGAATGGGGAATGACCTATGCAATTGAGCATGCTCAGCTCAGCCTACATTGAGTGAATCCTATGCATTGAACTTACATATGACAAATTGTTTGGTTTAACAGCTCTATCATCCGACTAAATAGATCTTAATATCGATTCTAGTTGAGAAAGTGAGAAACCATAGCGAATTATGCATCTAAGGAGAGCTATAAGTGGATCGTTGATACTCTAGTTATCTTTCCATTATCAGATTTTCTATTTTATGTTAAAAATCAATTTCACAAACCTCTTTGATTCTAGTTATTGGGATAATTTGAATTGTTTACTTCCTTCCCTGTGGATCGACCTCGGTCTTACCGAGATTATTACTACATCGCAACCCTACACTTGGGGAAGCGAACAAGTTTTTGGCGCCGTTGCCGGGGACAAGAAGTTAAATGGTTCTAATTGTTCTAGTAGCTATAGAGTAGTCTTAGTTAGGTAGGATTTCCAGTTTTTATAGAAGTAGATTTTCTGAATTTTTTAGATTACTAACAATTTTTTTTATTTTGTAGGACATTGTTGCTGACATAGATCTCACTCTATTGGGTAACATCTCCCCATCTCCCTTCTTTTTAATTTTTTTATTATTATTATTTTTTTTCCTAGGTTAGGGTAGTTCCAACTCGTTAAAATCTCATTATGGTTTATTGGAAGTGTGGTGCTTATGCATACCTTTTGGAAAATGAGATGACAGACCATGGAATCAAAACTCTTTATGATTGGAACCAATTTAAGCATAAGTATTATTCTGAGATTCAATCAACCTCCACTACTCCCCCACATAAGACCTTGCGAGATTACCGGAATGACAACAATGTGCATAACTTTTCGCCAGGTAAGACAATGGGAGAGTATCAGAAAGAGATGAATAATGTTCCACCGGTTAGGACAATGTATGATCACTTGTATGGCTACACATATCAACAACCATCTAAAAGCCCAACATATGACATGCATAATCCAAATTGGTGGGAACATCAAAATTTCAACTTGGAAGATGAGCCAACCATGGATGCCAACAATTATCCTCAAGAGTTTCTTTCTCATGAGCCACAACCGACACGAACTCTTAAGGATACACTGCGAGAGTTTATGGAAATAACTGAGCAATGCATACAAAACCTCTCGCCATCTCAAAATATTGAACCCAACATTGGGAACACCGAATCTATCCCCAACAATGAGGAGGATGAGGCTATCCAAACCCAACCTTCTCTAGATTTAATGACTAAACTTCTAGAGGATATTGATCTCAGTGATCCCACCAGTACCATTGATTATGGTGAATCAACTATCTCTTTTAGCTATTCCGATTTGAATGATGAAGAGATTTCAAGGATGGTAGACGATCCCGAGGAATCTACAAAATCTGAAAGTGATAGTTTGATTGCCTACAATGAGGGTTTGAAGGATGATTGTGAGTCCATGATTTCTTCTTCCAAAGGGTCAAATGTTTTTGAGTCACCGAAAGATATTCTTGCTAGAGAGATGGCTGAAGTCGATATTTTTGAGTCCTTCCACCAACAAAACATGACCAATTCTATTGGGGAAGAACTCCCTTGGATTGAAAATTCTGTTTCTTTGGATGATGTGGTGGCACAATCTGAAATTTTAGATCAACCAATGCTACGTGATGTGCTTACCAATGAATCTGAAAAATTTTCTTTGGAAGACCTCCCCTCTATAGATGAGGAATTCCTTACCCTTGAAACAGAATTTTCTCAATCACTTAGGGAGAACGAGGACCCTTTATCCCACTCTCTCGATTTCCTAGAGGAATGCATGACCCACCCCTATGATCTGGATGATAAGATGATTAAGGAGTTGGATAGTTTGTTAGACACGGTGTCAGTGCCTGAAGAACACCATTCCACTGATTTATACTCTTTACCATTATTTGTGGAAACCCCGTGCAATTCTGAATTTGTGGAGGAGACAACCCAAAATGAAAAATACTTAATGAATGTCTCTCCACCATCATGGGTTTTTCAACCCATTGAAAATTCTGATTGGGAGGACCCGTTTTTAATCAATTACAACCCAATTCAGAACTTGAGGAGATATCTTTTTGCTGCTCTTATCTCCTCCTTACATGCGTGTGGTGCACACTATGATTGGACCTTCATGAAGAAACGCACCCATGTATACATTCGAGCAGGACTTTGGATGGTCCTCATGAGAAACTTACTGCAATTCATGAAGATCCTGCTCAAATTTGATCATGTAGTCGATCAGACTAATCCAAGGTGGGTAAGTAGGTTAGGATTTCTTTCTGCATTTAGGATTGAATAAGTCTCATTAAGACAATGGAAGATGCTAGAATTAATCAACTTGCTACCTCAGGTACTCTCGTTCTCACTCTCCTTTGTTTTATGTCATTGCTCTCATGTCATGCATATTGCATATCTTATTACATTGAGGACAATGTAAGATTTTGGTTGGGGGGTGAGATTCCTTAGATGAATCTACTAGCTTTTGTGACATTTCGAGCAATTATGTAGAAAATTTTTTATTTTTCTAAAATTCAAAACTCTTTTGGAAAACGTTGTTTCTATGCATTTAAGATGATACGAGTATAAGAAGAGGAGATACGAAGTGAGTGATGTTCCAAGCTTTGAACTTCTCTTAATATAATGGTTTTATATGTGAATTCCCCTATTTATGTGAGTGATAGAAAATTTGAACACTTTTACACCTAGTTCACATTACACGATTTTCATGGGTTGAAAGGATTATGTGATTTGTGGATTAACTATACTTTGATTTAAGGTGTTGAGAAACCAAGCCGGGGTACTTTGTCCATCCTTGTCCATGGGAAAATAACAAAAGATATGGATTTCTAAAAATCCTATCTAATGTAAAAGAAAAAGGAAAAGGAAAAGGAAGGATGAAATTGGGAATGATGGAAAAATGGTGGAAAATTCCGATTAGGGCTACCTACTACCAATCGGGGGATGGTCTACCCGTAACCAAAGCCAGAAATGGGGCATAGTGTGAAAGCCGTCGGAAGGACGGTAAGACAAATTCCTGTTATAGGCTTATTGTTGCTCTATACACCTTGAGATCTATAGTTTAGTTGATCTATGAAGAAGATAATCTCGAAAACTCATGAGATGAACTTTCACTATGCACACTAGGTTGAATTTGTTCAAGTTCTTCTATTTATCAATCAATCAGCGGGAATTTCATATAAACACTTATTATGTTCTGAGAATTTAAGGTTTCAACCTCTATCACCTAATTTCTCTGATTTTTATGCTTGTGTGTCTTAGAATGTATAGAAGAATAGTTTCTAGAGGAGAGTTGGATTTTGGAGAATGAAACTTGTTTCACACATGTTTTGCTCGGGACTAGTAAAATGCTGGTTGGGGGGTGTGTTGAGCTCTTAATTGTGCATATTCTAACCCCAATTCATCACTCATTATGCAAGATTTTCATGATTTAAAGACTAATCAAATACATGTTTTGCGATTGTAGGAATGAGAGTGGCTTGGCTCAATTGGTGACCAAAAGGGTACATTTAGGAGTCTTTGATGAAGGCCCAAGGTGGACCAAAGAATGATGAAGAAAGAGAGGAGAATGAGGAAGAACGAAGGAAAGAAAAGAAAGAAGAAATAATGCAGAAAATGGGCCCCGACCGGTCTTGACCGGTCGGCCAACACTACCCTTCCTTTCACATGCTGCTGGAGCAAGGCCAGCCTTGTCTGACCGGTCTTGACCGGTCAGCCAGCCCTGTCCGACCGGTCTTGACCGGTCGGCCATACAAATTTCAGTTTCCAAATTGCAGACAGCAGGCCACTCCCGTTTCTAGTTTTTCGGAACATTTTTTTGGGACGATCTTTATGATATTTGGAAATTCAACACATCCATGTCGAAGAAGAGCACGACGCCGAACTAACCCAAGTGGTTTCGTGTCGATCGGAGCTACGGATTGATCGTGGTGGCCAAAACAATACGAACTGTCCAAAAAGTTCCAGATTTCGCTGTTCCACTCTGGGCCGGTCCAGGTGGCCCATCATTGATGATATGAAGAATCTACTTTGACCATCTTTTAGACCACATCCATATATGAATAACCACAAAGTTTCAGATCAAAAGGATGTGTGGTTTGATCGTACCGGTTGAAGAAAGATGGACCATTCAGAAAGCTCCAACTGCGCAGAGTTTATAAAAGCCCTAATTGTTCTAATTCTCGGACCACATTCAGGGATTTTTTTTGGACAATCTAATCCATCTATCATGTAGAGGAGGAATTTTTCTACCAATGTTCAAAATTTGGGATCAATCGGACATCTGTACACTCCGGAGCGTTGAAAGCAAGATGACTGGTTCTGAAGGTACCCGAAGTGCGCGATTTTGAGAGGCGGTCGATGATCTAATTGGTGGGCCCATTTGGAGGATAATCTTGGAAATCTAAATCATCTATGAGGAAGATCACATTACAAGGAAGCTATAAATCAATTTTGAAGGCAATCCAACCATTGGTTAAGCCGTACCAAGCGAAACAAATTCTGCTATGTTGCTGTACTATTGCTGCACTATAAAAGGAGGTGCTCTCTTCTATTCCAGGGTAACTAAGGACGTGGGGAGCAAGGAGTTCAAGTCATAGGAGGCTTCCTAGCCTCCTCCAACTAGTTTTTCTTCCTTTTCTTAGTTCTAGTTTTATTTTTAATATGCTAGTTCCTCTAACCAAAACATGGAACATGTTAAGGCCATCACCACTCTTAGAAGTGGTAAAACTATTGAAAAATCCGACCCGGTGAAGGCTTCAACGCCTAATGATCCTGTATCTTCCAAAGAGGATGATGGACCTAGCACCGCCATGAATGAAAAAGAGTGATTGAAAGAATATAGGCTCGTTGCTCCATTCCCTCAATGCTTAATTTCAACCAAACCTCAAGATAAATATCAGGAATTTTTGGAGGTTTTTAAGTAAGTCAAAATCCACATCCCATTGTTGGACGCCATTAAACAAATACCGTCATATGCTAAATTTTTAAAAGACCTTTGCATGGTGAAAAGGAAAATACATGTGCAAAAGAAGGCATTTTTTATAGAGAATGTAAGTGCCATTATCAATCACGGGATGCCCAAGAAATACAAAGATCTCTGTAGTCCGACAATATCATGTGTAATTGGAGACTACCGGGTGAAACATGCCTTACTCGATCTAGGGGCAAGTGTGAACTTAATTCCCTTTTCGGTCTATGAACAATTGGGTTTAAGTGAATTAAAACCCACCAAAACCACATTACAACTCGCTGACCGATCGATTCGTATTCCGAGAGGGGTGATTGAGGACGTTCTTGTCCAAGTTGACAAGGTCTACTACCCGGTGGACTTTATTGTCTTGGACACATGACCCATGGTTAATATCGGCCCTCAAATTCCTGTCATACTTGGCCGCCCATTCCTAGCTACATCAAACGTTATCATCAATTGTAGGAGTGGGGTCATACAAATGTCTTTTGGTAATATGACGATTGAGTTGAATGCTTTCAATATTGACAACCAACAAGAAGATGAAGATGAGGAGGTCCGCGAAATAAACATGATCAATTCTATTGTGGAAGATGAGTCCCTCTCACCTTTTTACTCCGGTCACTTAGACGAAGACGTGACTTACTCCCTTGATAAGAACGATGATGTGATAGGGGATATGGTCACACCTTTAGAGTCGATATCGGCATATGACGTTAGCCGAGAGAAGGATGTGGAAACAACACTTTATTGTGCTGAGAAATCAATTCATATTTCCACACCTCTATGGTTCATGCATACCGAACTCTACCAACCCTAGGATAATCCATACTTACAATATCAATGCCCAGAAAAATCTGAATGGAGACATATGTTTTCTGACAAATATGATGTTGTCTCCTCGTATACATGTGGTGAACACATTAAGGAACCTGCTGAAATTCCTTTTTGGGATTTTCAGTGGCTTATCGGGATCACTCACACACATGTATATTGTAAAGCAGGATTTTGGATGACTTTACTGCGAAACTTTTTGATCCATCTAATGATTCTGCTTGACTTTATGCTTTTGGATGAGTTGTTGGGATTAACCACCTAGTCTGACGGAGGATGATTTTAAATAATTTTCCTAGAATGATATCCCATTAGGATTTGCTTTGATCAGTCGATTTAGTTGTGAAGTAATCCATCTCCAAAAGTTAATCTTGCCATGAAATATAGTCCTCAAGTGATATCTCTCTTTCTCACTCCCTTTATTTTGTAATTGCTCTCATGTGTTACATTCATTATATATTTTCTAACATTGAGGACAATGTAAAGTTTTGGTTGGGGGGTGAGCGATTCTTCAGATGAATCCACTAGCTTTTGTGACATTTCGAGCAATGATGTAGAAATTTTTTGATTTTTCTAAAATTCAAAACTCTTTTGGAAAACTTTAATTATATGCATTCGAGATGATATGAGTATAAGAAAAGGAGATACGAAGTGAGTGATGTTGCAAGCTTTGAACTTCTCGTAATATAATGGTTTTATATGTGAATTCTTCTATTTATGTGATTGATGGAAAATTTGAATACTTTTACACCTAGTTCACATTACACGATTTTCATGATTTGAAAGGATTATGTGATTTGTGGATTAGCTAGACTTTGATTTGAGGTGTTGATAAACCAAGCCGGTGTACTTTGTCCATCATTGTCCATGGGAAAATAACGAAAGATACGGATTTCTAAAAATCCTATCTAATGAAAAAGAAAAAGGAAAGGAAGGATGAAATTGGGAATGATGGAAAAATGGTGGAAAATTCTGAAAAGGGCTACCTATTACCAACCGGGGGATGGTCTACCCGTAACCAAAGTCGGAATGGGACGTAGTGTGAAAGCCGTCAGAAGGACGGTAAGGCAAATTCCTGTCATAGGCGTGTGGTTGCTCTATACACCTTGAGATCTATAGTTTAGTTGATCTATGAAGAAGATAATCTCGAAAATTCATGGGATGAACTTTCACTATGCACACTAGGTTGAATTTGTTCGAATTCTTCTATTTATCAATCAATCAGCGGGACTTTCATATGGACACTTATTATGTTTTGAGGGTTTACAGTTTCAACCTCTATTACCTAATTTTTCCGACTTTTACACTTGTGTGTCTTGGGATGTAGAGAAGAATAGTTTCTGAAGGAGAGTTGATTTTTGGAGAATTGATCTTGTTTCACGCATGTTTTGCTTGGGACTAGCAAAATGCTGGTTGGGGGGTGTGTTGAGCTCTTAATTGTGCATATTCTGACCCCAATTCATCACTCATTATGCATGGTTTACATATTTAAAGGGCTACTCTAATGCATGATTTGTGATTGTAGGAATGAGATGGAGATTTCATTGATTCAAGGCTAAATAAAGCACTTTACATACATTGAAGATCAAGGAACCAAGTGCAAAAGGGATGAAGAAGAAAACAAAGGACAAAAGAGAAGAGGTGAAGAAAACTGTAGTTAAGACCGGTCGTGCGACCGGTTGTCCATAGCCTAGGACCGGTCGTCCGACCGGTCTGACCACTCAACAGAAGAGGAGCTCTTTGCAAACTTCACTGGACCAGTTGAGACCAATCGTTCACCACTCAGACCGGTCGGGCGTTCAACAGGGGAAGATGAAACTCTCTGGACTGTTTTCACGGTTTTGAGACCGGTCGTGCAACCGGTTGTCTAGGAGCTCAGACCGGTCATGCGACCGGTCGTCAGTGTAACAGCTTGTGCGTGAAGCTCCGATTTTCTCTACGCAATTGCATATTTCCTTGCGCAATCTGGAATCTTCCGCGCCAATCTATAAAAGGGACTTCTCCTCTTCATACCAGGGCATGCTAGGACGTGGGGATCATCAAGGAAGCTTAGGAGACGGATTCTACTTCAAGTTTTCCTAGTTTTTCTTCCTGTTGTAGTTGTTTTTATGTTTTTAAGGCTTTTAGTTTAAGGATGCTAGAGATAAACTAAAACCTCTTAGCTAGGGCTAAGAGGTGAAGCTTTTGATTTGTTTTTAATGGATTGATGCAACCTAGGTTTCCTTTTTATGTTTTAATTAAAGAATTTAGTTCAATATGAGTTTGAATCAAGTACTAGTTTGATTTTGCTTTGATCTCTTGATGACTCCAGGCTCATGTGATTCTTAGTGATTCTAAACTTAGTAGCTTGTCTTCTGAGCATTGGTTATGCTTGCGTAGTTCATTGATCTATCATCGACTCCGAGCATGGTAGACCCTTTGATTGCCTTATGTATAATGGCTTGATCTTCATGTGGGAACTCATTCAACTAAAGTTCTTATCTTTTGTTATAATCTGAATTGGTCGTTTGCTAATTGATTTTGATTTAATTAGAGTTCTAATCATTAGTTGTAATCAAGTCTAGTGACAGGATTTGATGAAAGCTATGGTTGTGAATCTCAACTAGATTGGAAAGAGGCTTGGCCTACATAATTGAGCGTGCCCAAGGCCTGAGCATTGTTGTGGGAATCGAATCAATGAATAAGCAATTGTTTTAGATAATTGTTGATTGAACCACTCTATATTCCTATCGAATAGAGATATGAATTCGATTCCGATTGTGTAGTGAGAGACCTAGTTGTGTTGATGCATTGAAACTTATCAAAAGTGGATCCTTGGCGCTCTAGCGCCTTTTTAGATTGATATTACCTTACACATTCACTGTTTAAACCCAAATTATTATTTTTCAACTTTAGTTCTTAATAGGATCTTAATTATTAGTTATTTTAGATAAATTCTGAGAATACCCATTCATAAATCTCTGTGGGAACGGTACTCGGTCTTTCCGAATTATTACTACTTCGCAACCCTACACTTGGGGAGTAAACATGTTTCTAAGTTCATTTGTGTTGGGGCTCAAATTCGCACCCATTGTAAAACAACAGCCTGCGGTCCATCTACGACGATTTGAATTAATTTTGAGATTGGGAAAACTCAGAAAATGCCAGTGCAACCCTAACCACTCGGTAGCGACCAAAATTTGTAAATAGCATTTCAGAGCAGAACTGGACATGTGGGTCACCGCCAAATGATTCAGAACATCCTAAAACCCTTAACCTACAAGTTTTAAAGTCATGCGGCGTGTATCTTTACTTGTGCACCTCGAAATACATTTCACTGTTCGCTTCCCCGAGTGTAGGGTTGCGATGTAGTAATAATCTCGGTAAGACCGAGGTCGATCCACAGGGACTTGTGTAGGAACTCACAAAACACTTCCAATGGTTTCTAATTGAGAACTAACTAAATATGATTTTGGAATTGAATGTAGATGAATACTTTGAACTAAAAGTGAATTTAAACAATGTAAAAGAGCACTAGGGGTTCAAGGATCCACTTGTAGCAATCCTTGATGCTCAATTCGCTGTGGTTTCTCACTTACTCAACTAGAATCGAAATTAAATCCTATCTAGCCGGATGATAGAGCAGTTAAAACAAACAATCTGTCATATGTGTGAGCCATGTACATGATTCCCTCAATTCAAGTTAGGACTTGACACTCAATTACGTAGGTCAATCCTGGTTCCAATAGATTAAGATCACAATCATAATCATCATTACACTCTGTCATAAAGCATAACTAAATCATGACTTGAACTTCATTAAGATCACTTACAAAATCACACATAATTTAGAAATTCAGAAAAGTAGAACTCTTGGCATGAAGTTCCCACATGAGAATCAAAGGTCTAGAGCATATTGAATCCGATTCCTTGGAGCATACAGGTCTAGAACCATTCAAAATAATTAAGAACTAAAGCAATTCTTCTAAACATCCATGAGCCATCATAAGATTAAGAAAAACTACTTAGAACTTTATTCAAACTTCAAACCATTGTTCTTAACTAATAATCCAACTTGAAACCAAAACAAATGAATTAAAACATCTTAGATTCACTACAAGCTTCACCTCTTAGCCCTAGTTAAGAGATTTAGTCGTTCATGATCCAAGGAAATATGAAAGCAACTAAGGAAAACATAAAAACTAGAAAAATAAATTAGGAGTTGTAGAACTCCATATCCGACTTCCTAGGATGCCTTAGGAATGAGCTAGAGGAGTCCTTTTATAGTTTTGGGGCCCTAGGTGCAAAGAAACTTTGAGAAAATCCGCAAAAACTACGCTTTGCACAGTAAATTTTGGAGCTTGTAGAAGAACCTCTATTACGCAGATGACTGGTTGGACGACCGGTCTCAAAAGGCTAAAAATGGTCCAATGAGTTTTCTGAAAATTCGAACCAAAATTTTAATTTAATGACCGATCGGACGGCCGGTCGTGATTGGTCCAGCAACGTTGGCAGCAGGGGTCCTCCTGTTAAGTGTTCGGATCGGTTGGATGACCGGTCCTGGGCTATGGACGGCCGGTCGGACGATCGGTCTTTAGTGCATTTTTCTGCCATCTTTCTTCTCTCATTTGTTTTCTTTCTTCCACCTTTTGGTGCTTGGTCTTTTGATCTTCAATGCTTGTAAACAGCTTCTCTAAGCCTTCAATTGATGAATTCTCTCTCTCATTCCTACAATAACAAAACCATGCATTAGTTAAGTCTTTAATCATGTATTTCAAGCATAGTTAGTGATAAAATGGGGTTAGAATATACACATTTAAAACTTAACATTCATCCCTGCCCGGAGCTGACCAAAAAGGGTCTGTAAGCCTACAGCTACCATTTCAGAGTGAAACCGGACATCCATACCACCGCCAAATGATCCAGAGCACCCCAAAACCCTTAAATAGCAAGTTTGAAGTCCTTGCAACGTGTATTTCCATGTGCGTGCTCCTCGGAACAACGTCCTTATACGACGAGCCGACCCGGAGGCTCCAAATTAGGAAGGAAGCACCAAAACTTTCAACACATGGACCTCCATAACCCATCCCGTTCATTCAGGAGGTCCATCCCAGCCTAGAAGTGGCTTGGCGATAGTGACCGCAATCCCAAAAAAGGTAATTGTCCTCTGGAGGTCTCTCGTCGGAGCCTGAAATCCTGAAAAATTCTAAGTTTGAAAATTTTCTCTCACAAAAGTGCAAAATCTAAAATTTGGTTAAGTAGTGGAAAAAGTGAAAATTTTCAAGAGGGACATGCGCCCGGCCTTCCACCAATGCGCCTGCAACGAATATTCGAAAGAAAGTAATACAAACATTTTCCCGGAAACCGCCCGAAAATCTGCCAGAAATGACATGGGCCCAACCTGAAAACACATGCGCCCGACCTCGAATGAGATGCGCCCGGACCATTGCGCTCAATAGTTTCGCCCAGCACATGCATCGGGAAACACTCCAGAAACACATGCGTCGGGAAATACCCGCTGTTAGAACTTAGAAAAAGAGAAGAATCTCAGAACTTGCTCGTCAGCAGCCCTTCTTTCTTTTTTCATGTTTCTTTTATTCTGGGGGAATTCTGAGTATAGAGACATTTGTAGACAATCATAAGCAATCACAAAGCGTACACAAGAGAGTGATATCGCAAGGCGAATTTTATTCCAGAGATTCTGAGATCTTTTACATTCCAGGCTGTGATACTGGTCACGAGCCTTTAATTACATCAACGGTTGATCACCCTTGATTGGAAGGCAAAAGACTAATCCGCTGGGGATTATGGTCTTGAGTTCATGGTCGTTTAGACCTTTGTTTTCTTGTTATGGACTGAGCCACATTTGTTAGACACGCCAGATGTCTATGTCCCATTTTCTTTCTGACTGTCCTGGTTGAGAGACTGTCAGGATTCGAGTGGTGCAACTCGGGGCCCACGCCTGTTACTGTGAACAAGTGACCGCTGGAATACATGATCCTCGAATGTTGGTAGGCATGACCCAAGGCCCGCGCCCGTATTTTTATGACAGGTGACCTTAGGAAAGCACTCCGCAACGTTCCCGAACGAGGTTTTTAATCGAGTAGTGCAACTCTGGGCCCGCGCCTGTTACTGCGCACAGGTGACCGCTAGAATACACGAACATCGAAATGTTGGTCGGCATAACCTAAAGCCCGCGCCCGTATTTTTATGACGGGTGACCTTAGGAAAGCAATCCGTAACTACCTCATCAGCTCAACCGACGGACTCGTTGTCGATGGGTAGGGCATCGACTGTCTTTTTCATAGTGGCAGTCCATAGCAAGATGTTTCAAGCTTAGTTAGAACTCTTTGTTTGTGGTTTCTCGTGGTAACCATAACCCCTTAGGTTTAGCCTCGGACCTTTATCCGGGATGAATAGAGCTTTGTACAATAAAGTAAATGTATTTCTTCTAGAGTCGGGCGACTCGTCTTCGAGAATATTCTTTCTTCTGAGTATTTTCAATGATCTGTTTGGGATCAAATAGGCTTTGTCGAGCCAAGATCTTTTGAAGATCCAAATTCAATAGGCTGGATCGGCTATTTCCGATGCCTGTAAGTGGCTAAGTATAGGGTCCGATGGACTCCTGTTCATGCCAATTTCTTATGAATGATGGGGATCGGTGCCCCGTAAATGCTTAACTCGGCTGTTGGATAGACGGAGCGCTTCAGCTTTGCCTCAGTGTCTTTGAGATCGCGGTTGATTTCATTTGGCATTAGTCAATTTTCAAGCCAACAGGGCACTCCCAGGGCTGAAAATGACTAAGTAGCGGGCCTGCCGACCGCTTGATTAGGGTATTAAAGAGTCCTGAGATCGGATAACCTCGTCGCGGTGCATGATTATGATGTATCATGTCAAGTAGAAGAAACGTTTCCCTCTCGGGCTCGGTCCAATTCTGCTCGATTCTTCTCGTTTTGGGCCGTTTTCGGCTCTTTCGGGAGGATTTTCGGGGCTGCCAAATTGGCTAAGTGTTGGTCATTTTGGACCAAAACACTAATTTGGGCCACTTATCATTAACCGTTGGAGAATCTGATCCGGTAGATGGATAGAACTCATCGAGACGCATCTAGGAGAGGCGGTTTCATCAAAATCCGATCCCGGACGAAGGTGGGCCGCACAACGGAAGGTTCACCCCTCCCATCAGCGTCCAAGTGCATGGGGGGGTGTGTACAAGCGCATGTGGCCATTTGTGCAGGCGTATGTGTCACTGCATCATCTTTCAGGCGCATGTGGTAGGGAGCCGGGCGCATGTCCCATCTCTCGGGCGCATGTGGCCCTATTTTTCATGAAAAACGGGAGTCCGAAAGCAATCCCGACGCATGTGGTGGTGCACATGCGCTTGGACCTAAGGAGTGGGCGCATGTCCCTCCCAGACTTAAAGAAATTTGGGATTTTCCGGTGGGAAAAGCCGGCGCATGTGGGGGATAAGCCGGCGTATGTGCCCAACACTTAGAAATTTCAGGATTTTCTTTTTGAACTTGGGATTCCGGCGAGGAAATCCCTTTCCGGCGAGGGAATCCACTCCGGCCAAGACATCCGGCGAGGGGAGAGAAAGCAAGCGCATGTGGTGCTTACATCACTCTGAGGTCGTCGGGGGATGATCTCGTGCTGATGAAATGAAGCGACTTCACTATTTATAGGGGGTAATCGGGTTCGGGTCCGGTCCGACGGGTATTTCCCGGCGCATGTGCCAGAAATAAAGCCAAGCGCATGTGAGAAAAATGCACCAGGCGCATGTGGAGGATCCGGGCGCATGTCCTTTACCGGCGCTTTTCAGAAAAGTGTTTCATTCACTCCATTTCACTAATAGGGTGCAAGCGCATGTGGTTGGAGGCCAGGCAGATGTCCTTTGCCGAAGCTTTCTCACTACTTAGCCAGATTTTTCAGGATTCCAGCACTTAGAAAATTTCAGCATTTCAGCTCCGACGAGGGACCTCCAAAGGACAGCTACCTTTTCTAGACATGCACTCACTGTCGCCAAGCCACTTCTAGGCTAGGATTGACCTCCTGAATGAACGGGATGGGGTGTGGAAGTCCAGGTGTTGCTAATTTTGGTATTTCCTAATTTGGAGGCTCCGGGTCGGCTTGTCGTATAGGAGCGTTGTTCCGAGGAGCGCGCGCATGGAAATACTCATCGTAATGACTTCAAACTTGCTATTTAAGGGTTTTGGGGTGCTCTGGATCATTTGACGGTGAAGCGCATGTCCAGTTCCGCTCTGAAATGGTAGCTGTAGGCTTACGGACCCTTTTGGTCAGTTCTAGGCAAGGACGAAATGCATTTCGAGGTGCGCAGGTAAAAATATGCACCGAATGACTTCGAAACTTGCAGGTTAAGGGTTTTAGGACATTTCGGATCATTTGGCGGTGAAGCGCATGTCCAGTTCCGCTCCAAAATATTGTTTATGGATTTTGGTCGCTACCAAGCGATCAGGGTTGTGCAGGCATTTTCAGGGCTTTCCTGGCCTCAAAACTTATCCAAATCATTGTCAATAGGCCACGGGATGTTGTTTTACAATGGGCACAAATTTGAGCCCCAACACCCGCCGGGTCGGACCCAAACCCGAACCCCAACCCGATTGCACTGTTATAAATAGCAGGTCCTCCTGATGACATTAAGCTACATCATCCCCTTCTCACCTCAGAGCGACGCAAGAGGTACATGCGCCCGCTCCGTAACCCCTCGCCGGATGCCCTCATCGGATTGGTTTCCCTCGCAGGAATCCCTCGCCGGAACAAAAAATTGCACTACCGTCGGATAGTTTCTTCCACCGGAGTCCATCGCCGAAAAGGGATATCCTCCGTCAAAATCAAGTGCAAGGGGAGAAATCCTGAAAAAACTTAAAGTGTTGGGACTTTCCCCACTTCACAGAGGCACATGCGCCGCCTTTCTCTCACTGGGAACTGCAAAAATGCACTAAGTGCAAATCCCACATGCGCCCACTTTCTGGGGCCGGAGAATCACAAAAATACACTAAGTGTCGGGGCTACATGTGCCCACTATTTGGGGTTGGGCGCATGTCAATGTCCCATGCGCTCGGAGTTTTAAAATTCTCTCCCTCTTTCACTAAGTCGGGCACATGTGCCCGGGAGGGGGCACATGCGCCCACCTCCTAAGCACATGCGCCCACCAGCCCATTGCCAACCCAACATGCGCCCATACACCGCCCCATGTGCCTGGACGCTGATGGGAGGGGTGGACCTTCCATCGTGCGTCTTCGTTCGGGATCGGATTTCGACCAAACTGCCTCTCTTAGATGCACACCAATGAGATCTTTCCATCCACAGGATCGAATTCACCAACGGTCGATGATGAATGGCCTAAACTAGTGTTTTAATAAAAAAATAATCAACACTTAGCTCATTTGGCAACTCCGACAATCCTCCCAAAAGAGCCGAAAACGGCCAAAATAGAGGAGAATTAGGCGGAATTGGACCGAGCCCAAGGTGGAAACTTTTCTTCTTTATGACATGATACACCATAATCATGCACTGCGACGAGGTTATCCAATCTCAAGACCCTCGAATTCCCTAATTAAGCGGTTAGCAGGTCTAGTACTTGGTCATTTTCAGCCTTGGGAAGTACCCTGTCGGCTCGAAAATCGACCTATGCTAAGCTAATTGAAATGCGATCACACTACGAACCTTGTGGACATTATCCACCCTGTTCAAAGAAGGTCATCGATGATATTCATCGAAGGCCCTAATCAGACTGCAAATAGGTCTACTACTTAGTCATTTTCAGCCTTGGAAAGTGTCCTGATGGCCCGAAAACCGACTGCTGCCAAATGAAATCAATCGTGATCTCAAAGACGCTGAGGCAAAGTTAAAGCGCTCAGGCTATGAAATAGCCGAGTTAAACATTTATGGGGCACCGATCCCCATCATTCATAAGAAATTGGGATACACGGGTGCTTATCGGACCCAATACCTAGCCATTCGCAGGCATCAGAAATGGCTGACTTAATCTATCAAATTTGAACTTCTCGAAGAAATATAGCTCAACACAGCTTCTCCCAACGACCCGATCGTTCGAAATATCGATTATTAACAATAATACGATCGAGTTAAGGAAATGCATGAAGCAGATTTATCAAATCAAATGCATAATTTGTCTGATACACTGAACACCAAGCATAAATGTGATCCTCTCTCGAGCATGCATAAAAGCATATTTACTTTGTACTGTACTCATTTGCATCCATTGCATGAATCTTATTCATCTCGGATTGAGATACGAAACTAAATCAAAGGGACTACGGTTATCATAAAAAAAACCGTAATCAAAGAGTTCTAAAACATCTGAAATACTTCATCATTAAGACCAGTTGATGTTCGTGTCCAAAGTGGGATCTGTCAGTTGAGTGGCTAAGGTAATGAGTGCTTTCCAACAAGTCACCCGTCCGAACCTCAGATGGTCACTGGCACTGGTTGCACTAACAAACATGGGGAGTCCTCCAGCAAGTCACCTGTCCGAACCTGAGAGGGTCACTAGCACTGGTTGCACTAAGAAACATGGGGTGTTCTCCAGCAAGTCACCTGTCCAAACCTGAGACGGTCACTGGCATTGGTTGCACTAAGAAACCATGGGGTGTCCTCCAGTAAGTCACCTGTCTGAACTTAAGATGGTCACTGACATTGGTTGCACTAAGAAACATGGGGTGTCCTCTAGCAAGTCACCCGTCCGAACCTGAGACGGTCACTGGCACTGGTTGCACTAAGAAACATGGGGTGTTCTCTAGCAAGTCACTTGTCCGAACCCGAGATGGTCACTAGCACTGGTTACACTAAGAAACCATGAGGTTTTCTCCTTCAAATCACCCGTCCGAACCTGAGACGATCACTGGCACTAGTTGCAGTAAATGGAAACTGTGGACTGTATTCCTGAAAGTCATTTCATCCACAAAGACGCCCGATGACACTGAGATACATGACTCAGTTAAAATCCCGGTTGCTACTCAACTAGGAACGCCCGAAAGAGCATAGGACCAACATCTAACTAGTCTTAGCAATGGCTTAGTCCATAAGAAATCCTAAACTTGGTCTCTACGACCATGAACTCAAGACTATAATCCCTGACGATTTTAAGTTACTTGCTCGATCTATCCGGGCTTCATCCCTTTAATATTTAATCTATTGTATGACTGCAATTCATAGTGAAATCTTGTCTCTTTGTGCCATGATTTTTTCTCGTAAGGGTTTCCACGTAAAAAATCTCTATGTTGTCTATTTTGTGCTTTATTTATATTTATGCTCTTTTAATGCTTTATTTAATTCATTTATGATACATGCATGCATTTACTTTTTCCTTTTAATCAAGGATAATCATCCATTGATGTAATTAAGGGTTCGTGACCAGTTCACAGCCTGGAATTTAAAAGATCTCGAAATTTCTGGAATAAAAATCACCTCGCGGTGCTTTCTCGTGTATACTTTGTGATTGCTTGTGATTATCTATAAATGTCTCTACACTCAGAACCCCAGAATAATGAAACACAGGAAAAACTCCCTTTGTGAGCATTTTTCTAGTTTTAACAAACTGGCGACTCTGCTTGTAACGACCCGATATTTTTTACTCTCGTGTATAATGTGACGGCCGAATTCCCAAATAAATCATGAACTAATTGATTTGTTAAATAATGAAATATAGTATTCAAGCACAATGGCGGAAATAAATGTTCATCTTATTCTATCAAACTTACTACTTCATCATCAATGTTTAAATAAGGGAACCAACCAATATTCATACCAATCAATCAAAATACCAAACCATGTCTTCTCTGGAAGACTTATTACAATTTTCATAAATGTAATCACTAATCAAAAGAAATATCTAATAAATGAAAACAACAAGTAGATTCCTTCAACGTCTTCATCCGCCATGTGATCGTACGAACCATCGAACTCTTCACCTTTAAAGTCGGGTTCGATACCTGGATCTTCACCTGTATCATCTAAATTGTGATTGGGATAGCGTTAAACGCTATCATAGTGAGGAATATTCCCTCCAAGACAATCAAGAATAATAATGTACAAAACTCAGAGTAACGCAACACAATGATATCTTTATTCAAAACAAAACAATTAAGTAAAAATCTTTGTGAATGCGATGCATGGAATGCATGCTCTAGCTAAGGCACCCTGACTAAACGAATGCGGGAAGCCCAAGTTGAGTCACCCCATACACACCCGTTAAACGAATGCGGGAAGCCCAAGTTGAGTCACCCCATACACACCGGTTAAACGAATGCGGGAAGCCCAAGGTTAAGACATCCCATACACACCCGTCAGCCACTAGTCACCAGAGTGAAATTAACCCAACTAATGGAAGCGGGAAACCCCCAATACACTTCCACTAGAAAGTGCATGGTAAGAAGTGGAACAAGTTCTCAAAACTTCATCCATGACACCCAGAGGGGCTGACTCACCAAGTCGAGCCCTAGTGTATGCATGAGTTTGTTTCCCCTTTTATTAAGTATTTTACATGTAACCATTTTTTAGCAGCTCACTGGACACTATGAGGAGTCGCAAGTGACCCAGCATAGGCCGATAGCTTGGACTTAGTGTCCATGGCACCAACCCGGGCTCATGAGAATTTATATACCATTAGTGTCCACTCATTGTCCCGTTTTATGATTTCATCATGTCCCAAGAAGCCAATGTTGTACATCATGGCCAAATTCATTAAAATACTCATGTAATATAAATGGGTCCAATCAAGCATCATGTACATGTAAGGATCCATTGACAAACAATCACTTCATTCTCTCAGTTAAGTCAAGATATATTCTTCCATCATGGACACCTCTCACGGGTTCCATCTCTCTACATCAAATAATTTTATCAACTTACGGACAAAGAGTATACAATAATGGGATGTCCATATGATGATCTTATACAAATATTTCATATCACAATATGAAAATCAATGTTACTTGTAATACATAGACTAAGAAAAATAAGGGCATAGATTTCACAAAGATAAATAACACAAATATACATGCTTCTTAGTAAAAAATCTAAACAAGGAATCACATCATTATATAATGATATTCATTACAAATCCTGCGTTAAACTTCATGTTATATGGTGTTATAGCAAAAAAGCGGTGGTCGAAGATATCAAAGACTCGAGGCCTACGAGCGCCTTTCTGATGGTGTTTAACCTGTGAGCCCTCATGGTTAAGGTTCGCATATCGTAAAAGTATGGTATACAACTCCCGAACCAGCGAGCCGTCATGGTCGAGGCTCGCAGATCGTAAAAGTACGGTATACACCCCCGAATATGCGAGCTGGCATGGTCGCTAGTCATCGGATGAAGGTATTCTCAAAATTGGTCCATCTTTACTCCTTGGTCGCTAAACAAAGGTCCTGCATGCGAGCAGCTCGGTTCGTGGTCGTTGAAAGGGGCCGCATTTCAACATACGAGCAGTCGAGCCCGAGCATCCTCCTCTTTTCTAGTACTAGCAGCCCGTATAGGCTGGTTTTGGGCTTATCTCTGTTCGTGGCTCCGAACCTCAGGGAGTCACCATCAGGGAACATAATCAACCAGATGACTAGCTGGATTAGGCCATCCCCTTATCTAAGGATTAATAGGATAAACACCTTATCCCCGGAAATCAGCAGTAATCTTAACGTTTTGTGTAACAGACTAGATCACCCAGATCTGTATAAATAGATGACTCCATAAGGAATAAAGGTACACAATCTCTAAGCTCTGAGCCCGTTGTTTACTTTACAACCATGTCCCATCTAACTTAAGCTTCGGAGGGCCAACGGCTGGACGCCGGCCACCCTTAGTTTTCTCTTGTATTCTTTCAGGTTAGGAGGGAAGCTGGCTTGAAGGGAAGTGAACGTCTGGAAGATCCTGTTACCAAATCCGACATAAACAGATTAGCGCCGTTTGTGGGAACTTAGGGTCATTGAGTTAGCCATTCTAATCATTGATCGTTATTTCCCACCATGCCTCCCAAAAAGACGGTTCATCCCTCCACTTTAAGACAGACGTTACCTCCGCCTGACATTACTGAACCAGTACCTAACCTCCCTCATACTGCTTCGATGGGCATGCTGCCTAGAGAGTCTAACGTGCCTTCACAAAACCCATTTTACGATGCATCTAGCAGTCAAGAGGACATTATACGTTTCCTTGGAAACACACTTCTTACTCTCAAAGCCAGGCTCCAAACCTTATCTGACCGGTTTGATCAACACTTTCGGGAACCACAACAGCAACCTCCAGAAGGACCGCCGGTGCGGCCTATACCAGTGGCTTCCAGGCATTCGCGGGCGAGCCATGAACCTAGCCAAATCCTCCTTCGAATTGAATGCCACACGGCAACCCAGTCTCGGTACCTCCTCCACATTTTATACATTCCAGTACCTCCCGGCAACAACAATCTCAGGGGTCTGCCGTCGAAACTTCAAGCTACACCATACCATGGGAAGGAGATATCAAGAGAATCTAGGATCGCTTCGATGATATGGAACAGCGGTATCGATCTAACCTTCCACCTATTGCTCTCGCATCAATTCATCGATCTGAGTCTCCTTTCACTCGAGAGGTTATAGAGGCACCTTTGCCTAAGAAATACCGAACACCTGTCATCACCCCGTATACAGGCACCGGCGATCCTCTCGAACATCTGGAGACTTATAAGTCTCTTATAGAGCTCGAGGGACATGGCTTAGAAATTATGTGTAGGGCTTTCTCCTTAACTCTAAAGGATGCAGCGCATACTTGGTTTCGGGGCCTAAAACCTCGCTCTATTGGCTCATTCTCTCAATTATCGGAGCTCTTCCTCTCTCAGTTCATGGGGAGCATCCGTATTAAAAAGCCAGCATCTCATTTAATGGATTTAAAGCAGCAACATGGGGAGACAATTAAGGAGTTTATAGTTCGGTTCACTGCAGAACTGTTCAAACTGAAGGTTATACTGAGGATAAAGGCCTCATCGCCCTAATAGCTGGAATTACAAGAGAAAAATTTCAGTTTGCCCTAGACAAGAATCCTCCCAAAGTATGACAGAATTCCAAGCAAAGGCCAAAAAATACATCAATGCGGAAGAAGTCGCTTTGGCACGTCATGGTACACAGGGCAAGAAGCGAAAATCTGAGGAGATCTCTCTTCCTAATAAGAAATACCGACGCAATCGACGGGACCGCTCCCGTAAGAAGCCTTACTCTGGTAAATATCATAATTATACACCCCTTAACCAATCTCCCTAAAAAGTATTAATGGTGATCAAGCATAAGCCTTACGTGAAGTGGCCTTCAAAGATCAAGTCCGATCCTGAAAAAAGAGACAAGAGAAAATTCTGCTATTTTCACAAAGATCATGGGCACAATGTCACGCCCTAAACCCGAGGACCGGGCTAACTAAATTTTCGATCACTGACCTTGGTGCCAACAGCCTCCGTAGTACCCCATTCTCGGCTCCTAGCTCTCATGTGCCAGGTTCCGATCCTGGGATCCTACCAGGAGGATTTTCAGGGTAAATTTTTTTTTACAGGAGCATAATCAAAACCATAAAACATCATCAAATATCCACTAAAAAGTTTGTTGAGTACAGCGCTGGAAAGGGAAATACAACATGTAGCAGAAGTCCAAAATATTAGGTACATGCACCGCGCTCAACGCTGCTGATGTGTCCTAGTACCTGCAGTGTAAACAAACGCGCATGAGCTTCCTACGAAGCTCAGTAGAGTGCGTGTGTGCGTGTGTGATGCATATGACAAGTATACAGATATCAGAGTAAGCGAAAGTAGTAGAGGGCTAACTTACCAAGTTCATGAATGCTATCAGCCATCCCAAGGCTATGCGATGCAAGGGCCTACATGGCCGAGTGTTACATGCTAGAGATGCAATGGAAACACGTCAATCCTCAATTGATCCACATATCAAAATATTTCTCCTCTGGGACATCACCGGGGTCTAGTATACTCTAATACTGGCCGCCGCACATCACGCGCATAACCAAGCGAGTAGAAAAGACCTCACTATCCGCCTCGTCAGTGGTATGCCAATGCCCACCCGGCTCGCCGATAGCAGACCCATCCCATGAGCTAGTCAGACTCGAGCTAGCTTACAGCCCACTGCACTTGGGCGGATAAGGTCACACCCCTTTCCAATCGACCTCGACACAGTGGGAGACGCGGCCTACTGGTATTTGGCACACGGGCGCTCAAGTTATCCACTCAGTCTCGACGCTGGAGCATCCTACTGGTACCACAGGGTTTAGGGACTTTCACCCAAGGACATTCATAGCGCCCACGTATTAGAACAAGTTTTCGGTGTCCAATATTGCCAACCATGATGTGACTATGCTGGCCACCACCCCGATGCTGCTAGGGTGTGAAAGCGATCGTGACATACATAATGCGAAATGCATGAATCATACAATCCAAATCATGCACCAAACTTATGCATACTGCGCAATCATGTGGGGCGACCCTGTCTCACACGGGTCCCCTAAGTATAACAAGCCAACTAGCATATGCTATGGTTATTCATGATCCATAACAGGCATACAAATGATGTGTATGGGCATATGAATGAGCATGATATTCATTATACTAAGCATGTTATCAGTGTGACATATCAAGCTAAGTATACTATCATGTTACCAGATATATCATGTAATGTTGGCCTTAAAAGGCCCAATATATATACGGAGAGTGGGACCCAGACTATGGGTCCCATTGGAAATGTAAAGGTCTTCGTGGCATAGCCCACTTGAGACCACATCGGCCCCATACTTGGGCCTGCACATACAAAGTAGGCCGACAAAATAGGTGTACGTCATGGATAAAAACATATGTATCAAAGGAAGGACTATGGTGGGCATCAATGACCACTATTCCCTGCAGGTGTGGTCCATCTAACACCTGGATTTGCCTCATTGTTGGGGCCGTATCCTAAAATAATATGGAAAAATAGATGGGCAGCATGAATAGAACAGATACATCATGATGGAGCTAATAGATACATCACGTTGGGACCCATAGGGTGGGCCACCTGCTGGGCAGCGTGGTACCCAACTGGTTCCAATAAGTTTTTTAATCAAGTAGATACTTGTGTTTTCTCCTTCATCCATATCCATGTGATCTTATGAACAGGTTGGATGGCAAATAAACATCACTGTAGAACCTGGAAAGGTTTCAACGCTGGAAATCATTATCTCCCACTGTTTCCCGTGGCAGGGTCCACTTGAAATTTAGGTATGCTTAAATTTTGGGCTTGGCCACTTATGAAACAGGTTGGATGACAATTAAACATCACTGTAGGGCTGGGAAGGTTTCAACGGTAGAGATCATTGTTCCCACTGTTGTCCCGTAGCATGGTCCACTTGACTTTAGGATATGCTTAAATTTTGGGCTCAGCCACTAAAATGAGCTGGAAAAACATATGGACGGAATAGATAAGGCACATACATTCTAGGTGGTACCAACGAGTGGGGCCCATGGTCATGCCCAGAGGGCTATGCTACTGGGCAGCAGCGTCCCCTAGACGATGTCTGTCCAGCGGCCAGGTTCTTGTGTTTTTTTTATTTAATTTTTTAATTTAATTTTATTTTTTTCCTCTTAACAAGTGGGGCTCACAGAAGTTTTTGATCAAGCTGATATTTTTGTTTTCCCTTCTTCCGTGCATGTGTGAACTTATGAACAGGTTGGATCTCAAATAAACATCATGGTGGGCCATAGGAAGGTTTCAACGGTAGGGTCGCTGTCCCTACTGTTTTCTGTGGTGAGGCCCCCTTGAGACTTGGATCTGACTCATTCTTGAGATCATGCCGTAAAATGATCTCCCCAAATGGATGGACAGTGAGGATATAGCACATGCATCATGGTGGGACCCACGAGTGGGCCACCAGCTGGCCTCACGAGCCAGCGTCCGTTGACGCTGGTACACCCAGCGTCAGAGACGCCTCTGCTTCTTCTTTCCTCTCTTTCTTTTTTTTGTTGTGTGGTTTTGATCAAGTGGGGCCCACATAAGGGTGATCTACTCCGTTCATCAGGTTCCTTGGCTCATGGGGGACCCAATGAGCCCAATATTGGGTATGTAAATCGGTCTAGAAACATTAAAGTGGGCCGAAGAATTTACAGCAGTAGACATCATTATTTCCACTGTTTCATGTGGTGCGGTCCGTTTAAAACTTGGATCGGGTTCATCCTTGGGCTCTGGCCCTAAAATAATCTGGGAAATCAAATGGACGGCGTGGATAAAACACAAACATGAAGGTGGGTCCTACAAGTGGAGACCCCATTACGGCGTCCACGTGACGCTAGACATTCCAGCGTCAGAACGTCCAGCATCTAGACATTCAAACATTTTTTTTTGTTTTTCTTCCCCCTTTTTTTTCTTTCTTTTTTCCTGTGCTTATTTCAAGTGGGGCCCACATAGGTTTGATCCAATCCATCCATCAGGTTCCCCATCTCATGGGCGACCCAATAAGCCCAATATTGGGCAGGTGATTTGGTCCACAAACATCACAGTGAGCTACGGAAGTTCCAATAGTGGACGTCCTTATCTCCACTGTTTGCTATGGTGTGGTCCACCTGAGATCTGGATCTTCTTCGGCTTTGGCACCCTGCCCTAAAATGGGCTGGAGAAATAGCTGGACGGTGTGGATCAAGTCATACATCAAGGTGGGTCCCACGAGTGGGGCCCTTCCCAACGCCCAAAAGGGGTGTAGCCCACGTGCTGCTGGGCAGCAACGTCCTCTGGACGCTGACTGTCCAGCGGCGACTCTCCTTCTCGTTTGTTTTTTTTATTTTATTTTATTAGCAAGTGGGGCCCATACATGGATGATCCAGTCCATCCATCTGATTGTTAACCACAAGATGGGCCCAAAAGAAAAAGGAAAATGGAAGGAAATTAAGAAAATGGAGGGGTTTATGGCCCCCCTTGCACTCACCTCGAAGGATGGTTGGATAGTTGGATTGGGTCGGGTTGGTGATCGGACGGTCCGGACAGTGGTTGGGGTCCTCCAAGCTTGATCTCCACCCTCAAACTCTCTAATCTCTCTCTTGATCACTCAAATCTCTCTCTTCTCTCAAATCTTTCTCTTTCTCTCTCCTCTTAAATCTCTTTCTCTCTTTCTCTCTCCTTTTTTTGCAATGGAAATGAGAAGGCCTCCTCTCCCCTACGTATGGTATTGTACGAGGGGTAGAGAGGAGGAATCATGGGGGTGATGATGGCTAGCATAGAAGAGGGGTATGGGAGGTATGGGCCTTGGTTGACTTTGGAAGTGAGAGAGGGATGGGGGGTACGGGGTGAGTAGAGTAGGGGTATGGGTGAGAGTGATTTGATTGATTTGACATGATCTTGAGATTTGTGCAAGTGGGGCCCACGCCACACGCGCGTTGCGCGGTCCACCTCGGATTACGCAATCGATCATAACTTTCACACCGGGTATCGCAATGGGGCGTGCCGCACGGCGTTGGAATCGCAGCGCCTACGCGGTCGCCGGGGTATAGGTCTTGGGTCGATGCAGGTACTAAAACAAGGTCACGATCAAGGCTCGCTAATCTAGTCCATCCGGGAAGTACCGGCACCGGAAATTAAGCGTACAGAGGGCAAATAAGAGTACGGGTCTTACAACTCTCCCCTCCTAACAAAAAATTTCGTCCTCGAAATTTGCAATACAAACCCAAACTAGCCAAAGATCATAAAAAAAGGGAATCGCATCACTATAGATGCATATCGAATCGAAAAGCAATCATACAGATACCATCAATCATAAAAAAGATAAGGATAAGACTCGCAAATCTCTGCCTCTCGCTCCCACGACGCCTCATCTGCGCTATGATGACTCCACTGGACCTTCACCAAGGGAATGACCTTGGTCCGGAGGACTTGCTCCTTCCGGTCAAGGATACGAACCGGCTGCTCAATGTAAGAAGCATCCTCACGAACCTCCAACGGCTGCCAATCTATCACAGGAACCACGTCTGACTCACACTTCCGCAGCATAGAAACATGAAAAATATTGTGGATGCCAGACAACTGAAGTGGCAAGGCAAGCTGATAGGCCACGGCGCCAACGCGCCCAGTGATCTCGAAGGGTCCAATGAATCTCGGGGCAAGCTTCCCCGTGGATCCAAAACGAACCACGCCCTTCATGGGCGAGACCCTGAGATACACACGATCCCCAATGGAAAACTCTAGGGGACGACGTCGACGATCTGCAAAACTCTTCTGTCGACTCTGAGCTGTGCGCATCCTCTGCCTGATGATATCGATAGCCTCTGATGTCCTCTGCACAAGCTCGGGACCTAGGAGACGATGCTCTCCAACCTCGGCCCAATAACTAGGAGACCTACAAGATCTACCATACAACGCCTCTAAAGGAGCCATACCGATAGTCGCCTGGTAGCTGTTATTATATGCAAACTCAGCCAAACGCAGGTGTTTATCACAACTACCTGAGAAATCCAACACGCAAGCTCGAAGCATGTCCTCAAGGATCTGATTGACCCTCTCGGTCTGTCCATCAATCTGAGGATGATATGCGGTGCTGAATTTCAAGGCAGGCCCCATTGCCTTCTAAAAACTCCTCCAGAACCGCGACATAAATCTCGGATCTCTGTAAAAAATGATCGAAACTGGGACACCGTGCAGCCTCACAATCTCCTCGATAAACAATTCTGCAAGTCGGTCCAATGGCCAGGTCGCACGTATCGCAAGAAAATGTGTTGACTTCGTCAAACGATCAACAACAACCCAGATGGCGTCGTGACCGTGATCAGTCCTCGGCAAGCCCATAATGAAGTCTGTGGTCATGTGCTCTCATTTTCACAACGGGACACTCAACGGCTGCAGGGGACCTGGAGGTTTGCGATGATCGACCTTGACACGCTGGCAAGTGTCACACTCAGCCACAAAACTGGCAATCTGATGCTTCATACCAGCCCAAAAATATTGCCTCCTCATATCGCGGTACATCTTGACAGAGCCTGGGTGAATCGTGAACCTCGATCGGTGTGCCTCATCCATAAGATCTCTGCGCAACTGAGGAATATCTGGGACACACAACCGACCCCTGAAACGAAGTCCACCATCTGACCCAATCTGCAAATCTGTCTGACCCTTTGACGCGACCTCTTCCCAATAATCCTTCAATGTCTGATCTGTCTGTTGAGCCTCAATCACCCTAGAAACAAGAGAGGGTTGAATCGACAAGCTCAATAACTGTGCGATAGAAGATTGTAGGCTCAGCTCAAAATCATACTCGGCAACCTCCTCGAGCATCCTCCACTCCCGGACCATCATATGCGCCACCAGGCCTCGTGGCTGACGGCTAAGGGCATCTACCACCACGTTGGCCTTACTAGGGTGGTATTGAAGATCAAAATCATAATCCTTCAGGAGCTCCATCCAACGTCTCTGCCTCATGTTCAACTCGGACTGCGAGAAGAGGTACTTCAGGCTCTTATGGTCAGAAAAGAGCTCGAACCTGACCCCATAAAGATAGTGCCTCCACACCTTCAATGCGAAGACTACCGCTGCTAGCTCCAGATCATGTGTGGGGTAGTTCTGCTCATGGACATTGAGCTGGCGAGACGCATACGCTACTACTCTGCCATGTTGCATCAGGACAGCACCTAAGCCAATACGTGAGGCATCTGTAAAAACCACGAATCCTTCACTCCTGGAGGGAAGAGTGAGGACTGGTGTAGAAGTAAGACGGTCCTTCAGTTCTGTAAATGCTCGCTCACAGGCATCACTCCAAACGAACTCAGCACCCTTCCGGGTCAACCTGGTCAGCGGGGCTGAAATACGAGAGAAGCCCTCTATGAAACGAGGATAATAACCTGCTAACCCCAGGAAACTCCAGATTTCGGACGCGTTCATGGGCTGACCCCACTGACGCATGGCATCAATCTTCACCGGATCTACTGCTACTCCCTGCCTCCTCACCACATGACCGAGGAACTTCACCTCCTCCTGCCAAAACTCACACTTCTCCAACTTCGCATAAAGCTGGTGTGTGCGGAGGGTCTGCAAGGTGATCTTCAGATGCTGCGCATGCTCCTCCCGAGTCCTCGAATAGATAAGAATGTCATCAATAAACACCACAATGAACTGATCAAGGTAGGGACGAAAGACCTCATTCATCAATTGCATGAACACAGCGGGCGCATTGGTCAGTCTGAAAGACATGACCTGGAACTCAAAATGACTGTAACGCGTCCTAAATGCCGTCTTCGGGATATCCTCGTCCCGGACACGGACCTGATGATAACCGGACCGTAGATTAATCTTCGAAAAGAACTGGGCCTCTCGCAACTGGTCAAATAAATCATCGATCCTTGGAAGCGGGTACATATTCTTAATCGTGACCTTGTTGAGCTCGCGGTAATCCACGCAGAGCCTCAACGAGCCATCCTTTTTCTTTACGAAGAGTACCGGCGCTCCCCATGGTGAACTGCTCAGACGGATGAAGCCTAGTTCACGCAACTCGTCCAACTGCTTCTGCAGCTCCCGCAGCTCCAATGGTGCCATACGGTACGGGGCCTTTGAGATAGGCGCAGTACCGGGCACGAGGTCAATCTGAAACTCGGTATGTCGATGAGGCGGCAACCCCGGAATCTCCTGAAACACATCCAAAAAATCACAAACTACCGGTAGCTGGTCGATAAACACGGCAACCGGTTCCTCTACAGCACACGACATCAAAGATGACAATTGCTCTCCTCTGGGCTCGACAACGAACTGAAACTACGGCATGCCGGGTATAAGGAAAGTGACTGTTCTTGCGAAGCAGTCCAATACAACGTGATATTCGGCCAGCCAATCCATGCCCAGGATAACATCAAACTCGGTCATCTGAAAAATAAACAAATCAGCAGGCAAAAAGGTCTCTCCTACCAAGACGGGGGCAAGACGAACATATCAAACTTAATACTGCGGTCTTCCCTAAGGGTGTCAACATTGACAAACCCTCGCGCACGGATTCTAACGGCAAACCAGTCGATCCGCAGAAATCATCGGATACAAAAGAATGCGATGCACCAAAATCAAACAAAATATGAGCAATGCATGCAGAGACAATGAGTGTACCATCAACGACTCCTCCAGGTGCCTAAGGATCCTGCTGGGCTACATAGAACCTGCCCTGAGTCTGCTGGGGATGTGTCTGTCCCCTCTGCGGTCGCCGCTGCTGCTGCTGCGGTTTATGCTGCTGCCTCTGCTACTGTGGCTGCTGCTGCCTCTGCTGTTGTGGCTGCTGCTGTGGGTGGGGACACTCATGCCTACGATGCCTTGTCCCCCCACATCCGTAACAAACACCTACAAACTGTTTCTGGGACTGTGCTAAAGGTGCTGCTGGTGCTACTGGCGGTCGAACGGATGGACGAATCGGGTGCCTCTGATGTGCCCGAGTCTGCTGCTGTCAGAAGCTGCTAGAAGAAGCCTTCCTCTTCCCCTTTCGGTCTCCACTCTGGTCACGGATCCGCTACGCATTGGCCCACTCCGCCTCATATATCTGTGCCCGCTCTACCACCTCCTCGAATGTAGGAAGCTTGTGTCCCATGACACGGCCACGAAGGCCAAGGCGCAGTCCGGTCTCGAATCGACAGGCCTTCCGCACCTCATCATCCACGAGATACGTCGCAAATCTGGATAGCTCAACGAATCGAGCCTCGTACTGCGACACTGACATATCTCCCTGGACCAGTGTCTCAAACTCTAGAGCACGCTACTGGCGGACATGCTCAGGGAAGAATTTCTGGTCAAACCAATCTACAAGTCCTCCCATGTTCACTCAAAATCGGGCCCGGCGTCTCGGGTAACCGATGCCCACCAGTGCTCGGCCTCTCCCTGAAGAAGGAAAACAGCAAGAGGAACTCGCTCCTCGGTCGAGCATCGCATCGTGGTAAAGATCTTCGTTACCTCTGATTTCCATCTCTCTGCTGCCACCGGGCCTGGCCCGCCTAAAAACCATGGGGGATCCATCCGCCTAAAATCCATCAGCAAGGAACGAGCACGATCCTGCTCCGATGGGGCAACTGCGTCAGATGACCTCCTCTCCTGGCGCTCTACCATGGAGGACATAACCCGCATCATCTCCTGGAACTGACCAGCATTCATAGCTGGAGCTGGAGCTGAGGCGGTCCGAGATGTACCCGCACCGGTCGACGGCCTACCGGTGGCTCTCTTGGGCGCCATATCCTACAAAAAAGGACAGGTACCTCTTAGCATTGATACTCTCGAATGCACACACGTTAGGGAATCATATTCAGAAGTTTCTAAGCTCAAATAGGGAATCCTATTATAATTATGTTGTAACAGGATCCTAGTGTGGGTCGCTAAGTGCATGAGATCGGGATCCTAATCATCCTAAGTTTGCAACAATCATTCAGTTAAGGGTAGTTAATCTAAGGCCATTAGTAGATATGTGATGTCATCTGCAGGTATTCCCAAGTTATGCTCTGATACCAACTTCTGTCACGCCCCAAACCCGGGGACCGGGCTCACTAAATTTCCAATCGCCGACCTTGGTGCCAACAGCCTCCGTAGTACCCCATTCTCGGCTCCTAGCCCTCATGTGCTAGGTTCCGATCCTAGGATCCTACCAGGAGGATTTTCAGGGTAAATTTTTTTTTTTACACGAGCATAATCAAAACCATAAAACATCATCAAATATCCACTAAAAAGTTTGTTGAGTACAGTGCTGGAAAGGGAAATACAACATGTAGCAGAAGTCCAAAATATTAGGTACATGCACCGCGCTCAACACTGCTGATGTGTCCTAGTACTTGCAGTGTAAACAAACGCGCATGAACTTCCTACGAAGCTCAGTAGAGTGCGTGTGTGCGCGTGTGATGCATATGACAAGTATACAGATATCAGAGTAAGCGAAAGTAGTAGAGGGCTAAATTACCAAGTTCATGAATGCTATCAGCCATCCCAAGGCTATGCGATGCAAGGGCCTACATGGCCGAGTGTTACATGCTAGAGATGCAATGCAAACACTTCAATCCTCAACTGATCCACATATCAAAATAGTTCTCATCTGGGACATCACCAGGGTCTAGTATACTCTAATACTGGCCGCCGCACATCGCGCGCATAACCAAGCGAGTAGAAAAGACCTCACTATCCGCCTCGTCAGTGGTATGCCAATGCCCACCCGGCTCGCCGATAGCGGACCCATTCCATGAGATAGTCAGACTCGACCTAGCTAACAGCCCACTGCACCCGGGCGGATAAGGTCACACCCCTTTCCAATCGACCTCGACACAGTGGGAGACGCGGCCTACTGGTATTTGGCACACGGGCGCTCATGTTATCCACTCGGTCTTGACGTTGGAGCATTCTACTGGTACCACAGGGTTTAGGGACTTTCACCCAAGCACATCCATAGTGCCCACGTATTAGAACAAGTTTTCGGTGTCCAATATTGCCAACCATGATGTGACTATGGTGGCCACCACCCCGATGCTGCTAGGGTGTGAAAGCGATCGTGACATACATAATGCGAAATGCATGAGTCATACAATCCAATCATGCACCAAACTTATGCATACTGCGCAATCTTGTGGGGCGACCCTGTCTCACACGGGTCCCCTAAGTATAACAAGCCAACTAGCATATGCTATGGTTATTCATGATCCATAACAGGCATACAAATGATGTGTATGGGCATATGAATGAGCATGGTATTCATTATACTAAGCATGTTATCAATGTGACATATCAAGCTAAGTATACTATCATGTTACCAGATATATCATGTAATGTTGGCCTTAAAAGGCCCAATATATATACAGAGAGTGGGACCCGGACTGTGGGTCCCATTGGAAATGTAAAGGTCTTCGTGGCTTAGCCCACTTGAGACCACATCGGCCCCATACTTGGGCCTGCACATACGAAGTAGGCCGACAAAATAGGTGTACGTCATGGATAAAAACATATGTATCAAAGGAAGGACTATGGTGGGCATCAATGACCACTATTCCCTGCGGGTGTGGTCCATCTAACACCTGGATTTGCCTCATTGTTGGGGCCGTATCCTAAAATAAAATGGAAAAATAGATGGGCAGCATGAATAGAACAGATACATCATGATGGAGCTAATAGATACATCACGTTGGGACCCATAGGGTGGGCCACCTGCTGGGCAGCATGGTACCCAACTGGTACCAATAAGTTTTTGAATCAAGCAGATTCTTGTGTTTTCTCCTTCAACCATATCCATGTGATCTTATGAACAGGTTGGATGGCAAATAAACATCACTGTAGAACCTGAAAAGGTTTCAACGCTGGAAATCATTATCTCCCACTGTTTCCCGTGGCAGGGTCCACTTGAAATTTGGGTATGCTTAAATTTTGGGCTCGGCCACTTATGAAACAGGTTGGATGACAATTAAACATCACCGTAGGGCTGGGAAGGTTTCAACGGTAGAGATCATTGTTCCCACTGTTGTCTCGTGGCATGGTACACTTGACTTTAGGATATGCTTAAATTTTGAGCTCAGCCACTAAAATGAGCTGGAAAAACATATGGACGGAATAGATAAGGCACATACATTCTAGGTGGGCCCAACGAGTGGGGCCCATGGTCATGCCCAGAGGGCTATGCTGCTGGGCAGCAGCGTCCCCTGGACGCTGTCTGTCCAGCGGCCAGCTTCTTGTGTTTTTTTTTTTTTTTTTTTTTTTCTCTCAACAAGTGGGGCTCACAGAAGTTTTCGATCAAGCTGATATTTTTGTTTTCCCTTCTTCCGTGCATGTGTGAACTTATGAATAGGTTGGATCTCAAATAAACATCATGGTGGGCCATAGGAAGGTTTCAACGGTAGGGTCGCTGTCCCTACTGTTTTTTGTGGTGAGGCCCCCTTGAGACTTGGATCTGACTCATTCTTGAGATCATGCCGTAAAATGATCTCCCCAAATGGATGGACAGTGAGGATATAGCACATGCATCATGGTGGGACCCCCAGCTGGCCTCACGAGCCAGCGTCAGAGACGCTGGTACGCCCAACGTCAGAGACGCCTCTGCTTCTTTTTTCCTTTCTTTCTTTTTTTTGTTGTGTGGTTTTGATCGAGTGGGGCCCACATAAGGGTGATCTACTCCGTTCATCAGGTTCCTCGGCTCATGGGGGACCCAATGAGCCCAATATTGGGTATGTAAATTGGTCTAGAAACATTAAAGTGGGCCGAAGAATTTACAGCAGTAGACATCATTATTTCCACTGTTTCATGTGGTGCGGTCTGTTTAAAGACCCAATAAGCCCAATATTGGGCAGGTGATTTGGTCCACAAACATCACAGTGAGCCACGGAAGTTCCAATAGTGGACGTCCTTATCTCCACTGTTTGCTATGGTGTGGTCCACCTGAGATCTGGATCTTCTTCAGTTTTGGCGCCCTGCCCTAAAATGGGTTGGAGAAACAGCTGGACGGTGTGGATCAACTCATACATCAAGGTGGGTCCCACGAGTGGGGCCCTGCCTAACGCCCAAAAGGGGTGTAGCCCATGTGCTGCTGGGCAGCAGTGTCCTCCGGACGATGACTGTCCAGCGGCCACTCTCCTTCTTGTTTTTTTATATTTTATTTTGTTAGCAAGTGGGGCCCATACATGGATGATCCAGTCCATCCATCTGATTGTCCACCACAAGATGGGCCTAAAAGAAAAAGGAAAATGGAAGGAAATTAAGAAAATGGAGGGGTTTATGGCCCCCTTTGCACTCACCTCGAAGGATGGTTGGACGGTTGGATTGGGTCGGGTTGGCGATCGGACGGTCCGGACGGTGGTTGGGGTCCTCCAAGCTTGATCTCCACCCTCAAACTCTCTAATCTCTCTCTTGATCACTCAAATCTCTCTCTTCTCTCAAATCTTTCTCTTTCTCTCTCCTCTCAAATCTCTTTCTCTCTTTCTCTCTACTTTCTTGGCAATGGAAATGAGAAGGCCTCCTCTCCCCTACATATGGTATTGTATAGGGGGTAGAGAGGAGGAATCATGGGGGTGATGATGGCTAGCATGGGAGAGGGGTATGGGAGGTATGGGCCTTGATTGACTTTGGAGGTGAGAGAGGGATGGGGGGTACGGGGTGAGTAGAGTAGGGGTATGGGTGAGAGTGATTTGATTGATTTGACTTGATCTTGGGATTTGTGCAAGTGGGGCCCACGCCACACGCGCATTGCGTGGTCCACCTCAGATTACGCAATCGATCATAACTTTCACACCGGGTATCGCAATGGGGCGTGCCACGTGGCGTTGGAATCGCAGCGCCTACGCGGTCGCTGGGGTATAGGTCTTGGGTTGATGTGGTAATAAATAGGGTCGCTATCAAGGCTCGCTAATTTGGTCCATCTGGGACGTACCGACACCGGAAATTAAGCATACGGAGGGCAAATAAGGGTACAGGTCTTACACACAACACCCAAGATTGTATATCTTTGAAAGATCACATCGAAGTTCTTATTCGGAAAGGTCACCTCTGAGATTACATAGCCCGACAGGATCGGTCACCGAAAAGGATGGAAGCCCCATCACAACGGAAAAAGTCACCTCAACATCGTCCTTCGCAAGAAGATGCTAAACCCACTGGTGAGATCCAGACCATTGTTGGAGGACCGGCCTTTGGGGGAGATTCTCAAGCATCAAGAAAAGCATACGCTCGCAGGGCGTCTAAGAAGCCCCAGCATATCGATTGGTTGGAAAAGACGGTCGATGTATCGAATCCTGGCCATCATCCGATTTCTTTTTCTCTTGAAGATGCAGAAGGGATTCATTTCCCTCACGAGGACTCCAACGTGGTTGCGTTAAAGCTATCAAATTATTGAACCCATCGTATAATGTTGGATACAGGTAGCTCTGCTGATATTCTCTACTTGGAAGCTTTTAATAAAATGACACTCGCCAAAAGTCTGCTCAAGCCAGTCTCAACTCCCCTCGTCGACTTCGGGGGTGAAGTTGTAACATCAGAAGGAAGCATCGACCTTCTAGTCACCTTCGGAGAGAGTCCAGCAAAAACCACCGTCTTCATTAATTTCCTCGTGGTAGATCGAAGGTCAGCATATAATGCTATTTTGGGCCGACCTTCGCTCAACAAGATAGGAGCAGCTCTACATCCCTTCTACCTGTGTATCAAATTCCCTACTCCAAATGGAGTCGGGGTCGTACAAGGAAATCAAAAGGAAGTCGAGCATGTTACGAAATCATTGTACAAGATCGAAAGAAAGCCCAAGTAACTCCTGTTATGTCGATTACAGGAGACTCATCAGATGCCTCGATAGCTACAACGTTGGACCCAAGAGAAAGCGCTCTTCAATCAGGTACTCCAGGCGAAGAGACAGTTGCAATCCACTTATCTGAAGGAAATTCGTCCAAGAAAGTTTACGTTAGATCTTCTTTAAGCGAGGTCTTCCATGAAAATCTTATTGTTTCCTCACCGAATATCAAGATGTATCTGCTTGGTCCATAGTGATATGCTAGGTATCGACCCCAGCGTCATAGTACATCGCCTGAATGTTGATCCAAAGCACAAACCTGTTAACCAGCGACAACGTGCCTTCACCGCAGAAAGACAAATGGTGATTAAAACTGAGGTCGAAAAATTGTTGACCATCAATTTCATCGAGGAAGTTGATTACCCAGAATGGGTCGCGAACGTGGTCCTTGTTAGAAAAGCTAATGGCAAGTGGAGAATGTGTGTGGACTACTCTGACCTGAACAAAGCATGCCCGAAGGATAGTTTCCCGACTCCGCGCATCGACCAGTTGGTTGATTCAACAGCAGGGCACGCTCTGCTTAGTTTTATGGACGCCTACTCTGGTTATAACCAAATTATGATGCACTCGCCCAATAGTCAGCACACTGCCTTTATCACTAACCGCAGCTTGTATTGTTACAAGGTAATGACTTTTGGTCTCAAAAATGCAGGAGCCACCTATAAACGCCTGGTCAATAAAATATTCTCTACGCAAATCGGTAGGAATATGGAAGTTTATGTCGACGACATGCTCGTGAAAAGCGGCGTAGCAAACGACCACCTCGCAGATCTCCGAGAAGCCTTTGACTTGATGAGGAAGTATCAGATGAAGTTAAACCCAGAAAAATGTGCTTTCGAAGTTTTCACCGGAAAATTTCTTGGGTTTATGGTTGGGCAACGAGGAATCGAGGCGAATCCCGAGAAAATAAAAGCTCTGATAGAAATGAAGTCTCCGTCCACTCTCAAAGACGTTCAACAACTTGCTGGTCGCATTGCATCATTGAACATGTTTATTTTGCGTGCCTCTGACAAGTGCCTTCCTTTCTTTAAGCTTCTTCGAGCTACCGCAAAAACTGACTAGGTGTGGACTCCGCAATGTGAAGAAGCATTTCAACAACTGAAGCAATATATGAGCGCACCTCCTATTTTATCAAAACCTGTTTTACACGAGCAGCTCCTTCTTTATTTATCTGCATCTTCTACGACTGTTAGCGCCGCATTAATAAGAGAAGATTCTGGGGTACAGAGGCCTGTTTATTATATTAATCGAGTGATGGTGGATGCCGAAACCCGATACTCTGATATGGAGAAATTAGCTCTCACCCTAGTGACTGCCGCTAAAAAACTGCGACCCTATTCCAAGCCACGCTATACTGGTGCCAACAAATCATCCATTAAGACAAGTCCTTCAAAAATCTGAAGTTTCAGGGCGATTAACTAAATGTGCGATTGAGATTAGTGAGCATGATATATCGTTCTGTCCAAGAACCACCATTAAGGGTCAAGTTGTGGCTGATTTTATTGCTGAATTCACATATTCTCCCTCCGACAATGACCCTGCGACCAGTGACCAGACCCCCTGGTCGCTCTTTGTGGATGGGTCTTCGCTCGCTACTGGTAGCGGAGCCGGTTTAATCTTAATCACTCCTGATGGATCGCATTTTCAGTATGCTTTACGATTTCACACTCACGTCTCAAACAATGAAGTAGAATATGAGGCTTTGATCGTCGGCCTCGAACTAGCGAACGTTCTTGCGATTCAGAGTTTACTTATTCATAATGACTCCCAACTCATAGTCAATCAAGTGCTCAGCCAATTCGAGGCGAAAGAAGAGTGTATGGATTTATACAAATCCCGAGTATTTATCCTACTTGCGAAGCTATAGACATGAAATAATTCATATCCCCCGCGACGAGAACAAACTCGCAGATTCCTTGGCAAAGCTAGCCTCTACACCAGAATCTGAATTATTGCAATCTGTTCCCATCGAGCATCTTCATGCTCCGAGTATTAGCCAAACGACCCCCGAGCAAGTGGTCACAGTATATTCCTCTCCATGTTGGATGGACCCCGTCGTTCTTTATCTCAAAGATGGACAACTCTCGGATGATAAAAAATCTGCACAACAAATTCATCATCGTGCTGCCAGGTATACCTTATAAAATGGAATGCTATTACATAGGAGCTTTACTTTACCATACTTCAGGTGTCTTCATCCAGAAGAATCGCATCACATTCTTGATGAAATACACCAGGGGGCATGTGGTAACCATCCCAAGGGACGCTCTTTAGCATATAAAGCGATGATGCAAGGGTTCTACCGACCCACTATGAAGGCGGACGCAATCGAATTCTCAAAAAAATGTGACAAATGCCAGCGACATTCTCCAATACCTCATGTACCATCCGAGCAGATGACGTCGATGGACGGCCCTTGGCCCTTCGTCCAATGGGGAGTCGATATCGTCGGACCATTGCCCACCGGGAAAGGCCAGAACATGTTTGCAATCGTAGCAGTCGATTATTTCACCAAATGGGTCGAGGCAGAGCCATTAACCACAATCACCGAAAAACAGACCACAAGTTCATATGGAGAAACATCATATGTCGCTATGGGCTCCCCCACACTATAATCACCGACAACGAAAAGCAGTTCGACAACGCTGGCATTCTCAGAGTTTTGCGAAAAATGGAAGAAACAAAGTATTCATAGGAGGGGTATAGTAGGGGTCCGATTACCTGTTCAACTTCGTTAGTTATTCTAGTAGTTTGTAGCAAATTTCTGGTTCGAGCTGCTTACATTTCCGTACAACGGTCTCGAGGACGGCCTTCAGACTACCCGAATATCTTGATGTTGAGCGTGTAGTTGGCCTCTTTGAGTAAAGAGAAACCGAAAACCGTGGCTGCGTCAACAGGGTCAGCTTCAGGTTCATGGAAGCATAGCTTAGCTCGTTATGCTAAGGTGCTCATTGGTTCTTCCATACTCCGAAGTAGAGCTGGAGAACCTTCTTTCCTCCTTACATAGGGTTGAAGCTCGTCGTCGAATAGTTGCTGGATAAAGAGCGATAGTATTGCGGTTCCAAGCTGGGTCTCGAAAGGTCGAGCGACTAAACCAGGAATCTGTCTTGGATCCTTAAGGACGAGCGAGCAACCTAGGTTTAACCCTTCCGGGCATAGCTCAATAGTTTTAACACGTTGATCCTTGGATAATAGAGCTTCTATACGTTCCTTCTGGGAATGCAGCGAGAACTGTGCATCTCGTAGATGAAGCTATAAAAGGAATTAAGTTACATTCAGCCTTACTATAAGCTTATTTCTACCTAACAGAAAACCAGCGATGAGGTAAACTAACCTGGGCTTATCGGAGTTTCCCTTATGTATGTAAGAGAACCGGTTTAGAAGACGGGAACCATCTCAGTTTCGGAGTTATGTACCAGTGGTTCTGGGGCCTAACTCGGATTGAGTAACAAAGTACTCAATTCATGAATTCGTAAGTTGTGTGCTGGTTCTTTTTAGTTTTCTTCCTCTTTGCTGTAAGTTTAGTATCATAGTTTTCCAAAAAGAGTAAGTAAAGCAACTGATTTTTTCAGTCCAAGGAATTTTTACTTTTTACTTTTGAAAATGTATTCTATCTTTTTCTCTTCTTCCCTCTACTAGTAGGAATGCGTAGCCAGCCTCCTCGCAATCAGAGTCGGAGTCCCGGGTGAAAGTTCCGGGGAGGGCGAACTCATTGGAGTCATTGGAGCAAGAGTTACCGACGAGAAAGGAGACATCGATACTATCGACGCTGGAAGAGCTTGAGAGGGTACAGTTTTCTGCCTGTAGGCGACGTGGTGTGCGTCACACTTCAGCGCTGGTCGTAGCATGCTAAGTATAGAAAGTAACAACATGTCGACGCTTCAAACCTTGAGGTACTATCGAGCCCGGGGGAGAAGCCTCTCGTAAAACTGCTCCCAATGAGAGAGGAGGAGGGTTACCTATCTCAGTAGGAATTCAACACGTTCCCACCTCGCGAGAAAGAGATTTAACAGCGACTGAAGGAAATCGGCACTGATGAAAGACGCTTGACGAGGAGGTCTGCTAGAATAGAACCGCTTTCTAGAGAGAAAGAGAGAAATAGAAGAGGAAGTAGAGGCGCTCGAACCGCTTCAAGCTCAGATTCCGGACTATAGATAGTCAGTCCTGGACCTGGAAAAGCTACTCCTAAAAGGAAAGGAGTCAGTAGAAACACTAGTTCCAGATCGTTCTAAATTACTGGACCAGGGAGGGTACCTGGCGGAAGAGGTCCCGTTAGGAGAAGGGGAATCGGAGTAAATACTATACCGTCCGCCGCTCCTATAGTGCGGAGTAGGCATACTACTCTAGTTCGGAACGAGTTTTTTCTTCCTTCTGATAATCTATACGTGAATTTCTAGTTATTTCTTTCGTTCTTCGTTCCAGTTTATCCTCGTGGGAAATGAACCTGGTAGGAGTGAGGGCGTAGTTCTCTCTCCAGAAGTCCTGAACCAAGCCCCTCCCGTGGCTTCCAGATCCCTCTCTACAATAGCTTTTCCTTAAATGTCTAGCCCACATCCACCGACCCCTGCCACTTACAGGGCTGAGGCCTCCCGACCCGATGCTGATCGGATCGTACTGAGCGTAGAACTCGTTGTCAAACGAGCGCTCGTTCTTGGTTGAACGCTCGTGGAAGACCGAGCGCTCTAAGAAGTTGAGCCCCCGTTGAACTGGGGTGGGGTAGCAAGAAACCCCTCAATACTTGTTATAATTACTAACCACCAAACGCTCCTTGGTGGCCACGTCTTTGGTGACCACGCCGACGGTGTCACCATCCTTCCCCAAGAGCGCTGACACCCCAAGCTCGTAAGAGTGGGCCGGCTAATCTGCCCACTCTACCTGGCCGTCTACAGAAGAAGACGGAGAAACTGGGCCACGGAAAATTCACTCCGTCGTTGGGAGAGAAGAGAGGGTGTAAGCAGTAGCACTGGTGGAACGCTCTATAGTTAGGCCGTCGACGCTCAGCCCTCCGACTGTCTGTCCAGAGCTACACGGCCAGTGCTCGTCCATTAAACATTTGAAATTGTTAGAAGAGCACTTAAGGAGGGAAGTCCGAGACAAAGGGGTGCCAGCTTATGAACGTTTACGCTCGTATTCAGTCTATTTGCTCTCTGGGTTTCAGCCAAATATTTAATCCCATCTCGCTTCGAAGTGGGTGGAAGCGGTTTTTTCGCCAAGTGTAATACCGGGGGTCTCCACCTAGAGTAGAATCTGAGGGTTAAGGGACTTCATTTTTTGGTTGCAAAGGAGGTAGATCCCATTAAGCTTCTCCCAAAGGGGTTTTACTTCAATAGGGCCACGGTCATTGTATTCATTATGGTCGGAAGTGACCTCCCTCAAGAGAACTCGATCTTGTAGGACTCCTTGAGGAGCCGCCAGTTCAGGGGTAATGGCCAAACGCGGGCTTCTTGTTTTCTTGAGTTCTGGTGGGAGGTTGGTAAATGTTACTCAACGGACCCCCGTTAGAATTCAAGCCTCATGCAGTGCTTATTTTCCCACTTCCCCTCCGTATGAGGTTCCTACTTCTCCATTAGCTTATCCCGATGAGTTAATCCCCCTCCACTTAGGCCTCAGAGAGGGAGAGGCCCGTTGGTCTTTCTCTACCTCAACCCTTGAACTATAAAAAGGACATTGAGTGAGTCTGCGAGGAAGCAGTTATACCTCCCTATGGATCTGCGTCTCATAGACGGCTGGCTTTGGGAGCACAATAACCTCCTTCTTCTAAGGCTTCATCGTAGGGGATCTCCCTACCAAAGGAGTAGTCTTAGAGAGCGGTACTAAAAAAAATCTATTTTTTTCTTCTCCCTATTTTGGAACTTCTTTTTCTTCTTCTTACTTCAATATGGTCCCCTTAACCTCCTTGCCTCAATGTGGTCTCTTTCCTATCCTGTGGTCTCCCCTCTTCCTTCGTTCCTCTCTTCTTTTTTAAAGCAGTTGAGACCTACTTTAGAGTTTTTAAAACGTCTGAGGCATATAAATCTTCGTTAGTAAGGAGTTCTAAACTACTGTGTACCACTGGTAAACAAACCGTGTTGTCAGCTTGCCCGTACCTGTAATTAAGGCACCTATGCACCGGCCGTAGAGAAGTAAAGGAGAGACGGCTTTTCACGCCTTTCCACCGCGAGTAATTATTGTCAGGTTAGTACATACCGAAATGAAAGTTCTTTACGTAATCCGCCAATACGTACGACCATTCGTTCAGGAAGGGAGTCTGAGGAACTGGCGTTCCTGAACCCCCCGTAGAAATATCGGTTTTTCGTCACCAGCTTCTATAGTTTCTGAGCTCCGAACGCTCGTGGAAAGACTACCACAAATTGGACGCTCGGCGTATCAGCTCCGAGCGTATAGCATTTTCATGTCATATGTTGAGGGCTTGGGCGCTCGGCAGTACCAGCTCCGAGCGTATAGCATTTTCATGCGATATGTGGGGGCTTATACGCTCGACCGTACCAGCAATCAGTAGCCTACTTCCATAAGAGTATTAACCAGTTAGAAATGAGGAACCAGTGATTTGTTTCCAGGACATACGCTCGTCGAG